>CM054177.1:68215162-68830162 GCA_028829895.1 Sinotaia quadrata
AATTATATTTTATTATATGAAGTCATCATTATCATCGTCACCTTCTTCAACATCATCATCATCAACTTTATCATCATCATCATCATTTATGCAGCTAAAATAATTTCACCCAAAATGTAGCAAAATTACTTCAAAAAGACCCACATCCACACACACACACACAAAAGAGCTCACACTTTCCATCTTTTCTTCCTTTTTTTTAATTTTAAAAAAATCCTCTTTTTAAGCAACAGGATATAATGAACAGTTCTCAGTAGCTCGGCAACAGAAAGCAAATAATCCCTAAAGGAAGGCGTCAGTGTTTATATTGTTTATCAATTTAATTTATGCTTCCTGTTATTTGCGAGCGAGTGTTTCTATTTATCACGACGAGTCGTGTAGTTTGTTGACCGCAGTGTTGTGATAACACAAATATACTGTTTGTTATTTTGAAATTATCACGACGAAGCGTTAAGATACGATTCCAATAAAATTCCTTAAATCATTTTGACGAAATTCACATTTTCCTTAATGACAGGTTGTGGTTATAGCATATTTACACAATTATATAATGAAATAAATTCAATTTCGAATATTTGATAAAATATGTGATTTATAAAACCATCCAGTCATAATAATTCGAATGAATAATAATATCCTTAAATGAATTTGTGATATCATAAATTAGTTTTAAAAAACGAAAATAAAACATCTCTTCATAATTCCTGCAGCGCTTTCCAGACAATGCAATGGCGGAAGAATAAGTATCGACCCTGACAAGCACCTCAATCAAGGGATGTCCGCAGAGAAATTCACACCATTGGCGGTCGTCGTCTTTGAGACTGACACGTAATCTGACGTCATTTCAAGTGAGTCATATAGGTTAAAATAGGTGTGATAAAATGGGTTTTTACAACCAATACAAACTTCTTTTTCAAAGTGGATCGGAAAATTGAAGGAGATTGTATTTTTTTAAAAATTAAACTATGTAAAAGCATAATCAGTACAAGTTATACAGGAAATAATATTTGCCTACTTTTAATATACTCACAATTGAGAGAATAATATTTATTTGTAAAGAAAAAAGGCACTTTGTAATTTAAAAAACAGAAAATTGACAGGGTAGCACAGGAAGAAGAAGAACGGGTGGGAAGAAATTGGGGGTGAGATAGGAAGTATAGCAAATTTCCGGTACATGTTGTCCTATTTACTGGCTGACTGTTGAGTCATAATTCTTCCCTCCTTCCACTTCCTGCTTTTAACTCTTGTGTGGGTGTGTGTGGGGGTGTGTGGGGGTGTAGGGGTGTGCATGCGCTTCCATGCATGTGTATTTGTGTGCGCGTATTCTTTTTTCTTTCTTTCTTTCTTTCTTTCTTTCTTTTTATTGTTTGCATGAGTTGCACATCATGACTGTTTTGAATAACTATCGAATGTGGAGACAGCACAATCAGTTAATTTAGGAGTGACGTGATTTTCATCATCTAGTAGAGTGGTAGGTGATGATGAATTTCAGCAGAAAAGTTTATCAGTATCGAATGACGTTGAGTCAGCAACGATGTGTTCAGTATCGAGTGACGATGTACGTCAAAACAAAAGGGTTAGCATCGGTTAGAACAGGAAGCGGGTTGTAGTAAGCACCATACAGCTTTATTATTTGCTTTCTACCCCTAAGTGAATTGGAAAATAATTTAGTGAATTGGAATATTTATAGTCTTTATTCATTTTTTTTTTAATAAATAAGGCCTTGAAAATGCTTTCTTCTCTAAATAATGAATCGAAATGTTAATGGTGAATATTGGGATTCAGTGAATGTCCAGGCAACATTCTTATTACTGAAAGTGACGTTGTATAGTGACGTAAGACGAGGACAAAACCCCGCTGACTAGGGCAAAAATACATTTTGCACTACAACTACTGATAATTTAATTCTAAAAATCTAACCAACAACAGCAGCTTCGTAACTAAATTTCTGTGCCTTGACTACAGTCTTCCGGTTCATTCCATAGCCCTTGATCTTACTCCACACACACACCTCTCTCTACCTAGAGCAGTATTTAGCACTGAACCAGGCTATGAAGTTGTGATTAGTATTTATATTGGCTTGGATTTTAAGCTATAATCATGTATATAGCATAGTTAAAAAGCTATTTTAAAAAAGCATACAGCATTGACCCGTGCTATGAAGCTATCTATGATGAACATTTACCATTTGTAAACGGAAAAATGCTAATTACCCAATTAATTTAATTAATAGTAATTAATTTCGCTAATTTTCAAAATTTGTAAATCAAATTTTTGATTTGAATTTCACAATTCAAATCTGAGTAGAATTTGTTTGACGTAAACAACGTTGACCCATATCTACAAATAAAGGGAGTTGGGATTACAGGTCACAAATTCTTACATAACATGGGCATATTTCTGGCAACACACACACTCAGTCTATTATGTGGGTGCAATCGCGCTACGGAGTACCGGACAAAGACGGCTTTCCCAATCACCACTTATACAACTGCACAAAGGCAAGCTGCACCACGTGCAAAGAAATCAAAACAACCATCAAGAGAGAAGACTTCTTAATTTTAATAAGGCCATCAGAATTATACAGAGCGATAGACAACACTCTTCAATCCCTACAAGGACAATATCTGAACCGAAAAATGGCCAGCGTCGAAGCCAAAGCCGCCTCCTATGAGATAATACAGTACTACGGCAACATGGGCGCAAGAAAAAAAGAAACACACAAGACAAAGATCTGGACGTGTACGCAAGACACACAAACCCCACCGCCGCGAAGCACCAAAGCTAAAGAAACACAAACTGAGACGGACGAGAAGATAACGAAAGAAACACAGACGACAAAACACTGCGAAAATAAGAAAACAAAGAAGACAACACTCACGACTGCCCACACGCAAACGGAAAAAAATGAGGCGTCTACCAAGGACACTCAAACAAGGACAGAGACAAAAGACAAGGAGACAAAAACAGAGCCTACATCAAGAAAGGATGCCGATAGTAATACAGACAAAGTCAGCCGAAAAAAATCAAACATTCGCCGCCAAGACGCAGACAGAAAAGAGAAAAAAAAGAAACCGCCCTCCTAAGTGGATCAGAGTACAGCAAAAATTAGAAAAAAGAAACCGGGAATATTACGAACACAACCACAACGACAGAGAACGGTTGCCACCCGCCGAATTCTTATGGTGGTTGTTCATCACCTACAACCAACTACACCAGTGCCTTGCCCTGGACGTCCCCAGAACGGAAACCGATGGCGGACTAAATACAGCGAAACAACACACCACAGAGGGACATGGTATTGAATATAGTTTTCATTCATTCAATTTTTTTTCCTTCCGGAGTACGACTACATCACGGGGGAAGAAATCGCCAGAGTCTGAAACTCGGTGAGAGGTCCCTTGTACTCTGTAGAAGTACACACGGACCAGTCAGCCACGGACAGACACCGGCAATTACTGGATATTTATTTTTATTTTTATTTTATTTGGTTTTTTTTCTCAGCGCCACCAAAAAACACCGACAGCGCTGGAGTGGCTCTGAAAAGAGGACTAAAACAGATTCTAACTTTAAAAAAATTGTACATCGCACAAACGTCTAAAAATCACCCAAAGCATAACAATGACGAACACGACGGCATGCCCGCACCCTGGAAAAAAGTGAAGGATGCGATGCCCTGGTGGAGCACCTCCAAAGGTGAGAACATCTCTGATGAAAGCCTTAAACCACGCTCAACCAGGGGTGAAGTTAACGTGACAACAACAACATTCTCTACACTCTTTTACACAAGTTTGGGGTCCCGTGCACAGCTCATGGTCAGAACTGAGAGAAAGGTATGTCCGATGTAGGAGATTGCGTTGTGGATGATTTTTACATTTGATTTTTGAATAATGTTGAATCATGTTTCTTGTAAATATAACGAATTTAAACTATGATGCTTTTATTTCGTTTAGAGAGAGAATCAGATAAATTAATTGTTAAAAGGAATTGTAATGAGAAATGGAAATGTAAGTACAGATTGCAGAATTCTAAAGCATGATTCTGATGCGTGCCATTACATTGATCTGTTTCAGTTCAAAGCCATCCATACGTCCGTACGTATTTGTCTCCAGTTATTCATTCCTGGGTTGTACCAGTTGATCCTGGCGTCTCAAGTTCCATTTGTCTTAGGTTGACAACGAGTACTGCCACTTGGTCACTACATGTGTTTAGGGCCAGTGTGGAGTAACCTTCTTGTTGGATTCTGTTTGTATCAGGACCATCAAGGGAGACGGTATTACGAAGTGGGTTGCAGCAAGAGCGTGAGTCTGACCCACTTGTACTACGTGGATAACTTTCTAACCAGTAAACTGAGTATACTGAACTGTGGATAACTATGTGTTATCAGTGCCTGTGAAAGGATTACAAAATACAGACTGTGTTTAATTCTTCATGGACAAATTGTGTTACATACACTACAGAACATTCATTTAACGTCACCAGGTGGGATAAACCACAAGACATTTAATTGTCAGCAAACCTGCCGAGACCGAGGCTACTACTGAACAAGGCCGTAATCAGGTGATTCAATTACATGAACTTTCTGTGTAATCTGTACATGTTTCTGTGATTTTCATTCCTTGTTCTATGTCTGATTCTTCTATGTAATTTCTGTATTTTTTGCTTAAATTGTTTACTCTCGAGTTAACTTATATATGTGGAGTATTTATGTAAGTTTAACTAAATTGTATCAACAGTGTCACATGAAAATTCTTGTTCTAAATAATTGTTCTAGAGACTGCATTGATATATTTTTTCATTAACTGAAATTTTGGAAGTCTTATGAGATTTGTGATTTCGAAATCGCCTTGTGTGTGATTTGAAAATGTAAATTTATTGAAATTGTTATCTTTATTTCTTTTAATAAATTGTTTTCTTTAAAACTATTTACTCCTTCATTTCTGGGAGATACATGTGAGATGATGGGTGGGGGCAGCCAATGACGTAATACATTTGAGAAGACGGTCTATACACATGTTTTAAAATAGTTCCCATCATCGACAGCGATGAGAGATTTGTGGTAGGACCGGAATAGTGATAGAACGACTGACAAGATAAACGCAGTGTAGTCACTATTCTGAGACAGGTAACACTTGGGAGACGGTGACTGACTGACGGACTGCTCAAGGCTTGACCTAGTCACTCTCAGACCGCATAAGACCCTTTAGGAGGTTGTGAGCGATTGGCATGAAAGAGATTAATTAAGATATTAATAACCCAGGCGCACACAGAGAAACCCCCTTTCCGCCACACCATTGACCCGTGCTATGAAGATATCTTTGATGAACATTTAACATTGACCCCGGAATCTCAAACTAGCAACAGTGATTTCTTATGACACATTTTCTAACGTTACTTATGCAGCAACATTTTACGTTCTGTAAACCTTCTTGCTGTTAAAAAAAAAAAAAGAAAGGTCCCATGGGTAGATAGATTTTATTTTCACATTGTCCGTAAATACGATGAAAGTCAATTTTTAAACGTCTTCAATGCCAACAGACATCCACTGTAATAGCTCACACGTCATACCTCGTTCCTTTATCTCCATTTGCGTCTGTGCGTATTGCTGCAAAAAAAAAAAGAAAAAAAAAGTAGGGGGTGGAGTGAGGAATTTATAATGGAGCATGAAATGGGTTGTGGCTTTGTTTGGTGCTGATATTCGCCGAAATCGACATGACATCAAGATAATACTAAATAAGCAAAACATTTAAAGAGTGAATAAACCTGACACGTAAGAACACTCTTCCCGGATACACGTAATTTCCGTAGTACTGAGGGTTATATTTTCTTGTTTAAAGGGAAATCGCACATTTCCTCTGTTAGTTGTCGCTTTTGTCGGATCGAAATAAGTTAGGACTGAAAGCAAAGGTAAGAGTCTTTTCAGCATTCTTTCCGAGAGTACATTTCATTAGCACTGCATTAGTACATTTCCGTAGCACTGTATTAGTACGTTTCATTAGCACTGCATTAGTACGTTTCATTAGCACTGCATTAGTACGTTTCATTAGCACTGCATTAGTACATTTCATTAGCACTGCATTAGTACATTTCATTAGCACTGCATTAGTACATTTCATTAGCACGGCATTAGCACATTTCATTAGCACTGTATTAGTACAATTCGTTAGAAACTGCAAACGAGCGTATACAAGAGATCATACATTCCCATTAATAGTACATTTTACGCTATTAGTATACAGTGTCCAGAGGTCAGGTATGTACATTTTCTTTCATATTTTTCTTCTTTTCCTTTTGTCTAAATTCAAAATGCACTTAAAAATAAATAAAACACTACAAATTTATGTAATATTCGTTCAAGTACACACCTTGATAAAATAAATATACTGAAAATATGATCCTTAACTAATTGAAAGCATGGCAATCCATTACTTTGAGTTGAGTTATACAACAGAGATTTCTATAATGTGATATAATATAATATATAATATTATATAGTATATAATATGTTAGTCAGTCAAGTTTATTGGAAACGCTTCGCTAAATCAAACTTCCAGAAAAGTAAAATAGTTAGTTCGAAATAACCAAGATTTCCAAATATCCATCTCCAGAAAAAATTACCACTCTAAAAATCACGACTGTTATCTGTTAAAAATGACCACTGTTATCTGTTAAAAATGACCACTGTTATCTGTTAAAAATGACCACTGTTATCTGTTAAAAATGACCACTGTTGTCTGTTAAAAATGACCACTGCCACAGGAAAATGGAAATCATTTGGCAGGTAAATAATAGAAAGGAAGAATAAAGAGACGATGAAGTAATTAATAACATGACCGATGAAGAATTAAATGAATAAGCCTAATGATGTGTGATAAAACTACTCTGAATAGCAGCAGCCGTTTATTTTGACACGATCGTCACACATCAGTAGGCTTACACATGCTTTGCATGCATTTTTCAGTCATTGCTAATAACTTTTGTCTTAGTGAAAGCTGTTTAATCGAAAGCGCGATTTTTGCAGTTCTTTATATATTGTCTAGCTATAGAGCGAAAACTGTGATAAAGCGCGATTCTTGCAGTTCTTTATATATTGTCTAGCTATAGAGCGAAAACTGTGATAAAGCGCGATTCTTGCAGTTCTTTATATATTGTCTTAGCTATAGAGCGAAAACTGTGATAAAGCGCGGAAGTGTTCGTGTTCATTCCATCATTACTAGAATTCAAACGTTTTATAATGCATTTTAAAAGATTTGAAAGAAATCGTGTGTATCTTGAGAATGACTGAAATTCAATCGTCCACTCTCATTGCTTATTCAGGGATTTAGCTAAAGGGAGGGAAGCATGCTCATACAATCGCACAGCGACAGCATATTCATGTATGTGTTCAACGGAGCGACCTACGTCAAACAGGAGCAATCACAGGACTAAAGTCAGCAGAACCAGACTTACCATTTTTGCCCCTTTATTAAAATTCTTCTACATTTCATTTTCCCCCTCTTTTAAAATGCATCTATAACTGGCCAATCCAATTTGGGTTTTGTCTGAGCCATTTGTGGAATTGATTCATACTATTTATTAATTGTTTATTATGAGCCCAATTAACATTAAACTCGTGTAAGCAATTCATGTAAATTAATTTATAACTATTATACTAATAAGTAATATTAATTAATTTGTGACCAGTTGAAAAACTACTCTCAGTCTCTCTCTCTCTCTCTCTCACTCACTCACTCACACACACACACACACAAACACACACATACACGATTTAGAATCACGTGTTCATATTTATGGCTGAGCGGCCGAAATCCATTTCTGTTTTCAAGACTAAGATCAGTAACTCTGCACTGTTCTCAATGGGATCTGTCAGTACTAAACCTGAATGGATTGGCTTGTACGTAGTGGTTCTCAAGCTCTTCATTCCAAAGCAGATTGCGGCTTCTTGTAGAAGGCTGATACGCTCGTTCACCGGGAGAAAGGTAAATGTGAATGTGATATAGTGTGTAAAATAAATGAAACTTATCTCAATATTTAGATATTTTATCGATCCTATCTTAATCTTTTTCTTAACTTTTCATATCTTATTCATAAACTTGGTCCGTACTTTCATCTTTATGGTTGATCTGGTCTGGTACGATCTTGTCTTTTTCTGCATCTTGTCTTATCTTATGGTATCTTTGCTTAGCTTATTTTTCCTTATTTTGTCTTGTTGTACTGTCTTACCAAACGTTGTTTTGTTCATGTTTACCTATTCTCTTCTTATTTTGTCTTGATGTATTCTTATTTTATCATATTGTATTCTTATTTTATCTTATTGTATTCTTATTTTGTCTTGTTGTATTCTTATTTTATGTTATTGTATTCTTATTTTGTCTTTTTGTATTCTTATTTTTGTCTTATATTCTTATTTTGTCTTATTGCATTCTTATTTTGTCTTATTGTATTCTTATTTTGTCTTGCTGTATTCTTTTTTTGTCTTATTGAATTCTTATTTTGTGACATCAGTTTCGTGTTTTACCTACCTACTCAGAGCACATAACTGACATCAGAGCACCCCTTATTTTTTATTTTATTTTTAAAACTATATTACCACGGTGACTCATCGCCACATGGCAAGAGTACACTCGTCATAGCAAAGAAATGGTTGTACACACAGACTGACACATATAGCTTTAACACTATAAATCTCAACTTCAAATAACTCAAAAATCTGCTTCAACAAACAATTTCACAATAACAATATCAATCTAACCTTAAACAATAATACTATCAAAATTTTATAGTGGTGATTTTTGAAAACAAGTTGCATCTCAAAAAAACTCAGAGCCGGGTTCCCTCACAGAAAAAGTTAGTATCTCAGTAGTTTATCACGTTCCCCCAAACATGACACGAATTATTGAGTTGGCATTGCTGACAACAGAGAGGTAAATGCTTACGTCCTTTAAAAATTAATCACGTTTTTCCATTCACTGGCACGAGCTACTGCCAACAAAATTTATTGCTATCATTCTTTCTCAGCTAACGTTTTCACACTCAGATTTTACATTGTTAACATATTGGTTATTTTAGCCCTTGCTATGTTTAAAATGGGTTTGGCTGTCTTGCTAACCTTTTAGAGTAAGCTGACACTTAGAGAGAAAAAAATATATTCCCCTATATCCGTGACATTTTGTCTTGTTGTATTCTGATTTTATTTTGTTGTATTCTTATTTTGTCTTGTTGTATTCTTATTTTGTCTTGTGTTCTTATTTTGTCTTGTGTTCTTATTTTGTCTTGTTGTGTTCTTATTTTTCTTGTTGTATTCTTATTTTTCTTGTGTTCTTATTTTGTCTTATTGTATTCTTATTTTGTCTTGTTGTATTCTTATTTTGTCTTGTGTTCTTATTTTGTCTTGTTGTATTCTTATTGTGTCTTGTTGTATTCTTATTGTGTCTTGTGTTCTTATTTTGTCTTGTTGTATTATTTTTCTTGTGTTCTTATTTTGTCTTGTTGTATTCTTATTGTGTCTTCTTGTATTCTTATTGTGTCTTGTGTTCTTATTTTTCTTGTTGTATTCTTATTTTTCTTGTGTTCTTATTTTGTCTTATTGTATTCTTATTTTGTCTTGTTGTATTCTTATTTTGTCTTGTGTTCTTATTTTGTCTTGTTGTATTCTTATTTTGTCTTGTGTTCTTATTTTGTCTTGTATTCTTATTTTGTCTTGTTGTATTCTTATTTTGTCTACTTATTTTTGTCTAGTTGTATTCTTATTTTGTCTACTTATTTTTGTCTAGTTGTATTCTTATTTTGTCTACTTATTTTTGTCTAGTTGTATTTGTCAGCTTCAGAACAGCAGACAGCCTACCACTTTATATAGTAGAACACATATGTGGTGTGCGTGCATGCGTGTAGTGTAGTGTAGTGTAGTGTCCAAAGAATGCATAATTACCTCAGTACTGCTAATATATATTTTTTATTAAACTGGAATTGACTGTTTTATGTTAGTTCTATATTGCAGTGCTTGTTTTAAGAAATCATCTTTCAGCTTGTTTACCATCAATGACTATACTTTGTTTAAGAACCCTTTGCTAAAGACAATTTTAGAAAAGTTTTCTTTTCTTTCTTAATAACTCGAAGACTATGAAAGAGAAAAGAAAGAAAAGAAAACTTTTCTAAAAGTTTACTGAAAGTTTCTGTTTGTGCCAGGCCCAAGAGCAACTTATTTCTTTTTCAGAGTTCGGATGCCAAGACCAATAATGAAGACTACAAAGTGGTTCTGAGTTCTCTCCAGCCGGGAGACATGGTTTGCTTCCAACGCACACATTTCTCGCATTATGGAATATTTGTTGGTGAGTTCTACAACTGAAATAAATGGTCGCCTTTCAGAAAAATGTTACTGGTTGAAATCTGCCTCTTCTGATCTTTCGAGTCTCTCCCGCATTCTTCCAACAACTTCCCTAATCCATTCTATTATATCATAAAACTTCACATCTGTTCTGAATAAAAGACAGATTATTACAAGTTTGCTTTTGATAGATGTCAGCTAGATACCTGAGAACTTTCTTTGCAGAATCGTACCAGATTTCTGCAAACAGGATGCGGGCACTTCAACACAGTACTACTGTTAGCATCGGAAGAGGTCTGTGTTTCTCTGGCAGTGATGCAAATAACCGTTCAGTTCAGATGTCACATCTCCACACACACCCACATCCCAGACACACGGCAGGCTTCGGTTGCTACTCACATTATTTCTACTCTTGCTGTCCAAAGTCTGAATTTTCTTCTGAAATGCTGATATCTTTCCATAGTTTCCTTTGTTTTTTGTATTGATGATTTTGTCGTAACGTACAATGACATTGATAATTAAAAAGTATTGTATTCCTGCTGGTTTTGACTTTTGCTACAGTAACTTATCTCTGAGCGAGGAGGGGTCGGGGGAGAAGGATTAGGTTAGCTACCTGTATGCTATTTCGGCTTTTAAGCCCATACCTCTTAGCTACCTGTATGCTATTTCGGCTTTTAAGCCCATACCTCTTAGCTACCTGTATGCTATTTCGGCTTTTAGGCCCATACCTCTTAGCTACCTGTATGCTATTTCAGCTTTTAGGCCCATACCTCTTAGCTACCTGTTTGCTATTTCCGCTTTTAGGCCCATACCTCTTAGCTACCTGTTTGCTATTTCGGCTTTTAGGCCCATACCTCTTAGCTACCTATATGCTATTTCCGCTTTTAGGCTCATACCTCTTAGCTACCTGTTTGCTATTTCCGCTTTTAGGCCCATACCTCTTAGCTACCTGTTTGCTATTTCCGCTTTTAGGCCCATACCTCTTAGCTACCTGTTTGCTATTTCCGCTTTCCGTACATAATAAACCACCTGTGGTGTTCATCGACTACTTGTTTTCTGATGCCTAGTTAATATTTCTTTTTAAGTTTGTCTGCTCTAGTCTCTCTGTTTTAGTCTCTTTGTTTGCTCTAGTCACTTTGCTCTAGTCTCTCTGTTTTAGTCTCTTTGTCTGCTCTAGTCTCTCTGTTTTAGTCTCTTTGTTTGCTCTAGTCACTTTGCTCTAGTCTCTCTGTTTTAGTCTCTTTGTTTGCTCTAATCACTTTGCTCTAGTCTCTCTGTTTTAGTCTCTTTGTTTGCTCTAGTCTCTCTGTTTTAGTCTCTTTGTTTGCTCTAGTCTGTCTGTTTTAGTTTCTTTGCTCTAGACTTTGTTTGCTCCAGTATCACTGTTTTAGTCTCTTTGTTTTCTCTTGTCTTTTTTGCTCTTGTCTCGCTATTTTAGTCTCATTGTTTGCTCTAGTCTTTGTTTGCTCTAGTCTGTTTGCTCTAGTATTTCTGTCGGTTGTAATCTTTTTGCTTGTGTCTAATCTCTTTGTTTACTCTTAATTTCTTTGCTATAATCTTTTGTTCTACCCTTTATTTTTTTTATTTATTTGCTCTATGCTCTTGGCCTGCTTTTAATTTCTTTGCTTCTTTCAGATTACTCCAGATGTACTTGGAAAGGCGTATGACCTCTTCTTCAATAGCGCCATTCATTTTCCAGAGTGATTTGTCTCCCATTTTTTATATGGATAGTCTGGCTTTCTTCCCTTTTTTAGGGTGGTGGGGGTGGTGGCGGCGGTTGAGGTGTCAGCATTTTAGCAAAAGAATTCTTATTTTCACCTATATTTGTAATAAAGAGTTTACAATTGTACACAAGATTCTGAATGTTTTCATAAAAATAAATGTAAATAATAAGCTGTTCTGATCTTTACCTCAATTTGTTTTATTATATCTTATATCTTGAAGTTCTTATTCCTTTTAAATGTTCATATCATAGACGTTACAGACATAGACACCAGTTCTTTTCAGCTCTATGTGTGTGTGTGTGTGTGTGTGTGTGTGCTTATTTCATTCAGTGTGGGTGAATGGGTGCTTTATATGATTATGTGATTTTTTTATGAGTGTGTATGTGTACGTGTTCGTTTATTTACAGGAGGTGATCAAATTATTCAAATGCTCAGAGACGGTGGTTCGCCAACATTATCTGATTTATTACGGACCTTGAGGGGAGTGGATAACAGCACAGGCCATATTCACAAGAAAGACTTCTGGACTACCGGAAATGGAAGCAAAGCACGCCGTGATAATTATTTGGACGAATTATACCCGTGGGTTTTTTAATTTTTTTACCATTTTCAGTATTACATTTTTTTTTCTCTTTCAGGTCATGCCACGATTTAATTACGTTTTTTCCTTTCAAATAATGATTTTTTTTAATGACTTCTTTAATTCTCTCTTAAGGTCAGTTTAGATGATCTGTAAGTTAGAACATGGATAATATTGGATAGAGGGACAAATAATGTGTAACATTCTTTTCCTTACGGTAAGCATGACCAATGGAGTTACAATACCCTTCTCGAACATGGATTTTGTTGGCAGACTCAGGTTTGGGTATTTTTATCCCACATGTACCTTGCTATGCAGACAATTTTCAAACTTTAAACTTTTCAAACAGAAATAATTCAAAAATATTTTATTGTCTGTATGAATAAATTAATTACTTCAACATTCTATGCTCTAATTTCCTGAAGTTTTATCCCTGCCTGGTATTCTTATTTATATATTAATGGCCAGAATTGAACACATTAAACTTGATCAAAACCTATATGGCATAATTATAAATACACAGAGGTAACAGCAAAATCTGAACAGCAAAATTATAAATAATCAGAGGTAAGAGTAAAATCTATACAGCACAATTTAAAATATATATAACTGTAACTGATAAAGGCAATTTTGTCTCAGACGCATTTTACATCTTGTAAAATAAAATAAAATAAAAATAAAAATAAAAATTATTAAAGTGCAAAGTGGCAGACTAACAAACAATTAATGCTAATTTTTAAAGTAATTTCTTTGGCTACGTTAAATATATTACACAATTCAATAATGAAATACTCCTTACTTCATTTTATTTTTAAATACAGACACGTTAAACGGTACTATTTTCTGTTTATTTCATTTCTGTTTTTAAAAGAGAAGATTTTATAACAGAGAGATGTAGTTCTATTTAAGGTTTCAAGAGATAGAAATACACAGAAAAAATATTATATAAACTTTATTTTTTTTAAAAAAAAGGAAGAGGAAAAACATTCATAAGAAATGTTACATTTCATAGTAATTTTGAATCATGTGAATGAAGTTAAATACATAACATGACAAAGAAAGGTGGGTGTGGCCGCCTAGTGCGCTTGACCTCTACTATGATTATTATTTATGAATTCCATTATCATTTAATAAACATTATCACTTATCTCAGTGGCTTAATTTAGGATTCGTTTCCTAATATGAATTCCCCACTCACATACACTATAAGCTTACGCACTACAAACACGTAAGTTCTGTTCGCAAGTGGAACTTCTTACTTAAGGAATAATCTAAATTTACATTGACTTTCATCCAATAATTGACTTCCGAACATCCATCCACCCACTAACTATTCCAGACATGCATCAATGCACATGTGTAAGAAGGATGTAACAAAAGATAAAAGATTTATAATAAAATAATATCTATATCACAAAAAAACAAATAAGTTCGAAAACAGTTCACGTATTTCCATTTAATGTTCTTCAGTCTCTTTACTTGTAAGCAATCGATATTCTACAGTCTAGATCTAGGTCATTGGTAGGAATAATCCGTATTAGGATACAGTTAGGAGACTCATCCGTTTTCTATGATTCAACGATTAGAATAGTCGTGCCTATCCAAGCTTTTTGACCAATCACAGGCCGTTGAGGTGGTAAATTAGCATAGTCTTTGCAAATTTACCTAGTACTATAAGACAGTGCGTCTTTTGTCAGTATAACTGTGACAACTTCTGTTGCTTGGTCTGCCAGAATGAGAATGCTGGTTTGCACAAATATGTGCGTTGTCTTGTTTTCGTAGTTTGTATCTGTGTGCACGTGCTTTGGATCTGTTTGTATTTCTGTTGCTGTTGTTGTATAATGTGAAGTTTACCCCTTAAAGGTCATCTAAACTTAGTGAAAGAGAGAATTAAAGAATATTAAAGAATTAATTAATGAGTGCTTAAGAAAGTGTATTTTTATAACTGTGTCGTGCCAATGACAGTCACCTCACAAGAGGGAGAAAAGTTTCATTTTGTCTATGTGATTTTTTTTTTCCTTTTTATGCGTTTTCCATAATTCCCTTCTTGTGTCACATAACCTTAATTTCTCTCCTATTAATTATTACGATTGTCCACAATGAAGGCCATGACTATCAGGAAGCTAGGGATCGCAAATTTCATCCACCATTTCTTTTTAAGAAAAAAGACACATTATTATCAGTCAAGAAGCGTGTTAGAATTCACTTCCAGGAGAAAAAAATAAATCACAAGTCCAATAGGTGCGATCTCTCTGGCATCGTTTTTCCGTAAACGTTAATGACGTTTTGTAAAATTCTCAGAATTTTCACAGAATGATTAGAAATAAACTACGCCATCTCTAACGTCCGGCATACAATCTGTTACAGACCTTTGGCACCTGAAGAAATTGTCCGCAGAGCCGAAGCCATGGTGGGACAATCGCTCTGCTACAACATGATGGAGAAAAATTGTGAACACTGGGCCACGTGGTGCCGCTATGACATCGCGGTCAGCAGGCAGGCCGAACAGCTCAAAGAGAAACTGCCGAACAGTTCAAAGAGAAACTGCCGAGCGGTTCAAAGACAAACTGCCTACGAGTTCAAACTGCCATATTGTCAAGCGGCTCGAGCTCTGAACTGGATCGAAAATGTTCTGCTAGGGAAGGGGAGGCAAATGTAGCTTGTGAACGGACGAATGTGGGATTGAGTGAGTTGTGTAGTTTGTGTTTTACTTAAACTCTTGTTTGTAGAGGCGGCACAAAGACTTCTACTCCCCTCACTGTTATTTCTGTGCAAGTGATGGAAGAGATATCCAGGGCCAGGGCCAGGGCCACACAGTCCCGGGAATAAAAATTGTTTTCTTATTTTTAACGACCTCGCTATTTGATTGTTATTCAGCCTTTTTCACGACTTCTCTTTACTGTCGGTGGTGATCAAAAGTTTTACGGAGGATGTGGGCACTTCCAAGCAGCGCTAGCTTAGTAGTGGAGCGAGTCTGTGGTTTCCAGGAAGTTTATTCAAGTAGCTTTCCATCTCAAATGTTATGTTCCCCAAGGCTCCTATAACTACAGGTATCACTTCTGCTTTTACATTCCTCAGTCTCTGGATTTCTAATCTAAGATCTTGGTATTTTTCTGTTTTTTCTCTTTCTTCTCTTTCTTTTCTTTTTATGTTTCTATCACTTAGAACAGCTAAATCAATTATTGTTACTGTTCTCTTGGACTTAATGGCAACTACAATGTCTGGTCTTCGTGCAGGAATCACTCGATCCGTCCTTATTTCAAAGTCCTACAGTATTTTGACTTATTTTGTTTCGATGGCTGCTTCCGGTTTGTGCAGCCATGCTCTTTTCGGGGATTTACTCCATAGTTCTCACATAGATTTTCTATGTATGAGCTTTGCCATTTCGTTTTCTCTTTTGTTGTATTCTGCTCCAGCCAGAACCTGACATCATGAGAGTACATGTTCTGTTGTTTCATCCATGGATTTGCAATGACTGCATTTGGAATCATTTGAGATGTTCATGATTTTGTTTTCTGTGATTTCGTGCTTGATCTTATGCAGCTGTTAGAGGTGCTTCTGTTTCTGCTTTCAAACTTGCCTCTTTCAACCACCTGTATTTTGATTGTTTTGTTGAAATTTCATCAGTTTGTTGGCTTACTGTCCAAGGAGATGCTTTGGGCTACAAGTATTTGCTAATGCCTGCTTCGTTGTTTTCTTTTATGTTTCTTTATCTGCTTGTGGGATTTGGTACAGTCCACTCATCTTTATTGCATCTGTCAGTGGCTTATCTTTGTTGTTTTTTCCAGATGTAGTCTACAAGGCCTATAACTTCTCCTTCAATGACATCTTTGATTTTCTTGAGGCTTCTGCCTCCCATTTTCCGAGAAACATAGAGTCTGTCTATGTCTGTTTTAGGTGTAAGGCTTTATGTATTGTGAGCAGTTTCCTTGTTTTTCTATCCAAATCATTTATTATATTTGTTGTCCAATCTATGATACTGCCAGTGTAGCTGACTACAGTTATTGCGTATTCGTTAAGGGCTTGTATTTTGTTCTCCCCATTTAGCTTGGACTTCAGGACTTGTCGAACCCGTTTTTCATACTCTCTCTTAACTTTGGACTTCACTTCTCTCTGCATATTTTCTTGATGTTGTAATATCCCCAGGTATTTATGTATTTATATCCCTTTTCCATTGAAATATCTTTCATTTTTCAAATGACCAATTGTAGACCTTCTGTTGTTTTGATCCTGCCTTTTCTGAATGATAATTCTTCCACATTTCTCAAGGCCGAATTTTATGTTAATGTATCACTGCAGATCTTGACAGTATTGACCAGCGAGGTTATGTCACGTTCATTTTTACTGTATAGCTTTGGATCGTCCATATACAATAGATGGCTGATAACATGTCCAGCTTTCATTTTGTATCCTAATCCTGTTTTTGTGGATGACTTAGCTGAGAGGATTTCGGGCAATGCAGAACAACAGTGATGATAGGGAATCACCTTGAAAGATTCCACATTTTATTGGTAGGTCAGCAAATTTCTATATTGTTGCAACTGAGGGTGGTTTTCCAGTTTTTTTCATTGATTCTTGAATTAGGTTTTGCACTTTGCACTTTGTAAGAACCTATTTCGTACATTTTTATAGTTTGAAGTATCCATGAATGTGCAACTGAGTCTTAGCTTTTTGGTAGTCAACCCATGCCATTGCAATATTTGTTCTTCGTTTCTTGCTGTCAGTAACTATGCTTTATCAATTGGTCATTTGTTCCTCTGCTGCCTGGTCTAGTACCATTCTGTTCATTATTACTCATCCTTTTTCCACGATTTCTGTCGACTGTCGGTTATGAACCAAGGTGTCGGAATCTTACCAAGATTCTGGGAGATTCATGGTTTTACGGAGGATGTGAGCACTTCCTCGGAACGCTATTTTAGTAGTGGGTCAATTTTGTGTTGTCCAGGTACTTTATTCAGATATCCTTCCAATTAAGGTATTATGTTCCCCAAAGATCCTATCACTACAGGTAGTACTTCTGCTTTCACCTTCCACAGTCGCTGGATGCCTAATCTGAGATCTTGTTATTTTTCTATTTTTGTTCTCTTTTTTTTTTGTTTTATGTTTCTATCACTTGAAACAGAGATATCGATTTTTGTTGTTGTTCTGTTAGACTTATTGAGAACCACAATGTCTGGTCTTCGAGCAGGAATCCGTCCTTATTTCAAAGTCCCACAGTATTTTGACTTCGTCTGTTTCGAAGACTGCTTCCGGTTGCTGTAGCCACACTTATTTCCGAGGTTTTTACTCCAGAGTTTACACATATATTTAGGATTTTTGCCATTTCGTTGTTTCTTTTGATACATTTTGTTCCAGCAAGAAACTGACATCCCAAATAGTATATGTTCTACTGTTTCATCTACTGTTTTCTGCAGTCTGCATTTGGAATCATTTGAGATTTTCGTGATTTTTGTTTTGTGTAATTTCATGTTTAATGCTTGATCTTTTGCAACTGTTATGAGTGATTCTGTTTCTGTTTTTAAACCTGCCTCTTTCAACCACCTGTATGTTGATTGCTTTGTTGATACCTCATCAGCTTGTCTCACATACTGTCCAGGTAGAGGTCATCATTATTATTACTATTATTATTACTATTATTATTGTTGTTGCTGGCAACTAATCATGGCATTTACTCAGATATTACAAAGAGAATTTATGTTTGAATCTATTTTCTTATTAATGTAATCCTGCCTATAATTTTGTAATTTTTTATTCTTATATTTATACATTTACTAAAATGTAAAGTTGAATTTTGAAGGGCATTATGAAAGCATTGGACCATCATGAAAGCACCCGGGCACTATCAAGGCACTTTAGTACATAAGCACTAAATGTATATATCCTGTTATCGTTCTAAGAATTGTAAACTTTAGTACATAAGCACTAAATATATATTTCCGGTTGTCGTTCTAGGAATTCTACACTTTAGTACATAAGCACTAAATATATATTTCCTGTTGTCGTTCTAGGAGTTTGCGCAGGAATGTGACAAAAAAAACTAACACACGGCATTGTTCGTATTATTAGTTACAACACTTATTACGGTATTATCATCTAACAACCATTAATTACTTTAATTAATTAAAGTCCTATCATCATAAAATATTACCAGCTAATACAGTTACTTCAAAATACACTGTATTACCAATTAAAACTCTTGCCATCATAATATCAACTAAAACGTTGACTCCCACGATGTCATCTGTTAAAAGCATTTACCACGATATCATGCTGAGTTAAAACAGTTACCACTACTATATCATCAGTTAAAAGCATTGCCATCATCATAATATTAGTTAAAACACTTACAATCATAACTAATTATTTAAAATGCTTGACATTAAAATTTTACTAGCAAAACACTTATTGTCATCATATTCTCAGTTAAGACACTTGCCATTAAAATATTACCGGTCAAACACTAACTGTCGTCATACCTTCAGTTAAAACATGTAACCAGCCCACTGTTCTGATGAAGCCATTGTCATTTGAAGACGTTTGTGCGTCGTGCACAGTTACTGGGATGAAATTGATAAAGTCATATGGCCGTTACGCGAAACAGTTTTGATGGACTGTTACTGGGATGAAATTGATAAAGTCATATGGCCGTTACGCGAACCAGTTTTGATGGACTGTTACTGGGATGAAATTGATAAAATCATATGGCCGTTACGCGAACCAGTTTTGATGGAATGTACACGCCTTTTACTATTGTATACATGTCATTATCCATCATATTATAACAATCCGATTATTATCAGTTAAAGACACCCATTCACCATCCTTCTGGTCACAAAGTTGATTAAGTCGCATACTCGCCGTGTTCTATGATCACAATGTTATCAGTCAAAAGTCCTATCCACTCATTGTCATAATCTCATTGTGACCGGTTCAAGAATCATACCACCCCATGTTTGACTGCATGAACAGTTAAATGAGTACGCCCACTCCATTGTTCTGGCACAATTTTATCGGTGAAATGAATACTGTGACGCAACGCCACTCTAGTTATTAGTTATGATAATTATTATTATTTATTAATCATCCATAACTAATTACAAGTGATGATAATCTCAATTTATGTTATTAATAATTCTCCAGAAGACACCACTCATCTCTCATACTTGGCGGATATGCGGGCACTGTAAACGGTTTCCCTCTTCACAACGTTAAGGCCTCACTACTAGCTAAACGGACGACTCCAAATCGTGGTTTTGTCAAATTACCTTCTGTTTGAAATATCATTACCAAATTACATCAAGACAACCCCATCACAATTTTAAACAAATGTTCACGATTTTTCGAAATATTAAGGTAGTCACACAGTATTTCTCATAGGTGGAAAACTTCTTACCAAAGCAAAAGATAAATCCGTCTTTTAATCTATATCTAGCTAGTCACTATCCACCCACTATCTATCCAACATATGGTTATCAATATATGTAAGAAGGTCCATATATTTAACAATAAATTTATTAAATCATCAAATATATACAACATATGAATATAATCAAAAGAGCATTGACATTTACATCACTTCACAACGATTTTTAATTAATGCTGGACAATCATTCACTTTATCCTAGCATAGACATCATCAGTCAAATTAATTCAAGTTCATGGATGTCATTCATCACAGAAATGAGAGTGGAGTTTTAGAGAAATAATTATAGTTAATGTACATAACATTTTCAATGATGGCCGCTGTCACTAGCACATATTCACAATCATGCGGTTTGCAGCAAGTAACTGTCTTTCTTATTAGACGATGATACCCCTTCTAGGCATAGTTACACAACTATTCCAGAATCTTCAATGCACTTACAAAGCATGCCATGGAGAATCATCCAGAAATTCATGTGCAGTATCAAGCACATTGGGTTGAATGTTCTTGAATATTCATGTGCACTACTCAATCTCATGATGAGGTATGTTCAAAATAATCTTCATGAATTCTTGAGATCAAACTAAAGCCTCAGTTTTTGCCATAATGGCTCTCGAACAGAATTCACAGGAATCAACTTACAGCAACACGTTTACTGACAACAATGCTGGGTTCACACACAACGTGATTCATGATTCGGTAGAGTACAGCACTCACTTTAGTCTGAGGTGGGTCTAAAGAATCAAAGAAAAAAGGCAAGCTCTTCTCTGCAAAAGTTAAATTAAGGCAGCACTAAATTTCAGGCATATTTCATCTCTAAACTCCTTTCAGTCTGTGATTATTTCACAGACTGAAAAATATAATAAAGTCATCAGTTTGCCTTGTGTGATTGTATAGTCATAGTGTAAAGAGATTCACCAAAAACGTCGCAAAATATGCACAAACGTTTCAAAGTGGAATCACTTTTACTAAGCCGAGGGGTGATCACGTGACGTAAAAACTTTAAAGCTGAATTTAAATTATTTCTTACTTTTAACTTTGAATGATAAAATATTTCTTGGAACAGTTGGCTTGCAATCGGATTAGCATGAGAGGTTAGGGGAATGGGTTTCTGTTGCTATTTATTTTTTTTTCAAAATGAGTTTGGGGTTGAGAGTAAATCACGGAAACGTCATTTCTCCTCCAAACTCTGACTGACGTCACAAAGTGTATTCGGCAAGGAGATTGCTGGAAACAAGGTCACGTTCGTGTTAAGGTGGTAACTATTTTAATAACAATCTATTCCATCAGTATAACTCTATAAAGCGAAGTGTCGTCTTTCGCAGTAGTACAGAAATGATTAATGTAACAAAATTACGAATTCAGTAGAAGCTGCTCTATGTGGTGTATGTGCTTCTGTCCACTGTTGTAGGGCTACAAAAACAGGTCTTCACAAAGCACAGAATAATAATTAATATTTGATATATTCAGAAATAAAAATAAGCTTGATGACCTTAAGAAATAAATATATTTTTATACTCTGTTGATTCTTCTGTCATGTGTTAGTTATTTTACTGTTGCTTTTGCTGTTTTGTTTTGTAATATGTTATTTTATAATATTTCATTAAGAGATTGTGACATAATGGAAACATTCGAAATACTGGACTCCTGTATAATGGGGGAGGGGGGAGGGCGTGTGTTTGTGTGCGTGAGCGCGTACACATGTAGGCGTGTTAATTGTATATTGCAAAAATATCTGCTGAAAAGAATGTACGTGTACCTCCAATCAGTCATGTTAAGCAGCTTGCAAATGACATTGGCATAACTCATTACTGTTGGAGTTACTGTCATTTTACTTTAGCATTTCTATGTCACGTGACAAAATGGCTGCTCACTGTACAGAACAATAGATTGGGGATGGCGGTGTTTTCGGTTCCTTCTTGAGCTCTTGATATTTCCAGACAACAGCAAAGTGTTTGGAATGTCTCCTCTTGTAACGCCCGTGGATTCTCTCCCTTCTAGTGTGAAAGCATCTTTTTATTTTACCCACACATATAAAAAAATCATTTTTCTGTTTATTGACATGTAACCATTAAATACATTCACATTTATTTACTCAGATCCATGAGCCACACAAGCGCAGACAGGCCATTGTTCTGACTCTACATTAAATACTCGATTCTTGTTTCACCTTTTGTGTCTTCGCGACTCGTGTCTTGTTTCACCTTTTGTGTCTTCACGACTCGTGTCTTGTTTGTGCATTTTCTCCGAAACGACACCATGTGCTCATCACATGACCGAAGGAACCAGTTATAAAGCACTCGATTTCACCGAAACGGAGCGGCCTACAGCTGATGTACTCGATGCCTTGGCCTTGATTCTGAGAACTCTGCCAGACGTGAAAAGTCAACATTCGTTTCATGCGATGCAATCAGGTCTGTTTCTTGAGCTTAAAATCTATTAATGGCTGGTAACGCGGATGTTTTCCGAAATATAATTACTGCAAGTCAAGAACCTGGAACAACTAAACGAACATATTTTTGTTGTTTTATAAAATGTGTTGTGTATTAAAATTAAATTTATGAAGCAAATGAATATATAGGTTTGTGACAATTATTGCCTATTTACTACTTTGTTTTATGAACCTTACGCGAGTCTGCTGCAATTTAACGTTTTTGGGGGGGAATTTAAAGGGTACATCCACCCGGTAACAAACTTTATTTTAGGGTTAATATAATGGGCTGGCCAGTGATTTGATCCATCCAGAAAAGTTTAATTAAACCCTTGTAGTTTATTAATTGTTGTTAATAAACTATTTATTTCATATAACCATACAAGGGTTGCAGTATAAGACAATATGAAAATGTACATTTAAAAAACTGTGTATGCAAAAGAAAATTTTAAAAATGTACATTTAAAAAAGTGTTGTATAAGACAATCTGAAAATGTACATTTAGAAAAGTGACTGTATAAGACAATATGAAAATGTACATTTAGAAAAGTGTTTGTATAAGACAATATGAAAATGTACACTTAGAAAAGTGTGTATGATGTATAAGATAATTTGAAAATGTAAATTTCAAAAAGTGTGTCTGTATAAGCTAATTGGAAAATGTACATTTAAATATTGTGTCTGTAAAAGATAATATTAAAATTTAAATTTAAATTTGTCTTTATAAGACAAAATGAAAATATACATTTAAAGTGTCTGTAATAGAACATGAAATCGCACAAGTAGAAAGAGTGTCTGATAAGACAATATGAAAATATACATTAAAATCGTGTCTATATTAAATACATGTTAAACACCCATTCAATCAATGCAAACTTTTAATGAGAATATCTTGTGTCAGGATCACTTTTTTTCGTAATACTGAAGCTGTTTCTTATAAATTGTATATTTGTTGATTTACATATAATTGTTTTTCTTTGTTTTAAGATTATATGCTTTTATATTTCCCTCAGTATTGTTCCCATCCTTAGAAAGTAAGTGTATAGAATTACAAGTAATATTTTTCTCTAATGTACTTTAAATATTAATACTTACATTAATATGTTGAAGTTTTGTTGATTAAAAATATAATCTATTATTAAATATCTAAGTTTGTGATTTTCTCTACTGATATCATAATTTGGGGTCTTTCTGTACAAACCGATATTTCTGTTTATTTTAATTTGATAGCAAGTACTTTAGTTGTTGAGTCTGCAACAGTTACGATAAAAGTACTTTCCCTTCATTCTCAATTGAGGTTTTTGTTTCTCTGTTCCTTTTTTCTTTGTCTGCTTTTTGTCTGTTTTTTTGTTTGTTTCTATGTATGTGTGCTTTGCGCCAGTATGTAAAATGATACGACCCAAGGAAAACACCGGATTTTAAAATGTCATCGCGGTCTAACTGTAAAATTAATTGCTGCGAAAATAAACATTTCATTGGCTAGAGCAGCAAAATAATTAGTGTTTCTGTATTTTTTCTCAACCGAAATCTAATCATCTACGATCAAATATAGGCGCCATTGTTATCAAAGCACATACGCACACACACGCACACGCACACACACACACACACACACACACACACACACACACACACACATCCACTACTCATATACATCAACACACACATCCAAATACATGTACACATTTACTGCACACACATCCATATACACATGTCCACACATATACACACATATTCACTAGACACATATGCATTCACACACATTGACAATAAATATCTCTCTAAAACTCCACTCCCGTTTCTATGATGAATTATATCTATGAAATTGAATGAGTGTCTAATGTTTAATCGGACATTGTTCTGAAATGATGTAAATGCCAATGCTCTTTTGATTATATTCACATGTTGCAGATTTCATTGTTGATTTAATAAATTTAATGTTTAATTTATTAGTCTTCTTTCTCATATATTGAAATTTATGTTGGAGTAATTGTGGGTGGATGGGGGCTGGTTCAATATAAATAAAAGACAGGATATTTATTACTCCTTTAGTAAGAAGTTTCCACCTGCAGAAACATTTTACGACTGAGAAGAAAATCAATATCACTGCTAGTTTTCACTTCTTTCTTAATCGGAGATAGTGTCAAGATAGTTAAGATATAAAAATCTAAGATAGACTTAACTATTTTGTTTAAGTTAGTGACTTAGTAAACAAGAGAGCAATATCCAAACAATATCCACATTCGCTCATTCCACTGAGGACGAAATAGTAAGGTTCAGTGGTAATAATCATTTAATTTCGCGTTGAGAAGAATTAACAACTAGTTGCAGTAATCTCCCTTTTCTTCCGGAAATTCAGCTACCAACGTGCGCTAATTAAATATTACGCCTGAGACCTTTGCTTGAATACAAGCAAACAGATTACAAACATCTGCACCCACTACCCGGGTCCTCACCAAATTTTCATTTAAATCAAAACTTCCTGAAATAAATCTATGTAGACCTAGAATCTTATCGAAAGTAAAGTTTTTAGGAATGCATATTCATATATTATCGACAGCATGACTGATGAATGCATATTAAAGTGCACTATTGTTTTCCGAAAACCTGAATCAGTCCATTTTCTAATTTAAAACCTGTAAAACAAACAATTGAAGAAAACTGGCTTTCAAAATATCTGTACCTATTAAAAATTTGAAATAAATCAGCTATTCGGGTAGTTTTTGGTAGACTGTTCAAAAACTTGCAAATCACGTGATCTTTTATAAATTATAAATATAGAACACTGACCTCGTGCGTACTACGTATTAGTAGCTCCCAAGGTTCTAGAGGAACACATCTGAGTGTTACAGAAATTGTTCCTGCATTTGAAAGAGTGTAACTTTATTGCTATACCAACCAAATGTATTTGGGAAATTTTAAATTCGAATATTTGGGGACAAACAGTGGAACAAGGTCTCTTGTGGCTGGAAGCTTCGAAGGTACGAAAATTTGAAGTGATGGTGAGACTACATTCAAAAGATGATTGTTCTATCGTATTTGGGATTGGCTGGTTACTATCAGAAATTCATCCCCAAATTCAGTGTTATTGCCAAACCACTCCTTGATTTGATGAGGAAAAGCAGTCCCGAGAGGGTGATATGGGGTGAGGAGTGTGAAACCAGTTTTACCAATTTAAAAGACTTTTTGTCATAAAGATACCATTTATTTGTTCCTATTCGTAGATAACTTGTTTGCTGTCTTAACTTATTGGAAGTATATCATTCTAACTGTATTATGCAATCAAAAGTAAGTAAGGTGTAAATATCATGCTTTCTTAATTTACTGGAAACGTTTCATTATAATTATATTATGCAACAAAATTAAATAAGGTGTAAATATCCTGCTTTCTTAACTTACTCTGGAAACGTTTTTTTATAACTATATTATATAACATAAATAAATATGCTGTAAATATATTGCTTACGTTTTGAGACGTTTCTTTATAACTATATTATATAATCAAATTATATATAAATGTTTTCCTTTTTGATTTCTTAGTAAGTTTCTTTATAATTATAAGCGTTTCCTTGTAATTGCACTTGGTTTAAAGAAAGGTGTTTCTAAGCTGATTGTTTTTTTAACTGACTGGAAGCGATTTCTTATAACAAATGTAACTCAGAGATAAAATATATATTTCATTAAAAAAAAAACTGGAATTCAAAGGCGTGTACCAAATGCTAACGTACGTAATAACGTAATATTCACCAATCTCTCGCGGCAGCACAGCGATTGCAGACAAAAATTCATGGCACTTTGTTCGCGGAGCACACACAAAAAAAAAAACCCCAACAGACAGCAATTCTTTGAATCTGAACGTACCTCCCAAGGCCCCACTAATTATCTCTTACGTCGAAACTTCCTGGAAATAAACAGTGTGCATTTAGAAATGACAGAAGGTAATGTAACCAAGAATAAATTGTTATTGGCGAGAGAAAACTGGGCGTATATATTAAGCGTGTGCTTGTAAATAAGTGAGCCACTAGCTGTTAAGAGCAAGTATATTTCACTTGTGTAGAAATTATTACGATTGCTACCAAAACAGCGCACGCATAGGGAAATTGACATGGTCAAGGAAAATAGGTAATGTTTCAGAAGGGCAAAACTTTTAAATTATTACAGAAACTGTAAAGATCTCTGGCAAACGAAGGGTCAACTATTTACAAAGGTGAGCAAATTGTTTTCGGAAATTCGCGCTAATGTATTACAGTCTCTTAACTTATTAACCTTCTCAACTTATTAATTCTGTTATTATCTTTCTTAACCACTCTCGACTTATTAACTCTCTTAACTTATAATTATCTTAACTTATTGGAAACTGTCTGCAAACAGTTACAATATAAGTAATTTTTAAACTTAAACTTATTGGAAATGTTTCAGTTATAACTACATGTGCATCAAGGACATGTTTATTGTAAGAATTTTTTTTTTTTGCTTTGAAACGTGTTGATATTAACTACATGTAGTTTGAGGAAAGCTATTTGGCAGGTATTAAAGACCAAGTGAAATGTAATCTAGGTCAGCCATAGATAAGAATAAATTCGTATGAAATTAGTACTCATTCATAGAATCAAGACTGCAAACTTTAAACTTTCAGGGATTTGTATAAATGCATTCTTTCTTCGGTATTGAAAGTCAATATTTTCGAAAGAAATCAGAGCTCTCTTTCATTTGCGAAACTGACCTCACCATAGCAACAAAACATGACATCACGATGTGGAGCTACAATCTAAATGTGCTGTCAAACGCATTATCTTGCGGTAAACTCTTGGTTTAAAAAGATTTTTTTTTTTAATGAAAAAAATACATAGTTAATCATTGCAGTGCATATGGCTGCATAAACAGCAGACAAACTAAAACTATTCATTTTTTTTACATTTTCCAAACATCACAAATTATGAAAATAAGTCGATTACAAGGATGAAAGGAAAAAACTTTCATCCCACAGCACAAACGATATTGTGACGTGTGCAGTTCCAAGAAGAAGACTATGAAATGCAAAGCAGACATTTTTCGGAAGCTGAATTATTCATTAACAAATGTCTGAAAACTGTTGTAATGAATTAATAAAACAAATACTTCTTGCAGTTTTAACTTGATATGTATTGGTAACATCATTATTAGTATGATTAATTAACTATCAAATAATCAATTGGCAATGAATATCTGGTATAAATAGGTTGTTGTTGTTTAATTACTTTGCAATATCTGATTTAATATTTAAAAATTCAACTGAATAAAATGCTTCATATATCAAATATATATTCTTCAAAGCCTTATCATCATCTTTTAATCTGAATTTGTATGATGCATTTTATTACATCAGCAGTTATTTGTGTGTTAATTTGCATCATAATATTTTACTTTATATACTGTAGTATTACTTTTAACACTATTCATAACAAAAATATATATGACAAATTTTATTGAATAGATAATCTTATTACTCTATCCACTACCAGGACAAAAACTGGTCTTTATTTTCTGCTGTTAACTTTAGTTGGTAAATCCATTAGAAGGGTAAAAACTGGACTTTATTTTCTGCTGTTAACTTTAGTTGGTAAATCCATTAGAAGGCACTTGATACTTATTATTATGCATCTGCCATAACTACTTCTCTACAAATGAATAGTTGAAGTAACTTGATCATAATTAAATATTTTACAAACTACCAAACGATCTCCAAGGGGTTTTGCCATAATGAAGTAAAAATTCAACACCAGCAAAAATATTTCAGTCAGATCTTCGTCACTAGGAAAATGCTTATTTAAATGGCAAAAGGAGCGTGTGACTCTATTTAAAATAAACACATTTATGTAGATATTGCAAACAGGATTCTGGAGTTATTTTCGTATTAATTTTGACCTCCTATTATTGAACTAATCAAGCTTCAGCTTACGAACTGACCTTGGTCAGAGGATATGAGCTGACGCGATCCGATCAATTTTCAAACCGATTTTCCGTTGTAATAATCACTCCCTGTTAGATTAATTAATCTTTGGACTTGTTAGTTTGGCTGTTCATTTGATCCACAGCTATGAAATCACACATTGAAAGTTTTAAATTTATATTTAAATTGTTATTTTTTAAGCCGCCCCCTCCCCCCGATCATATATGTATACGTCTGCAGCTTTGAATAACAAAGGAACTAAAAAGATTTTAAAAGTCAATGATATCTTTAAATAACAATTAGCTATATATGAATTTTTAATACTCAGTTAAAAAATATATAATATGTGAAAGTGGACAGTCAGTGATTTCTTTAAATAACAAGTGAAAGATCATACCTCCTCTAAATAAACATGTTAAACTAGCTGATGAAAAACAAGAACGTATTATCTTTAAATAATTCACCAACTATTCATTTTTCAGTTTGATAGTCTTACACTAATCTGTTTTTTGCTGCTCTTAGCTTTATTTGTTGCTCGCTACCCATGTACCCGAAGGAACCGTCTACCCATGTATCCAAAAGGAACCCTCTACCCATGTACACAAAAGGAACCCTCTATCCATGAATCCAAAGAAGCCCTCTACCCATGTACCCTAAAGAAACTGAACAAGACCCGAGTTACACATGTGTCTTAATGGTTCTGTTACAGTAACATTAGTTTAACTAAATGACTTTTCTCTTCATTCATGTCGATTAGTTGGTTCGCCATTCTAATATGGTGGATACTTAAAACAATTATTGAAGATTGCATGATATTTCCTTAGAGCAATCTGTGATGAAATTTCTTTATCTCTCAGCGCCATGTTCATACTGATAAATTTATACAGACTATATTATATTTCATACATATCTGAGGCGGCCATGCGATAATTCATACATTTTTTCTCTTCTGAATCCAAATGCGTTAATATCCTTCCCACCGATTTTAATCAAAATCAAATTAAATCAAATTTGTCTTCAGCATTCCAGAATAATTTATGTGTGAAGCTGTATACAAAAGATATTGATAATCTATGGTAAATATACTCAGTGAACTTATCCATTTGAAAATAAGACATTTTACGAATACGATTCAGAAGTTTCAATCATCGAATGCTGGAGAAAAAAGCGTTTTCTATTTAAATTTGGATTGTTGGGCAAGTAATTTACTGAAATAGATCCTTCAAGAACTGACCTAGTTTGGCAAGTAATTTCTTGAAACATATCCTTAAATGGCTTATCTAGTTTAGCAAGCATTGTATCATCTACCAAAAGAAAACAACAAACTTTTCTTCAAAAGTACCAATTCAACTCCAATGTATTTTACTTAGCTATAATTTCTTAAACTTTTATACTAATATTTTATATATTCGTCATTGCCGAAGTACATATTTCTCAAAATAGAAATCTTACAACTTTTACAATGCTGAAGTACATATTTCTCAAAATAGATAGAAATCTTACAACTTTTACAATGCTGACGTACATATTTCTCAAAATAGATAGAAATCTTACAACTTTTACAATGCTGACGTACATATTTCTCAAAATAGATAGAAATCTTACAACTTTTACAATGCCGAAGTACATATTTCTCAAAATAGAAATCTTACAACTTTTACAATGCTGAAGTACATATTTCTCAAAATAGAAATCTTACAACTTTTACAATGCTGAAGTACATATTTCTCAAAATAGAAATCTTACAACTTTTACAATGCCGAAGACGTGATCTAAATATAGCTCTTAAAAAAATAATAACGTGCAAGCCACATTGTATGTAGGTTGTGTTCCTAGAAAGCGTTTCCAGCTGAAGCGGGGTGTGGGATGGGGGTGGATGAGAGGATGATGGTAGTAAAAGACTGGAAGTATCAAAATAAGGGAGGTAACCAGATCATGATGAGAAAGTACATTGACCGAGAAACTGTTGGAATGTTGTTCTTGTTTTTAAGTGGTGGGAGTAGGGGACGAGGAACAGTGTACTCCTACATAGACTAGTATCACTCCCAAACTGTACTTGTTAATCTATCTATCTGTCTATCTATCTATCTATCTGTCTGTCTGTCTGTATCTGTCTATATATATATATATATATATATATATATATATATCCCTTAGTCTTGTCGACCGTTGGGGCACCAATCCATTCCATTCTGTTCTCTGCTAATCTTACTTGGTAGATGCAAACACTCAGTTGCTAGAACATTCAAAGTGTGGCGTGCAATTGCTGAGTTCAATCAGGTGTAGGCTGACTTACTTTACTTTTTTAAATTTTGTTCTAGCTCACATCTTGGATGTAATGGCAGTCGAGGACCATAACAAAATGGTGATTGAGTCTCTACAAATTGGGGATGTGCTTAGCTTTCAAAGGGCACACTACTCTCACTACGGGATCTATGTTGGTAAGTGCGCAACTCAGAATTCGGGAACTGTAGAAAGGGAGCTAATCTTAGCACTACTACCGCTATTTGGCAGTTTTTAGCTCCCTTAGCTCCAACTCGACAAACAGCCAAAGTTGTTTATCGCTGTGATCTACTCTTGGCTTCGATAATCAAAATTTTAAAACTGCCTTTGAAATAACCTTTCACTAATTATTGAGATATACTGTAGCATTAAATGAACTAGCATATGCTATTTAGACCACAGTTTAGAACGTAAAACGTTGTTTGAGTTTTTACTTTTAAAATTTAAAAGTTTAGAACGTAAAACGCTGTTTGAGTTTTTACTTTTAAAATTTACTTGTCCATATATCGTCTCCTTTTGCTTGCCCCACCTCCCTTCCTCTCTCTCTCTCTTTCACTCTCTTAATTTATCTATCTGGATAGCTATCAAGATCAATGAACATACAGATAAATGTTTGAATGAACAAGCAAACTAACTGTCAAAACCACAGACAATAAAGGAAATAGGTGTAACATCTCTCTCGCAGCTTTCCTAAGTGGATAGTGTGATGTATGTCTGGGTGAATGCAACCTACATTGTTGGTTTCGTGTTGGTTTCGCTACAGTCTCCAAATATAATTGTAGTTTTGTCTCCACTATAGATGAAGATTCCACAATATGTTATCTCCATTAGTGAAGATACTTCTAAACCCACTGTAGCCCAACAGAGAACATCACCCCAGCCAGGTTTTATTACTGAGTGTATTTCATTTTTAATACCTGAGGATGAGTGACTGGCACCTACGCCCAAGTTGAGTCAGTCTGATAGCCAAACAATAGCACCGGTCTGGAATGTAGCAGATAGCCATTGACCTAAATTGAGCCAAACGTGAGCCAAACTCTGTACACTCTTGAGTAAGAACAGCAATAAATGTTTCCAGTTCTAAAATTCCTGTTGAACATATGCAGTTTCACATTGAGTGATGTGCCCTTGTAATGCTGTATTCATTTCTACATTGACCAATCAGCAGAGCTCAATAATTGACGTCATCTGACACAGCAGGCTTGCACACTGTACGACAGTTGCTGACGTCATACAATTATATAGCACTAGTTACTCGCAGACGTCATAAGACAATAGGATACATAAAGCGACATTCTCAAAGTAAAGTATTCGTGCTTTATAAATCAATAAAGGAGCCAGGTATCGTTTGTAGTTAGGAGAATTATTTAGTTGAATGGCTGTATTGTAAACTCGGATAATAATATAATTTGTCTGCTAAAAGAGTATGCAATTTCGTGCGAGGAATTTAGAAAAAAAAAATTGTCTCAATTAATATCTAAGCAAAAAGCAACAGCAGATGATAAAAAAAAAAAGTCAAACACTTCACTGTAAGATTGTTTATATAAAAATAATATGTGAGAAAGCAAATTGAATTGGTTAATGGTTGATTTATTTGTGCATAGAAAGTTGAGCCACACTTGAAAATAGTTTTAAATTACAACAAAACATCAAATGTTTCATCTCACTCCATGATGCTGACAGTTTCTGTTTGGCACATGACATCTGATCCAATCATTATCCTCTATGAACTGGCAATGACCCAAGTACTACTGTTGTATGTATATGTGCTATCTCAAGTGATTATTCGATATTATTCAAACCTTTCTTCCAGTTTCAACTTACGGAGTAAACAAATAAGAGCGCATGCGCCAGCAACAGTCAGCTGAACATGTTTACGCTTCTAGAAACTCTAAGAATGGTCAAAACCAAGATTTCTGCTAGCTAATCCCTTTAGCCTATCTAAGTACAAAAAGGTCATGCCTAGCAATATTGATTTTGTACTCCTATGTGTTGACTGCACAATTGAAATGGGCACGTGGGGGTGGGGAGGTGGAGGAGAGGTAGCTTCTCGATGATACATTAATACTAAGTCTCGTGTTACATTAGTACTAAATCTCGCGTTACATTAGTAGTAAATCTCGCGTTACATTAGTATTAAAGACCAAGTAAAATGGAATCTAGGACAGCTACAGATGAGAATAAATCCATATGAAATGAGTAATTCCCATTCTTAGAATCAAGACTGCAAAATTTAAACCTTCAGAGATTTATAAATAGATTTATTTATTGAAAGTCAATATTTTTGAAAGAAAACAGAGCTCTCGTTTATTTGCGAGACTGACTTCTCACCATAGCAACATAACATGTGATGTCACGAGTGGGAACAACAATCCGCATGCGCTGTCCGATACATTGTCTTGGTTAAAGGCGTGGTTTGATAATTAAAACATGGTTCAATTTTGCAGTGCATATGGCTGCACAAACAGCGGACAAACTAAAAATATTCATTTTTTTACATTTCCCAAAGATCACAAATTATGAAAATACGTGAATTTCAAGGCTGAAAAGAGAAAACTTTCGTCCGACAGCACAGACAGTAGTGCGTAGCGAGCACAGACGTTAGTGTGTCGTGAACACACAGACGGTAGTGTGTAGTGAACGCAGACAGTAGTGTGTAGCGAGCACAGGCGGTAGTGTGTAGCAAGCACAGACGGTAGTGTGTAGTGAACGCAGACAGTAGTGTGTAGCGAGCACAGGCGGTAGTGTGTAGCAAGCACAGACGGTAGTGTGTAGTGAACGCAGACAGTAGTGTGTAGCGAGCACAGGCGGTAGTGTGTAGCAAGCACAGACGGTAGTGTGTAGTGAACGCAGACAGTAGTGTGTAGTGAACGCAGACAGTAGTGTGTAGCAAGCACAGACAGTAGTGTGTAACGAGCACTTCCTAGAAGACTGAAAGGCAAAGCAGACAGTCTTTTCGGGACAGTTTAGCAATGACGGGGGTTGAGGTGGCAAAAGTTAGACTTAAACTTTTTAAAATCAGTCTTACACTTACACAGTTCTAGTTCTAACGTTTGATCATTGACACTGATTTGTAATTTTACATACAATCAGTTCATTGCAGTTACAGTGACAGCTGTCATAAATATGTAGCGTGTTAGTTAATTGAACAAGTTTTAAATCCATTCATTTAGTGAATGTTCTTGTATCTGGGAAGTTAATAAGTAATCAAAGAAAATTTATTGAAAATTTTACTATGATGTCTGACGGGTTTTAATTTTTTTTTCTCTATCAATGTTTAATTTCTCACATAAAATGTTTTATTCATCCCTTTTACTTTCTCACCTCACCTCGTCCACAACATATTATTCTTTAATTTATAGTAATACTTCGGCCATTACATATTTAAATGACAACACTTTGTTTTCTTGCGTGTTTGTGTGTGCATTTTGTGTCTGTGTGTGTTGCGCGTGCGCAGGTGATTTGTGGGTTATTCAGATGCTGCGGGATGGCGGATCACCCACTGTTGAGGACTTTTTACGGACTTTGGATGGAGTGGATCACAGCACAGGCCACATCCACAAAATGGACTTCTGGACTACCACTAGAGGGTGCAGAGCACAACGTAACAATTATCTGGACGGCACTCACAGGTAGTTTTTTGTCCAATAGCGATCTCTTTTGTTCACGTAACATCACTATTCGCCATGTTCTTTGCGCACGTGGGGGAGATTGTTTCATTTTGAATTACCTCCCCATTAATCACTCTGTTTCCGATGAAGTTTCAGCCGGAAGAGTTATTTGTTTCCAAAGTAGCTTGTGTCCGCGGTAGCTTGTGTAATATCACTTATGTCACTGTCGGAAAAGTACTTTCAGACACAAGTGGGTATATAGTGCTTGGTTTTTTTTTTCCAAAATTTCAGTAACCAACTATACATTACTTGGTTTATTTTTAAACGTAATTTATTTTAATAATACTGAATATTCTTCCGCATATCTACGACATCTTTGGCTTCAGAATGTATACACATTCGCCACTTGTAGAAACATTAAATGGATATTAAATTACTCACAACGTCTAGGCTAGTTTGGCAACTTTATCTAATTTCTAGAACAGGCTTTCTCAACCTTTTTACTCTGGAGGAATAAGTTTGAAAAAAACTTAAAATAAGTTTCAGTTCTTTTTTCCTTTTCTATTGCAATTTACGTTTATATTCCTCTTATTCTTGTTTATTTGAATTTCTGTTTGCTGTTTATATTCCTCTCGGTGCCTGAAAAGATTTATTGACGTGGGAACAGGGTAGAACAACAAAATTATCTGAATGGCGTACACTGAGTTTGAATTACTTGGATGAAACCAAAGATCATGATTTTGCTGTGGATTTGATCCCGGCTGCTACTTTGACGAAGCCCCGCCCGCCCAGGTGGTAAACTTGTCACCCTTTGTTTACACCGCTCCCGTTAGAGAGAAACGCAGAGTGGGGAGTGGGGGTAGTAAATCGGGTTTAGTTTTAATTCTTAAGATATCTTGCAGGAGTGTTTTGTGCAATTACTAGCGAGGTCAAATTCACTACGTGGGAAGCACTCGCGACGAACGAGACATATTACGTCATAAAATTAAATTCTTTTGCAAGGAAGAGACGTATGTGTTTTTATATTAACTGATCTCTTAATGGTTATTCCATCAAAACTAGTCAGCATGACGTAAATATAGCAGCATGGATTTTAACTGTTACTTTAAACTTTTGACGCTAGCTAATGATTTTCCTTTGGATATTTTTTTCGCATGACGTCAATATGCCTGCCGTATTCTTTTCTCCTTTGTATGACGTCAGTGCGTTGAGATTTGTTTGCCTCCAGATACTGATACTTCGACATACTACTGTCTTCAGCCGAAAATGAGTAAAACCGACAAAGCACGTCTCACCTTTAAATTTAGTGTTCTATAAAGAGTGCCCCATAAATACTTTTCTACTGTTCTCGCACTGCAAAAGAATAGTATTGTTTCTGCCTTTTTACGACTTAAATGACAATGTGAGTTTTTTCTGGTCCGTTTACTTTACCTGTTTATTTAGTTATAAACTATTCATTTTTTAAACCTTTAATTTATACTTTTTTTCCCTTAAAACTCACCTATCTTTTATATATATTAGTTCGCATTACAGCTGAAAGTCACTGCAAATTCATTTAAGGCATTTTGTGAAAATGATGGGGTTTTTTTTCTCACGCCATTAAAATATTTATGAAACACACACGCGTACGCAAAATTAACAGTGTAAATATACACAAGAAAGTTAGGTTGTACGTTTTGTTCTTTAGCAGCATAAGTGATATTTGTATTTCTGCTAATATTTTGTCGATGTTTTTCTTTAATGCGCAAAACTAATTTTAATTTTTATAAACACACTCATAGAATCCGAAATACAAATAGGATCAAATTGCATTTTTCAAGAAATAGATCATGCAAATATGGGTTTAGAAAAAGAGAGAGAGACATTTAAAATATTCACGGCTGTCTTATTACCTATGATTTATTTTTTCAAATACAAATTTTGCCTGTATATATATATATATATATATATATTTATTTATTCAAGTGCTTCTCCTGTTCTGATGGGGACAGCTGATAAGTACTTTGGAAGTGGATTGCCAGAGTTACAGGTATATCAATGTCCAAATGTTTAAATTATGAATAACTGATTGTGCCAAACAGAGTGAAGCCAATGATTTAACGAAATCTGTTACAGGCCATTGGAACCTGAGGAAATTGTCCACAGAGCCGAAGCCATGGTGGGGCAAGAAATCTCCTACAACATGCTGGAAAAAAATTGTGAACACTGGGCAACGTGGTGCCGCTATGACGTCGCGGTCAGCAGACAAGCCGAATTGGCCAAACAGATTGATCCAGCTGCGGTTCGAGCACTTGTTCAATCCGGGTGATCCGCAAGTCAGCTGGGGCGCTCACGCAGACTCGAACCATTCTTTTGTGAAAACAAAACATGTCCTTGTAGTTTTTGTCAAGGTCGAACATTTTACTGGACTATATTAACGATCACTCTCGTAACGTGACGTCATGTTATATCATGTCATGAGTGCATGTTCCTAGTACAAGTGTGAGTGAAATGAAAGGCTTGATTATAAGTCACATTATGAGTGAAAATTCGAGCATCATTTAGCACAGGACCTTGACCGTCGGTTTTCTTGATGAGCACTTTGATGTTTTATGTGTTTCGTGAACATGACAATGCAAAATAAAGCTGGCCATGTGAAAATATCGTCTCGCTCAATAACACTACCACGTGCTCAAAGGTTTGTCATTGCGACTTATTAATAGTCATTGCAAATGGGGATAACATTGGGAACTGACCGTGCTTCAACGTGAATGGCAAATTGTTGACTTCACTCGGTCGAAATATATTATATATATGACCTTGAACGTCTATTTTTTTATGAGTAATGTGATGCTGTCTTTGTTTCGTGAACGCGACAATGCAACATATCATATCATAATAAATTAATGGGACACACTTAAGGTATCAGGGCGTAATAACTCTCTTAATAAACACTTATCATTGCGTAATAATTCTACTGAGACACACTTATGATATCTTGCATAATAACTCCACTGAGACACAGGTATGATATCATGGTGTACTAACTCATACTGAGACACACTTATGATATCATGGTGCAGTAACGAGACACATTTATGATATAATGGCATAATAACTCTGCTGAGACATACTTATGATGTGTCATGGCGTAATAACTCTACTGAGACATAGGTATGATATCATGGTGTAATAACTCTACTGAGACACCCTTAAATGACCTGTAACAGATTTTATATTAAGATATGCAGCAACAATCTTCACATAAATGACCACAAGATTCATTTACAAGAAAAAAATCATTTTGTTATGCAGATTGTTTTCCAGCCATTTAGCATCAGGGCATTTCACACCAAAGTTTGTAGAAATGTGGTAATCTTACTCTAAAATGGTGGTACAGTACTCAAAAATACTGGGTATCATACTAACAAATGGTGGGTATTGTCACATAGCCCAAACCCACCCTCCTCTAAAAATAGGCTACACACAAACCTACCTTCTAAAATGGCTGTCCCTGGGTTAGAAACACACCTGAATGATCTAGACACTCACACTAATGAACCAATTGGGGTGATGCTCAACTATGCACAAACATACTAGAAACTCACCTACTATTCATCAGTCGAAAGCAAGCTGACCATTGAGGCAAGATGTGTATTGGCTCCCAGTGTTTTAAAGTATAATCATACTACTAACCTTATCGCCGGTTACCAACACAGAAAAAACCATCCTCCCTATATATTACTGCCAAGGGTGTGTGTTTTTGGATATGTAACTAAATATTACATCTATGTTCATTTAACCTTAACTATATTGTTATATTTCACTTATGATATTAAAATGTATGATGACCATGTAAGAGTATTCATGTCTAATTTACTGGCAGATCAGCACTTTATCTAAGATGTTGAATTTGACTAGTGCTGAACAATGAAGCAATACCAGAATGGGACCACATTCTCTTGAATTTGATGAACGCTGAGCTGCGGGCAATGCCAGAGTACAGCTTCAGTCAAGATTAAATCAAAATCACTTGAACTTTAATCAAAGTACTTTTAGAGTTCACTCACAAACATCTGGTGGTCTCTTTTAAACTTAATTATAGTTCATCCATTATGAACTAACCAAATAACTACCACAGGACTATGTGATGCCAATGCCACCTAATTAATGGTTATTATTATTAATAATTAATTATTCATCCATAACTAATTACGAGTGATGAAAATCTTAATTTATGTTATTAATTATTCTCAAATCTAGTTTAGAGAAATATTTTGCTCAAATGAGCCAAGCAAAAAGATGCTCTGGTTCAGGAATCAGTTCAGCTGAAAAAAACAATCAACTTGCTCAGCCATCTGTAGTCCACACAAAATCGGTGTGTGCCATCCTTCTTTTTAACTAGGTCAATAGGAGAGCTCTACAGGGACTCTGCCTTGTCAATCATACCTAAGGCTAAAACATAGAGTCATTTTTTCCTGCTTTGCAGCATCCTGTTTAGCAAGGTAAAACATACAGTTTCAAGCAGATCAGATTTTATGATCCCTTAGTAGCTTAGTGCGACTGTAAATTTATCAATATAGATGTCACAAGTTTCTTTTATCATTCTCGATCATTGTTGAGCTTCAGAGTCTGAGAGTTCCAGATTTAAAATAACATCATCAACAGTTTGAACATCTGTTACAATAGGCCTAGTGGTTTTTTTGCATAATGTGTTACTGTAGTGTAGTTGTACATCTACATTGCCACAACATACCTCTTATTCCAAAAGTGTGTAAATAAAATATGAACAAACCACCCTTCCAGCAAAGCACTTCGGGTAACGACTCCCATCTAGGTGTCATGTTTCTCTCTCTCTCTCTCTCTCTCTCTCTCTCTCTCTCTCTCTCTCTCTCTCTCTCTCTCTCTCTCTCTCTCTCTCTCTCTCTCTCTCTCTCGTTTATTATGCCAAACGATAAGGGTGGACTGAGGAAGGATGTAGGCATGTGGGAAAAATAAATCTTATGCTTGACATCAAGCGCTGCAAACTACGACAGCATTTTATTTTCACATAATTTTGGGAAAGCTGGGGCCACGCCAGTTTAGAGTTAGACAACCCTTGGTAAACATTTTGTAATAAAAGGAGACTGAATGAGACAAGTGACCTCCTGTCTTCCATAAAATGCCGAGTGAGTAATAAGCAATAATCTAAAGCCGCACACCCTGATCAGATAACACATTAAATAACACCATCTCTCTTAAGGAGTGTCGAGTGATAATAGAAAATGTTAACGCCAGAGATCCAAATCACACATTAATTAGCATCGCCTCTCTTATAGAGTGTCGAGTGGTGATAACAAATACAGTCTAACGCCGCAGACCCGAATCACATCTCACACTAACGAACACCATCTCGATTTCACATTGTCGAGTGATGATAAAAACACTAAGTATTATCTAAGGCCAGAGAAACCACATCACACTTTAATTACTTAGCATCGTCACTCTTACAGTGCAGAGTGATTAAAGCAACACAAGCAAACGCCAGAGAAATCCCTTCACGCGATAATTAACATCGTCTCTCCTACAGAATGCCGAGTAATTAAAGAAATACAACCAAACGCCAGAGAAATCCCTTCACGCGATAATTAGAGTGATGAAAGAAATACAACCAAACGCCAGAGAAATCCCTTCACGCGATAATTAGAGTGATGAAAGAAATACAACCAAACGCCAGAAAAATCCTATCACACGATAATTATTATTATCGTCACTCTTACAGAATGCCGAGTGATAAAAGAATTATCTCCCTTCAGTGACGACAGGCGTAGTGTAGAAACACGCATTTATTGACTCTTGGCTCGGCTCCCCCTCCACCCCCACCACCCTCGATCCAAAACGATCAATAGAAACTAGACATAAATTACGTTATGCTAGATTATTATATCATTATTTTTGGGGGGGATTGAGGGGAGAGGGATTTTTTTTCATACTATACCATGACAAAAGCCACCAGTATACCCTGTCAAATCAGGGCAAGATGCCAGCTTTCCCAGGACCCACTGACCTTAAAGAGGGGATGGGGGTTGCAAGCCAGTGGGTACAATGTATATAATAATATTCCGCCTTTCTTTACTCTTCACTTTTCTGCCATTTAACTGATTGCATACTACGATAACTGAAATGTATCAGCAGATAAATTGCTAAGGGAGAGAAGTGTGCTCCCAGTCAAACATAAAATTGAAGAAGCATAGACTCGAACATTCTTCGTGGGGCTTGGGGGGAGAGGTGGGGAGCGGCAAAGACACTTTACAGAGAGACGCCACATGTCGAACAACAAGCGCTACTTCACAGCAAATGCTTTCCCATGTTCCAGTTTCCTTTTGTTGTGGTCTAGCATCACATTCTTTTCCTACACTTTTCATGCAGTCGGAACCACTTCCCGTACCATCTGTTGCTTTAGAGCTCCACGGAGTGCGACTGTTCGCTTCAAAATGTAAAACACGTAAACAACATTAGTGGTAAAACACATTAGTAATTAGCTTCATTAGGTTAGATTTATCTTCATTCAGCAGAGGCAAGCTGACATTCAGCGGGTCATCAAGACTACTGAATTACTGACAATAACACTGTTTTCCTGGTAAAGCTGCTAGAGTCAAGTTCGTTTGTCCTATGTCCAATGCTTTAGTGCCTTCCCTTGAGTAGTCAAAAACTAGGTCAGCATTCAAGGTCAGCCTGAAAATGTTGAATGTAACCTGCACAGGAATTTTTCCCAACTGCTCTAACTCATCCTATTAAGTAACCCACCCATTTCCCCTCTGCTCCAATTTATCCGGACAAGCACTATATGTACCCACCCATTTCCCCTCTGCTCCAGTTTATCCGGACAAGCACTACATATATTCATAAATATTTCTCGAACTCAAACGTCGTCACAAATAATCAGGCACTTCTCTATATTTGTATAATCTCCTTTTTTGCATCCACTCTCGATACATGGATTGGACAGTAAACTCTTAAAGAAATAAATCCGTGTGAGAAAACTACACAAATTTCACAGCAATACTGTATTCCTTTCCCCAGAAAAAAAATGGTGACACTTTAGCCTCATTCCTTCCTTGCACGGACGACTGCAAGCAGTCAGTTCATTGCGATATAGAGTAGTGTATATAATATATGTATGTTTGTGTGTTTGTTCACCTTGCTATGCAAGACTATTAATAAACTCCCTAAACTTTTGAAGACTGAGTTTCAGCGACAACGAAACCTTACGTACAAGTGGAGTAATATTTCAACGTGTGTACTCTTCCGAGCAGTACGTTTGTCTAGAGTTGGAACTCGTGTCCTGTAGGAAGGATTCTGGGAGATTTGAGCTGAACTTTAAGTAAGCCCCAAATCTATCTGGTTATGGAACGTTTTATCTGACGCTTGACCTAAAACTGTTTTTGTTTTTGAGGGCTTTCGTTCGTCCCTGTTGTGTGTGGCCATGCCTTAAGTCACTGTGTGCAACCATATCTGTGTAGTCATGCCTTGACTTTGTGCAGTCATACCTTAAGTCTATATGCAATGATAGATAGATAGATAGATAGATAGATAGATAGATAGATAGATAGATAGATATCACCCCTTTTCCCCAACACAATCACACCAAACAAATAATCAACAACATCACTAGTGAGTTAAAGAGATTTTACAATGCACACTAGTGTGAGTTCAAGAGATTTTACAATGCTCACTAGTGTGAGTTAAAGAGATTTTACAATGCACACCAGCGTGAGTTCAAGAGATTTTACAATGCAAATTAGTGTGAGATCAAGAGATTTTACAATGAATACTAACTAGTACGAGTTCAAGAGATTTTACAATGAACACTAGTACGAGTTCAAGAGATTTTACAATGCTCACTAGTGTGAGTTCAAGAAATTTTACAATACACACTAATGTGAGTTAAGGCATTTTACAATGAACACAAGTAGGAGTTCAAGAGATTTTACAATGCACACTAGTGTGAGTTCAAGAGATTTTACAATGCACACTAGCGTGAGTTTGAGAGCTAATAATGCACTCTGGTATACAAGTTCAAGTGTTCTTAAAGTGTACCCTAGTAAATGAGTTCAAGAGTTCTTAGAGTGTACTGTTTTACATGAGGTCAAGAGTTTTAAAGTGTACTTATTTAAATGAGTTAAAGAGTTGTTAATGAGCAATGTATTAATGTAAAATAAATCAAATAATTCTCACAGTACACTGTACAAAATGAATTAATGTAAAAAAATCAAATAATTCTCACAGTACACTGTACAAAATGTATTATAAAACTCTTCTATGGAATTAATTTGGTTAGACATAATAAATTAATTGCAAAATGTTATATTGTAATCTACTGAGTTAGATATCATTTTATATTGTGATCTATTAAATGTATTTAAGAGTTCTCTTATTGTAATCCTGTCAAACGGGTTATATAATTTTATACTGAATCTTGGTAACCTTGGTAACTAAATTCATAACTTTGTATATTGTAACCTATCAAAATGAGTTATACACTACTGATGTTGTATTATATAAGCAGGCTTTACAGTTTTTATATTGTAATCTATCATAACTGAAATTGTACTCTGATAAGAAGGCTATATGGTTTTATATTGTACTTTCATATGCTGAATTAATTTGTTAAATGAATTACATAATATAATAAGTGGATTATACAGGGGTTTTGTTGTAATCTATTAAATGTTACAGAATTATTATAATGTAATCTAATAAATGGATTGTGCATTTCTTATATTGCTTTCCAAAATATGATGAAAATAATTCTGAAATTGTGCTGTGTTCTACACTTCTTACAGTTTATTTCTGGAATATAATTATAACAATTTTTGTATTTGAATTCTAAGGATTTGACTTGTATACAAAGACTTAATACGATACATGATTAAGGAATATTATTTATAACATTTTGTATTTCAATTCTAAGGATTTGACTTGTATAGATTTGTATATAATATGGTACATATATAAGGAATATAATTATAACTTTTTTTTGTATTTGAATTCTGAGGATTTGACTTGTATAGAATGAGTTAATATGGTACATATATAAGGAATATATAAGGCTTACATTCTTAAATGTTTTCCCCCAAGTCTGAACAATTACAGTACTCGATTTTCTTTATAATTTGCATAGACGTATTAGACATATTTCTACAAATATTGTTACTAATATATTGAAATAAACAGTGATTGATATTTTTTGTTTGTTTTGATTTGGGAGGGTAATTAAAAGAGAAAATAGCTTACCTTGTATTGACTGAATTATCCAATCTGCCATTTAGAAGCACAGACGTCGATTTCACTTTTAAAGTCTTTAAATTCATACTAAGTCACAGGCTTGATTCGCAAGCCCTTGCAAAGAGAGACAAAATGACCGTTACGTCAGAGGACATCTTGCTAAAGTAAATATTCCAGTCGGTTAATCCGCGTGCGTACGAACCTGTGCATTCATGCTTAAGGGTGTGTGTGTGTGGTGTGTGTGTGTGTGTGTGTGTGTGTGTGTGTGTGTGTGTGTGTGTGTATGTGTGTGTGTGTGTGTGTGTGTGTGTGTGTGTGTGTGTGTGTGTGTGTGTGTAAGAGAGAGAGGGGGTGATAAAGGGGTGGATTCCTTACTGCGGGGTTCATCCTACCAAAACACTGTACAAACCATTCGAATTGATTTATGGTAAATATTTTTATTTTAAATCATTTTATTTTATAGACTTGAAACAACGGATTGTGCAATTAGCGCAACTCTTGCTGACATTTCTCAGCCGTTCAATCAACTGTAATCTCAAAAATAAATGTAGGCAGTCAGCTGTGTAAAGCGCAAAATGTGTCATTATTCTTCATACCGCTCCCAATTCAGCACTTACTTAGGCAAAACTTGGCCCTCAAGTGTCGTGCCATTCACACAAGTTGTCTACGAGGCTGCGCTCTATATTAGCCTGCACTTCGTAAAAAAAAAGTCCAAAACTGAATGAATTTCTGGCTAAATGTTATGAATGGCTGTGGGCATGTCCCTATTCTAAAATTACATTCCTTGCATCCTTTACGGAACACTCTTGGTGGTCTGTGTGTTTTGTTGATTTTGTGGTTTGGTTTTTTATTGTTTGGGTTTTTTTGGGGGGAGGAGGTTGGTTTTTTTTCTTTGGGAAGGGTGCTGTTGATTAAACATTCTCCGAGAACTTATCACTAAAATTCGAGTTATCTGCAACTGACCTAACACGACCTGGTTGATTTGCACGTTAGAACATGGGTCGATTTCTAGCTGGGGAGGGGTTGGGGAGATAAGGTGGTTGGGCCATCTCCTGAGCACAAATCAAAATTGCATTACCAACTACTTCAATAAACAACTCTATATAATCCTGATTCACAAATCAAGATTTAAACTGCATTACAAACTACTTAAATAAACAACTATATATCATGATATACAAATCAAAATTGCATTACAAACTACTTCAATAAACAACTCTATATAATCCTGATTCACAAATCAAGATTTAAACTGCATTACAAACTACTTAAATAAACAACTATATATCCTGATATACAAATCAAAATTGCATTACAAACTACTTCAATAAACAACTCTATATAATCCTGATTCACAAATCAAGATTTAAACTGCATTACAAACTACTTAAATAAACAACTATATATTTTGATATACAAATCAAAATTGCATTACAAACTACTTCAATAAACTACTCTTTATATCCTGATACACAAATCAAAATCAAAACTGCGTTATAGCAGGACCAGGACCAGGTTGTTTGCTTTGAAACCCACCACTAGGCAAGTCAGGTCGTGTGTTGTTGATGACTGAAAAACACTCAACCATTCTATCGTTACACCACTAGGCAAGTCAGATCGTGTGTTGTTGATGACTGAAAAACACTCAACCATTCTATCATTACACCACGTGAAAGAATTCAACTGGCAACGAACTGGCAAAATATCATTCTCTAAATCTAATATGACTCTGAAAGACTCTTGTCTCATGAGAACAAGTTGTGACTGATCTGCACAGATATAATTAGCATAAGTTTTCTGCTTGAATATCCTGTTCTGTATACTTGAATATTTCCTGTGACTGCTTCAAGAATCTCTTTGATTAGTGAATCTCGTAGTAGGAAATATTTACATCATATGTCATTTTTTTATTATTTATTTTTCTTGTTAAATAAATTATGTTATATTGTTTACACTCAGGCTTTTTTCAGTTTATAATACTGAACGATAGGCGCAGGTAGGAATCTCGTTTATTTTTAGTCAGGCATTAGTACATCCCAAGAGTAGCCTCACCAAATTCAGGAGAAATGTGAACGCCAGAATCCTATGAACAATAGTGTAGCAAAAAGACGGACTAATTGGCATATGGGTTCTGAACTTACAATGCTCGAAACAAAAGGAGTAATAAGTAATAACTCTTAGATCTGACCTAGTTTTTCCCGTCTACATTTATAAAGACCTTTATGGGCAAGGTACAGAGATTAAGTGGTGGAAATGTAATCTGTTAAACCTGTTCATCACAGGGTGGTTGAAAAATCCTCACAGCGGATAATGTTGCTGTCCAGTTTGCTGTTATCCTCTGTGCTTTTGTTGTTGGTGTTGTTTTTATTTCTTATTTTCAGTTTGTTTTACTTCCCTCGGTTTTTCTTCTCGTTGGATGCATGGGTTTTCCCATTCCTTTCAAATAGCTTGATTAGTATCCCAATGCTGACTTGGCTGGCCATTTGCGCCCAACACGTACCTGTATCTCAACTGGACACATCTCAGAACAAAAGACCACACGGTGATGCAAGCAGAAAAATGAGCTAATTAAGTGTACATGTAAGTTGCAAAGTATTACAAACATTATTATAAAGGTTAGGAAGTAGACAAATATTACAAAATTGATTATCTCTGTGGATCATTTATAAATATTAATAAATTATATTAAAAGAATATGGCGGTGGAATATTTTTTTCAGTCTTAATGCTAAACAAAAACCTGGCTGTATTGGAATTGTTGACAGAAGGAAAGTCGGTCTCGGATATAACTCATAAATATTGGTGTAGTGAATCTAGATTATGAGTACTGTACTTAATCATCATTGTAATTTTGACTAATCACAATTTTTAAGTGCAGACAGCATTTCAAAGCCTTTAAATTCTTCACTTCATTTCTTCTTCTTATGGCAGCACGGATCTTCATTTTCTTTCCTCCTGATCTGCACTGTGACCATGACAGTGTCACACGCATGTCAAGTTTCTACAGAATAGTGATGCTGCAACATCTCTGAAAAAAACTGCACTTCCTTTGGGTTGCAAGCTGCATGCTGTTGACATGCTGGAGGTAAAGGTCATCCAAGTGGTGAAAACTCAGCCATCAACATGTCATTGCACCAGGTGACAGAATTCCAATTTACAACTCTCGCAAACTGTCTCTGTGATCGAAACCACTGTTTTCTTATTCTTTGTGCAAATGGTATCTGTGCCAAATTAGTATCTTTGTAAGAAAAACATACTAATTATTCTTTGTGCAAATGGTATCCGTGCCAAATTAGTATCTTTGTAAGAAAAACATACTAATTATTCTTTGTGCAAAAGGTATCTGTGCCAAATTAGCATCTTTGTAAGAAAAACATACTAATTATTCTTTGTGCAAATGGTATCCGTGCCAAATTAGTATCTTTGTTAAAAAAAAAAAAAAAAACTAAATTTTAATCTTGGGGCACCAATGACTGTTAGCAGACTGTCTCATAATAAGGAATTTTCATTACTGATTCGCCTAGCAATTTTCATTACTGATTTACTTAGCAGAATTCCGTTGCTTTCAATGTCATATATTCTTTACTTAAATTTTGTCGTTGTGACTACTTCTTAACTATGATTGTACTTGTTTGATTATTGAATCTCGTAGTCAGAATTATTTACATCATATGTCAATCTTTATTGCATATTTTTCTTGTTAAATAATTTTTTATCATATTGTGTACACTCCCACTTCTATTAGTAAATGAAGTATGATATGCTCACTTAGCGGGTAGGGACTTTGCTTTTTTGTTTATTTAGAAATCAGACCACCTGCATATCTTTGGGTGAGTGTCCCTCTATGAGAAGTGTGAAGGCTGGTATATTATAACAATAGCATAACACACAGCATTCTAGTTGGTATGAGGAATCTGAACCAGTAACGCTCAGAGACAAAGGTGGAACTGTGATTTAATAATCATATATGTCTTTAAAGTCTGACCGAGCTTCTCATCTTGTGTTTGTAAAGTACTTTACAGGTGGGGTTAATTAAAATAAGCAGTTTGAAGTGTAATATATTAACCCTGCTCATCACAGTATACAACAGTAAAAATATGATCAAAAGCAGTCCAGTAGTTTTTTGGGTTTTTTACTTAAGCCTGCACAAATCCACAGATGTAACAATTTTATTATAAGTATAGATATGAGTGCCTGCAGGACTGCTGTGCTGAATAGCATCAAAATAGCACTTTACATACTGTAATAGTAAAGTAAATGACAGAGTACACACATTAAAAGTGCATATTATTTAAAGTGATAGTGCTCCTGTTTTACAGTTATTTTATACTGCCATATCCTTCTCCTTCTACTGAAACACTTCCTGAAAAATGTATTCAGAAGCTTTAACTCCTGTTTGGTCTAATTCTGGTTCAAGGCTATGACCTCTGATACCAGACCTGTGCTTTTCCACCTCATCATAAACCAACTCTAACATTCCACCTCATCATAGACCAACTCTACCATTCCACCTCATCATAGACCAACTCTACCATTCCACCTCATCACAGACCAACTCTACCATTCCATCTCATCATAAAACTAAGCTGTCAGTCACTCAATCAACAACCCTATCTGAAAAGACGACCCCTACAAGAATGCAACTCTTCTAGAATTATCCTCCCTAAGGGTGGGGGTGGGAGATAATTATAATACACAGCAAGTAAATTGTGTAAACTTACTGGACTGCCTCTTATCGACCTCTGCTCACTTGAGTAAACGATCATGACACTATAACGTTTGTTATTAGAATTATTAACGTAGACTTTGAATGCCTATTGTGCCAACTTTCATTATATTTGTCTACCATTTTAACATTTATAAATTTATTAAGTGTTCCTAAACTGTCCTTGAGTTTGCATTTACATATCACCAGCCCAATACCAGACTGTTGCTTATATTTAGTCAACTGTCTATGAAGGCTTAATAGACTGAGTGTGATTAGGGGCAAGATATATCTGTCTGTCGTTGATTCTGTTAATTATTACGATAGAGTGAAACTGCCAAATCGAAGGTAATCGTCTGCTGTTGAAACAAAGACGTGTTGCTTCAAGCGCGGGAAACGGACATGCGCAGTACAACATAATTTTATCTCTACTACTCTCCGGACTGAACTTGTACAGAATGACGGCGTGACCGACTGACCAATCTAATTCGACAAAGAGTTTAATCATTGCTTCGCTTGCTATCAAGTCAGTCTTAAAGGCTGATCAATACTCAGTTTTTGATCAATACTCAATTTTATGGCTGGTCAGTCTAACCAACTGGTAGGCTTATAAGGTGGTCCAGAACGAACGATGCTTAGCATGAAAAGCAGATTAGTCTAACCTGCTGGTCAAAGCTTTATCTGTTGGTCACATTAATCAGTGTCTCAACAGCAGTGAGGTCTAGCCAGCTGGTCTTTTTAATCTATGAGCACATTGCCTGGTCTGTTTAATCTATGGGCTCATTGCCTGGTCTGTTTAATCTATGGGCACATTTCCTGTTCAGTGAATTGCCATCGCTTCCTTCAAACTCTGCAGTTTTACAATTTCCAACTGTATATTTCATTTCAAATGATATCTGTGACATTTAACTGCCCAGTTGGAGATAGACGATAGAAAAAGTGATATGAAAACTTAATTTACGAGTTACTTTGACAAAAGCAATCTTCCAGTAAAATGTAGCTACGTGGAACAGGAAATATCAAGATTTCGGCTATAATCTTAATAGGTTTATTTACTCAAGACTGTAAGAAAACGAAGATCGAAATATTTGCAGCTCATTATAAAAAAGCACAAACAAGGTTTTTACTTCTTGTGAAGTCAGCTGTGATGTTCTTGTGAAATCAACTGTGGTGTTCTAGTGAAGTCAAAATAAGCAAACACAAGAAACAAGAAAGTCCTTTGTGCACAATAAAAAATCGAAAAAAAATTATTTATTATTGTGCCTGAAATAAACGGAAGACGAATAACACTATTTATTATTTATACAACTGCAATAAACGTGATGCATTAAATGTCGAATGACACTATTTATTATTTATACAACTGCAATAAACGTGATGCATTAAATGTCGAATGACACTATTTATTATTTATGCAACTGCAATAAGCGTGATGCATTAAATGTCGAATGACACTATTTATTATTTATGCAACTGCAATAAGCGTGATGCATTAAATGTCGAATGACACTATTTATTATTTATGCAACTGCAATAAGCGTGATGCATTAAATGTCGAATGACACTATTTATTATTTATACAACTGCAATAAACGTGATGCATTAAATGTCGAATGACACTATTTATTATTTATACAACTGCAATAAACGTGATGCATTAAAGACGGCAATCTATCAGAGAACTCAAGCTCGAAATAAATAAATGTTACAAAAATACGCCACACGGGTAGAGTTCCTCCAACAAACTTTGCGCTACACGTGTGACGATGTAACCATGTTGTAGTGACCATACCAAAGAAATTTACATCGGGTTCTTTTTATATAAAGTGGTGGATACTAATGTGAACAGTTGTAAAGAGACAGTTTGATTTCTTATGAAGTCAGCTGTAGTGTTCTCGTGGAATCCGTAAGTGATGTTAGGGTGAAGTTGGTTGTAATAACGTTCTTGTGAAATCAGTTGTAATGTTCTTGTGAGATAACATTTTTATACCTTTGTGAAAATAAAAGTGTGATGTTCTTGTTAAGTCAAATGTGATGCTCTAGTGAAGAGTCCAGCTGCGATGTTTTAGTGAAGTCAGCTATGATGTTCTTTTGAGTTCAAATTTGATGCTTTTGTGAAGCCAGCAGTGATGTTCTTTTGAGTTCAACTTTGATGTTCTTGTGAAGTCAGCTGTAATGCTCTAGCGAAGAGTCATCTGCGGTATTTTTTTAAGCCAGCTGTGATGTTCTTGTAAAATCAACTGTTATGTTTGTGTGAAGTCGGCTGTGATGTTTTGTGAAGTAAGTTGTGATGTTCTTGTGAAATCAACTGTGCTGTTTTTGTAAAGTCAACTGTGATGTTCTTTTGAAGCCAGCTTTGATGTTCTAGTGAAGTCAGCTTTGATGCTCGTGTGAATTTAGTTGTTGTGTTCTTGTGAAGTTAAGCTGTTATGTTCTTGTGAAGTTAACTGTGGTGTTCTTGTGAAATAACTGTGATGTTTGTATATAAAATCAGCTATGATGTTCTTGTGAAGTCAGTTGTGATGTTTGTGAGAAGTCAACTGTGATGTTCTTGTGAGGTCAGCTGTGATGTTCTAGTGAAGAGACAGCTATAGTGTTCTAGTGAAGCCAGCTGTTATGATCTTGTGAAGTCAACTGTGACAGTTTTCGTGAAGAATAGCAGGTATTTCGATTAAATATTATCTCGTGTGCATGTGTAAGTTACGTGGATGTTGGCGACATTCTTGCATTACTAGAACAAGCATGCTCCATTACCGAAAGCATTTTTGCAAAATTAAAATAGACCTGCTCCATTAGCGCACACATTCTTGCATTCCTAGAGAATGCTCAGTGCAATGTGTGATCTTTGTTTTCCTAAAACACACACCATCACGCACAAGACATTCTTGCATTAGAAAACGCACGAAACTAATTAATATTTTGACATGGCCATGACTTTTAATGCATGAAAGGATCATTTTAAATTCTTTAAATTCCTGCAAGTGAGACATTCCAAAACTCTGTCACGAATGTGAAACAATCCGTTAGTGTTAAGCATACATGTTTTAAAAGTTAACTTTGCCATGGAAACCCCCTAAAATAATTACGCTATATTTCGATATTTAAGTACAATTTTAATGCACGAATTATTTCTTTTACGGATAGCATAAAATGATTGTTGGTCCAAAAGACATGGAGTGCCTCGCCAATAAAAGAAACTAATGACTTAACAAAACCTTCTGTCAATTGACCTGCACCCATCTTCACGCAGATTGTGTTTTGCGACCATACTGACTTTTTGTTTGTTTGCTGTATTAGCTGCGAATTGTAATATTAATCAGTTATTTTGGGTTTTTACGATCTTTCGAAGTATTTCGTGAATCGAATCTTTCGACCTGGTAACGGCTTCTGCTTGTCTACTGACCTGCCGCTTGTAGCGACACCAAGTAGCAAAATGCTCGCAGTTGTTCGTCATGAGGTCGTAGGTCTTCTTCCCCAGTTTACTGCTGGCTCGGCTGACGATTTCCTCTGGAGATAAAGGTCTGCAAAGAGTATGCACCAGCTGTCAGTACACGTAGACTGGAATGTGACGCAACAAAACCACACACGCTCACAGACAAAATTATCAGTTGCAGCATGGACCACACGCACAGGTTCACACACATCACTGCGCAACATGCTAATATTATAACATCATGACGTAATCTGGTAAAGAATCTAAGTGGCAAGAGACATTTTATAATCTTAATGCAGAGTGGTATATTCTATATATAAGATGTATATAAGATGGGCACCAACATGGTTTTATAAGAAAACAAAGAACTCTCTTCTTCTGTATTACACCAAAGTACGTTATGCTTAAGGATCCTCTTCCTCTAGATTATGTCAAAATCAGTTATATTTAAAAACCCTCTTGTTCTAGATTCTATCAAAGTCAGTTATACTTAAGAATCTCTTGCTCTAGATTACATCAAAGTCAGTTATACTTAAGAACTCTCTTTTATATAACATCAAAGTCAGTTATACTTAAGAACCCTTTTGTTCTAGATTACATCAAAGTCAGTTATACTTAAGAACTCTCTTGTTTTATATAACATCAAAGTCAGTTATACTTAGGAACCATCTTGGTCTAGATTCTAGATTATATCGAAGTCACTTATACTCAAAGAACTCTCTTTTTCTATATTATACCAAAGTCAGTTATACTTAAGGACTCTCTTATTCAAAGATTACATCAAAACTATTTATACTTAAGAACCAGCTTGTTCTAGATTATGTCAAAGTAATTTATACTTAAGAACCATCTTGCTCTAGATTATGTCAAAGTAATTTATACTTAAGAACCCTCTTGTTCTAAATTAGAAGTCACGGCTATGACGCTCCAGGTTTGTGAGAACTTCCAATGGAAAGGCCTGACAAACCATAATATTCAGTGAAGAATAAGTCCTCGTAGCACGGAATTCCAGAGTAAAACGATGTGTAAGCGAACTGTATGGTTCCTAAATCACGACCATACATCACAGTAGACGGAAGCATCAAGAAGATAGCAGATACAGCAGACCGACCTGATGCCAGACTGGATATTGAAAGCCCAGACGTTCTTGAATATAAAATAAGGTGTAAGTTAGCTGCTCTAGGCTTCAACATACATCTTATATTTGCCTCCCTCCTAAAATTGCTCTTTTGGTCAGGCTTGCATGATGAGTACAAGAAAAATTTAAACCTTGACAGTGTTTGGAATTGTCGTGGGATGGGATGAGAAGTGGAATAATGCATGGTGGTGGTGGTGGTGGTGGTCCTTGCAGTGTCCTTGTCGAAGTCCTTATTTTGAAAACTTCCACATGAAATGTGACAGTCTATGTTCCTAAACTCTAGTGCGCAGAACACTTACTTGGTTTCACTGTCCAGGTAATTGTCTCGCTTGTATTCTTTGTAGTCGTCATTCTTCATCAGGTCCTCTAGCTTGTCCTCCCTGACGACCGCCGAGTTCAGCAGAGCGTGATTGAAAATATTCTTAACTCCTGGGACTGCTCTATGGATCACCTTTCCGTTTCCTACAAATAGTTATTGACCACGCTTGAATTAGCATAACAATACAAATAGTTATTGACCATGCTTGAATTAGCATAACAATACAAATAGTTATTGACCATGCTTGAATTAGCATAACAATACAAATAGTTATTGACCATGCTTGAATTAGCATAACAATACAAATAGTTATTGACCATGCTTGAATTAGCATAACAATACAAATGAATATCGCATGTGTCCATGATTGAATGACCATAACTTTACATTAATGTTAAATGACTATTACTTGTAAGTAATGAAAGTGAAATGACCATTCGACTACTATTAAATGTCCATGACATTTGATTTGGCTGCCTGCATGTAATATTTGAATTTGGATGTGTGGAGGAATAAATTTGCTTATCCCTATGTTTAAATTTAATTGCTAAATTGTCAGAGCAAACTGACCTTGGGCACTCCTTATGAAGGTATTTCTGAAAGTGTCTGAGTTTGAAGTAAACGCTCGAGATTGAGAATATGTTAGAAAATGCTGATGTAATGCAAACCAGTAAGTAGTTTTTATTATCCAATGGTCATGATTTATGAGAATGAGACCAGCCAATGGGCTGAAATTAAAAAGTTTACTAGCTGTAGAGAAATCTACTGTCTAATCACTTTGAATTTGAAGGTAAAGAAAAAGTTTTGAAAGGCAGCCCATTAGCTTGGTGAGACCAAGTGTGCCTTTTACGTGCTACATGAACCTCCTGGTTTATTGTTTGTAAAAGACTACGACCTTGTAACCGACCACGACCTTGTAAACGACTACCACCGACCCTGGTAAAGGCGTGAACGGCGTGTAAGTATGACACACTGCACTCTACTGATGTTTGGCGGCAAGATCTGATGTCATCACCTGAACAATTTCTACTGTAGAGAAGTTGTGGAACATTGCTCCACTTATTGTTCTGTAAGTGAAGGATTGACATGGCAAAACGAAGCGCCCAGGTTAAATCTAACAGTGTTTTTTTACTTGGAGTGGCATATGTGGAGCTGACGTAATAACTGCTGACAATAACTTCTTTGTTGCAAAAGCAGAAGAGGGACTATTGAGACAGCAGTTAAAGAAAGTTATGTAAAACTATTATCATTTATCTTTAATAACTCCATTTCTGTTCTCTGATAAGACTATCTTGTGATTTGTATTAAAACATGGTCAAATTTAGGTGCAGTCAGCATGGTCAACTGTTGTATACTTTCACTAAATTTTGTCATTAAATATGAATGTAAATATCTTCAAGGATATTGTGAATTCAAATATGGTTAATGGTAGTTTGAATTCACACTTATTCAAAAGTCATGTGAATTCATTTTAAATTCTGTCCTTCACACTTCTAATTTTTTCGGCGTTGCTTGCGGACAGCACTTAAAGAGGATGTTTAACAAGTGCCGCCATCTATAGTGAATATCCAATTCTGTCTAATGACACATCTATGTATTTATCTATTATGATTATTATTATTGATATCCTGTAATTTAATAATGCACAACTGGAAATGTTACTTTATATATATTTAAATAAATCCTTTTTTTTTTAAAAAAAAAAAAGCTCACCTGAGTAAATGGCATAATGCCAGTACCATCCTCGATCAAATCTGACAATGTCTCCAGGCGTCAGAACTGCGTCAGACCCAGAGCTAGTCGGACGCTTTACGGCACTGACGTTCACAGAGTCGGTTGTTTTCCGTTTCTTGGCGGTTTTATCAGACATCTGGGAGGTGAAAAGTTTCATTTTTCTCTTTCATAATTTTTTTTTTTACTTTTAATGGCAAGAGAATTATTTTGTTTGTTGTTCGCTTTGTGGTAAAATAGCGAGAGATTTTGCTTTGTGACACAAATGGCAGTTCAGATAAATGAGATTCTAAGAGGACAAGCGAGAGATTTTGTTTGCTTTGTGACACAAATGGCAGTTCGGATAAATGAGATTCTAAGAGGGCAGGTGAAAGAGTCCTGTGAATGTCACTCAATGGCGGCTAATTTTAATAAGTGACAAATACTCTCTCACACAGGCACACGCACGCTCTTGCTCCCTCACACGCATAGGCATACAATCTCATTAACATTTTCCACAAGCACACGCACAATCACATGACATTTACACATGCACAAACATGATATACGCATGCAAACCCACCCATACACGCACGCACTCCCACACACACGCATAATCACACAATCTCATTAACATTTTCAAAATGTACACACTTAATCACACTAATATATTTAGACACACACACACTCATTCAATTTACTGTGGTCCATGAGATTTTAGTGTAAGCTTACCACTGTGCTGGGTTTTCTAATTTTAGGTTTTAGTTCTTTTCAATTATTTGAATTTTAGGTACAAATATTGTTCACTTAATTTCCTTTAAAATGTTCTCATTCCAGTCATACTGCAGCTTACAGAGAGTGTGCATCAACATTTAAACCCAAACTTCGTGGGTGGATGGGATACATTTTTTAAACTATTCGTACAGTACATTTTAAAGTAAGACACTACCTTAAACTGCTTAGAGAAGACTAAATTTACAATGCACGGTGCGTCTTGCTAAATCATTGTATATCGGCTACAATTATATTTTATCAACAGGGTAGAGACCACTGGAGTGAACGTTAATATAGGTATGAACGAGACAGCTCACAGGCCCGATCACTCCTACGTTCTTTACTTTAGGCAAGCGACTTGTTCGCTCCCCTTGCTTGACTGTGGTGTGTGAAATATGAAAGCTGAAATTGAGTGCACTGAAATACAAACACGTGGTGGCATCCAAGACCTACTACTCATGTCACGCCGCCGATTGGCGTTGCTGCACACCTGGTGGCAGGGTTTATGAAAAGTTTGCACACGTGGGCTCTAACGCCGGCCACTTTAAAATTCAGGGTTTTAATTCGGGGTTTTTCATTTTCCTTCCAACAGTAATTTATATTATACAGAAAACTAGCCATACTAATAACATGAGTAAAGATGGAGGCAAAAGGCTTTGCAGTTAATGACAGACTTGCTATACCGAGCGAGGCTGTTAATGACAGACTTACTTTATCAAGTGAGGCTGTTAATGATACTTACTTTACCGAGCGAGGCTGTTAATGACAAACTTACTTTACCGAGCGAGGCTGTTAATGACAGACTTGCTTTGAATAAAAATATTAATGACAGATTTACCATTGGGGTGGGGTGGGGTGGGGAATTCAACGTGACTCAGAATGAGTGCGTAGAAATATGACTGTCACGTTGAATTCTCGAAATGAAACAATAAGTCTATCTGAATCAGTTTATTCACAAGTGCCACTGTCTTTCACAGTCACTGCTGCACCTCGGCTACGTCAGTGCAAATGCTAATGTCGTTAATAAAGCTTGACGTATAAATCAAGGTTAGAATACAGCATAAAACAAAAGTAAATAAAAGAAATAAGCTCAAATACATCTCTCACCTTGAACCCAAAAGCGGAGAAAATCTACTAGCGTCTGTAAGCAAGCGGCTTACCCAGTCAGCGTTGTGTGGCAGCGCAAATCTATTTTTAGAATGTCACTTCGATCCCATTCATTTCTCGGGAATGCCGGAATGCCAAGCAGATACCGGAAGTCTAATATTTTTCTTTTATGTAGTAATCTTTGTTTAGTAAGATACCACGAAATGATAGCTTTGACAAACGAGGAAATAAACTATTTTTTTTAGTTCAGCATAAGTTTCATAAAACTACAAAACGCTCATTCAGATAACAGTCCAATTCATTCCGTAAAGCGCAGGTATGATTTCAAACAGTTTAGGACTAGATAATAATACAGTATTTCTGAGCTCAGAATATATAACGCAAATTTAAAATTCATGATGACTATTTTAGCTAATTACCACAGCATGTAGAGTGCATAGTTTTATCAGCTGGTGATAATGTCAAGTTCAACAGATATAGTAGTTGTGCATTTTACCTCCTGATGTTAAAATAATGCTGGTTATCAGATCAGGTACTACAGTTCTGTTTCATATGACGTAGCAACACTGCATATTCATTACATTAAAGTATTATATTTTTAGTCAAATATATGTTGTATCACTTTAATCAAATTTAATGTTGCATCACTTTACTTAAGTCAAATTGAATGCTGCATCCTTAACTTTAGTCAAATTTAATGTTGCATCACTTTACTTAAGTCAAATTGAATGCTTCATCCTTAACTTTAGTCAAATTTAATGTTGTATCGCTTTAATTAAGTCAAATGGAATGCTGCATCCTTAAGTAAAATTTAATGATGCATCGCTTTACGTAAACTAAATTTAATGTTGTATCATTTTACTATCAATAATGTTGCATTGGTTCATTGTTCATTATTTATTAAAACCATCATTGAGCTCAAAATAAAATAAGAATGTAACAAATGAGTTGCAAAAGCTTTGTAAATAAATGACAGAATTGTAAACAAGAAAAGGATTTAATAGAGGCAAAGAGAGAGAGGAGAAGAGAAAAAATCAAACAGGGAAAACGAGCCCAACGAGAATCCATCGTTGTCGTCCAGAAAATTGTATTGAAAAGTGTTACGTGTGCAGTTTACAAGTAACCTTGTTATAGTATTAATTGTTAAGATTATTAGAGATTCAATATCAATACTAATAATAGCCACTTCGCCTAGCCTACTCCTTCTATCACTATATTAACTCCTTTGCACAAAAATACCGGAGAATTATTCACCTTTAAAAATGACGAGCAGACCAGTTGACGTTGCTTTCAAGATCGGAGACATTATCTCCCCTTCTTAATTAATTAGCATCCAATATATGGCTCGCCCCTAGCCATCCCTATTCAGGTCGTACAATGAATGAATTAACATACAGAGAGAGATGATGGCGGTGGTAGATCCGGTGATGAAGTAACCAAGCGGCACCATACTCTGGAATTTGATTCAAAGAAACTTTTACTTCCACCTCTGGCGATGATGGCCCTGGATATTTCCTCTTTTACCGAATACCACTGGATGAGTCAATCGGCAGAAATATGCACTCAAGTTTGTCTATTCGTAATGGAGGGACACTCAGCAAAGTTCACAAACAAACAGTCCAAATCAGCACGTGATATGTGTCTTGAAACTTGCCTCGCTGTCTCCAGAATAGTAATCTTCAATTGATGAAGATAATAAGAAAAGGAGGGAAAGGAGGAACCTGTTGAAATAGAATTATAGTTCTATCAGTGAAGGTTAAATAATCTATCGATCACGTCCTTTTGGACAAAAGAAATAGGCATCTTTTACTTTTTGACCTCGATTATTAATTTCTAAATCAACAAGGTTTACAAATGGGGTCAAATGTCCCAATCCATGCTCGTGAAGGTTATAACAATTTTAAAAGTTTACAATAAATGCAAACTGAGTGAGTGTCTCGCTACATCCAATGTACACACTACAATGAATCAAAATAGCTACAATAAATATACAATACATGTTAAGTTAATATATATTTCTGTCACCACTAAACTTCCTGGAAAGAAATTATGTCAATTTTATGTGCAAAAACCAATAAGAAATGCATGACTATCTCTACAACATCTTTAATAAAATGTACCTATGACAGTCTCTGAGAAATCAATATGCTTATCATCTCTTTTGTAAATTGTGGGTTAGAGTTATTTAATTTGCTCAGTTCAATTCTACCCTTGGATATATGGGGTCAGTCTTGAGTGAATAATCTTTCTTCATATTTCTGTCATACTTATAGGCATCTATGAGGCCCACGATTCTCAGTTTTAACCTACATCACGAACAGTAAAACATATCTACATATTTCGCATTTCCATCCCTGTGACGTATGTGTAGGTGAATGCCACTTTAGATGTTGATTTCGTGTGCTACATTAAATCCACTAACAACCGCAGCTAAAGTCCCGTTCACAGTAACAAAGCAGCGTGATTGTTCACTCACCAGACAGACTGATAGACAGATTTAGGCCTGCCCACATTCACACTCAGTCACGCCTAGATGGGTGTAGCATGCTGATAAAATAGACAGAAAAGTCTGGTTACTGAACTGGTAATATTAAATATGTAATAAAGGAATAGACTGAAACCACTGGATGCTTACAGATATTATAACAAGACAAAGCAATATTACAGCAGACATCATAGGCATGCAGAATCTATGTAAATAATACTAAAATGTGCATATAATACTTGAGAGTTCAGTCAATTAAGTGCAAGGTGATGAAAGTAAATATGTTTACACTCTCCAAATATATATTTACATTCAGACTGAAGATGAGTGTCTGGCAATTAGGTCTAGGAGGTATTTAGAATGTTAGCCACAATAATAACATAAATCTGGAATATAGCAAATAGTCTTCACAGAACTGAACCAAACTGGAGCCAAACTATAGACACTAGGTAAGAGTGTTTTAGTAATTTCTCCAGATCAAAAGACTGTAAACATTTAGTCTCACACTAAGCAATGGGCACTTTTTGCGACACTACACAGTCAGCACTATAATGACGTCAGCTGACATTGTACACTATTCATACAAAACATATTGACTGACGTCATAAATTATCAAGCACATGCAAATGTCCTAACTTTAGCTAAGACAACAGTAAATAATATTTTTACATAAATATTCTCAGAAAAAATTACTCATGGTTTAGAAATCAGTAAATCAAACATTTAAAGACACTACTAACAAGATTTTTAAAATTCGTATTCTGTAAAGCTAAACTTCATGCACAGATAATAATAATAATAATAATATTAATAATAATAATGATAGAATTTGTCTGCTAAAGAGTAGTGTGAATATGGTGTGAATAAAGATGTTCTCTAGATTTAAGAAAGTTTTAAAATTACAACAAGAGAAAAATATGAAGTATTTCATATTACCTTCTGTCTTTCTTTTTTAACTCTTTTGTATTTCTATCTTTCTTTCCTTCCTTCTTTCTTTCTTATCTTATTCAATTCTTTTATCTCCTCTTTATCTTTTCTCATTTCTTCCCTCCTAATACCAACCTGTCTTTCCTTCTTTCTTTCATTTAAATATCATAAAATTAAATAAAACCATGTTGATATTAAGTCTAAAAGTATGAACATATTACAAGAGCTTATAAATATAATAGAGAAAGAAAACAAACAGCCGGATAAGTATAGTGTTCGTTCTTTTGAAGGTGCTCTTAACATCAGCAGGGGAGATAATTCAGCCGTCTTAATTTTTTTTTTTTTTTAAGTACGGCTCTAAATTACTCGAAGTTTATCTTTTTGAATAAATACTGTCACGTATAATATTATAACACTTAATGAAATTCTCTGATCAAAACGAAACATGATACGAAGGAAGAAAGTCTGAGAAATAGTCGGATCTAAAAATAGATACTACTAAATGCAGCATTACTTCTAAGTGCCATATTCTCTTAGAGTCCTGTTAGTCCAAGATTAAGGTTCACTATCAACTAACTAACCGACAGATAACAGAATTCAAGAGAAGAGTCAGTGATATTAATAATCCTGATTATCAGAGTTGATACCTTCATAATCTGTCGCTTGGAATGGGAAAAGGGAAATTACCCCTCAAAGGAAGCATTCATCAAGTAAGTTTTGATCTCGGGTAAGCTCCCTTGCAATAAAAAAAATCAAATCAATTTTAACTTATTTTAAAATGATATTGCAAATAATGATAGTCTTATTTATGCAATACAATTATAATAGAAATAGTCATATTCCAGGGTCGAAATAAGAATCATTAAACTGAGTATGGTCAAGAGCCGTAATATCCAATATTCCTGCATTTATAATATAAAGTTATTTTGTAGTTTATGCTTGATTTGTTTGTTTGCTTTTGTCTAGTGTGTTTGTTTTTTCTGGAAGTTGTTGGATTTCTTTAGTTTTGTTGTAGTTTTTGTTCTAGCTGTGCGTGCGCGTGTGTGTGTGTGTGTGTGTGTGTGTGTGTGTGTGTGTGTGTGTGTGTGTGTGTGTGCGTGCGTTCGTATGTGTGTGTGTGTGTGCGTGTGTGTTAATTTGACTGTTGATGTCTATGCTAAGATAAACTGAATAAGTGTGAAATGTTTAATCAAACATTGCTGTGAAGTGATGTAAATATCAATGCTCTTTTGAGTATATTCATATGTTGTATATTTGAGTGTTCATTTAATAAATTTATTGTTAAATAAATAAATAATTGTTCCTTCTTGCTTATAAATAAAAGACGGATTTTTATTACTCCTTTAATAAGAAGTTTCCACCTGCAGATTTACTGTGAGTAAAACGTCTGCCTTATATTGTGAAAGGGAGAAGACTTTTACTACACCTGTATAATCCGCCAATGATACGAGTAGTGTCCCCTGGATGAATTATTAATAATAAATTAAGATTTCTCCATCACTTACGCGAAAGCCGGAAGCGTCCCCTACATTCAAGCAAAAAAAAAACTTGTAATTAGTTATGGATGATTAATAATAATAATAGTAGCAAAGGGTTGCATGTCACTTTATAATTCCTTTCCCGGCTCAGATGGACACAATATCCTATGAGTAGGAAATGTCTTTCTATTTTTCATTATGTGTCCTTAACTTCTCTTTAAGTCAGTATGGTTGTGCGTTAATTAAATTGCAAACGCTTCCCAGGTTGCGACCCTTCATGCAGGTTTTTAGAAACATTTCTACTAACAAAAACTGAAACGTGGCATGCCTCATTCAGTAGACAACATGGGAAACAACTCTGGAAAAGTATGGTAAGCTCTGATGTGGAACTAATCGATATTTTATCTTAAAAATCCAAACGCTGTTTTGGCGGTTAAGGCCCGTCAGCCATAACATGTAGATAATGTACAAAAATTATATCTTGTACATTCTCTAAGCACAGTACTAGTACACGGGAAATAACTCTCTGGGGCAATTAATACGGCTAACTTTCCAGACCAGTCGAAATGTAAAAATTTGAAATCTAAATATAAACTTAAGTATAAACTATAAAAGGATGTAATATTTAATTATGTTTTTAAAAGGGAGGGGGGAGAGAGTGAGTTGGCCTTGACCGAAGAAAAACTGGATATCAAGCAGTAATTACGCAGCTTATCCCACCGCGTCTCGCTGCAGTCTGAAAAATAAGTAAACAAGCGCATTTCAGTAAACAAGAGCATTTGGGAACCTTATCGAGCATTCTACGTTAAATCAACTTGCTACTTTGCCTGTTAAACAAAAATGTAATCTCTCTAAACAGTGTTTAACAATTAAGAATGTTGGTAAATTGAAGTTTGCGTGAGATACAATTCTCTCAAGCAAGATATTTTATAATCTTGCTTGAGAGAATTGTATCTCTCTTGCCACTGTAGAGGTGGCGTGTCAAGAAATTTGTTTATATACTGATTGAAACAAAGGTTTATATGCTTTTGACCTGTATGTTTACGGTATATGATTTGACAGATGTATGTACCTGCCTCTCAGAGAGCAAATGGAAAAAACACACAGAAGCAATAGTTTAATGATTTAAGAACACAGTGTTAACTCCTTTTCAGGTTGTACGACATGCGCCTGTCTTAACAATAGTTACATTAGGTTTTAATGTTGTTATACCTAAAATAAAAGTCTAGACTTAACAATAGTTACATTAGGTTTGGCAGTGGTTAATGTACTTCAATAAGTCTACTATCTTAGCAATAGTTATATTAGGTTTGGCAGTTGTTATATGTCCTTTAAAAGTCTATAGTCGAGTGCTACAGCACTTATGAGTTTCCCTTCAGCAGCCAGAAAATGTAGTCTTTTGAAAAAATATATATTCTAATGCCACAATACATAACACTTTTTAATGTATTCTAATGATACATTATATAACATTTTTGTAATGTGTTCTATGCTTTAACACAATATTTTTGTAATGTGTTCTAAGGTACAATATATAACATTTTTGTAATGTGTTCTATGCTTTAACACATAACAGTTTTAATGTGTTCTAAGGTACAATACATAATATTTTTGTAATGTGTTCTAATATTAAAGCACATCTCATAATCTGTTCATTAATTCATTAAAATGATTATTAAAAAATTACCTCATTAATAAGTTAAATAAACTATTCTGCAATACTTTTTTTTTTAATTTAGCACTCACACAGTCAGTCATTATAAAAAACAAGACACCATAACATAAGTTGAAAAAATGTATTTAGTCGACAAAATGCCATCTAAAATATATACTTCTAAAGCATGTAACTATTCATAAATTTGTTTTGCCTAAAACAGGGCAGTATCTAATACAACAGCAATCTAAGAAAATATATGTACATGTAAATTAAAAAATAAAAGAGACAAAAGGGAGATTTTTCAGCAACATGTATAACATTTTAAAAATACAGTCGTAAATATACGACCAAGTTTTCAAAAATAATCAATAAAAATTTTCTGTTACAACCAACCAAAATTCATTTCACATCATGGAACTAAATATTAATAAAATAAAAACATGGTAAAATTAGGAACTTGTGCTTTTATCAAGAAAGCCACATTGTCTTTATTTTCTTTTTTTTTTTACAATTTTACATAAAACATTTTGCACTGCATCCCTGAGGACAACAGGTGCTTTGTAAATAGTTCAGATCTATTTTCGTTGTGGTTTCTTTATCTGGAACAAACTGGTCAGCACTAAACAGCCACAGTGTATATAATGAGTAGGAATTATTTGTTAATGATAACTTTGTACATATCTCAAGCTGAAATTGTGTAGTGGACCCAATATCAAATTGCGTCAAGAAATCAAGAACATGGATTGACTCATGCTCAGCACAGCAATAAGAGGTCAAGCACATTGCATTAAAACAGTATAGATCAGTGCTAATAATTAATAGTTGGGAGGGATAAAAAGGTAAAAAATGAAATAACATAAACTGATCTAGCAATACAGTGGTCTACATGTACCGCACATGGCATTGGAGAAATCACTTCATGAATTGCTGGCTAAATATTTATGTCTTTCAACGAAACAAGAAATATACAAAAATTCAATTTCTGAAACCAGCTATGATGTCAAACTGTTCAAGGTCTAATAATGATGAAAAGAAATAAACCAATTAAAGAGAGTGAGAGAGTACACTAGCCAAACTTACCTAACAATATCAGTATAAATTAGGCTGTTAAATAATGTAATCAATATTCCACAAAACCACCAATCAGTCAACATTTTCATTGTGTGTGTGTGTGTGTGCACATTTATTTCAAAATTAGCTCTATTTCCAATTAATAAAAATACCCTGCAATTTGTGTGCAAAAATATAATTTCTGATATATTTATCATTACACAATTATGGTGCAACTGATCAGGTAAAAAAAGTAAAATGTACAATTTTTAAAATAATATAGGTCATATGAAATATTTTGAAATAAACAATCAGGTCAAACTGATTTTAAAAAATGTGTGCCACTGCTTAAAATGCAGAGTTGTCATGCATTCTGCCACATACAAACTGAAAAATCAACTGGAGAAAACTAATCACTGATAAATTCAGGAAGGAGTGCTACATAAACCATTCAAGAAGAGAGGCGAATACACACTCCACACACAAACTGTCAAGCACTTGTTTAAACATAATACAACCTAACCTTAAACAAGAAAAATCAAGAATGGCCTCTATCTAAGATCAAATCATATCATAGCATTATTCTATGTTAAACATGATTGCTGGAACAGAATGCAAATGTTTTCCTAATATTAACCCCTCCAAGTAGGGCAAATGTAAATACATCTAAACCAACACACTCATATAAACTCTCCCACACTTGATTTAACTTTTTAAAATGCATAGTGGAAGAACAGAAAATATATCCAGAATTCAATATGGCATAAAAAAAATAAAAAAATAAAAAATAAAAAAATAAATAAATCACTAGGAAAAACACATTTTTTGTACTAAAGACATGCCATGTGGAATCCAATCAAAAAGTGTGATTGCCTTTACACACATTTGTACTTTAAGCCTGGAATTTAAGCAAATAGCACTTGAGATTTAAAATTTAGGGACTTAATCAATTCATTTGAACTTATCATTTATTCAGAAAAGGATCAAATGACACAATTTAAGTATCTAGAAACCAATCAGCATTGAATAATGAATCATCCTCATGCAAGTTATTTCCTTAGTCATACTATTATTGAATATACCAAACAATTACTGAATACAATTTAATAAAGCTCATAATGCCTTCAGGTCAGGGCTTCATTGAAATGTCACAAGCAGTAAAACAAAGATAAGGGTCCCAGTGTACTGGCTGTAAGCTGGCCACTAACAAGTGAGTACCACCACCACAAGACAGACGCCTTCTTTGGTCCAGTAGTTTAGGTCGCACAATGCACTACAAGTGCTTTGGTACACGAACATAGAAAAAAATTATTAAAAAAAATATGTTTCAATATTCTTTATTATTTTATTTATTCATATGACTGATGATTCTCTTTTTTAAAAAATTAATTGCACAATTATGTATGTGAAACATTGCATATCAGACAGATATCCAGATACAATGCTTCCATATGCACTCTGCAACTCGATCTGTACAACACCCTGAACTGTCCAATTTTTTTAAAAATAATAAATGAAAATTTAAAAAAAGAAAGGGAAATAAAAAATGTCATTAATAGTTAATTTGGAAGACCGTTTCATACAATCACTCCAGTTACTGTTAATCCAGAGTGAGAGATTTCTTTGGGACAGATATTTCACAGCAGAGAAGTGTGTGTAAAAAAAAAAAAAAATAGTCTTCTATAAATAAAATAAAATGGAAGTAGAAGAATTAATGTCATGAAACAAAGACTAAATATATCTGCAATTCAGCTTACCTCCTAGGCATGTAAAAGTGCCTTTCTGGCAAACAAATAAAGCATCTACCCACACACCTCATTTTAAAACTTTTTTAAAAAAGAAAAGGGTTAAAACAAATACTTGGATTCAATAGTTCCTTGCTGACAGTTTATGTTGACTGTTACCACCACCCCTCCACCAATTAAAGCATCTACATACAGAATAATGACTTACATGGCATTGCAATTTTGAATTTGTTCTTTTCCCCCTCAATTTAAAATAACTACATTTTAGATCATGTAAGCAATGATCTAGAGATAAGTTATTACCAGATGATTTACTCTGGACAAAGCAAGAAAGAGAAAATCAAGTGTTGCTAACAATATAAAAGTAAAACATGATACAAATGGATCACATATGAAGACTGTCAATGACTTTTGATTAGTTTTGCAAGGAATATGAAGTGTGGACCACAGACATGGGTACAAGTGTTTTATGTTTTTCATCGTTAACATTGAAATTGACCACTGGACACAAATGAAAAACAATTCAAAATAAACAAAGAACATGAGAGTGAAAATATTTTAAAACATTTTTTAAAATAATATACATACATCATTCCATCTAACCAATGAAATAGAAAAGAAAATCCCATTTAAGCCCGATGCATACAATTCACATGCAAATCACGATGTGTAAGATTTTGCAAACTAATGTACCATAGACACAACCAAACCTATGAGTGGCATTAAAGCTGAATTATTTTTGGTAATATGTTGCATACATTTTGACCTAGTCAAAAAATGAAGAAAAAAATTATATCCCAGGCCATTTCAGGAGAGAATATCAAATGCCTGCAGTTGTCCTTCAGTTATACATTTCATAACAACTGTGGCAAAATTCTTACCACAAGTGAACAGTGAGTGGCAGACCACAACATATTTAAGTACAAGCATAAATATTCAACTGGTTATAAACAGACTTTTCAAGCAATTTATATTATCAAAAATTATTGTTCCTGATCATTCTGAGTATAGTTGCTGCATCATGAATAATATATCTAAACTGATCAAATGGTTGCATGCAAGCAGTACCATTAAAAACTTTTTAAAATCAAACAAGTATATAAAAAATGTATAACTGAATATTATTAGTTATTTCTAACGGCTATCTTTCATTTATAAAAGCTGTGTAGTCAATACAATTTCAAAATAAAAGGCTGTTTGCTAGTATGAAATGCAGAAGATAAAGCTATACAAATATATATTATTTTTTACCTTCAGATCAAATACAAAATTTATACCAAGTATGACCATTATACAGACTGATCCACAAATACTGTAAGCATAAATCATCAGAAAAAGAAATTAACTTGCAAAAGTGATGGAGGGGGAAAATAATTAAATTAAGGTTGTTTTCAGAGATTAGCACACTACACGAAATATTTCTGTAGGGGCAGAATGTGTGTGTGGAGGGGGGGGGGAGAGAAAAACAAATGATATGGAAAATATTGAGAAAGAAATCATGCTTTGGACTGACAGTGACTGAGGAAGTATAGGAACATCTTTTAACAAGATGTTGTACTTTTTATTGGCAATATAACTACTCACAACCGAAAAAAATGTGTAATGTGTCAGCATTTGTATGTGTGATGGGGGAGGGGAGGAACCCTAAGTAAAATTAAAAAAGATTCTGTAACTCTCCCTGGAGGGCTTACAATAAAATATCTCAATTCATTGAGCAGAATTGTCAGATCATATCTTCAAACAAAATAATTTAATAACAGTGGTATATTGAATGGACTATATGAAAACAGTACTAACAAGCCACACAAGTTTTGGCCTATCATGCAGAAGAGAGCAACTGTATTGTGCAGCATCTACAGTGCATAATGAATAGCCCTGGCTTGGATCTTATTGGCCGTATCACTGATACAGGATCGGTCAAATCTTGATTTTATTTTTTAGCTCACTGCATAGGTTTAAAAGTGAAGAAAATCCAGACACTGCATTTTCTATCATGAAAATTGAGCTCAGTATTGTCAGTTTAAACTGTCATGGAATTTTTGTGGTTCAACTTTTTAGTGTAAGCATTATTATTATTCACCCTTATTCTGTGCTGTCACAGCAATGATGGAATTTTTAAAAATACTTTTTCTTTATTTTTGAAACATCCACTTTGCTCCTCATAGCTTCAATCACAGACAACACTCTCTGTTCTCATATATATGTGTTCTGACTTTACTGCTTGTGTTGTGGTTTTCTTCAGTTCTTTATTGTAATTTGAAATATCAATGCTTTATTCTTGGGTTAATCTTTTAGGTCTAAATTAAGCTACTGTATTACATCAATGCACCGTTTACAAATAAAAAACTGCAATTATGTTTTCTCTTAAATGCTCTAGCTTTCCTACTTTCACTTTAATTACAATCAGTGTTCTGATCATGTGATCACAACATCTGTCTTATAATCTGTTCAAAAATAGAATCACTAATTATTACTTAAATACTAATAGCAATATATTTTATATGCAAAATTTTATTGCTTGTATTTTCAGTGTACCAATACATTTACGCTTTCTTTGGGGCTATAATTATATTATGTTTATGTCTTAAATGGCAGCAATTCTTATAACAAAATGTTTAAAATTCAGCCATTGAAAATTAAACTATATGCCCTCAAGAATCAATGAAAATATCTGTTCAAAGAGTTCCTAAAATATCTTTAACACTTAACAGCAACTGATTATGTATGTCATAACAATCTGTCAATGCAGAAATATCAATGCAGACTGTCTAGCAAGTCTTGTGCCCATGTTATTTGTAAGATAAAGTTATCTTATTTAAAACAACTCCCACAATGCTTTTCAACCTGCTTTCTTCTTTCCTTTATGACAGTATGGCTTTGGAATGCCAACATATTTCCTCATGATTTTTCTACTTTAAACTTTCTTTGTTTCTACTTCAAGGCGACAGCATTTTTTCATGAAAGTGATAATAAATCAACAGTTGTATAGTTATAAACTGTTTACTGAAGACAATTTTTATTAAAGTGGTAATGAATGTATCACCTATTTTCTACAGTTCTAGTTCTAAGTGTTAATCACTGTCAGTAAAATTCAAAATAAAACTTTAAAACTGATATAGCTAAAATAGTGATGACATACTTTTCAACTTTGTATTTATTCTTTTCAGCCAACATATTTATTGGCGTAAAGTTCAATTTTGTTAAGTAATGTTGGTAAAGTTATCTATAAGTGAAGAGGAAGATTTAACTATTTTTGTCAACGTAAATTAACTTAAATGACACTAAATATACCAGTTTCCAAGGCCCTTTGTTCCAGGGGAATCCAAGGAGATAAGTCAATACGAGTATCCAGACAAAAGAAATGTTTTAAACATTTTACCTAATTGCACTTAAGATTTACAGGATACACTTATGCTTCCAAAGAAAAACAAACACATTTATTTCTTCACAACCTTCCCTGCTATTGTTCAAAATATGCATTACATATATATCCAACAAAATGCAATATCCTAAATTAATGGTAAATTTTAAATAGCAAACATCAATTTTAAACTGAGTTTGACTAGAAAAGAATAATATAATGTGTTCTGACTTGCTCAGAAAATAAGTTCATTAAACTTTGCTCAAAAGAGTTCTGACCCATGCAGAACTATAACTTAATTTTTGTTAAAACCTTTACAAAACATGAAGTAATTTGTGGCCATGATCAACTATAAGACACTCTTAAATAAAATTTTAACACACACACACACACATGCACACATATATGTGTGCAGATACACATATTTCTACAACAGAAAAAAGAAAATGTACATTCCTTTGCATAAAAATATGTTTCAGAAAAGGAATGAGAAATTCTTGCTTTTAAGATTGTTTCTCTGGTTTATCAAATTAATTTATGCTAAGCTTTGGATTGGAGCTAAACTCTGCAATTTTGCAGAAAAGAAACCAAAACTACTGGTAGGCAAATTCATTCCAAAGTTCACAACATTAAAAAAAACATACTAATATCTATAAACAGCAGCTTTCTTTTTGTTCAAATAAATTTCTTTATCATCTTATCAGAAAATTAAATATACATTATTACATAACTATTATTTAAAAATGAGGTAAAGGGAGACAATAAGTCCAATCAACCATCATGAACTTTAGTAATATCCCTGGTTTGAATGATTTAGATGACTTGAAGAATGTTAAAATCTTGTAAGTAAAAATGTATTCCTATTTTCTATTACGGGATAAAGACAATGCTCAAGAATCATGGTATTTGAGCAGATTTAGCATCCTGAGTTCTATTCAACATGCTAAAATGCATTTTAAAAAATCATATCAGTAATTAACATTTAATCACCTAGGCAAAAACTGCAAACAATTCTCTGCAATGTGGCAGAAATACACACAAACTTTCTTGCATGCAACATTACAATTAAAAGAAAAAAGCTTTTCTTGGTCAAATTCCAAGGAACTGCCACCAAAGACTACTTGAAAATGTCTCCTGCCCAAAGAGCATGAAACACATGGCCTGGCCAATGGAATACAAAATAATAATTCATTGATAGGTGTTTATAAAAAATATGTGGTAAACGAGAATAATAATAAAGAACAGTTAGTTAGCAGTGAAAGCCACTAATTTCAAAAGAAGTTAAAATCCACGCACAACCAGAAACAAATTAAAAAAGCTGATTCTAATAAGTATCATCTGCAAACCAAATGGTACAGATTAAAACACATCCTAAAATCTAAATCAATTACTAAGAACATAATGTGCAAGCATATTGCCAAAATCTAGGGTTTTCACAAAATAAATTTTAAGACAATTTTAATTTACTTTTAAAATAAAATAATGTTACCCCAAACAATTTAAATTTGGACAAGGAGAGAAAATTCTAAAGTTTTTGAATATATATATTTTTTAAAATCAAGTTTGACACTATTTCACAAAACAAAAAAGCTTTCAATAAAATAACATGTTTTGGTCATTTATGGAGATAAACGTTTCTTCTTTCTACACTAGATTCTGCTTGGCATTTAACATCAGTTCAGAAAGAATATCATATTCTAATTTGCCTGTTCACATTTCACGAAAGTCTCCAAATAACTGACTTTAACAATAAAGAAATTATTCATATCTGGGATTAAAAGCACTAAATCAAAATCATTCAAATAGAATCCCTATAAGCCCACAGGGGACAGTCTAGATCAAGTTTACTTTTGTGATAAAATTCATATCCTGCATATAAGAAATGTCAATAGTACTCAGTCTTCAAAGTGCGTGTGTATGCAGATTACATGACAGAATTCTTTAATGAGATAAAATCATAAAGAAAAGTGTAAATAAAATATTTATTCATCTCCTGGATTTCCACAATTTCAGTTTCTGACTAGAACTCTCAATCACTAAAAACACTTCCACAGCATTACAGTTGAAGGATGGAGGTCTTTTCAGCCAATGATTCTCAATATTTCAAAATACAACATATGATAACTGTGGTTCTTTCCATTCTTACATAACCTAGAGCAAATAATGAAATTGAGATCAAGTCAGATGTGAAATGTAATGCCACTGTATCATCCCAAGGAAAAGATAACTTGTAAGTTAATTTAAATGTAGAACTGTAAAGTCTGCAGTAATGTACATAAAACTGGTCAAACCTTGAAGTAAAAGTAAAAAATAGTTAAACATTAAACTGTAAAAAAAAGGGAAAATGTCAAAGGCCTACTGTATTGCATTCATTTTATTTTATATTTTCTAGTGAAGGCATACTACTTAGAACAGGGGTCGACTAAGTCCGGCCTATAGGCCAGATATGGCCTAGCTAGCATTCCAGTCCGGCCTAATGCCCCCACCCCCAGTTATTTATTATTTGAACTGATCTAATTGAATTGTCGCGATTTTGTTCCCCTTCATTTCAACAATCTAAATACAGTTTATTTTTAAAAAGTAAGAAAGCCGAAATTATTTTAATTGTACAAGCACTGGCTTAGTTAAAGTTCAACATTAGTGTAGTACTGCAGGTATGACTGGCCTTATCAATCCACATAGATAATTTGTTTCTAACTTTTGTCCATCCCTACCCCTTAAGTTGTACAGTGTACACTGTACAGTACCTTCTCTTTATTACACATTAAATTGCACAAAATAAAGTGCTAAGACTTTTATTCAAGCCTAGTAATGGTGTACTTTTTAACCATTTCTGGCCTAGTGTGCCTTCTTGACCTCCTAAAATGGCCTAGTAATCCAAAAAGTTTGCTGACCTCTGACCTAGAACTTTTCACTATAAAGGCTAAATGCATCAGTAAATAGAAACATCTTTGTCAGCTTTAACAAGAGGAAAAAAAGCTTATAGTCTGAAAGTCATGGATTGGTAGATCAGGTACTAATGATAATAAAAATACAAATAAAAATACTAAATTGACACAGATTTTGAATTCCCTCCCTTGTTTGTAAATATTCTTTTAAAGAAAAAATTTAAAACAAATATTAAATTTAGAAATAAAGAGAAATACGAAGATAAGTAAATTAAATGATCTGTCAAAAATGTGATCTAATGATAACTGAGTATAAGTATTGGGACAAAGTCCAATTAGTGAAAATAGAGTACAAAGACTGGCACAGTCCCACTTGTGAGAACTAAGTATAAGTATTGGCACAAAGTCCCATTAGTGAGAAATGAGTACATGAACTGTCAGTCCCACTGGTGAACAACCAAGTACAGGACTGACACAAAGTCCCACTAGTGACAACCAAGTATAAAAACTGGCACAAAGTCCTAGAAAACACAGAAAAAAAGTTTTAAAAAAATACAATCAAACCAAAAAATTCTGCTCAATCTGTTTGGGGAGAAGAAAGACGTGTAAGTGTTGGGTTGTGAGGGAGTGGGGAGGAATAGTTTTCATTTTTCTTTTAATTACAGAAACATCCATCATGAAATTATCATAGTCGTGTTAAAAAAAGAGTTACGCTTTGCAATCAGAGAAGTGTCTTTTAACATATATTAAGCAGACACCATATAACCTAGAGAAAAAAATTTACAATCACAATCCTAGAAGACACATGCAAATATAAATAGCACATCAAATGGCCCTAATTTATCCTAGAGGATGTTTTCAATACTTCTGAGAGATGCAAACCCCAATATAGTACAAAAATAGTCTTACTTCTCTAACAATATGTGATTGATAAGATGTAGATTTAAAACTGATAGTGATAGAGAGCATCTATTTGTACTTACTAAGCAATAAATAGGCCAGTGTTCAACTTCTGATAGGATACCAACATAAAAATTTTATAGAGCCACGTATTTTGCAGATATTAATAACAAAACACCAAATCTGAATAGTTTAGTGCAGAAATTGTCACCACATTTATAGTGGCAAATGTTGAACAGCAGATTTAAGAAAATGTCACCATGTTATTACCAGAGAACAACTACTTATATTAATCTAGAGAACAACATTAAAACAAAAACAAAGTTTATTAATACTCTTCAATGACTTGAAGGCTTACTAAATGCCAAGTGCTCATAAAGGGATAAGTTATGAACCAATATTTTAAACCTAATGCTTCCCTAGTTTGTTTTCTAATATATTTTTTAAACTTTAAAACCAAAGAAAATTATTAATTTAAAACTAAAATTTAGTTATAAAGAAACTGGTCATATTTTGCACATATGAAGCATAGCAAAATTTAAGTCAGCATTCGCTAAGCAGATATGAGAGACTGGCATACAGGAGCAATTAAACAATTTGGTTTCGACAAGAACCACTAATTTAAAAAGGGAAAAAGAATTTGTCACAAAAAGACTAGTACAGTAGTAGTTAGCTTGTTTTCAATCATACACATACAATTACAAATGTACACAAAATAATACACACAGACATACATACACACACCACATGTATATACATAAGGTGAGATTTGTTAGAGTGAGAAAATCATTCATGCTAACTCACTCTAAAACTTAGAGAATTAAAAATATCATGTTTACAAATGCATCCACCAAAATGAAAAGTTATAATTTTAATAAAACCCAAACGATAGAGGGAAGGGTAAGATACTACTTTTATTTAATAATGAAAAGAAATTAAATGAAGATGGTAATTATTCTATATCTCTTTGCATAAAATAAAGTAATGATTGTGGTGTGGGGGCTTATAAATAATATAAACTGCAGTTAATTTAATGCAATTATACATAACATTTATGTAAAAAATAAATGGTTTCTGAGCTAAAACAAAAATTCTACACTTCGAATAAAATATACTGTAATAATAAAATGTGTTCTCTGATTAAGATGGAAAACTGGGAATTATGTTTTCAGTAATACAAAGAATTCTTTGAATCTGGAAAAATAAAACAAGATAAATGTTCTTAAAAATTAAATCTAAAATAAATCTCTTTATAACAGCCCTCTGACATGTGGACAAAACATGATTTACAAAATGGATAAATGTCCATACAAATGGAAATAATCTGTACATATAAAAATCCAGTGAAAAAGACATGTAAAAATGCCTTGTACTAAAAGAATGCAGGGTTAATGCATTTCCATAGAATGTTGCTCACACAATACTGTACAATGAGACAAATATTTGATCGACTTGCTTTTGTGCAAGAATGAATATAAAATTAAGTACATGTATGCATAAATGATAGACTCAATAGAGTCAATTCAAAATTTTTTTTAAAAATGAATCTGTCAAGAAAACAAACATTATCTATCAAAGCAATCCTATTGCTATGTCACAACACAATTCTGATAGATGGATGGAGACAAATTATTGCTGAAACTTGTCCGTCTGATTTGTGCACACTGTTGATTCAGCGGGAGAGAAAAAAAAGAAAACTATCATTGCGCTGGCTGTTCACATTCAGAATCCAAAGCAGGATCACATTCAGAATCAAGTGGATCAGCAAGCACAACTTCCACTTTGCTACGTCTTTTCTTTTTCAACTTCAACCCTTTCTTCAGTGATTTTCTGTAGACTTTACCTGCAGAATGATTCTCAGTAGAAGTACCTTTGTGATCTTTCTCTGCACAAACCAGACGGGCCCCTAGTCAGTCTCTATCGTCTGTTCTCATTTCATCACCTTCAAGCTCCTCTGACAATCCACAAATGTCAAACGACCCATCTTGATCTTGGTCTTGATCCTCTGACTCATCTTCTACCTTACCGTTGACATGCTTGCGTTCAGAGTGCCGCTGTAGGTGATTTTTCTGCCGGAAAGACTTTCCACAGAGGTCGCAAAGGAAAGGCCGTTCTCCTGTGTGCATTCTGCAGTGGGCTTTAAGATGGTCTGGTCGTTTAAATGCTTTTGCGCAAATGTCACACTTGTATGGTCGAAGTTCGCAAGGGCTTTTAAGGTGTTTATCAAGAGAGGATTGAAGACGGTAGGATTTATTACATGTAACACAAGTGTGCTGTCGTATTTCTTTCTTGTTCTTTTTGGTAACATCATCCAGTTGCAGCTCACCTGCAGTTCCATCTTCTGAAGGAGAAAGAGGCGACAGTGGTGCATCTGATTCTATTTCTTCACTGGGGTCCATCTGGAGATCATCAATACTGCTTGGTATCTGAGGGATTGGTTGCGTTGGGGATTGTAACCAGGGAAATGCTGTTTCGCCATCCTCACTGCTTTCACTGGTGAGCTGCCAGTCTGGCACTGGCTGTGGTGGAATGGAAGTCTGCATGTCATTCTGAAACCCAGAAATATGAAAAAGAGAAATTATTTTTAAATTCAATTTGCTTACACTGCAGGGTATGAAGTGTTAGCTAAGAATAAGATGCATACATTTGTATAATAATGAATCTTCATTGAGCAGCAAAATTTTACTTGAGCCAAAATTACATTAAAACCTATGAGATGCTTTAGAAGTATATTTATGATAATAAGTATAATCTATTACTAATAAGTATAATCTATTACTATTAGTTAGCCATCAATACATAGAAATTTTTTTTATTACTCTATAAAAAATTAAGGAGAAAAATGTATATTCAAGACATGTACAAATCCAGATCTCATAATATCATCATTAACTAATTAAGTAACTAATTAAGTACTATATACAACATCTGTTTCTTGAGTAGACAATCCTTAGTTTAAGAGCTCAACTGATTCTCCAAAATTTGCTCAACAATGAACTCTTTAAAACAAAGTTCATATCCTATATACATTACAATATAATGTGTTCCTCAGATTCAGAAAATCAAATATAACTAATTCCAATACTAATAGAGTATTAATTAAGAAAATCATAGTACTTCTGCTCATTTCTGATAGTGTACTACCCAATTCAAAAATTCAACTTGTTTCTGTCCTTTTAGTTAAAATTTTCCAACAACCAATCATGATACATGCACACTTTTTAATGTTGAACTACTGTGAAATTGGTCTTAGCTGCCTTTAGCTTTGTTCAAAGCACAGCCACAGGCCATTGCTCAGGTCACCAGCTGTGAAATCAAGAAAGATAAATTCAAGGGCGGTAAGTAAGGTTGATAACTGGTCTTTCTATGTGCAGCTGCAGTTAACATGATTCATTCTATTATATGCATCATTAAAATTCATTCAAAACTATTTGGATGATATGGGGTCAGGTTAATTGATATATAATTAACCTGGATATTAAAAGAACAATACATATATAAATGTAAACACAGAATATGGGTAACAAAAAGGTGGTTGCCAGAAGAAAGAAGCAAAAAATATAGAAAACAAAACAGCTTCTAAAAAAAATAAATGAGAGGACAGCTGACAATAAAGGATGAGATAGTTGATGCTATACATTGGGGGGGGGGGGGCTATTATTCTTTTGTTTCTGTATACAAGTAATCCAAATGTTGAAGAGAAAAACCAAACACAATGTCAATATGTGAACGGTTGTTTTGTCTATAAACATAAAAGCAATAAATAATTTTAAAATCTGAAAAAGGTGTGATACTGATAGTCAAGACATTACTGAATGAATAAAAATGTCAACCAAAAATAAGAATTCAGTCTATGGGAATCTCTGACGCTGACAGTACAAGTGGTATGTCATTTCCCAAAAAAAACTGCTTAAAATGATCTGAATGGAGCAACAGGTTTTTTTGTTACCAGGTGTAAGAAATTCCAGTTCTGTGCAGAAGCATATTCACAATTAAAAGGAATTATTTTCTACTTTAATTTAATTGTGGATTCATTGAAAAACTTAATTTTAAAAAATCTATTTTATTTGACACAGGCATGAGAGATCTGCAGTATATATAAAGTTTGCACATGTAAAAAAAAAAAAATCTTATAATTTTCACACTCAAACCTCCCCTGAAAACAACATATTATGCAGATAAACAAAAATGTGTCTAGGGTTGAGAAAGGGCTGGAAGAAAAAACATACTGAAAAGCTGTGAACGATCTCCTCCAGTTTGAAACAAGGCAATGTAAATATATGTATAATTCATATCCTCATGTATAATTTATATTTCCTATAATTAAACAGGAAAGAAACAAGGCTAGTCTGTCATCATATTGGTGACAAGTGAATAGGGATACCAAAAAGATTGGAAATACTGCTAAAAGTAATGATTAACCACTTCAGTGATAAAGTCAATATATTAAAATTTCTGTATATCTTTCTTAGTAAAAATGAAGGTTTTTTTTTTTTTTTTTTTACAAATCTAATGATCAATTTGTTGGCAGATATGATAATTTTGCACCATTTTATTCCATACTTATTATTAAATTATGTTAAGTATTAAAACTGTTGATGCATTTCTGAATAATATTATTTTTATGTTGTGCTTGATTGACCTGCTTCAGGTTATAAAATCTACATATCTAGCCAAACCGCAAAAGGCAGAAACTCTTTAGACAGTTTAAAATTAAAAATGAAAACTTTAGGTGGGGGGTATTACTTTTAAAACTGTGAGTGGTCGAAGTACATTTACAATTATACAGGGAAGTTGGGTGGCAGCAAGAACTGGGCACTGGCCTTGAATGCAGATGGTCAAATGTTTAAGCTCTATCTAAGTCAGGGTTTCTCAACAAGGGTTCTGCAAGAGGTCACAAGGGGTTCTCCAAAAGATCGTGATTGAAAAATTAAAAAATAATCATCATAGATACAGTAAATTTTATGTTGAAATTTTCTGAGACCAAAATGTATTTCATGGGTTCCTCCAGGGTAAAAAGGTTGAGAAAGACTGGTGTTAGAAATCAGTTGATTTTTATCAACTCAGATACTCTTACGTTACTCTCTACCTAGCTCTGAATTGTCTTAAGACATGTTTCATGACTGCAATATTTGTAGATAAATATTTACTAATTCATAATTGTGCATTAATGGACACAAAGAAAATAATAATTTCTTCCAGTTTAAGACTACTAAACCAAGTAACTGTTTAAATAACTAAGAAAGTTTATTGCTGTAGCTTAGGCTTTAACTTGATTTTGGCTTTTGGGTGTAGACCTACATTATTGTGTAACTAGTATTATAGTAGTAAATTTTAAATATGTTTCACAATACTAGCCTTTTGCTTTATTGATATATGGTTAAAAAAATTATTTATACTATAGCATTTAGTATTACAAATTCAATGTTTTCATAATTCATAAAAATTAAAATAAAAGTAAAAAATTGTTTGCAACTTTCATTAGAATTAAGAATAGAAAGAATAATAATCTTTCAATTCAACGAGTTCAAAAACTCATAAGAATTATAAAATATTATTTTTTAATTTATTATTTTTTTTTTATTATTTTTTTTTGGTTGGGGGTGTTCAGACATCAATCAGTTTAACTGCATTACTTCTTGTGTACACCAATTATGTCTTTGAGGGTATGCATTACTGACTTGCATATGGCCACCACATTTTTACTAAATTTAGTATATACCTATAAAAAAAAAAAAAAAAGGAAGAAATCACTCAATTTTCATGCACAAAGTGTATTATTGTTATCATTGTGATTGTCATTTTCTAACAACTTTCTAAAAAGTACGTTGAGACATTTTTTTTGTGTGTTTTGCAAATGTCCACAGACTGACAAGGTATTACTATAGTCACATTTCTCAGAGATATGTGTCATTAAACTATTAAGTATTATAGTGGAAATGTAGAGTTATTCAGAAAATTATTTTAGTCAGTAGATCTATAAGGAGATAAACAAATAAACAATAAACAAAGAACAGTATGAAATACTCAGTGATTTAACAGAAATAGGGCCTATAAAAGTAATGCTTCAAGAAACAAAAGTGAATAATACAGAATTGATTACTTAAAATATAAATATACTTATTCTTCAAAATATATAATTCATAGTATATAAAATAAATAAACTATAATATTTAATAAAACATGTCAACTTCTTAAGTAAAGTTAATTTTGTTAGACTACTTCTACAAGTTAAAGATCTAATTCTACTTTTAAACATGTGTTGAGGTTCTATTGTCTACAACTTGTTTATTTGTTTATGCCCAAGCCCTGTATATTGCAAATAATATTATCTTGATAATTTGACTGCCAAAGAAATGGATAGTTTAATACTTCTACTAGTTCTACTGAAAAAAATGCTGTCTAGAAGTAGAACAGCAGAAGTATAATGCTGTGGGATACTGATAACATAATATAGGCCTATGCTGCTTTAATTAGAGGCACACTCAGAGCACCTATCTAGTTGACGATATTAATACTCCAAAGGTCACAATAACTGCTCTTTTATATCCAATGCTTTTGGCAGATTGCATCGTTCGCCTTGCATAAATTGCATTGGTCAGCGACTGTGAGTGTGATCAATCGATAGGGACTGAAATACATTTTTCATTAAACGGTGGAGAAATGACTCAGAGTTTTCAAATGGATCAATTTCAAGAGAAAAAAAATGGCGAACAATAATAAACGCTATTCAAACAAACTTGACATGATTTACCAGACGACATTTATTTTCTTTCGCTTAGTGCACTTACACCGAATAAAATTTTTATATTAAACAGTGCGAGCATTTTATGACAGAACAAAATGTTTTCTTTATTTATCAACGTTACTCACTTTAGTCGCCTCTGGCCGAAGTGTTAGCCACTGTGGAAAATTACCGCCAGCATAATTTAGCTGTTGATCAAGCTGGTACAAATGTTGAACTAATTGCACTGGTGTCGGGTAACTGTGATTATAAGTGCATTTGAAATCTTCTAAGCGTACTGGTTTGAGAGAAACATAATTATCCATTTTATGACTAAGTCCTGACATGCTTGACCAGACGTGCAGTGTCTCGATATATCTCGTCGTGAATCGAAGTCTGACGGATGTCTTCAAATGGCTCATAATGCGTTACTTAAAATATTGAACTAAATAAGAACAGAGAAAAGCGCTTTAAACTCCTGGATCCCTGGTAGCACAAGTGCATTATACTTAGAACAAGCTCAGCTATAGGGTCTTGCTTGTGATTTTGACAGTCCTTGAGATCAGCTAACGGTGGAAACGACCGTAAAACCCAATATAGAAACCAGTTGATTAAGTGTGGCTACCACAGAGATTATATTTATGATTTATTCTCTCTCGTGTGTTAAAAGATAAGTAAGCCTAATATTCTTATTAACCCACAAAAAGTTGCTTCAGTAATTATAACAATAAAAGAAGACCTAATAAAGCGCTTAATCTAAACACAGAAGAAATATGTATTAATATATCTGAGATAATAACTAGATTGCCCCCAAGGGAACAGCAATTTAACTTTCACGTTGAAGATATCAATAAATCTGGGTACTAACTGGACTGCCGCAAAGAGATAAGCAATTAAACAGTCTTGTTTTTATAGAACCGGGATATTAGGTACCGGATTCTCCATATGTATATAACCGGAATGCCAATTGAACTTCCACTTCCACAACGACAACAAGTTTTTTAGTAATTATTATCTTATTATAATACGGTCCTATTTATATAATCGGACACTTAGCGGAATAACCAGAACACTAACTGTGCTGCCTAGACTATAAAACTATAATTAGACAATACTTTTGTATTTATATAACGGGATACTCAATGTACTCTCTAAAATAAGTAAAGATAATTAAGGATGCAGATTGATTGATTTATTATTTACTAACTGGACTTCTCCCTTAACAACAACAAAAAATCACTAATCAACATGGCTTATATTTCTCCATTGAGAAAAAAGAAATGAGAAAGCTTGTTTGTATTTATATAACCGGGATGCTGATTAGATTCCCACCCACCACCCCGGTGGGGTGGGAGGAGGTGTACTTAAACAACATGGTTGCATTTATATAACTGGGATAACAACTGAGCATAATACACAACATAGTGTTTATTTATATGATCTGGATACTTAAATGAGCTTCACTTTTCTACGAAAGAATGCTTATAGAATGTTACGTTTCCAGTATTTATTTAAAGACCCTGCTTAGAATAATTAAAAGACTTTAAATATAATTAATTCTTCCTCTCATATTCTACGCAGACTGGTTGCTCAATTTATTATCTGACTAATTAAAAGTGCGTCTTGTAGTTCAGACGACAAATTTACAGACTAATAAACTGCGAACTTTTAGCTAGATTTGAAAACAGTTAAGTCCCTCTAAATTAATATGCACTCGTCATCAATCTTTCTGCTCATCCGCCCCCATTCAAATCTAAGAATTAATCTAATTGGTCTATTGTGCATAGAAATCAACTACTAAGAGGTATTAACAAGAAAATAAGATTTAATAAAGTTTAACAAATTAACAATAAATCGAATGCAACGCGAATAGTCTTCACTCTGTCTTTACGCGCCTATGCCTGATTTTTGTCAATCTAAATTGCCAGAAAAGTGTTCCTTTGAGATCTGTACACTTGATTTTGCACTTAGCTCTATTCTTGTATCCTTGGTCTCAACACTCAGTCATGCTGATTCGTTCCCTCAGTCCCCCTTTAACGACACACGTGGTGCATAAGGAATGACGTCCCTTTGTTAGTGGCTAGGAACTGGAATTTTTGCAGCATGGCCCTCAGAGTGGATTTCGACACGCTTACACCAATAAGCTAATGCAGGTGAGGCATGGTGAAACATGAACCATGAGCCGACCTGTGGATGCAACGTGTTTGGATATAATTCTCAACCTAACACGTCCTACTTGGGCATGGCTCAATTAAATGCGCTGAACAAAGAGTTTCGACTTCGCGTCGCTTACAATTAGATTTTAGAAAAAATATAATCGTCTCACATGTGTTCCATTTAACAGTCATGACGTATGAAGCAATAAAATAGATACAACGTTAAATTAATGTTCATACAAGGGGTAATTCAAGCCGACAGAGCGCTTCACAATTTACAATTTAAATTACACGCAATAATTGAATTACATGAAGAATTCATATCGAGCGCAGCATTCTGGCTCTTAGTGAATTAAAACAATATAAATTAAAGTACAGAAATGGAAAAATGGTTACAATAAATTTATATTCCGTAACATATAGGTTTTCAGCTATTTCTCTGAACCATGCTCAAGTGTATATGGAAATCATATAATACATAGCACAAATACATACTTAAACAATACATAGGCAAATACTATTAAATAAAATGATACCTTTGAGAGAAGTCGAAGGGTACCTTGATTCTCTATGGCGCCGGCTGCCTCTCACGACCCGAGTAAGCTGATGGAATTAGCTAAAATGTGCTCGAAGTGAGGGAGCGGAAGCGTGTGGGTACATATATAGAAAGGTATATTGCGTATCACGTGACTGTTCGCAAAGCATGTGGTTGGTTCGAGAACTGGACAATGGTCCTAAAGTTACATAACATCTTGACCTGTTCTAGAAGCACCTAGAAAAGGGAAGCTTTGAACAAAGGGCCAAGGGTTTCAAATATTCGAATTTGAAGTAAACAAGGCAAGTGGGTCATCAGGTCGGACATTTTTATCAGACTCGTGACACCCCCTTGCTTTTGAGGCGTTTATCTTGCCAAAGATAAAATGCCTCCTACAAATTATGTATGATAAAATGTAGAAGTCCACAATGAAGAAAAATTTACACAAAAAAAATTTCAACATTCCTAGAAATAAAGTGTGCAACTATATTTCATATTTACAGGAAGGAATCCGTAGGGTTCAGTTAATTGATTAAACAACATTCTATCAGTACCGGCACTTGATGGCATCAAGCACGACTCATGTAATCTGCGCCAACATTCAAAGACCCTTTGATGTAATGAATATTTGCGTCATACTGTGTCAGAAACAAAGACCAACGCATTAAACGGCTGTTCGTAAATTGCGCCTGTCCGAGAAAGGCCAACGGCTGGTGATCGCACTCAATGACAAAGGTTTTTCCGTACAAATAGTTTTCGAACTTTTTTATGGCCCAAACTATTGCAAGACATTCCTTTTCACTGGTGGAATATTTCTGTTCAGTAGTTGTGAGTTTACGGCTTGCATATGCAACTGGGTGTTTGGTGTCATTGTGTTCTTGTAATAACACTGCTCCTAATCCTGTGTTGCTAGCATCAGTCCTTAACAAGAATGGTTTTGTCAGATCTGGCAGTTTAACAACTAAATCTGAAGTCAGTCTAGATTTCAGTGTGTCAAAAGCGTTTTGGCATGCATCAGTCCACACTACTTTTGTAGGCATATTCTTACGTGTCAAGTCAGTCAGAGGACATGCAATGGCACTAAAATCTGGTACGAATTTTCTGTAGTAATTAGCAAGACCAAGAAAACTTCTAACTTGTGTTTTTGTTAGCGGTTGTGAAGTGTCCTTAAGTTGTGCTATCTTAGTTTCACTTGGCGACATAGTTCCATGACTCAACTTGTGTCCCAAGAAGTCTAAGGAGAATTGTGCTATTTCACACTTCGTAGGGCGGGCAGTGAGGTTGGCTTGTTTTAATCTGGCTAGCACATCTCGTAAGAGTGTTAAGTGCTCCTCCCATGTCTGGGTGCCTAGAATTAAATCATCCATGAAGTTCTCAACTCCACGTCCGTACAGTGGTTCTAACAATGACCGCATCATTTTAGAAAAAATGCTTGGAGCGTTTGAAACTCCGAAAGGCATAACTTTCCATGTGTAGTTTCCTACTGGTGTAGTGAAAGCTAGTATGTGTCGATCAGTGTCCTTGACCTTGATTTGCCAAAAACCGCGTGACAAATCTATTTTGGTATAGTAATGAGCGTTAGCTAGCTTAGTGAAGATGAGATCCGGATCAGGAAGAGGTTCGGCACAAAACTCTGTCACTTGATTGAGTTTGCGGTAGTCTACGCAAAAACGGAACGAGTTATCACGTTTTTTAATCAACACGATGGGTGATCCGTAGGCACTGTCAGTCTTCTCTATGACCCCTAGATCTAGCATAGTCTTAATCTCACGTCTAACGTCATCTATCTTAGCGTGTGGCAACGGATACGGCTTCAAACGTATCGGTTTGTTGTCAGTCAGCTTCAGTGAAAATTCTATTAAGTCTGTCAACCCTGGTTTGTCTGTCAGAGTGGATGAGAACTCATTAAGCAATTCATTCACTTCTTTTTTCTGTCTTTCTGTCAAGGCTTCATTTACCCTAACGTCTTTGACAGTTTCGTCCGTCTGTAGAGGACAGTTTGGTAAAGTACCAGTGACGCAATCAGTATCCCCCTCGTCTTCTGTAACTATCGTCGCTACGACAAAATCAGCTTGAGTGGTTTGATCCTCACGGCTTATGTACTTTTTGAGTAGGTTAACATGAAAGATTTTCTCTCTCTTTCCTGTCTGCACCTTATAGTTCAGTCCCCCTAGCTTGGCGGTAACTACAAAGGGCCCCTTCCATTTCATCTGAAGTTTGTTATGTGCTTCAGGAAGCAACAGTAACACTTTGTCATTAACTTCAAATTCTCTAGGTTTGGTGTGCTTATTGTAATATTCTGCCTGTCTAGACTGAGCTATCGTCAAGTTTTCCCGTGCTATCTTGCCTATAGTTTCAAGACGGTTTCTTAAGTCAGTGACGTATGTATAAGTTGTCTTAACTTCGTCATCTGTCTTTTCATCAGTCCAAAGTGCCTTCAAAATCATCATCGGTCCGCGTACAGTACGTCCGTAAAGTAGCTCAAATGGTGAAAACCCGGTGGAAGATTGTGGCACCTCCCTATATGCAAATAGTAGGGCAGGGATGTATCTGTCCCAGTCTTTCGGTTTATCTGTGGCGAGCTTTTTAAGTGCTGTTTTTAATGTCCCATTGTATTTTTCAATCAGACCATTTGCCTGGGGGTGGTATGGTGTGCAAGTAAGATGTTTGATGGAAAGTAAACGATTTACTTCCTTCATTACGTTGCCTATGAATTGACTCCCCTGATCTGTCAAAATTTCAGTAGGAATACCAACACGACTCCAAAGACCGAAAAGGGCTTCGGCGACAGTTTCAGTATCAATATTTTTCAATGGTACTGCGTCGGCGAATCTTGTTGCGTAATCAATAGTGGTCAGCACGTATCGATTACCTCTCGTTGATGTGGGTATTATAGGCCCAATCAAATCCAATGCTACGCGCTTGTAGGGTTCACTGATCAGTTCAGGCTCTCCTAACGGTGCGGGTCTGATTGAATTTTTAGACTGTGTTCTCTGGCATGTGTCGCAACTTAACACGAATCTACGGATATCGGCAGTGATGTCCGGCCCATAAAACTCACTTGTAATACGACTAGTTGTTTTTTGTACACCCATGTGTGCACCAAAAAGACTCTCATGACCTAATCGTAATACGTCATTTCGTTTGGTTTGTGGAACGACTAATTGTTTCCGAAATTCGTCTCCCACTTTCGAATAGCGGTACAATAAACCCTTTTTCAGAATAATGCACGCTTTCTTATTCGAATCGTCAGTGTTGACGTCACTAACAAGTACAGCTTGTCTGCGTAACTTGTCCAGTGTTTCGTCCTCAGCTTGTAATATTTTAATCTCGCTAACTGTTGCTTTATCTACGGCTGGTGCGGCAGACATCGGTGCAGTCACAGATTTGTCTTTACTACTCGCTGCTCTGGTTACAGCGTTAACCAGTGGTGGTTCGGTTGAAGTTTGTTTTTTGCACGGCAAAACATACTTGCAACCAAGGATCACGTCATGCGGTGAGTTTTCCATAACTGCCGCTTTGACTGTTCCTTCTACAAAGTCTGAAACAATCGAGATCTCAGCTACTGGTAAAATGTCTTGTTCGCCGTTGGCAAAGGTGACAGAGATTGTCTCCCCTGTGTAGTCGGTACGGTTAACTAATGATGCATTTACTATAGCGTCTAGCTCACACCCTGTATCAAGCAAAGCGATTGTATCGTGACCGTTTGCCTGTACTGGTGTTCGATTCGACTTTTCTGTTTTAGGTGTATGACTTTCTACTGCGTAAACTTTAGCTGTTTTCTTTTCAGGACATGTTCGTGAAAAATGGCCACTATCACCACAAGTGTAACATGCAAGATTCTTTTTATCTTTCTGTTTGTCGGACTTGTTTTTAGTGTCGGGTTTAGATGTTTTATCATCACGCTCACTAGGTGCCTTCCCGTCATTTTTCTTATCCTTTCGAGTCTGCGGTTCATTCGGTCGAGACTTGTTGTTCGCGTGTGCGTTCGAGAATTGAGAATGTGCGTCATCAAAGCGATCGGCGGCGTTGCCTATCTCCTCTAGCGTAGATTTTTCCCTTATTGCTAAGTGAATCAGTAGATCTGATTTGTATGACCCGAGAATATGGTCTTTTACCATTTCATCCCTAAGACCTGCGTACGTCTGTGGAGTTTCGGCTAGATCTATCCATCTTTGGAACAAGTCAGCTACGCGCCGTATGTACTGTGCGTGCGTCTCTGAACTGGCTTTAGTGGCCTGTTTAAACTTACGTCGGTATGTATCTGCTGTGAGTTTGTAACGTTTCAATAATGCGGCCTTGACTGTGTCGTAATTATCTGACTCAGAATCGCTAAGCTTATTGAACTCGTTTTTCGCACTGCCCTGCAATAACCCCGATAAATTTATCGCCCAATGTTCCGCTGGAATGTTCGTTGCTCTGGCTAACTTTTCAAACGTTTTTAAATACGCGTCTATTTGATCTTTGTTCTCATCAAATGGGACCATATTTATCTTTGGAATGATGTTTTCGATTCTACTGTGATTATTTCCTTCGCTAGAATGCGAATCACCACTGCTTCTGCGGTCACGGTTTGGATTAGTAACTTCTAGTTTCTTTACTTCCCATTCTAACCGTTTTATTTCCGCGTCTGCCGCGATGCGTTTGGCTTCTGTATCCGCTGCGATGCGTTTTGCTTCCGTGTCTGCTGCTAGCTTTTTAGCCTCAGTTTCAGCCTCTAGTTTTTTTGTTTCTGTTTCGGCTTCTAACTTTTTAGCTTCGGCTAACTTTTCAGTTTCTAACCTTTTCAGCTCGCGAGCAGCTACACGTTCTTCCCTTTCTCTTTCTTTCTCTTTTTCCGCTTTCTCTAGCTCAGTTTTGACGTAGTTCGTCAGTTCGTCACCCTGATATCCTATCATGATACCGGTTTCTTTCAGGTCTTCGATAACCTGTTTGCGATCCATTTTACTGTCTTAGCGCGCTGGCTACAATAACAATGTATCTCGTGAATTGTGTGTTTTAACCGTCGGCGATAACTCCGCTTATCCCGAAAATAACTTTTAGGCTACAACCTTACAAAAATTATTTAATTTACTCAGAACACCTTCCGAAATAAATTACGCGTTAACTCTTACACGTTTCACCTGCTTGTCACAGTGTCCGCTGTTCCAAGACTTTCGTAATGTCACGGCTCCTACCATACAACATTACACATTATATCTAGCACCCTAAATATAATAGTCCGAAGTCTGTTACTACCGATAACTCTCCTAGCTGGCGGTATAACCTTCGACTCCTCACAATGAAGTACTCAGTAACACAATACTAAATAAATCATTCAATAGCTAACATGACATATTTAACTACGCTTAAATATATCAACATTAACTAACATGCACGCTACTCTGCAAAAGAATACATGCACATGTCACAACAAAAGCAAAGAAAATCAGTGATACAAAAATCAAAAGAACAATTGGCAATTCTGTTCGTTCGTTCGTTTCTAGGTTATGATGCGCCCTATGTATAAAAATGTTACAATTTACAATTTAATACATATCAATCCCGGACGAGCCCCCACTTGTTACGTTTCCAGTATTTATTTAAAGACCCTGCTTAGAATAATTAAAAGACTTTAAATATAATTAATTCTTCCTCTCATATTCTACGCAGACTGGTTGCTCAATTTATTATCTGACTAATTAAAAGTGCGTCTTGTAGTTCAGACGACAAATTTACAGACTAATAAACTGCGAACTTTTAGCTAGATTTGAAAACAGTTAAGTCCCTCTAAATTAATATGCACTCGTCATCAATCTTTCTGCTCATCCGCCCCCATTCAAATCTAAGAATTAATCTAATTGGTCTATTGTGCATAGAAATCAACTACTAAGAGGTATTAACAAGAAAATAAGATTTAATAAAGTTTAACAAATTAACAATAAATCGAATGCAACGCGAATAGTCTTCACTCTGTCTTTACGCGCCTATGCCTGATTTTTGTCAATCTAAATTGCCAGAAAAGTGTTCCTTTGAGATCTGTACACTTGATTTTGCACTTAGCTCTATTCTTGTATCCTTGGTCTCAACACTCAGTCATGCTGATTCGTTCCCTCAGTCCCCCTTTAACGACACACGTGGTGCATAAGGAATGACGTCCCTTTGTTAGTGGCTAGGAACTGGAATTTTTGCAGCATGGCCCTCAGAGTGGATTTCGACACGCTTACACCAATAAGCTAATGCAGGTGAGGCATGGTGAAACATGAACCATGAGCCGACCTGTGGATGCAACGTGTTTGGATATAATTCTCAACCTAACACGTCCTACTTGGGCATGGCTCAATTAAATGCGCTGAACAAAGAGTTTCGACTTCGCGTCGCTTACAATTAGATTTTAGAAAAAATATAATCGTCTCACATGTGTTCCATTTAACAGTCATGACGTATGAAGCAATAAAATAGATACAACGTTAAATTAATGTTCATACAAGGGGTAATTCAAGCCGACAGAGCGCTTCACAATTTACAATTTAAATTACACGCAATAATTGAATTACATGAAGAATTCATATCGAGCGCAGCATTCTGGCTCTTAGTGAATTAAAACAATATAAATTAAAGTACAGAAATGGAAAAATGGTTACAATAAATTTATATTCCGTAACATATAGGTTTTCAGCTATTTCTCTGAACCATGCTCAAGTGTATATGGAAATCATATAATACATAGCACAAATACATACTTAAACAATACATAGGCAAATACTATTAAATAAAATGATACCTTTGAGAGAAGTCGAAGGGTACCTTGATTCTCTATGGCGCCGGCTGCCTCTCACGACCCGAGTAAGCTGATGGAATTAGCTAAAATGTGCTCGAAGTGAGGGAGCGGAAGCGTGTGGGTACATATATAGAAAGGTATATTGCGTATCACGTGACTGTTCGCAAAGCATGTGGTTGGTTCGAGAACTGGACAATGGTCCTAAAGTTACATAACATCTTGACCTGTTCTAGAAGCACCTAGAAAAGGGAAGCTTTGAACAAAGGGCCAAGGGTTTCAAATATTCGAATTTGAAGTAAACAAGGCAAGTGGGTCATCAGGTCGGACATTTTTATCAGACTCGTGACATAGAACACGTTTTTACTTAATAACTACATACTAATTGGGGTCCCTTTCACCAGAGAAGAAAGTAATTAGACAGCCTGGCTGTGATTATTTAAACGAGATAGTAATGGCCATCCCATCCTCAAAAAAGAAAGTCATTAGAGAACATGGCTGTATTTTAAACAGTCGAGATAGTAAATTGGGCTCCCCCATCTCAAAAAAGTCATTAGAGAACATGGCTGTATTTTAAACAGTCGAGATAGTAAATTGGGCTCCCCCATCTCAAAAAAGTCATTAGAGAACGTGGCTGTATTTCAGATAGTCGAGATAGTAAATTGGGCTCCACCACCTTAAAAAAACCATTAGAGAACATAGATGTATTTTAGATAGTCGACAGAGTAAATTAGGCTCCACCACCTTAAAAAACCATTAGAGAACATAGATGTATTTTAGATAGTCGAGATAGTAAATTGGGCTCCACCACCTTAAAAAAAACGTCATTAGAGAACATTTTGTTTTAGATAGTCGAGATAGTAAATTGGGCTCCCCCACATAAATAAAAAGTCATTATAGAACATGGCTGGGTTTTATACAGTCTATACTATAGTAAATTGGGCTCCACCACCTCCAAAAAAAAAGTCATTAGAGACCATTTTGTTTTAGATAGTCGAGATAGTAAATTGGGCTCCCCCACATAAATAAAAAGTCATTATAGAACATGGCTGGGTTTTATACAGTCTATAGTAAATTGGGCTCCACCACCTCCAAAAAAAAAGTCATTAGAGAACATGGCTGGGTTTTATACAGTCTATAGTAAATTGGGCTCCACCACCTCCAAAAAAAAAAGTCATTAGAGAACATTTTGTTTTAGATAGTCGAAATAGTAAATTGAGCTCCCCCACCTGTTAAAAAAATTCATTAGAGAATATGGCTGTGTTTTATACAGTCTAAATAATAAATTGGGCTCCACCATCTCAAAAAAAGTCATTAGAGAACATGGCTGTGTTTTAGATAGTCGAGATAGTAAATTGGGCTCCCCACCTCAAATAAAAGTCATTAGAGAACATGGCTGTGTTTTAGATAGTCGAGATAGTAAATTGGGCTCCCCACCTCAAATAAAAGTCATTAGAGAACATGGCTGTGTTTTAGATAGTCGAGATAGTAAATTGGGCTCCCCACCCATGAAAAAAAATATTAAAAGCATGGTTGTATATAACCGAGATAATTGGTTTCTTCCTCTGAGAAAACTATAATTAGAAAATATGGTTGAATCTATTTAACCGAGATAGGTAATTAAGTGCGCGCACAAGCACGCACGCACGCACATACACCTGAAAAATAAAGTAATACGGTTGTATTAATCTAACTCGTATACTGAACTGGTGTCTCCCTGCGAAAAAAAATAATTAAAGAGCATGATTGTATTTAAATACCTGTAATCAGAATAGTAATTGGGTCACCCCATTCCGGGATAAACTATTTAGAACAGGGTGGCACTTAAATAACCGGAATACTAATTACCACCACCACTCCTCCTGAGAAAGAGAGCAATCAGTGAACTTGATATTTACATAACCGTGATAGCTATTGCAGCAGTCCATCTATAAATAGAAATAAGTGCTGACTGCAGTTACCCAATGGAGAACAGAAATATGAGCTGAGTATATACTTGAAATAATACTTTTCAGTAAAATACCTTGGCACATTTTTTCTTATTGAATGATGGGAAGAGTGACATTATCAGCAGCCCCAATGCTAATATGTTCCCCCCTTCCTCTCTCGCCCTGGAAGCATCTTTGGGATGTAAATGAGGCCACGTGACTACTAGATGACTGGTTACATGCTGTTATCATGTAATAAGAATAGACAGCTTTGGGAGCATGGAAATGTCCAGGTACTGGTACGTGGGTCTTTTATCTATCTATCTATCTGTCTGTCTGTCTCTATATATATCTGTCTATCCGGCTGTTTGTCTACCTGGATATATATATATATATATAGGCTTGTATAGGTCAGGTGCGTCTATTATAAGAAAAGGCCTATATATAACCACTCGTGTCATAATTATCTTTGATGTCCAAACATCGTAGGTAAGAACAAATACTTAGGCCTACACTCTTTCATTGCCTTAAATTTAAGCTTATTTCTTTTTCTTTTTTTTCTTTGTTTTTAACTAAATTATATTTCCATTCTGTTTAATTTATTGCATATTTATTTGTCAAATCTTTTCCGCAGTATTATTAAAATAAATTTAAAAAAATTTAAAATAATAATCTAAAGTCCAAAACAAAACACAAGAGCAGATTTATTTTTAAAGTCAAATCTTTCTCCACAGTGAACATTTAATGGATTCGGGTTTCTGAAATCAAGGGTTGTATGCCCCTGCTTGTTAATTGGCTTTTAAAGGAAATCTTAAATGGAAAAAAAAAAATTAAAGGCTTCACTTACTCGGGCACTTAACTCGGGTAGATAATTTGTTAGCAGCTTATCGGTGCTTCTATCAGAAAATTGTCTAACTAAAGAGATAACATAAACATGTTTGTAACTATTTATCAACTCGACAGGAATTGCATGGTACATGCATCTTAAACAGGGTACATTAGTTGTAATCGTATGTGACGATTTCACAGCTATCTTTCACAGTTGTCTTTCAGATTAATACTAATATTACTGATTGAATCCCCTGTCCACTTCAGTTAGTAGGTACATTTTGCTTTTAATTCTACAAAAGCTCTTCAGAAAAAAAAAATGCAATTATACAAATTAAATATAAGAATACATGCTAAGAAAGTCATATAAATAATGTCACACAAATAAAGTCATATAAATAATGTCACACACAAATATAGTCATACGAATAATGTCACACAAATAAGGTCATATAAATAATGTGACACACAAATAATGTCACACAAATAAAGTCATATAAATATTGTCATGCAAATAAAGTCGAACAAATACAGTCATACAAATAACGGGAGTCACGGAGAGACATTTATGTTTAGGAGAGTAAAGACTTTTGTCAATTGGCTGCCTTTCATGACTGGACTTCTTGACACTCCAAATTCTGGTGAATAAACCAGTGGTGCACAAACTCCGGCCCAGAGTCGCCGAGTGGCCCACGATGTCCAACGAAAAAGTCAAATGTTTACTCATACACTGCTTGGGATTTGAAACAAAGCAGCACCTCCTGACCCATTTGTCCAGGTGCTCCGTACAGATGATGTCTGCCCGCTGACATAACACTCACAGAGGCAAGAGAAAAGGCTAAACCAAGATGGGCGGCAAACCCCAGGCATACCTACTCGCCCCTTCCTGTGATAGGGTCGGTCAGTATCTGTTAAGCATTAGTGTCCGACCTACCACATTCCGTAGGTTTATTTTGATTATATTTTTGTGACAAAATGGCAGCTAATCGTAAAAGAAAAGTTGACAACGAAAACCGACAGTTTAAATGATGACTGGACTCTACAATGCTGTTTTGTTCAACAACAGAGGACGTTATTTGTCTGCTGTGTCATTCAAGAGTAGCAGTGGCGAAGGTTTCTAATATAAAGTGTCATTATGAGACGAAGCATCAAGATTTCCACAACGTTGTCAGTGACGAACGAACAGCTCGAATTGAATCTCTGAGGCGTTCGCTGAATCACCAACACTGACTTTGTGAAAGTTGATGTATCATAGCATTTTTAGAATGAGTCTTAGTATGCAGCTTCTTTGTCGTAAATATAGTCTTAATCGTTATTTTTGTGTTCTTAGATGTGATGTCTGTCTTGTGTGGGATGATTTTGATCTTCACTTTTTTGTGGCCCCCAACGGTTTCGTCAAGTCAGATATATGGATGGATGGATGGATGGATGGGGAGAGAGAAAGAGAGAGAGATCTTCAGACAATTTTTTGGTATAATGAGGAGTCAAATTAAGTCAGAGAAATTCAGATTCTAACAAGACGTTGACCAACAAATTCGTGGATGGGATGAGAAAAATCTAAAGTCTTGGTGAATGGATATTCAAGGGAGATAACTGCAAGAGCTGTCATCCTATGATTTAGCAATGTGGAGCACAAATAAGTCATGATCAGCTTAAGTTTTGAAAAACTTAGTTCTCCTTTAGCAACAGTAACAAGCAATGATCGCCAAAATTTGTACAGCAGTAATGGTTGGAAAAGAAGTCCACCGCGTTATCATCAGTAATGGTTGGAAAAGAAGTCCACCGTGTTATCATCAGTAATGGTTTCAAAAGAAGTCCACCGTGTTATCATCAGCAATAATTTGCAGTACATCCAATGGAGAAGCTAGTGCCTTTTTTCCTGGACAAAATGCCACAATAATTTGTAATTCCTTAGTCAGTTCCACATCAATAATATCGATTTCTTCTTCAATTGAAAATATTTCTTTCATTTTTCTGCACTGGTCCAGTAGTTTAATTTTGTTGTTTTCAAGATTGTGAATGTTGTACAGAAATCCCCAAACTTCTTGATCCAACTAAATGAATCGTTCTTTCAGCTGAAATGGGATGCCATCAATAGATGAATAAATGCTATTTTACGTGAATTTAATGGTATCATTAAAGGGATAGAAGTTGTCTTTCCTGATGTGGAATGGATTCAGTAAGCGGACAGAAGTTATCTTTCCTGAATTGGAATGGTATCAATAATCGGACAGAAGTAGTCTTTCCTGATTTGGAATGGATTCAATAAGAGGATAGATGTTGTCTTTCCTGAATTGGAATGGTTATAATATAAATATAAATATCCTGTCAAGAACTTGCGATATAATCAAACGTTTCAAAACGTCGCACCATTGTTGGGCTTCTCCAGCAATTTGACGCTGCAATTCACTATCGATGTCTTTAGCTTGATTTCCATATCCTTCCATTTTGATATGGTTCACCAATTTCAATCGAATCGCCCACTTGTAAGAAACGTGATGCTGGAGTTACTGAACTATCATACACAGAAAACTTCCACTACAAATGAGTCTGCAGGTGAAGTGTTGGACTCCTGGTTGCAGATGAATACCAGCTTCAAAAGCCTCGGCACAATTAAGCGAATTGGTAGCATATAAACTGTGTGGGTAAGATTAGCAAGAATAATTTCAAACTAACTAGGTATTATGTAAACTGTAATTTGAAACTATTTTGCCTTGCGCATGAGGAAAATAATTGTTTCATGTAATCCTCTCGGTAAGAAATATGGGTGGTGGAAGAATCAGAAGGCAGTGTGGATGGATTTAAGTGGATGTTGGGTGAATATGTATGGAAGATCAATTACTGAATTCACATAATTAAAAATGTGTATGAATGTAACGTTTAAGGATTTTGTGGATAAGGGACGGGGTGGGTGTGTATGGAAAACTAGTACTACTACCGCTCTCACCTCCTTAAGTAATATATGTAAAGTTTGAGAGTGTGTTGGAGGATGGTTGATATACACACTTGATTAAGTAAGATAATTTATGTAGAGTTTACAGGTATGTGGGGTGGTTGTATATAGAAAAATAACACTACACTCGTGAAAAAATAGAACCTGTAGGTTTAAGCAGGTGTGTGTGTGTAGAAGTGATTAGGGGTGTAGAGGATTATTAATGTAATGACATGATAAAATAGTACCTGTAGGGTTTAAAGATACCTGTATAATGTGTAGGGTTTAACGACACGAGGTGTGGGGTATGGCTGTGTTGGAAAATGTCATCCGCATTTTCCTAAAATGTGTACATATTGGCCAAAATAAATGAGTTTATTTTACGATCTGGAATGCAAAAATCTCAATTGACTACCTTGAGAAGTACCAGCTGCAAAGTGTTCTAGCAAGGAAGGTGGTGTGCCAAGTGGGTGGGGTGAGGGAGGAGAGATAGAGACCTGGCAAGAAACGGTTGTGCTTGTATAATCCTTGGGCTTTCTAATTATCTGTAACTTCTAATTTCTTCTTGCTGTTGTTATCAGACAGAAAGGTAGGAGAGGGCCAGAAAGGTCAAGCCCTTGACTTCTGGCTATGGAGGAATCCCACTTTCACGCCTTTTTCTTATTTTTTTTTTTTTTGTCCTTGCTCCTTTTTTCAATTAATGCTCAAGGCTATGCTCTGAGTAATTCGATTAATTTGTCCTGGTTATTGATTCTTGGCTATCAGTGTTTTGACAAAGTAGTGTCCCTTCACAGGCGGGAATTAAGACTCAAGTGACATAGCATCCAATAAAAATACAGAATTTTAAATCTTTCAACCAACTTAAGAGTTCATTAAATATATATATTTAAGTTTTTTTTAGAAACAAGTAAATAATAAACAATGCGAATATATATATTCACTCTGTCATATCCGAGTCGTTTTTTTCATAAGTTAACACTTGTCAAACCAACCGCATCCCTTCTAAGAGTGTAAGTATTCATTTATCAACTTCTCTTCATTGTACGATATATCAGTAAAGAAAGTTTATAAGTATGTAAGGAAAGACACTTCAATATCAAAACTAAATATGTAGGCTGAAGTATAGATTAAGGCTAAAAGAGAATATGATACACAAGTGAGACAAGCTCTCCAGTCAAAACTAAAAAGCTGTTAAGAAAAAACAATTCGCATATGTATTTAAACTCTAAATAAATATTGTAGAACTAAGATACTTAAGAAAATGGAAATGTGTATATCAGAGGGTTCTGGGTTTCTGTGTGGGAGACACTAACCAGAGTTCTAAGTTTCAAGTAGGAACAATATCCTAAGTTTTTGTTGGGAAATAATCCAGAGTAACCTTTCTTGTGGGAAACAATATTCTGCGTGAGTCAAGAATCCTGAATGAGGTAGATAAAGTTCTATGACGTGTAGCCAGATAAGGGAGTTAATCAGTGGATGAAAGATTCAACCATGTCACAAGTTTTCTTCGACTGTTTTCTGACCGCATTTAAGTATCAAAAACCGTTACAAAGACGTGACTTTTCTCAGATTCAAAGATTCTAGTGATAGGAACTATGTAGCAACGAACTTCTAAAAATAGTTAATAGTACAACAGGGGTGCACACACTTTTTAGGCCAGAGGGCCAAATTTCTAATTGATAGTGCATGGAGGGCCGCCAGATGGATCGCTCAGTAGTAAAAACAACATAAATAATGAAATAATGTGCTTTATAGTCGTAATAATGCTAACATCCAAAAGTCTCCGGGGGCCGCATACAGCTCTGTCTCGAGCTGCATTCGGCCCGCGGGCCGCGGTTTGTGCACTCCTATATTACAAGATTTTAATATAGTTAATTCAGGGACAATGCGGTTGAATGTAGATTACCGTCTAGAATCTAAAAAAATTAGAATCTAACATTAGAAACTCTAATTTTATTAGAGTAACATTAAGTGTTAATATAATTGTACTTATTTATAAAACTTTTTCTAACTTACAGATCATAAATATCCTTTAGTTCTTCATAAATGTATTAGGTAATTGTTATCATAATTCATCATTATGTATCCCATAGCTCTAATGCAAATGCTTTATATTTTTGATATAATCACCGGGGGTTGTGGGGTGGGTGGCATAATGACGAGCCATTATGACATTTTCACCACACTGGAGGGTCTAGACAAATATTTATAGCACCAGGATGTGGAGCATGACAGTAATAGAGAAATTTCAAAAGAAGATCGACACAGCACCCCTATATCAATTCAAGTCCAAGACTTATTGTAGTATCATTTCACAAAGAAAACAGATGTAATGAAGGGGAGGTAACTGCATTCTGTGCCAATGACGGTACTTGGTGATCATTTAAGAAGGCTTTACTGCAACATAGCTTTACACTCAAGAAAATGTTTCTAAATCAGTGAGAAATTCATAAATACTATATCACTGTGTCCACTGATAATCTAGGAGTGGGGAAAGTTAATTCATACAACAGTTTTAGTTTAAGTGGGTCAAGCATGAGATTTGACAGTCACCTTGAAAAAAGCTGCACAGCTTCATGTAAAAAAAAAAAACAAAGTGAAAATAAACAGGTCCAAAGTTAGATGACTGTATTTGTACTATTGATAGCACGCTTACGTATATGACCTTAAAAGAGGAGTGTGGGTATTCGGGGGGGAGGGGGAGAGGCAAAGAGGGGATCATTACACACATGTATTTGACCTGTGATAAGAGATTTCATCAGAAAGCTCTGAAAGACCTTATGGTTGGATTTGGGCAACCTTCGCACTTGCCTTTACTTTAAAATTATATTTATTTTTAAAAGTAAAGGCAATTTATTTTTGCACATTTGAGTCGCGAGAGTAAGTTAAACTGATCCTTGCGAAATCCGTTGCTGATAGTGTTGTAGAACTGACTCCCCCACCCCATCCCCCCCCCCCAAAAAAAAAAAAAAAGTATTGCATAGTGAGAGCACGACCAAACGTTAGGGCGTTTGTACTGAAGTGGTCTCAAAGCCTACAATATTAGACATTAGGGTCAAATCTGTGCAGGCTTTTCTGTAGCATTAGTACTCTTGTTTATGTACTTTTACTAAAAATCTTGTTATTTTCGAAGTGAAAAGATTAACTATTTAAATCCTTAATAAATTTAAGAGTAGATGTGTTTACGCTGAGTCTAAAATTATAATGCAGGTAATAATGAAAATAATGGATAAATCAGATATAAACAATAATCGCAACAGTTTGAAATACGTCTAATAAAAATATTATGATAATAATTATTACTTAGGTTTTATTGGGCTCTATCAGTAATCTACCATTATATTCGGGGGGGGGAGGAGGGGGATATCCAATGACTGAGATTCATCATACGAAGTATGTCCAAGGCTTCACAGCCATATTGCATAAAAATAAATGACGGATATGAGATTTGTACAACAGCTTGTGGAGTCAGCCCAAAAAATTTCCGACTCCGACTCTTGAAATTTTAGAAATCCTACTCTCGACTCCAACTCCAGTTATAGTTTATTACTAACATCATCTGGCATAAAATTATATACTTATATGGCGTCATATGCATGAGTGCTTGAGTTTATTTATGTCATAGGTGTACAAGTGACTCTCGTAGATTTAATTGTTTAACTATTTTTAATCGTATAATAATTTAGTACAAAAATCTTAAAATATGTTTAATATGATAATGTTTATCTAAGTTGAATTGGTTCTTGTAAAAAAAATAAAAATAAAAAGATCGCTTCTAATAGGTCTGGCTTCATTGCTGCTCTCAAATAGATTTCACGATTCTGAGGGCAGAAAACAAACGTTCCACAGTCACGTGAGTCGGTGGTTAGGCTGTAACAGCTAAAGCGGGTTCTGGAATAATTCCGGGTAGCCGGGTACTGCATTTATAGCTCTCACTGCAGACGTTCGGTCAAATTTCAAATTTCTCAGCCTCTTTCAGTGCTTGGTAACATTTTAATTTTAATTTAGTTAGATACGATGGAATTTTTTTCTTTTAATTTTCAAAATTTAAGCGCCGCCGTTTTCGCCAATCCTACATGTCTAGATATTTTTGTAAATCTTCATCTCCATGGTTTCTGTTAATGAAAATGAAGAAGGTGATTGGATGACGTCATGTAGTGATCCAGTTATCATCTCACCTTCCTCTTACCTTTCATACGAACTTATAGCTTATAAAGCAGAATATTGGGAGGTGGGGGTGCTCACTATTTTAATAACATCAAAAAGTACTTTTTACTTCCGTTGCTTAAAATGTACTAAATTAATAGAGTCGGAGTCTGAACATTTTTACCGACTCCGATTTCGATTTCACAGCCCCAACTTTTTCCCACGTTGAAAGGAACTTTGTTTGACCGGTAGTGACAAAAGTCAGCAGAATTCTTCCTACGACAAATATTATCTGCAAATGATTCCTACTCGGATCAGAAATATAGGTGGCGCCACCGAAAAAGAAAAGACAATTCAGAAACTAAAACTGACGTAGTTGATGTCTCTTCCCGATGTGGTCGTGTTCGAAAGAGTTCAAGCAGTGCCCGTGTCTCTGGATGTCGCTATATTGAGTTTCACATTAACATGGATACTTTGACAGTAAGATTGGATCATAAAAAAGATATGTTAAGGAGACGATCCTATGGGTTAGAATTGCCGCATTGACTTTCTGTTTCTAACTCTGACTGGTATGCTTAGGCATATGAATTTGCAGCAGATGATATTGATTTTTTTTTAACTGCCTTTTTTTTTATAACCAAGATATAACTCTGGTATATGGTTGTCAATGGTAGGATATTTATCAGCACACATAAACACTTTGGAGGACTTTTTTTCCAGCCACCAAGCAGACAATCACTATCTTTTGAGGTCTGTCTCCAATGGCGTTCGATAGAAAGTGAAGGGTACATCACATTGACAGTCACATCCTTTGATTGGAAAATGTTCAAAACAAGATTGATTTTGAATTTTAAAAAAAAATTCTCCAGTTTTATGTACATCCATGCACTGCACCCAGCATTCCAGTGCTTTATTTATAGCTTAAGAAAACAATTAAGTGCGAGTGATCCTTTGTACGATTGTAGCGTGAGCAATGAAAACTGGGATTCGACCATAGAAATCTATTTTCATAACAGTTATGGCATCGCGCATGCTACTTGACTTGTACGTTCTGGAAAGTTGTGTATATTAAGGAGAGAGGAAAATGGTGACGTCAATCAACACGTGATCCTTGTTGTGAACCCTACGACCTGCGCACTAGAAAATCCCCAAAACAAAGCGTATGTTTGCATCTACTCTCTATCGCAGGTGAAGTCATGATGTCAGCTTTATTTTAAATGTCATCTTTTCCATCGCAAACAATAAATACCACAACAATTTGAAAGGATATGGATGTTATTTAAGAGATGCCGCAGTTACAATTTTACAAATATAAGTATTAAGTTGTCTGAAGAACTTTACTTCCGGGACAGATAGGCCCTAACTCACAAATCTAAATCAAACGCAACTAAACAATATTCACAAAATATTAAACGGAAACAATAATTTATTTAATCTAAACTTATATAGAACATGTATCCATGTAGTGCATTCACCAAAATAAATGTAATAGGGGTTGAAACACACAAAAGAATAACATGACAACAATGTATTTTCTTAAGCTAAAAAAAAACTATTGTACGCACTTGAGCGACAATTTCTGCAATTGTCCTCACTTATTTATTTAACTCCACTTTTTCAAGAGATGTAGGCTAGTTATTTGCACTTTTATCGCGCTCGCCCACATTTTTCTGCACAGTCACGTGCTCGCTTGTGCTTGATTGGATGAAGAATCACATATCATATGAATCAAGGCAGAAGTAGACAATCAGTTGGGCAACTGGACATTTAAACCAAGTAAACGTGCATGTGACTGCAAAACTCAATCCTGAAATAATAACCAGGAGCTGGTTCTCAGACAATTGTCTATTAAAGTATTTGGCCTAATAGTTGTACTATTTTTTTTTTTAGTCAACTACAGAAACCAGATCTCACTCCTCGGTGATTACAGTCTAAAGCAATATGCAATTAAATACATAATTTAATAAATAAACATTATATACAATTAAAACAATTGTTTTAGTACATTTGTATTTAGAATACTGTCAGAAAGTCTTCTCATTACATTCCAAGTAAAATAATGCTCGTGTCTAACAAGACAAACAAACAAAATTTTGGGGAAAAAAATAATTTAAAATAATTTCCGCCATGATAGCAAAAGAATGTGTTTACCTATTTTAAGTTTTCTAAACCTCGCCAGCTTGCTGTTTTCACTAACAAATGAAATCATCCTTCCTTGACATTGATCATAATTACTCTATCCAATAGATGTAGGTCTATTGAGTTTCCAATCAAGAAATATGCATTACGACTTAGGCACAATAAAGATAAAAGATAGCATTTTTTTTTAATACATTTGTACTGTCTAGACTATCACTTACTGTCAAACGCTTACTGACGTTCCTTTAATTAGTAATTTAACGATTGCCAGAACTTTGCAAGAACTGACATATTAGTGTTTGTAGTTATTTCCACTTACATACTTCTGTGCTTCCGGTTTTCTGACGTTATGATCACACACACAAAAAAAGTTGCTGCTACATACGGGTCCTTTGGGGCGCATGCTGCCTTAAACTGCGCAATATTTAAATATTAAATTAACTCCTAGGAGGACGTTAAGGCTTTATGCGCAAGACATTGAACTAAACAGAGGGAGGGAAGAAGAGAGGGAGGAAAGATAAGGAATCAGAGGGAGGGAAGAAAAGAGGGAGGAAAGATAAGGAATCAGAGGGAGGGAAGAAGAGAGGGAGGAAAGATAAGGAATCGACTCACATTATAAAGTCCTTCAATTCCTTCCAGATGTAATCCTGCTCGCAAGACAGCAACGTAAACGTAATTCGATTGCTGTCCAAACCGGTAAACAGGATGAGAGCCGTTGTTTTGCTTCTTTGCTTCGCAGGTACTTGGCATCTTGATTTTTTTTTTTTACACCTGTTGTTGCTGTTGTTATTGCGATAACTTCTTTGCTCCACAGGAATTACTTGAAAACTTTTCATCTTCTTGATGTTCTCAGTTTTTGAATGATTCCCGTGGATCATTCCTCCCTTTACTTGTATTCAGGGAGGGTAGGTAGAGGCTTGTTTATGCTGTAATACTTATATCTATGTTATTGTCACGACCATTTCAATACCTATCTAGATCGGAATACTTATATCTATTTTAGTGTCACGACCATTTCAATACCTATCTAGATCGGAATACTTATATCTATTTTAGTGTCACGACCATTTCTTCACCTGTCTAGATTGGACTATTTATATCTGTCTTATATCTATTCTTCACCTGGACTACTTATATCTGTCTTATATCTATTCTTCACCTGTCTAGATTGGACTACTTATATCTGTCTTATATCTATTCTTCACCTGGACTACTTATATCTGTCTTATATCTATTCTTCACCTGTCTAGACTGGACTACTTATATATCTGTCTTATATCTATTCTTCACCTGTCTAGACTGTAGTACTATATCCATCTTAGTGTCATGACCTTTCCTCACTTGTCTAGATTGGAATACTTATATCTGTCTTAATGTCATGACTTTTTCTCACCTGTCCCGTCTGTAGTACTTGTATCTATCTTAGTGTCACAACCTTTTCCTCATCTGTTTAGTAGACTTTTAAACTTGTGATTATCTCAGTGTCTTGACTTGTTGCACACTTGACTGGACTGCACATATATATATTTAGCATACCTGCCTACACTGAAGTACTTATATTTCTTTTGCCGTTACTTTTTGACTTGTTGTGCATTTGTCTACACCCGTATTAGGCGACTATTCTATATTGACTTTTTGCACACTTGCCTACACGGTAGAATTTATTTTTCTCTTATTAACTTTGTGCACACTTATCTACACTGAAGAATCTATATTTCTCTTACTATTGACTTTTTGCGCTCCTGTCTACACTTAAGTCTTGGGCTCTGTACATTTTTCTGCGCACCTGTCTACACTTAAGTCTTGGGGTCTGTACTTTTTGCTCTTTGTTGTCTAGACTATAATATACATGATGATAACAACAAGTTGAAACACTAAATTCTAAGTAATGGTGTTTTGTTGTCAACAGAGTTGTCCTCGTCAAGTTATAAATAGGTACATCTAATAACAATGAATACATGCATGCACACTACTGGAATTCATGTGAAATCAGTCAGTGAATTTAAATCACTCCCCGAAATGCAGAAGTTAGCCGTTGTTATTCAAGAAGGAGAAGGAATTAGTTCTACAAGGGTTTATAACTTATTGTGCATTTCTTTTTTGCATTTTCTTTAACGTTTACTGATGTTTATGTCCGTGCAATTGTCATGATTGTTATTGCCAGGCCACTGCAGTAAGTAACTTTTACCGATTTTATTTACTTGCTTGTTTGTTTATTAATTTATTTATTGCTTTGTGTTTTTATTTACTAAGTTATGTTTGTTTGCTGCTTTGTTAATTCACTTGTGTGATTTTTCAATATATTTATTTATTTATTGGATTTTTGTTTATTTGTTTGTTTCTTTGTTTACTGGTTAAATTTATTTTTCTATTTGCTGTTTGTTATTATTTATGTACCTTTTATCTGGGGTTTTTTTGTTTTTTTTTTAGTTTTTGCTTTTTATTTATATGTTCGTTTTGAGGTTAAAGATGAGCTTTTAAACGTGTACGTTGGAATTTGACTTAATGATGTGTTATGGAGAGAGTTCACAGTAAGATTAAATTGATCAAGTTCACAAATGAGAGTGAATATATATATAATCAAATTAAAAATTCAACACTTGTTGAAGATAAAATAAATTTAATATGATATGCAATTGTAGATGCATAAAAGCAAACGTTTTAATGGGAAAGAAAGAAAGAAAGAAACAGATAAAATAATAGTTTTCTATTTCGTCTTTCTCTGGCACAAGGGTTATTTATTTGAATAAAGTTTGTTATTTTCTTTTTAATATTCATAGAAATTGAATTCAGGAAATAATTTGATTGTACATGTTAGATAATAAACTATTTAAAATCATTATTTAATTATTTTAAATCTATAAACCACACAGGAATAAGTATGTGTTTATGTAAGTGAGTGTGAGTGATGTGTGTGTGTGGGGGGGGGAGTGTATGTGTGTGTGTTAGAGAGAGAGAGAGAGTGAGTGAATAGTGTGTATATGTAGTGTGTGTGTGTGTGTGTGTGTGTGTGTGTGTGTGTGTGTGTGTGCGTGTGTGCGCGCGCGCGTGCGAGTGGGTGGGGGGGTTGAGTGGGTGAGTGGGTGTACGTGAGAGATAGAATGTGTGTGAGAAAGAGAGAGCTTGTGTGTGTGAATGAGAATGTGTGATTGTGTGTCAGTGACAGTGTATGTGTGTGTGCTTGTTTGTAATCAAAACGTTTTTCTTTCATTCAGAATCGAATTTTTATTATCATTTGTGGTTTATCATATACATTTTATTGTAATTATTTACACATAACTGAAATAAAGGCTCGTGAAAATGAAGTGAGATAATATGCTAGAACGCACAACTGAAATAATATAAGTACAGGGTCCACAAAAGTTATACAATTTTACAGGACACAGAAAAGATAATAATAAATGACAGGACACAGCTGTAAATATCCTGACAGGGTACGAAAGAAAGAAAAATTTGACGGGACACAGATTAGTTACTATGACTGACAAAGAGTTATAATATGACAAGACAGAATGTATAGTATGACAGGATAGAATAGATAAAGTGACAGGACAATATTTAAATAATATAATAGGACATGACTCATAAATGATAGAATAACTACGATGTAAGAGTTTAAATAACAAAGATACAGACAGGTCCAATAAGTGAATTAGTGATACATTAATGATTTTTAAATTGTGCTATATTTTTGAGACAATAAGAATTGCAACGCCCTTTTATTGATATACAGTGACACGACAAATGACTACGATATTATATTATGATACAAGTGAATCCTGATAAATGTCAATTTATATAGTTCAACACACACACACACACACACACACACACACACACACACACACACACACACACACACACACACCGCGCGCGCGCGCAAGCACACGTTCACATACACATACACGCACGCATGCACACATGCATTCACACACTTACATACACACTTGCATGAATTCATTCTGTATATAAATTTAATATATGCTTTATTAACAACATATACCTTAAAGAGGCTATTAACATTATTCAGGAATTTGATTAAAAAATTTTTTATCTTAGTTCCTCTGCAGAATGCAGTTAATCTTAATACATAGAATCTCTCTCTCTCTCTCTCTCTCTCTCTCTCTCTCTCTCTCTCTCACACACACACTTCATATAACTATATGAAATGTTATAATGATTTATAAATTCAGTGTGGGAGATTTTTATTACGTGGTCTACGATAACACTGCTATCCTAGTTCCTCTGCTGAATGCAAGTAATCTTAACACACAGACACATACACACACACAACGCACAAACACACACACATACACACAAATACAAACAAACACACGATTACAAACACACACACAAAGCACATTTATACACGCTTCATAGGAAATGTTATAATGAATATTAATTCACCCTGGCAGACTATTATTACGCGGTGTACGGTAATTTTTTAATTCTAGTTACTGTGCTGAAGGCGGAGCAAAGGTGCACACCAGATTCTAACGGTGTCCGCCGTTTGAACGGTCGTCCTTGCGCGAGCACCACGCGTTACGTCGATGGCCAACGTGGAGCATGCGGGTGCGGCCCAAATCCACCTGACACCCCGTTTTTCTGGAACGTCAATGAACTGGTGACGGCACCCTCGGAACGCTACTTCGACAATGGTGGTAACAGTCTTTGGTGTGGACGCAACTGCGGTAAATGCGTCAGGCTCACCCCTACAGGTAACTCGGTTGGTGACGTGGGGTTCAAATCTGATATACCCACTTACCGATTAGTTTCTGGAAACGATGGCAATCATAAATAGAAATCAACAACAAAAATTCGCGTTTTTAGTGGTCATCCGTCATTCAATGAAATTGTCCTAGCCTTAATTTAAGGAAAGGTTGAAAGTGTGTGAATTCAGTGTACACCACCCGATTAGCAACTATTTCAGATATCACCACGAGCGATCTTGTAATAGTTATTTCCCCTTCTTAGTAGGTACGTGGAATTTCATAATTTTGACTCTGTATCCGTAACAGTCTTCATCAACATGTAAAAACATCGACCGCTGTTTTAAGGTCGGCGTTGTACTGTTTATGTGTGTGTGTTATTATTATTATTTTGAAAGCTTTTGCAAATCATCTGTTTCTATGATATGTTTTGAGTATAACTTTAAAAGAGTTGTATTTGAAGTTAAACTGAAGTTTAACTTAAACTACGTATGCTGGCAACTCGTGTGCAGCCAACTGTTTTTAGATGACATTTTGGTCTATTTTTATCTTTATCTTTCTCCACGTTTAATATCGCCTTTCAAGGACCTGATTTAAATGTTTGTTTTTCTACATTTTTTCACTCTCTCGTTCCATCTTTTTATTGCTTTTAGATTCGAATGCATATTTAGCCTTCTATTAATTAATCCATCTTTCATTCTGTTTCTATTTGTCAATATGTTTGCCTTCTCTCTTTCTATCTGTCTAATCCATCTATAGTTCTAGTTGTCTATCGTTGTCTCTCATTTATTCGCCTATATCTCTATATCTCTACCCGTCTAAATATCTATACATCCTTTCACCTATTTATTTCTTTTGCAATCCATTTTCCATGATCTGTCCATCCACTCTTAATCCGTCCGTCAATCCATTACTGTATTTATCCATTTGTATCCATGTATGAATCTACATATCTCTTTGTCTGTTATCTGTCTATCCGTATGTCTATCTGGAGGTATGTCTATCTACATGCATCTATATGTGTGTGCCTGTCTGCAAACATGTATATCTGTGTGAATGTCTGTTTGTCTATTCATCTGTTTAACTTGATATCGATCATTTATCGATTCGTCTGTCAACCATAAATCTACCCGCTCGTTCATCTTTCATCAGCACCCCCAGATCAAATTCAATTATCTATCACCCACAAGTCTATTCTCTTCTTTCTTGTTCTTACTGTATATATTTGAATATTGAATATTCTTATGGGGCTTTTTTCTGTATCTACTTGAATGTCATAATTTCTTATGGGGCTTTTTACTGTATCTCCTTGAATGACATAATTTCTTATGGGGCTTTTTTCTATATCTACTTGAATGTTGTATATTCTTATGGGGCTTTTTTTCCTTAGGTGGGTTTGTGCCAGGCCAAGGTCGTGCACCACCTAACAACAACCCCCATGTCTTCATGGTGACCAATGCTTGTCCCATTAATGGCAACCAGGAGTGGTGTGGCCAAACCGGCAAACCTGGCACTGGTCAGTAATAAAACTCATGTCAACAGGCATCCTTCACTTTGATCGTTATAAATGTCAAAGTAGTACGTACGTCACTGGCAGAGTGCAGTCAAAATTTGCTATAACTTAATTTCCTTAAATTACAAACTGAAGGCGTTTAGTTTGTAGGAAACCCCAGGATGTAATTCCTTAAATTACGAACTGAAGGAGTTTAGTTTGTAGGAAAACCCAGGATGTCATTCCTTAAGTTAGAACTAATTGAAATCGACTCAAATTAAAATTGTATCGTGATGTAACAAATGTACGAATACCAACGGCTGTCAAGTAACGGATTAAGATACCAACAATCTCTATCAGTCTAACATCAGTTGGTGAGCTGCTCATGGTATTAAAGAGCTACCCCGTCATTCAGTATTTTACTCTCAGTGTTATGGGTCTATCCTTCATTCAGTATTTTACTCTCAATGTTATGGGTCTACCCGTCATTCAGTATTTTACTCTCAGTGTTATGGGTCTACCCGTCATTCAGTATTTTACTCTCACTGCTAAGAGTCTATTACGTTTAGTGCACTTCTTTCATTATTATGTGCTTTTGCGTCATTTAGTGCAGTACTGTCAGTATCATTCAGAGCACTTCTCTCATTTTACGAGTCTACTAGTCACTTAGAGCACTTCTCTCTACTCTACGAGTCTGTCATTTAGTGCGCTGCTCTCAGTGTTAAAGAGTCTAAAAGTCTTTCAGCGTTTACTCTCAGTGTTACAAGTCTATGAGCCACTTAGTGTACTACTCTCTGTGTTACGAGTCTACGAGCCTTGTAGTGTATTATGTTCGGTGTTATAAGTCTGCAAACCAGGTAGAGTACGCTTGTTGTTACGAGTCTACGTGCATTAAGTGTACTCCTCTCGGTATTAGGAACCGACATGGAAGGTCACTCGTGTGTATGGATACATCTTTATGTCGCCGCTATACTCTGGGGTGACTTTGTAATAATGACTTATACCAACTCTGTATAATTAGCTACGATACAAGACATCTACAAGTGCCGGTGCAGAGTATGGGTCACTGGTTAAATATGTATATCTGCAACTGTTACGCTGATATACTGATACGTCGCCAATTTGGCTCCGCCCCCAACTCAGATTCAGCTGAGATTTAATGTTTATGAATAATATATATATAATGATTACAATTAACGAACAGAGGACAAGACGTACTCATTACATTATCACTTGAACTACGAAAATAACGATAGAACTAACAAACACGCGTTTTAAAAATAATAACAAGAAATTTAATAAAAGAAAAAGTTAACAAGATTTAGAAGATTCAGTTCATCCTAAGCCAGTTCATTGGACTGAAGTCACTGTCTGAATAGGCACTCAGCTTAAGCACAGAAATGACGTCAGTCTTGTAGACTTGAATTTTCCAGTCAATAGATCGACACGTCCCAATTCAGCCGGGACAAGTAGAACGGCCACACAGGCACAGCCACACAGGCAAACAACAGGCAGCTATAAACGAGCAGCCGAGAATACACAATAGCAAGAAAAAAAACCCTGCAACACAAACAATTGCAAAGCCTAAGTGTCCAGTCCAGTGCTCGATTAATAATTACTAAGTTTGGCATAGGCCTCTGAAAGGAAGAATATTAACATTTTCAAAATAAAACATAGTATATAACATCCTAATAAAACTTAACCATTCACACAAATACAAAGACGCTTTTACCTATATAGCCAGGGTTTTCTTCTCTCATATACGACCCAGAGTTGTTTTGGGCGGACTACCCTTTCAGTCGTCACCCTCAGACGATTTTTCAGGAAGTAGTGAAGATAACATTTTCACTGTGGTTTTTATTACCCTGCTTAGACCAGCTTCTGACCTGTTCAATTCATTAGCTCTAAGATGATTATGTCCCTCTAACAACTCTAACCACCCGCTAAGCGTACACACTGACCACACGCTGACCGCCGCGCTCGCAGACTTCAAACACCGCAGACATCAAACGCCAGCCTCTAAATCTTCCACACATGTCTCTCATTCGTTCCAGGGCTTCCCTTCTCGGTAAACAGGACGTAATACGCACTCATTCCACAAAATGAAAATTTATATAAAATATATATGTGGGAATATTTTCCCATCATACAACACTTTGTATGTTTGAATGCGTGTGTGTGTGCATATGTTTTGTGTGTGTGTTGTGTGTGCGGGGTGTGTGTGTGTGTGTGTGTGTGTGTGTGTGTGTGTGTGTGTGTGTGTGTGTGTGAGTGTGAGTGTGAGAGAGAAAGAGAGAGAGAGATTAATTTTAGAGTTGCTCAGGGCAACCTTTACAATGCTTTTGTTGCTTCCTTTGCAAATTCCAAACTACTGCCTTAAGGGAACGAATTCATCTTGCAGAATTACATTATAATTCAAATTTCTCCAGTTTCCAGTTTCATTGTCTTTTAAAAGCGAAAGTCTCTTATCGGTCCTATCTGGAATGTGCTTAGAAGACACACGTTCAAGCTGGCGAACCGGTTTCTGAAGATTTCCAGAAACTAATTCAAAATGCGCTCTAGCTACGGCAAAGATTTCCCAAATGACGATCAGCATCTTGCATCACATTCAAGAGGAAGAGGAGCATCAACCAGTCAGTGGTGATATAATCTGGTTAGACCAAATATCAGCCAATCAGGGGTGAAAGAATCTGGATAGACCAAATATCAGCCAATCAGGGGTGAGAGAATCTGGATAGACCAAATATCAGCTAGCCAGCGGTGAGAGAATCTGGCTAGACTAAATATCAGCCAATCAACAGTGAGTGAATCTAGTTAGACCAAGTATCAGCTAATTAGTAAATAGAGAATCTGGTTAGACCAAATATTATCATCAAATCAATGGTGAGAGAATCTGGTTAGACCAAGTTTCAGCCAGTTAGTGAAGTGAGAATCTGACCAGTCAGTCACTGCGGTCAGCTCTCCACTGAGGCTGTTCTGAAGAAGTGACTGTTACGTCATTAAGCTCCATTAAATGCGATATTAATAAATTATCTCTTAATGATATTTTGGGGTTAGTGTTTGTAGAAAAGTATGGTGTGGGAAATCCTCTGTAGCCTAAGTATTATTATATACTAGATATAAAAATTATCTTTTAGTGAGTTTCCTGCGGGTGCTAATTATTTCTGGGGTGGGGTGGGTGGTGTTGGGAGAGGATGAGTGTGGAAGTTGAAGAGTTGGTTTTGGGGGTGATGATAGTGCTTGATGCCAGCTGACTTTTTCACAACTGAACTTATGGGAATTTATTTACACTAAACGTGGTTTTCTTCAATTAATTATTATCAACATTATTTTTACAGGCTTAACAAATCATTTCTTTTCTATCTATTTTTTTAATGAAGTAAAATATTTAAATTGGAAATTACATGATCCATAGATTAGAATGAGAGTCAGACATGAACGTCAGCGTCAAGGCTAGAAATTGAGAAATCAGCGATAGACAGAAAGAATACGAGAGAGAAAGGTTAATAAGATTAACTTCAAACTTAAAATTCTTTCGTTTATTTTTCTGTTGTAGGATCACACAACAGCCATGGTTACGAAGTGCACTTTGACCTTCAGAACCAAAATGGACAGGTGAACAATCTTGGCTGGGACAACCCTGAAGTGATTTGGGAAGAGGTTGCCTGTGACTCGCATTTCACTTCCCTATGGGGCCAGTGTGAATGCCACTCGTCAGGATAAACATGACTAAACATTTAGGTAGTTGCAATAATTTAACCGTCAAAAACCACCACCAGCCCCATCTTCCCTTTTTAAATAACAATAAACAAATGAAATTCTTATTCAATCTTTATTCGTTATCTCTTAATACACTGTCTTCATTTTTAGTTCTCTGTCTGTGGCGCGGTGTACAGTTTTACTACAGGTCTCGATTTTCCCTCATTTAAAATTCACTCTCCTTTTAAATTATAGATTACGAAATATGTCAGCGTTAGAGTTAAATTCTTTTCTAAATTCTTTCTCTAAGGTTAATAACTGAATAATTGACACCATACCATTGTACTCTTTGCAGTCATCATAGAGAAAACATCACGAGTATAGAGATCCCAGTTGTGACTGACTAAGACAAATCCCAGTAATCAATAGCTACGACAAATACCAGTAATCCCTAGCTATGACGAATCCCAGCGTTGACTAGCTTTGACACATCCCAGTGATCAGTAGCCAAGACAAATTCCATATGACAAATCCCAGTAATGACTAGCTAAGACAAATACCAGCTATGACTAGTTAAAACAAATCTCAACACAGAATTGTTAAGACAAATCCCAGCAATGACTAGCTAAGACAAATCTCAACACTGAATTGTTAAGACAAATCGCAGCAATAATATATAAGGCAAATCCCAGCAATGACTATTAAGACAAATCTCAACACTGAATTGTTAAGACAAATCCCAGCAATGACTAAGTCAAATCTCAACAGTGAGTTGTTAAGACAAATCCCAGCAATAATATATAAGGCAAATCCCAGCAATGAGTAGCTAAGCACAATCTCAGGAATGACTAGCTAAGACATATTCTCAGTTGTGACTAGCTAAAACAAATCCCAGCAATAATATATAAGGCAAATCCCAGCAATGACTAGCTAAGCACAATCTCAGCAATGACTAGCTAAAACAAATCCCAACAATAGTTGACTAATGAAAGACAATAATAAAGCAGCACATTTATAGTCATGATCTGTATATTCCAACATCCAGCATCAAATATTTGTTTTAAGATGAAAAACCCACAGGTGGAGTGACCTAATTATTCTTATTCTCAGTGTCATGTTTCTGAATTAAGGAGGGCAAAAGGTGTTGTAACAATATATTCCAGCTACAAATGTCACGTGTCCATTTTCACGAGAGAAAAAGATGCCATAACACGTAATCCTGATTCTTAATTTAAATTATTTCAAAAACAAAAAATGTAAGGTGTATTCATTAAAAATATTTTTCTGATTGATAGTCTGTTGGGGGATTTTTAAAAGCATACCTCACTTAATAGTATACATTTTCAATGTGAATCAAACGCATGACAACTGTGGCAGGTGATGACCATATCCATTTTTCTCCATTTGCGCAGTCTGATACAAAATTTTGATTTATCTTTCTTTTTATAAAATACCATTTATACTCCAGTGTCATGCATGATTCCTTATGTCAACATTTAAAAAGTCATTTCAGAGTATAATCATTGCATAGGTAAAGATTCCCCCCTTCCCAATTCTTTTCCGATATTATGAAGGAAAAAAGGTTTTGTTTTTAATCAAATTAATCATTAAACAATTATTAGTTTTAAAAATAAAATCGGACATTCGAAACTGACAACGTGCCCTTCAATGACATATTCAACTCTCCTAACAAATTCGGTTATTAATAGTTCGCTTTAGAATGACATAGTCAACTCTCCTAACAAATTCTTTTATTAATAGTTCGCTTTAGAATGACATAGTCAACTCTCCTAACAAATTCTTTTTTAATGATTCACTTTAGAAATGACGTAGTCAATTATCCCAGCAATTTTTTTTTTTTATAATTGAGTTGAGTATTTTTATATTTTAGAATAAAACCCCATTTCCTTAAATTTATACTTTAACTCGAATTTCAAAGCAGATAATTACACTACACAATACAAATAATGATGGGGGGGAATCGAAAATATCTTTCACCTCTTTCCTCCCTCAAAAGAAAAGGGAGTGAACTGTTTTATCAATTTAAATTAACCATGTTTGTGCTGGGAATCGAATCTACAGTTCAACAAATCAGTCACGTGCTTCTTGATCGTGATCTCGCAAGGTCAAGGAGAGTGGGCATTTCCGACTGTAATAGATTTTGAGATCGCCAGGTCACGGAAAATGACATTTGTCATTGCAACAGATTAGCGCGCAATCGGTAAAATGTCAGAACACAAAATGCTATAATCAGAAAACACTACCCACCCCACCCCCCACCCCCATCATCCGGACAGAGCACCAGCTACCGTTCTCACGCTCATGTATACGATATACAAATCACACTCAGACACACACACACACACACACACACACACACACACACACACACGCACACACACACACATTTAACCCCAAGCGAGAATCGAACCGCGATCCTAGTGAGCCGTCGTTTACTTTCATTTACTGTTATTCAGTCAATAATAAACATGCATATGGACTTACAATGAAAATTAATTAAAACAGAACTAATGTATGAATTACAATGCATTTATACGGTATATAAAATACACGCTCGCGCACACCAAAGACACAAACACGCGCGCAGGCACGCATTCACTTGCTACGTTTTTCAACACGAACTGGATTTGAACCACGCACGTCTTGAGCGAGCAGTTAACCTCCGTGCCATTTCTTGTTTCACTTACAGTTAATAAATAGTATAACACATACACTCTGACACTTACGACTTTATACTTAACATATATTGTGACTTCATTTCCTGTCACTTTTTTCTTGTGACTTTTTTCCCGCTCACCAACTGTCCTTGGCAATTCTCACAACCATGGAGCCAGTGCGAGTGTCATCGTTAACATTTGAAAGATCAGAGAAAAGTATACAGTTTGATCATCACAGTTTAAAATACCAGTTTCGTTTTATTTTTAAATATTGGAAATGTTATTTGCATCGTTTTTGTTTGTTTGTTTTTGTTGTCTTTGTTCTCCAGAATTTTACATTTATTTATAATGTAAAGTGGTATAGAAATAAAAACAAAATACAACAATAAAGAGCTTTACAAATCATTTAATGAATAGATTATTTCAGGTAATAATAATAAAATGTGGCTATGGTTTATATTTTTTATCTATACTTTTAAGAACATGTATTGTTGTATACAATACTCAAATGCAAACACACCCTATGCGCTCTCATATACACATTAAATTGCCAGAAGTTGAATAAATGAGGATAAACTGATCTGGAATAAACGAATAGATTAATGAAAGGCAAAAACAGAAAGGGAGGAAAATGTATGGGGTGAACGGTCGGGCAACAAGAAAGCATTCAAAAGACAGACACTGCCTAGGATGTATGCAAGCTACAAAATATATATTCTGAAAGAGGTCACATATATATATGCATGTTCTTGATGGATGTTAATTTTAGAAACAAATTTACATATACAATGTATAACAAAGTGGGATACATGTGTTTGCGCACGTGCGTATGTGGGTGAATAAATAAAATATTCAAAAGTAGTATATCAAACGTTTAGTGATTCATTTCACAAAAATATGTAAATACAAATATAGTTCCGTACAGTTCAATATCAATATCGCTATATTATACAGTTAAATTGACAATTAAAAAAAGAAAAGAAAATAACTTACTACCCAACATAATAGATACTAATTCACATAGAGATTAACTTTTTTTTTAAATAAAGCATTCTGAAAATCTGATTTTCAAAAGATCGTCTTGGCAGCAGAGATGTATTAACTATGAAACTGATTGACTAGCAGGAATGTGCAGAACATAAATACTGGTAGAAACACATTTAGAATTGGATGTACAATGACGTGCAGAACATAAATACAGGTAGAAACACATTTAGAATTGGATGTACAATGACGTGCAGAACATAAATACAGGTAGAAACACATTTAGAATTGGATGTACAATGACGTGCAGAACATAAATACAGGTAGAAACACATTTAGAATTGGATATACAATGACGTGCAGAACATAAATACAGGTAGAAACACATTTAGAATTGGATATACAATGACGTGCAGAACATAAATACTGGTAGAAACACATTTGGAATTGGATGTACAATGACGATAGAGAATATGCATCCTCGCACTCAAGAGGTCCATAACAAGATCCCCACTCAGAGTGGAATAAAAGTTATCAGTACACCATGACTTAGTTCAATTACTGGCCTTGAATAGCCGATTAGCACGATAAGGTGGAGTCACGTGTGCTTCAGACTTTGCAAGCTTCCTATCCCTAAACACCCAAAAGTCGGGGTAATTATGATGGTGGTTGGTTGGCAACATTGTAAAATGGGGTTGGGGGTCAATCAAAACCCCTCATATTTCATTCTTCTTTTCCGTTTTCCATGGCACTAGATTTCTCCTTGTGAGACAAAATTGCGATCATGAATGGAGTCGTGAAATTTCAATCAACACTCTTTCTCTCTCTCTCTCTCTCTCTCTCTCTCTCTCTCTCTCACACACACACACACACACACACACGCACGCACGCACGCACGCACGCACAGAGAGAGATCGGAAAATGTAAAACATGCTTAGATGAAAGACCACCAGAAGGAAATTACAAAAAATGGGGATAGTTCTTTTGTTGCTGCTATTTGGTGTGTGTGTGTGCGGTGGGGGGGGGGTCCCCCACTTGCTCGATATCGACAAAGGGGTTAGAGCTTAAGTGATATCCACACTCGGGAAGAAAGGAACAACAACCAATAATACCTGGGACATACATGACTGAACTCTTTACTTCGTCTTCAGAATCGAGCATTTTGTCGAGACGACATAAAATCCAAATCAATCAAGAAATCTTGTCGAATAAAGGGGTGGAAATGAATTAAGTTTAAGACCTTGTGCTAGAGATGAATAGGCACAGTTTTATGATCTCTCTCTCATATACATGCTTCTTTTTATCTATTCTTTCCCAAACTAAGTACTTGGCCTATATGTGGCAAAAAAAACAACCGTCCTCAAAATGAACAGACATTTTATACAAAGGTTGATAAAAAATAAATCAAAGGTTAGTCAACATTTTTTCCACAAAATTTACTGTGGTTACTGTCACGTGTCCAGTCCAGGTTTAACGACTCTGTCCTATTTAAGATTTCCAGTTATCAATATTGGTTATTAAGTAATTTCTAATAATAGTGACCGCCGGACAGCCTGACTTATCCACTACGAAATCCCAGAAGATTCAGGCTATTACTCAGCAACACCTTGCTAGATAAATCAGTTGACTTGCCCAAGCTAGCAATGTTATCTCCCCTTTATTTATGAATTAAGATTTATGATCCTTTATCCCTTTATTACGGCTTACCCTCAGCTAGCTAATCCAGTCATACTACAAACAATTATGTAACAATGGGTAAGATAACAACAAATTTAATAATAACTCGAAATAATAGAAAAAATGAACATTTATGAAATGCAGATTATTAGAGATAATCTATCCTGTTCAGCCCGAATTCCGAATGGCTATATACACAATTTTACTGTATGTTATGTCCCAGTAATATATAAAACATACAGTAAAATTGTGTATATAGCCATTCGGAATTCGGGCTGAACAGGATAGATTATCTCTAATAATCTGCATTTCATAAATGTTCATTTTTTCTATTATTTCGAGTTATTATTAAATTTGTTGTTATCTTACCCATTGTTACATAATTGTTTGTAGTATGACTGGATTAGCTAGCTTAATGCCACTTAAGAGTTCGTGAAGCATTGAACTATTGCTGTCATCAATTCAACTGGTGAGGTTCTGATGTCAACTGGTGAGGTTCTGATGTCACATGGTAGTTATCTTCTGTCTGGTCCCTCCAATGTTGGTTACAGCACTTGGCATAGTCCTCGAGCAATTGGCCCCAGAATTCGAAGATGCCAGGTTAAGATTTCTAGTCTAATCTCTGGATCCGAGTCTCGTATCCGGTTAACGGCTTTTCTCTCACCTTTAAAGTGACCCACATACTCTCAGCCCGTAAATATGTTATTGCATCAGCCGAGCATTGTTGCTTAGCGGAAGTCTCTTCTCATAAATTAAATAGCTAGTTGAAACGATTAATAAAAATAAAAATAATGTTTTCATAATTCGGCATAATTTGCCTAATATTTCCTGACAGTTACTAATAAGAGAAATACATACAAAAGACACCTACTACGCATCAAGAAATGCTGATGTTACCAGGTTCCTGCAATCCGACAAATGCGAAATGCACCAGAGATAAGAGCTAACCGCGTCAGGTGGAAGAACACTATATCTGACTCTTGTGCCACTGGCCAGAGTTTGATTCCAGTTAAGGGTGAAAAATATATATATATATGTGTGTGATCTTTAACTCTCCTAAGGTCAGGGTGCTTGGGTTTTTTGGTTTTTTGTTGGCTAGTTCGTCAGACAGGACGATAACTCGGGTCCTTGGTGCTAATAAGTCGCACAAACCGGAAAGCGAAGGTCTCTGACCGATGGATGGGTAAACTTGCAACAAGAAACACCACCAGCCAGTCCCACCATACGCGTTCAAATATTCACTATCTTCCTCTCGTGGCACTATATTTTTTCCCTTCAGAACAAAAGCTTGCGCATGTCTTCGAAATCAGCGAAAGTGGATAGCTGAAGTATAGCGGAAGTGGATAGCTGAAGTATAGCTGAAGTATAGCGGCACAAAACAAACAAACGAATCGCAACTGACTGAAAGCTTCTGCAAAATAACCAGGATCAATAACCAGAGTGAAAATATTATTCTGCTTCTTTTAATTTCTTACGAAATTACTGTTAATAATATTGCGAATCCAAGCATAGAGCCTGTAGTGTCTTCTCCGCCTAACTACAATACAGCGAAAAAAAATAAATTGCTTCTCAAGACATCCTCATGCTGTCACATATTATTTTAGGGACGAGAAGAGCTTCGTCAATAGACAATATTATAATGTTCAAAATCTAATAAACTTAATAAACTATCGCACTATCAAAATTTATGTCGGTCGAAAATTCGATTGTTGTGTTGTCCTTTTCCGCGAGTCATGAGAGTTAGTGACCTTAGATCTACATAAATACATTTTCTTATTAGAGAACTTCCGCTTGGGAAGAGGATGGCGGACTTGACAGCGAAATATCAGAAACTTGCCACTGAGTATGCTAAGGTATATTATAAACAAGCATGCATATTTCATTTTTTTCTGAAATGCAGTGAATGAAAAACTGTTTAGGAATTAATAAATTTAGTTAAATTTATTCACAATCAAGGAGCCGATGTCACAAGGTACCCCCACAAAACCCCACCCCCTTGCATGCCTGGCACTTCAGCCAAGCAGGGGGAAATTTACTTAAATCTGGACCTAGGTATCGTTAACCTGATCTTCGTGGCTTTTCCACTTTTAAAATAAACTGTCGTATTTTATTCTGTGTATAAAAAAGATTACAAAATATTCATGGATAAGACATCAGCATAATTCCCTCTGTATTCCGAAAATTAATGATGGCATGTTAATGCCGTACGCTGAAATTTTGTTTAATTTGTTGGCTTATAAATATGTTTGTATTAAATTATTTGACTGCTGGAAATATCCCCGACACTTTGTAACTCAGATATTTTGCTACTTCATTTAGCTACTTGATTGCCTTCACTGACTTCATGCATTATAATTCTGGTATTTTTTGCCTTTGTAAGTTGCAGATCTCTATATAAGCATTGATTTATTGTGAAGACTTCTGCACATAAACCCACAAAACACACACACACACACACACACACACATCTACATTATAACTGTAGCAAAATACTGAAGATTTGTCAAAAATAATAGCGTGGATCGAATTTAGTATTACTGAGTTTTTTAAAATATAAAATATAAGCTATACAGGTAATGTGGAGCTCTTTAGTCTTGAAATGCTTTGGAAAAAGTGTGTGCATTGATTTAATAACTCACAATGATTCATAATCATATGCAAACTGTTTTAGAGAATAAGCAACATATTAAAAATATATTAACAGTATGTTAAGATTATGGCTCTGGAAAAGATTATGGGATATTTAAATTTTTTGTGTCTATAGTATCTTGAATCATAAAATGGCATTTCTGCAAAAGTACAAATGACTCAAATAGCTCCCAACTAGATTAGTATGAGCAGAACTCTTCTATTTTTTAAAAAGATTCTTTTAACAAAATATGACAGTATTTTGGCTTTGGAACAATTGTTTAGATTGAAAGCATTTTTTAAAAAAATTACTTACATTTTTATTTTATTTTAGCAGCAATAATCAATAGCGTGATTAAAATATAAAGACAACATAAAACAGACATATAACATTTTTTAAAATTATTTTTGCTGAATCTATCATTGTCTTGTTTCAGTTAAAAGCACAAATACCTGTTTTGAAAAAAGCTTATCTGGATGAGCAAACACAATGCAATGGTACCAAGGTAATTAATTTATATTAAACTAAAAAATTAGTTTATTCTGAATTAATTTTAAGATTCTAAAAGTCCGGTTGATTCACAGTATTTTTATTTAATTCTACCCTCATTTTAACTATCATCCAGAGCAGTGTACTTTACTATGCCAACAGTAAATGAATAGACACCCTTAAGCTGTAAATATTTAGAGTATTTTAATTAATAATAATGTATGTTGATATTGGGACAAATTTGTATGAATACCATTACTATTATAAAAATCTCTGTTATCATAATGACATTTTAATTTTTTTTCTTTAAAAGATACATCTTTGGTAAGAAATGTGGATATTCAATTTAACTAATTTTTTACACATCTAGTCATAAATCTGAGGATCTAAATAAGGGATTAAGGAAAATATCCTTGCCTGAATTCATAGTTATATTTTTTCCTTAGGAACTTGTGAAGGAGAAGGAGCAAGCTGTACGGAAATTCCAGCAAGAAGTGGAGAGTCTAACATTTCGCAACCAGCAGCTCTCCAAGCGTGTGATGGTGCTGCAAGATGAACTAGAGGCATTAGAAATGCAGAAAAAGAAACACAAGGCAAGTTTTCTCTCTGCCATATACTTATTCTTTTACTATTATGCTAGAGCAAATTGTGTTCCTTACTAAAATATTATATATATGATTATTGTCTATCTTGATGATGATGATCTTAAGATGAAGGTGCTTCAGGCCTAGGCTGATTTCACTGCCTGGCACGGGAGTCCTGCTTTTGAGAGTTAAAGATGGTGATAGACAGAGTGGTGGGTGGTTGAAAGGAAAGTAGTAGAGTGGTGACGATGAATGATGGCCACTGAATCCATGGTGTTTGATATCTGGCCTGTAGAGACATGTAGTCCAGTTTTCCATGGGCTGTTCCTGTAGTAATTGGTCTTGTTGTCTTCTGGGTTGTTGTCGCTTTCCCATGTTTTTTAGAGTGGAGAGGGTGGGTGGAGGTGTCGTATAGAACCCAGAGCACACCATATCTGTGCCTAGTGAGTGCACATGCCCAGGATGTTTCAACACTCCCATCACTCTCACTAGTGGTGTTGTTGTCATAGTTGTTGGTGGTGACCATTGGGATATGCATAGACTATCTTTTAATGCTGATTTGCACTGTAAAAACAACACAGAATTTAGCATGTACACACACACTCAGTATTATTCTGTTACTATAATGTTTGACATCTTGCTTTTTGTATACAAACATTTCAGTTAATGGATCATAACATACCTATAATAATCTCATAACTGTTGTTTTTGTAAAGCCACATTCGTAAATATCCAAAGAACACATCAATGAGATAAAGAGGGCATTTATATTGCTGGAGATTAAAAAAAAATATTATATATATTTTATTTTCTTTCTAGCACAAAGGTTCAGAACCAACGAGCCCAGAAAAACAGCAGAATGCTAGCTCAAGTGTCTATAGTGAAGAACTGCAGTGTAAAATTGAAGAAAATGCCAGGCTTCATAGTCAGGTAAATGTTAAATAGGTACCAGGGGGGGAGTTTAAATTTCTTCCATGTTAAAATCATGATGAATAAGCATTATAGTTGACCACTTAAAATCCCACACAATACTGGCATATTTAAACTTATATATTAGATTGGCATCAGTATATATTTTTAGTGACTAATGGGTGACTTGTTATGTTACTAGTTTTTATTAGAAATATGCAAAATACATTTCTTTATGTTTTGTAATTTTATGCCACCTTTTAACTTATTTTAACTTATAAACATTGTGGTGTAATGGATTGTCTTTAAAAAAGAAATTACAGATTTTTACTATTAATTTCTTTTAATCATGTCAAAAAAATAAGGAAAAATGTAAATATGGCCAAACTGTTAAAGGTGTCTTTGAGGTACATAAGGTGCATAAGCAAAGCAAAAAGTAGTTCACAGAGTAACATTCCAAGTTATTCTTTTACACTCCATTTGTATCAGTTCATTGCTTAGATGGGCCTAAATGTTAATAAGAAAGGACGTAAGAACATATTATATATTATGTTACATTATAAATAATGACATTATGTATTTAACATTTACTGTATTTTATAATTCACAAGGTTTTAATATACCTTTGAAATAAATTTATATTGATATATACAGATTAATTCCAGAGTATGCTTTTGGCTTTGACATACATTTACATGAGGTACCCATCTGTCACACTTATGCCACTCTAGTCATTGGTTATGATTATTATTATTATTAATCATCCATAACTATTAACAGGTGATGAGAATCTTAATTTATGTTATTAATAATTCTCCCAAAGACACCAGTCATCTCTCTCACTTGGTGGATATGTGGGTGCTGTAAACGTTTTCTCTCTTCCACAACATTAAAGACTAACATTTACTATCCCTCAGTATTTCCACAGGTGGAAAACTTCTTACCAAAGGAGAAGATAAATCCATCTTTAATCTATATTTAGGAAGCCACCATTCACCTACTATCTCTCCATCATATGGCTATCAGTCGGTGTAAGAAGGTCAATATATTTAACAATCAGCAATCAAATATGCAACATGTTCAATTACATAAAACATTCTCCAATTCAGATCATAGATCAATAGCAAACGTACAAACTATTTCTAAGTCCATTCTTTCTTTATCACTCGAGTTTCGTTAAATTCAAAGTGATTAGAATATAGACTTCTCCAACAGTATAACTTTTGGTCCATCCCCATTGGATAAATTTGTGGTGAAGAAGTGTGAGACTATTAGTCAGAAAAAACTACTCATCCAGTTGGAACTGGTTTAGATTACATCAGCAAATTCTTGCACATTCTTTAACTGAGTTGTTTACTTCCAACTTTGACACTTAAAATATCAGCATAACCAGTGCCCAAGATTGGGTCATTTTGACATTTAACAATTTATACCACAATTAAATTTAGAAATAGGGATAGACAAATTTGCTCTGCCACACCGTAAATACTCACTTGAAACACAAACAAATCTTATCCACTAAACTCATTTCTTTTCATTGTCATATAAATCAGATACTCATTAAACAAACTCTTCAAACCCACTAAACTAATTTTTTTTCACTGTTTTAAACAAATCAAATACACACACAAAACAATCCATTCAAACCCACTAAACTAATATTTTTCACTTTCTTATTCAAATCAAATACTCACACAAACAATTCAACAAATACTTAAAGAAACTATTCAGACCCATTAAACTAATTTATTTTTGCTCTCTTTTACAAATTCTTCCTTCTCCATCCTAATTTTCTAAATCTAATCTGCCTGTAAATAAATGTAAGTCAGATAAATTTTCTATGCACATCATTACAACTATGACACAATAATTCATATTTGTGACATCAGGACAAAAATGCATGCTCCTTGTCTTTGATACAAAACATAATACATTTCTAAAGAAAATTATTCATGCACTTTTACAAAGGCTCAAAATAAACTCCGATTTTGGCTTTGTTTGCATTGAGTAACTAAAGCATTCGCTGCAGGAATCAGTAGCCAGATATCATTCTTTGAAAAAAGAATAATCCATTGGAGTTGAAGCAGAGAGCCATACGTGTATCCTTAAATATATTCTGTTGCTTCACCTTCATTCATATTTTTATTTCATCACTTCTCTGAATCTGTTATTGGACCTTTAGCTTTTCATATGCTTTGAAAGGGTTCTCATGTTGATGGATTTTCAAGTGTGATAAATGCTGCCTGTCTTTACAGTTCAGTAACACTGCAATAAGTACTGCATTAAGATTTTACTGTTCAGTGTCTGTAGTGGTAAATGCTACATAAAGCCATACAGTCCACTAACTAGTGCAGTTAATGCTAGGTGAAACTTTACAGTCTACTGGGTCATGCAGTATGCTGCATGATTTTACAGTCCATTGGTTAGTTCAGTAAATGATGTGTAAAGACTATATAGTCCATTTAACTAGCGCAGTAAATGCTAGGTAAAACTTTATAGTCCACGGGCTAATGCAGTATGCTGCAAGATTTTACAGTCCATTGGCTAGTTCACTAAATAATTTATGAAGACTTTACAATCTACTGACCAATTCAGTATATGGTGTGTAAAAACTTTACAGTTCACAGATTAGTTCTATAGATGATGTGTAAAGATTTTGGCTTGTGCAATGAATGGTGCATGAGACTTTAAGCTCATTGGTTGTTGGTAAACATTGAAAAGATTTAATAGTCCAGTGGCAAGTGTGGTAAATGCTGTGAAAAATTTCAGTCAGTTTACTAGCATAGTAAATGTTGGCTAAAAACTTTACAATCCATTGATTAGTGTTGTAAATGCTGTATAAAAACTCTACATTCTACAGATTAGTTCAGTGATTGTTACTTTACAGCTTCTGACTAGTAAAACTTGCATAAGAACTGTACAGTCCAATAGCTAGTGTAGTAAATGAATGTTAACTTGTCATTGGGTCATTTTTCTTTCCTCTAAATGAAGAAACATGCATATACATATCTTTTATCTCTTTTCAACAGTTACATGAGTTGACTGAAACATTTGAGAAGAAAATTTCTGAATTAGAAGAACGATTGAAATCTTCAGAACTTGACCGGACGCAGCATGAGGCTGTTGTGAATTCACTGCGCCAAAATAGTAAGATACAGATAGAACGCTTGCAGCAGGAAAAAGCTATGGTTGAGGTTAGAAGATTTCTTTGACAAAATAGTTTAATTTTGTTGAGTGTCTGGTAGAATATTTCTTTTTTTGTTGTTGTTTTGGTGGCGGTGCGTGCATGTGTGAGAGTTTGCTAATGTTTGTGCGACTGATTTTGGTAAAAGTTGTCAAAAGTTTCATTAGAAATTCCTTCCCCTTAAATTTATATATTTGTTTTGCAGTATACATATTTTCAGAATCACTTTTTAAAAATATTTTTTATATATAAATATATATTTTTTAAAATATAAATGTGCCTGTAACTGTCTTTGTTGAATTTGAATTTTTTGCCATTGCTTTGGTGTCAATAGGTGAAACTTCAGACACAGGAATCTGACAACAGGGAATACAAAATCCGAGCAGAACAGGCGTGAGATATATTTTTTATTTGTTAACATTTTAATGTCAGATGTGCCTTCTTTCACATAAACTAACTTTATTTCAATAACCCGAAACCTTACAATTATTAAAATATTACAATTATTGTTATAAAAAGCTAATTACATTTTCAAGTTATTTTTTGTACTACCCATAATTAGTATGTGCTGTGAGCTAAGTTGCAAAAGAAAGTTTAAAACAGCTTTCTAATTATTGAATATAATTATACAGAAAATAACCTGAAGTGTTTCATTACTTATTATTATATTACATTTAATCTGGACTGCACTCAAAATCCCAGGCCTGTGTACATTTGACTGGGCATAGTAACTCAGTAAATTCTAAAAAATAATTATTGGTTTTTGCTTTGATTATTATTATCATTATTATTATTGCTGTTGTATTTTTAAGAGAGCAGAATTTGGTGTCTGTTAGCCAAGATCTACAGATTAAGCTAGCCTCTGCCACGAAAATCATTGCAGACAAATTGCCATTCATTGATACAAGTAAGCAGAAAGATCATCGTTTACTAAATTACTTCCCCTGTTTTTTATTTTCCAGTGAGATTGACTTCTGAATTGAGCGAATGGAATTATATTTCCAGATATGCTTAATTTTTTTTTTAAATCAAGAAGATAATTTTTAATATAGAAAAATATTCAATTATTATTGTAGATTCTTTTTAAAAATTCTTTTTTTTTATATTAGTTTGCAAATATTCTCTCATATTCTATACAGTAATTGTTTAAGACAATTTTCTTAGGCTGGCTACCCCCATTTTTTGTATGACAATAGCTTAGAATTTTTTCTTTTAAATTTTTATATATGTAGTAGAGTGAAAATGTTTGTTGTTTTAGACATGCTTAGTTTGCAACATTAACCGTGTTAATATATCATTGAGAACTACCATAAATGTACATATTTTATTTAGATTAATTTTCTGCATGATCTTTGTTATTATTTATTATGTTTTATGATTTTCATCTTGTCTGGCTCATCATTACTCCATTTAAAAAATAACTGTATAATTTGAATGTTGCTTGTCACAGAAAATAGAGAGTTGAATGGACTCAATCTACCAACCCACGATCGCAAGCATCAGCTGCGAGCACGAGAGCTGATCACTCAAGCAGCAAATCTTGTTGGTGAACTTGTTCAAGGAATGTCTAACTTTTTCACCTACAGTGAACAGCGTTCACGTATCTACCCAGCAGATGGAGTCACAGAACCTCATAGTCCCACTACAACCAAGGTAAGTCCCTATTTCAAAGCAAGTAATGAAGTTGTTCTGAGTTGGTGGTGGGGACTATTAACAAGAATAAATTTGTAATCAAAGACATGATAGAGGTCTTGTTGGTGCTCGTCTGAAGCCTGCCTGTTCTTCAGCTATGATTTCCTCTGCCTTTGGCTTATTAATTTAGTAAAGATCATATTAATTTAGCATGACTTTGCTTGGGTGGCATATAAGACTCATCATACGATAGTTCTGCTGCAAATTGCCTTTTTTCGGGAGAGTTATTATGAGTGACTGAGTCCACAGTGTTGGCCTTTCCCCTGTCTGCCTGATCTTACTGCAGATTATTAGTAAGGCACTTATCATGGCTTCTCCCCCTTCTTGGACTAGTTCTGCAGGTAATTAATTTTTTTTTAATCTCTTATGATGGGTTCTGACAGAATCTGGGTGTGCACATTGGGTATGTTTATGGTTTTGTAATAATTGATTTTAACCAGGAAGACCGAATCTGACTGCAAACATCTCTAATCTTGGGAGGGTGGGGGACAAGCAGAAAATGTCTGGACTTAGTGAGACTGTGATTTTCTTTCGGAAACTCTTAATGTCCCGATGGCTGGATAATAGAGGCATTATCGTCTGCAGAATTTGACATGGGAGCTGTTGTCAGTGAATGAATACTTCTGCATGTAATGGTATGGCATTATCTCTCCTATCAAACGCGGCAAAGAGGAGATAATGAGTGGGTATTTCTATATAGCTTCTGGCTTATAGCATGAATACATCTGAGTTTATGTCTGATGAATCATATCATACTCATGTATGTTCATCTGGTATGATGAAATAATGTATTTTCAGAAAAAGCAGTTACAAAATTACCTTAGCAAATAGATTTATATTATTTATAAAGTACCTTTACATGGATTGTATCTATGAGATATTTCTACTTTACAGTACTGTAAATTTCTACATGAAAACTTGGCATACCTGAGGCCAGTGGAAAAATCTTTGAGAAAATTCTCAGAAGAACTGAAGGATGAATGCCTTACACTTCTAGTGAGTCAGTTTTACTCTATTAGAATATTTCTTCTTTTGTTTGAATTAGTGTGTATTGCTTAGTGTTTACATCATCGTTGTGCTAAGTATTTTACTGTTCTAGGAAGTCAGCATTGACAGTTGTGTTCAGTGTTATACTATAACATTTACATTTACTCATTGTTTACAGTTTCATCATATTGTGTTACTGTTCTAGTAAGTCAATACTTATAGTCATTGTGGTCAGTGACTTATTCTTGCTTTAGAAGATTTCACATTTCTTTGCTCCAGCTCTTCTTTGTTTTATTATAGATGATGCTGTATGGTTTGGACATGACATAAATTGACATAACTGCTAACAGTTCAGCCATGTAAGATATTAGAACAAACATATATTTATTTTTCATTTATTTTTTTAAATATTAAAACCTCATTTGATTTCTTTTTTGTCTCTCAGGAAACATCTACCCATCTACAAGAGTTTTCTAAAAATTTCTCCAGTTTTGTTGCTTACTGCAACAAGCTTTTACCATATCAGATGTTGACGTAAGTACCTGACTGTCGTACAAACTAGATCTACATAAAAGAATAGAACTTTTCGTTTTAGTTGGTAAATAGCTACTCAGATAGGAACAGACAGTATAAGCAGAAAGAAAGCATGAATTTATAACATATGATTGCACTTTTCAGCATACCATAAACCAAATGGGTTTTCCTCATTAGGATGTATCTTATTTCGGTGACATCAGGAAAAGAATATGGAATAATACCATTTGCATTTTCCATCATACCTTAAATATAATGGGATGTTTAGACCCCAGTGACATTAAGAAAGGAATGTTCAATTAAATACCATTTGCACTTTTCATAGTACTCCAAACATTAGCAGGTATGGTATCACACCCAAGTAACATCAAAACAAAAACGCATTTGTTGATATCTTTTTCAACCACCCACACACACACACACACTTACCTGAAGCAAGTATCTACAACAGCCTTTCTCAACTTTTTACCCAAGGAGGAACCCTTGAAATAATTTTCATGTTTCATGGAACCCCTGCATAAAAAATACTATCTTTACGATGCTTATGTTTTTTAATCACAATCTCAGGGAACCCCTAGCAACCTCTCCTTATCTACAATATTAGCATATGTTATCTTACCTAAGTGACTTCAGGAAAGAGAGCATTTATTTATATCTTTTGCACTTTATATCATATCACAGCCAGGTGTTTATAGCACTAGGAGAATGTCAGCGATGCGACCTGCATTCCAGACACTTAATAAGTAGAGAGTAAAAACAAACTCTCATGAGGCTTTGAAAATTTTTAGTTAATTTAAAATCTTTGAATATTTGATCTAAATCATTTTAAAATCTTTGAAATTTTTTCTAATTCATTTTAAAACCTTTGAAAATTTGATCAATCTCAGTCTTTGTATGTTCACTGTTAATTTAGCAGGACACTTTTAAAAATTTAATTTTAATGCTTATAAGACATTTCAAAAATTGTTATTAATTGTTAAAACTTAAATTTGCTGACAGTAAATCTTGGCTTCATGTCGAAAAGACAGAACTTGATGCCAGAAAGTTGGATTATTTTTTTTTATCTTCTTGAGAATAGTTTGAAAGTGTTAACAAAGAATTTTTCTGAATCAAAGATAGTTTTAAAAAATGTTAAATAATGTGAGCTGTACACTTTTCTGGCAATAATTATAGGCTTTTTCTTGTAGAAAAGATAAAATTTGATGGCAAAATATTGAATTCTTATTTTGTATTCTATAAAGCAGTTTTGAAGACTTTAATACAAGGTATTTCTGAATTGGAATTGCTGTTTGCTTATTTTTTGTTTTATTTTTTTTTAAACAACAACCAAAATTGCTAATTGGGAGTTTATTTAGATAAATTTATGAATGATTTCCCCTTTTCTTTTCAGAAACATGTTTGCCTATTTCACGCAGTGAATAAATTTATCTTTTCCTATCACTTTCAGCAAGATAGATCTTTGTTCTCAGTCGTTTTTAACCAGTTTTTATGAATAATCGTTTCAGTTAAATTAGAATTTAGCCATTTTAAAAATGTAAGTAAAAATAACCCGTTATATAGATATATATTTTATCAAATAAATTTCTTCAGGAAAAAGTCAGTATATGACTAATAATGCTTCTTTGGGTAAAAAAATCAGTGTAGTAACAGAAAAATGCATCTTTATTGTTTTTTAAAAATCAGAATATAATAAACAAATCATTTGAAAAATAAAAATCAGAATTTTACAAACAAAATGCTTTTAAATTCATTGACAGACAAAATGCCTTGAGTTGTAAAAAAAAAAATAAAATCTAGAGATAAGTTTCACCTTAGTTGCATGATAGCATAAAGTTAGTGGTAATGTGTAAACTTTGCTGTGTTTGTTGCTGGCACAAGAAATATCTAGTCAGTTTTTCTCATGTGATCATGAATGATGCTTTGGGTTGAAACCTCTTGTTGTCTTGTTGTTTATGGTGCATTCTTCATTCAGAAACTGGTATATGCACTTCATTTATAACATTTCAATGGCAAAAATGTACATTTAAAATTTTTTATTTATATATTTTGCTGATAACATGTACAATATAGTATCAGAGATAAAATATTGGGTTTCAGTTTGGAAGAAGAAAGTCAGGTATCATCATGTACATCTACACTGGCCACAAAAAATAGAGAGCTGCTGAAGTCTCTCGCAAGTCTGAATGCTGTCCTCAACAAACTGGAAACATTTATTACAATTCTTGCTGTTCAGAGTAAGATTTACAAGGAAGAGGTGAAGGAAAGTGAGAGATAGGAGAGAATTGCAGGGGGTAAAAGAAATGAAATAATGAAGAGTTTGAAAGGGGAGAAAAGAAAGTTTGACAGAGGGCAAAAAGAGTCAGATATAAAGAAAATGAGAATGTGTCAATGAGAGAGAGATAGAAGAAGAAGAAAAGAAAAGAGAGTAAAGAATGATTAAAGAGAATGACAGAGTTTAAAGAGAGTGATATATAGAAGACAATGACTGGGGATGAAAGAAATGAGAGTATGAAAGAGAGAGATTAGCATGAGAAATATGAAAGTGGAAAGATAGGAGAAATGTAGGGGAGAGAGAGAGAATGAGAGAGTGAGAAGAATAATACAGAGAAGTAGGGCAAAAGAGAGAAATAAAAGAGAAGCTAAAAAGGAGGGAAAGTGAAAGAAAAGACAAAAAGGCAGGAGATGAAAGAAGTGATGTGATTCAATTCAGAATACATTGTGTATATGAGTTACAATTGTACTTAATTCTCTACATAATGTAATGTGTATTGATATTTGTTTAGGATGCAAAAGATATGTAAGATAGCATGAAAGATAGTCTCACTTCAAATTTTATTAAAACAGTTCCAATCAAGTAATATTACAGAACATATACAAATTAATTTTATCTACTGATTTCATTGAAGCCATTTGAAATTCAGGATGCATATTAAAGATGGCATTGAAAGTTTACAATAATTCCCACAAATACTAAATTAATTGATCATGAAGCGAATGCAAAAATTAAAAACAACTGTTGAATCTTTTCACCAAGTTGCAAGCATTTCCTTCTGTTCTCAGAATTACTTCTCCATTTGTTACCTTTGGCATCACATGATTGGTTGAACAGTAATATCTTGTCACATGTGATGAACAATAAAACGTTGTCTAATGTTGAATTACTTTCTACAATGCATTTGGCAGAAACAATTTGACACACAAAAAAAATTGTTGTTTTATAAGTTAAATGGATGTGTGAGCATATGGCCCCTAATATGCCTCATATTTATTCTAATATAACTGTGTTTTTATAAATACTAACAGATGGTCTTGAATTTGGATACTGTAGTTGATAAAAATTGTTGCCTGATTGTGTATAAATTTGGTCAACTGGCCAGTTATATGTGTAAAAATAAAAGTGCACTTACATCACCATTATCTTCTCAAGTGATCATGTGTTCCTGTAAACTGTGCACTTTAGACACAGAGTGATGTAGCCAACATGTGTTCCTATAAACTGTACACTTTAATCACAGAGTGATGTAGCCAACATGTGTTCCTGTAAACTGTACACTTTAGACACAGAGTGATGTAGCCAACATGTGTTCCTGTAAACTGTACACTTTGATCACAGAGTGATGTAGCCAACATGTATTCCTGTAAACTGTACACTTTAATCACAGAGTGATGTAGCCTACATGTGTTCCTGTAAACTGTACACTTTAATCACAGAGTGATGTAGTCAACATGTGTTCCTGTAAACTGTACACTTTAGATACAGAGTGATGTAGCCAACATGACCACTTAGTATAAAATTATTATTATTATTAATTAATCTTTCATAACTAATTTCAAGTGATGAGAATATTAATTTTATTTTATTAATGATCCTCCAACAGACACCACTTGTCTCTCACTTGGCGTTTGTTTTGGCATTGTAAACATTTTCTCTATTCCACAAAATAAATCAACATTTACAGTCACATAATGTTTCCGTGGGTGGAAAACTTCTTACTAAAGGAGAAGACAAATCCAACTTTTAATCTATATTTAGCGAGCCCCCATCCACCCACTTTCTTCTCCAACATAAGATTATCATATCAATATGTGTAAGAAGGTTGATAAATTATTAAAAGAAAAAAAATCAAATATACATATGACAATTACAATGAAATAGATAACTTGACATCAATATTCCATGTTCGGATAACTATTATATTTCTCTACATATAATAATAATAAAAAAATAATTACAGTTCAACAATAGAGTCGATATAAATTGCAGGTTAGTCCTATCAGAATAGAAATGGAGTTATTAGAGTTAAATGTGTAAATTTATGTGACCTGGATTAAACTCTGCTTGTCAGTCTTTCACTTTTGCAACAATGTCTTAGTGTCAGCTCCCACAGTTTTTTGTTTCCTTTGCAATGTCAAAATGTCCATGCTCAGCACATGTTCCCACAACTGGAAACTTTGAGATGTTGCTATATTCTCGAATGTCTCCTCCCTTGTCATTCATTCATGTAGAACATGATTTCAGCAATTCTGGAATGGAGGAAGCTGGTTTTCAGGTCATCAGTGGTGCTCCAACGGTCGGCAAGACTAAGGGATAGATAGAGTCCTAGAGTTATGTTTGATTGTTGTCTCTTTTTAGAGGAGGGTTGGTGTAGGCTGCATAATGCCATTATGTGACAAGTGTACTGTATGTCTTCCTGTTAATAAGTAGTAGCTTTGATACACTGTTCATTGCATTGCCAGTTCTTCCTCTGGATGATGTTATCTTTGGCACAATGTTAGTTGCATGGTGATGCTATATAGCAGGGGTGCACTAACCACAGGCCGCATGCGGCCCCCAAAGGACTTTTGGATGTTACCATTATTACGAATGTAAAGCACATTATTTCATTATTTGTGTTGTTTTTTTCTACTGAGCCATCCATGTGGCAGCCCTCCATGCACTATCAATTGGAAATTTGGCCCTCTGGCCTAAAAAGATTGTGCATCCCTGCTATATAGACTTGCTGGTTGCCTAAGCATGATATTTTTAAAATACCAGGATTTCTTTTTAGCGTTGACACTATTTCCCATATCCATCTTAGACATAAATTAAAAATATAAATTTATGATATATATAAAATCAAGCAAGGCGCATTTCTCTTGAATATATTATTACATAATCAAGATTTAATAATTACTCATCTTTCGGAACATACAAGGTTTTATTAAAGTATAAGAGAAAATTCATTTTTATTTGCTTAATTTTTTATTTGCTCTACATAAAATATTTCTAAAAAAAAAAATTTAAATGTATTTAAGTAGCTCTCCTTGCCTGCATGTGTGTGTAACAAGTATGTACATTTTGTGAGTGCATGTTTGAGAGCGTGCATTTGTCGTTGTGTATTTGTGTGCATATATTTGAAAAAATATGATGTTCTCTTTAATTTTGTATATATGATAATACTGGTTTCTATTTGTGCATTGTTTGTAGGCAAACAAGATTGCGGACATCCTCAAGCCAGCCATCCTCGTTTCTTCAAACTTGTAAACACAGCACTTTTACAGTTCCATGAAATCATTAAAGGTTATTTTTTGTAATCCTCTCTCTCATTTTTACATTTCATTTCATATTTCAGTGGTTTACTCCATATGAAATACATCATAACTGTGGCCAAGAATTTATTTGTAAATATCAAATTGGCCCATATTTCGAACAAATGTTTGGAAGTTTAGTTGTCAGGGAGCGGTGTTATTGTGTTTAGTTTTTTTATAGATAAAAACTGAGTGTACATATACTTAAAAATTTTGATTCAAGCAACTGTCTAATAGCAGAAAATTATTATGTTATTATTTTACAAATTTAGCCTCATTTCACAAACATAGTTTTATTTGTCCATCTTTTTAAAGCTTTGGTAAATCAGTTCTACACTTCATTGTCATTTTATGCGAATAGCAGATAACTAAAATTAAATAATAGTGGAGAAACAAAGAAGAAAACAAAACAGAATATAATGTTAGTTTAACAACCTAGATTGAGTTATGTCTCCTTGAATATATCATCACCATTGTAATCCATACTGTTGTAAACCACACCATTGTAATTGTTTGTGAGTTATACCTGCTGTGGAAAGGCAATGGTTAAATAAATTTATGTTAGCAATCCATGACATTTCCTGACTTATCCTGCTGAAATGTTTCATCTGATCATCTTAGATGTGTCCAAACATTACAACTCAAAAGTTTCACTGGAACACCAGTTGCCAACGGCAACCCAAAAGCTGAAAACTACAGATGAATGTGTTGTATCATCTCTCATTTCTTTGGTCACAACCATTGGAAAGGTAAGTATTTGTTTGGTGTCAAATATGATATTGTATCATTCAGAGCAATAGTTGGCCATTTTGTGAATGTTAAATCGACCTTAACAGTAAGACTTTAGTCTTTTGGGCTGACTATCTCAAGCACCTAATCAATCAGTTTGATGAATCATTTAGTAGTCATTTAATTTTGGAAGAATTTGTACTGATTTTGCTTTAAGTCTACTGGTCACTTTAAGCAATCATATATAAACTTTTGAAGTGATATTTGTTTTACAGAAATCTTCCTAATGCTAATTTTATGGAAACCCTCCTGATACTTGTTTCACAGGAAAACTTTACTGATATTTGTTTTACAGAAAACCCTCCTGATTTTTGTCTTACTGGAAACCCTCCTGATATTTTTGTCTTACAAGAAACCCTCCTGATATTTGTCTTACTGGAAACCCTCCTGATATAGGAAACCTGGTAATTTTTTTTTACAGGACATCCCCCACCATGTTTTCAGCATTAATGGCAGCCACAAATTCAAGTCTTATCCAATGAAAGCCTCTTAACATATTTACCTATCCTTAATTTTCCAAATTCTCAAGTTGGCTACTACATACTTTGGCATACAATTCCCTTCTTCAGCCATTTCTCAAGCTTTGGTATCCGTGTCATAGACCTCTACTTCTCAAGGATAATATGGAACTAATGAGTCAGTAGTACTTATAGTCACCGTTTCTTATCTTATCTTTAACATTTTGGGTTTTTTTCGTACTTTTGAAACCAAACTTTTTAGTGATGGTGATTGTTTCTCAGAGATATAATTTTTGAACATTTGTTTAAGGGATAGCTCAGAAAATTTTATTTTCTCAAGGTCTGTTCTTATCAGAGTCAAAACATTATACCATATCATGTGTGTTATTTTTAAATGCATATTTTTATACTGACTTCAAGTGTTTAATATATGTGTGTGCATGCTTGTGTGCGTTTTTCAATGTCACTTTTTATCAGAACAATTCTTAGGTGATTATGTCTTGTTTTAGCAGTGTCACAGATCTTAGATTTTCTGAATTAGAGGTATGAAGATTTCTTGTGTCTTGTACAGTGTAGCATTCTGCAGTGCTCTACATAAAATCCAAATAATGTATCAGAATTGCTCCTGATGGCTTGAAGTTGTAGTACAGGGTAATGTTCTACAGTGTCATAGACAAACTGGCACTTATATTCAATGAATTTCATTTTTATGTATGAGTAATATTCTACATAGAGAAACTGGCACTTATATTCATTTAATTTCATTTATGTCAGAGGAAGAAATTCAAAACATTTCTTCAGCATGCATTTTAGTTTCAAACCAAAGATTTTTCATGCTTTAAACTATTTTCACCACTGAAATATATTCTGAAAATTTTCAATTTTCAATTTGCTTTCAGGTTATTGAAATATAACCAAGTGGTCCATTGAGTCATTTTGGTTTTTGCTGTATATCAGTTGATAGATATTTGTTTTTGAAATGTTGTGCTACCATATCTGCTGAAATTCTGTTTACTTGGAAGTAAGCTTATCTTTTAGTAAGCTTTTAATTTACTTTCATTTGGGGTTCACATTGACATTGAAAAAGTTTCTTGCTGCTAGGAAATAGAAATTTGCTCATCTGTCGTGTAAGGTCTCAAGCACATATACTTGCTCTCCTTATTCAAGGTCTCATGCAGACATATTTACTTATACAGATTCTTTGACATGTAGACTTGGTCCCCCTATATTTTCTGGGTCCGACAGAAAATTTGGGGCAGACCACTGTTTCTCATCCTTAAATAGAAAATGGATATTGGGAACAACTATTTTATAATAAGTCAATATTTTTCCACCACTAAAATGAAATTTGAACAGTAAAAGATGATTGGTTGTCATTGTGAGGAATTACTTGAATATCACATGCTTGTATCATGAACAGATTGGTTGTCATTGTGAGGAATTACTTGAATATCACATGCTTGTATCATGAACAGATTGGTTGTCATTGTGAGGAATTACTTGAATATCACATGCTTGTATCATGAACAGATTGGTTGTCATTGTGAGGAATTACTTGAATATCACATGCTTGTATCATGAACAGATTGGTTGTCATTGTGAGGAATTACTTGAATATCACATGCTTGTATCATGAAAAGATTGGTTGTCATTGTGAGGAATTAGTTGACTATCACATGCTTGTATCATGAACAGATTGGTTGTCATTGTGAGGAATTAGTTGACTATCACATGCTTGTATCATGAACAGATTGGTTGAATTTGCTAATAAATGGCCAGAGAAATAGGATCTTTATTATAATTTCGACCATTGCAAAGTTGCTATACAGTAAACATAGAAGCTTTCCAACTATTGGAATTTCTTTATCCGGTACATATGCTGGGATTGATTTCTTGGTTTGTTTTTTTCCCTTTTCAATTCAGATATCTGCCTTCCTGTCTGGGAATTTAGAATTTTTTACATCATCTGCTGGGTACCGAACACGAGGCAGCAGTATTGGAACAGAGGTGACTTTGGATGGACCTAGATCTCATCCTGCTATCTCTGGCTTCAGACAGAAAACTGCAACCTATCTGTCTTCTCTCACTATGGTCAGTATTTATTGTGTCCACTATGTACATAGATAGGACTACACACAGCCAGACCATATCTTTATTATTTAATCTGTTCATCAGATGAAATAAAATTTGCTGCAGCAGATATAATCCATTTACCGAGCTTCTGGAAATTTATTACAACTCAAAACCTTGGCACAACAAACATTTTGCTATCCTCAAAACTCTGGCACTAAAATCATACTCGATTAACCATCATCAAAACTTTGGCACTACAGACAACTTTTTATCCTCAAAACTTTGGCATCAAATAATCTACTATCCTCAACATTTTGGCACCACATTCTTTTCTAGCTCGTCTCTAAACTTGGGCAGCACAAACATATACTACTTTTAAAAACTTTGGCTCTACATACAAACTCTTTCCTCAGAATTTGGACACCACCAACATACTCTAATATCTATCCTCAAAACTTGGACATTACATACATACTCTTCAATCCTTAGAAATTTGACACCACAAGCATACTCTGCTGTTTTTTAGAACTTTGGCACCACAAACATACTCTACTATCTGTCCTCAAAACTTTGACACTACAAACTTGTTCTATCCTCAAACCTTTGACACCACAAACATACTCTACTATCTGTCCTCAAAACTTTGACACCATATTCTTTACTCTCCTCAAAACTTTGACACTGCAAACCTGCTCTGCTCTCCTCAAAACTTTGACACCACAATCTGGCTCCACTAGGATATTAAACTACCCTTAAAACTGGCACCATAAACATATTCTGCTGTCTTCAGTATTCTGGTACATATATTCTGCTGTCCTCAGAACTTTGGCACCACAACATACTCTGATTAATGAAACAGAAAAATGCCATATGTCTTAATTAAATTCACAATCCATGTGGCAACTGAGATTTGATAAAGAGTCACTTGTAGGTTGCTTCACTTGTTTTTGCACATGCATGCATATGTAAATAGTAGTGATTGTATATTATCCCTTATTTGCCAGTGCAATTTTTGCTGCATGAGGGCTTGCCAAAATGCAAATGGTTACCATTGCAATATGTAATAGTCAACTGGTTAAAGTGTACCTATCTCTCCAGTGCAAATGGCTTCAACTGTGGATATAAAGGAGATTTTTACTGTTTTTTTTTTCTTCAATTTGTGCATTCAAAGATGAGAATATGCTCTCCACTTTATTGGGAAATGCTTGATAATTGCAAACAACACGATGATCTGAGAGATGATGCTGAAGCAAATGGAGAATACAATAATATTGTGACCGAGAGATTAGCACTATTTTTACAAGCATGATTTTATCATATAATTAACCTTCAGTAGTGTATTTTTCACCTTCCTCTTTGCTTATATAGTTCAGTTAAAGTTTGCCAAAGCACACTTTCTGCTTGTTGTCCAAAACAGAACTTTAGTTATTAAATACAATTCTCAAAGATTTATAATTATTTAATGCATTGCATGTTTTTTTTGATAAGTAATGTTAATTTAGAACCATAAGAAAATAAATTAGAGTTTATTATATATCACAAATAAGATATTTGTATGCATAAATATGTAACTATATCTTACCCCCAAGTAGACTGATTTTTTTTAAAATAAAAGACCACAAACCTGCATATTTTAGCATACATAATTCTACCATTCTGAAAATATGTACTTTATACGGATAAAAATTACTGTTGATATACTAGAACATTTAGACAACAACATCAAAAAGTTCTTTACAGAAAATAGCTCTGAGAACAAAAAACGTCAAACATTTCTGCATGTTACCAAAACCATTGCACTTTGGTATGGAATGATGACAGGATTCTTTCCTACCTGGCTTGAAACTGTCTGTACGACTGTGGACACTTTAGGAATGGGAAGCTTGTACTGTACTCGTTTAGCGTTTGATCAATGAGTTTTTGTTTAAGGCTGATTATACTCTTCAGTAATTGTACTTCTTTGAATTAAGTTTCTATATTAAACACAGACATTATTGGCATTAATGGTCTTATGAAGAATATAATGGATTTTTTTTAATATCTTTTTGTTGTTTTTGTTTTTATTTTTTAATGAAATGTCATATATTCTGTTCTGATCAGCACAACTCTGGATCTTATTTTAGCTCCTTTTGAATTCCCTGGTTTCTGTAATAATAATCACCATCAAACTGTTGTGTAATTGCAAGTTTGTATATGGTATTGAATCATTTATATCTGTTATTTATTTCTTTGCATGATTAATTGAGAAGTCACTTTTTATTTTAGCAATCATGTCCAGACTCTGTACCATACAGAGTTGCTGTTCAGAACCGCAAAACATTACTGAGCTCTGCTGAGAGCAAAGAGGGGCTGGCAAAACAGATTGCTGGGTTCCAGGAAAGAGTGGGGCGCCTGGAGCAGGAGAAAGAACATTGGTTGCTTGAGCTGCAGCTGCTGAAGATCAAATACGACAATGAGCAACAGGTATTTCCATCTTGTGAACTCAGCCACCCAAACAATCATGCACACACACTTTATGGCATACGCCCCCCCATGCACACATACAAATGCAAATGCACTTATGAGTGTTCAAACTGATACGCATAAGTACACTTTACGCATACAATTTTCTTCGATTCCAGATCTAATGATTTTTTTTGTTTGTTTACAACATATAAGGCATTGATTTGTACTGAATAAACTATTAGATTATGCACATTCCTGCATACAGTGACCCTTTTTGCAACAGTTAACATTAATGCTGAGTAGTTCCAAGTTGATGTCCTCACCAGATAAAGTTTATCTGCTATTATTATTTTTTTTTATTATTTTTCTACCTTGAAAATTCTTGTACTAAAAATGAATCTTGGAGAATATCTTGTTGGAGCAGCTTACAAACAAAACAAAATTAATCAAAATACTGAAAGATCATAGATAACAAGTTCATTTTAATAATTTTTGCACAAAGGAGGCTGATGGAAGTTTATTAGAGTTTAATTATATGGTTAGTAAAATTTTCCAGTAGCAATAGTAATATTTGTTTTAACTCATCACATAAGTTTTAAAATGGTATTAGGTTTTAAGGATAAAACTTGAAAATTGTAATAAAAATAAAGTCTTAATAGTTATTGAAGGATACTAATTTCCCTTGTATTGCAAGATATTTTAACTGGCTGATATTAAATGGGACAGCCAGTGTTGAGCCATAGGCTGGCTGGTTGTTAGGGGGTTAATGTGTACTTCTACAATTCATTTATTTTGCAGATGGAAAAGCTCATATGATCGATTTATATATTTCTGCCTAGCATCCACTTTCAGTGTTTATTGATTTTGTAGATGGTATACTATTCATATATATATATATTACATGGTGCCCATTTATAATAATGGACATCATTACTATTTACAGATATTCCCTAGCTCAAAAATTACTTTCCTTTCATTTTATTAATGATTCAAGTTTATAAAACTTGTTTCTTAACATTTTAGAACAATCACTGACATAGGAATAATACATTTGTATTACACTATGTAGCTATGGACTACACAAAATAATTATTTTTTTTCAATAATATTAAAAATTACTATAATTAATAAAAGATGCATTTATCTTGCTTCTATTTTTATTTTATACCTGTTAAAATAGCTCTCATTTTTTCTTTTTCTTTTTTTTTTTGATGAGGAGAGGTATTATGTAACCATGTACAACCTTGTTTCTGTACCTGTACAGACATATTCATTAAAAAATTTCCTAAATATGTACAATATTTTTTTTATAACACAGTAGTATGTAATAAATATAGGATACAACATAAATATAACTGTGTAATTCAGAATTTTAATAATGTATCATACATAACAAGTTATTGTAGGATGTTTTATTGCAGCTTATTAAGCACCAAACTCAACCCCCTTGTAGATTAAATACAAAAATCTGTTTATACAAAATATGAATTTCAAACCATTGTTTCTGATGAATATATCTCATCCTAATAGAGAGTTGTATGGCTGGGTGAGGTTGACTTGTATGGCTGGGTAAGAATTGAATTGTATGGTTAGGTGAAGATTGAATTGTTGGCTGGGTGGGGTTGAATTAGTTAGCTGAGTGGGGTTGAGTTGTATGACTGGTGGGAGTGAATTGAATGGCTTGGTGGGAATTGAAAGGGAAATGTTACAATAGTACCCATTTAATGATAGAGCCTTCATAGCTCTGGCAGTAGCATCTCAGGTAGGCATGGTAGACTTGACGCAGTAGCATCTCAAGTTGTTATAGTAGAATTGACACAGTAGCAGTTTATCATCATTACTAGGTTGGAGGCAGTCTGAACTCTTCTCCCTTTAAGTGATTTTAACACGTTTATTTAACAAATTTTAAATTCTGTTTGTATTCTGACAAGTCATGCCTTTTGTTTCCAATCTCCAGGGGGTATCTCAATTATTTTATTCATTGTTTTCGTTGTATAAAAATAATTAAAAAATTAAAGAAATAGTAATGACATTTTTATTTATTTTTACCATTATTGGTCACCTTGTTAAAATCTTAGGGCCACTATATTTCCATACACTTTTCAGTTTGGTGTGAATATTTGACAGGATCTAGTGTGTATAATGAAGCAACACTTATTTTTATACCTAGAAGTGGCAATACTTTATTTTAAGTAAGTGAGCATTTTACTCGCTGCTTGACTTGCTCATCAGATTTCCTGATGAGATCTATCTATATCTGTACAAGGAAGCTTTTATAATAGTCCAGTGCAGAAATACTTATGCAAGCAAATGACTTGTTGCCACTGTTTTGACTTAAGAGAATTAGGGGAGATAATCCAACTAGTACAGACCTGAAGAAGAAAGATAGAAGATGATCTTGATAGCTTGCGTACATTTGGTAGGGATTAGGCATGGACCATGAGCACTTCTGATTGAGATAAGGGAAGCTATCCTAATTGTACGGGCACTTTGGATTGAGATTGGAAGAACCAGTCACAAAAATAGGGGCCTTGGGCACTTTGTGATTAGAGCTGGTCCTAACAGTGTGGACCTTGAGCCCTTTGAATGAGATTAGGAGAACTGGTCCTAACAGTATGGGCCTTGGGCACTTCTGGTTGAAATTAGGAGAATTGATCTAACAGTATGATAGGAGAACTGGTCCTAACAGTATGGGCCTTGGGCACTTCTGATTGAAATTAGGGGAACTGATCTAACAGTTTTGACTATGAGCACTTTGAGTGGGATTAGGAGAACTTATTCTAACAGTGTGCCTTGGGCACTTCTGATTGGGATTAAAAGAATTGATCTTACAGTATGGGCCATGAGTACTTCTTAAAATGGAATAAGGGAAGCCAATCCTAATTATATGAGCTGCGAACACTTTTGATTAGGATCAGGAGAGCTAATCCTAATCTTTATAAATATTCTTTAAGCACATTTTATATTAATAATTTCAAGTTTTTTGGTTTAACATTTTGTTGAATGTTGCACAAACATACACATATACTTTAAAATATGCTTTAAAAAAATGTTAATGATCAGTTTCTTTATAAATGCAGAAAGTGAAAAAACTGGAGCAAGAAGTGGAAAACCTGCGCAATTCCAGTGGCTTTTCCAGCTCTGCTGCAAGTTATGCAGGGTCCATTGAAGACAACATTGACAGGATGTCTATCACCCAGCGTACTGATTCTGTGGGCTCAGGGACAGGTGGTGTTATGGAAACCACTGTGGTAAGATGTGCAGAATTCTTGCAGTTAATGTCCTAGAGTAGTCATGTGAATTCTTCATGCCGACTACTTTCATCAACACTTTTCTTAGATATGATATATAAGTTCTAACAAATGTAAAGATCAGTTAAGATTTATGCTTACACTTTCTATGTTCATGTCATACAACTACAATAAATAATAAATACTTTCAGAATGACAGCAAGATAGATAGTGCACAACAGTAACAAAAGGGAATTAACACTAGATATTAAAATCAAAACAAAAGAGATGCTTATATTTATAAGTAAAGAATTACAGACTACACATTTACAGTTAACATGGGACAAAATACTTCCTTTACAATATTGAACCTAATGCTTCAGGTTCCCAAAATTCTCAGAATTATGGCTATCTTAAATCTTACTTTTTTTCCTAGGACACCCATTCCATATCCTAAAACATACTTTGGAAATAAAAGTAAATAAGAAACTAAAATATTTCTTTGCATACAGTTATTAACTGGGAGAAACCCATTAAATATAAAATGGAGGAACAAAACTTGAAAGTTACAAATTAAGCCATCATAAAAACAAATTATGAACATAAATACAGATTGCAGGTATAAATAGGAAGGTTTTGGAGACATTTCACTTGGGAATGAGAACTTGATCATGTGGGTAATCATAATTCAAAGATTACTTTATACATGTGTTAGCCTATAGGATTTCACTCACAAATCAGAAACATTTTTGGGGGTGGTACTTTTTTTTAACGTGTTATTTATGACAGGTGCTTTGGATTCTGTGAATTTTGCTTTGTTTTTTGTCTTAACAGTTAGGTCATCTGCAGGTTCAGCAGCTGGTAGGTTCAGGTGACATGGACACAAGAGAACAGCTGATCAAGGCTCACTTTACACAACGCATCAATGACCTCAACCTTCAACTACAAATGGCAGACAGCAAATCTGTTCATTTTCATGCTGAGGTGAGTTGTACATCATAGGTACTTTGTGGTAAAATATGCTACATTTGCTTATTAATTAATAATGTGATCAGTTAATATACTTTTTGATTTTTCTTTTGTTGATAAAGTACAATGCAGCAACTGTGAACCCGAGATTGATCAAGACAAGCATATATATTAACTTAAAATTTAAATCTAGACCATCAAATTAAATCATGCATCAAAGACGATATAACTTTAAGAGTTTTGTATCACCATATGTATTTGAGTCTACATGTATATTTTAAGAGGACTTTGAAACTGTTATGCATGCAAGCACATAAGATATTCACAACATATACTAGTATAAAAAGCATGACTGCTAAACTTTACAACAAGAAAACAGTGCAGCATGAAAATTTTAAATGTACAAAACAAAATCATCTACAACAAAGTAAAAATTTCAGCTACATGGCCTTCATGAAGAATATACAGTTGATTAATAATAATAGCATATTAATGAATTCCCATCTCAGTAGATTGCTTTTTCATATATCAGTAGGCTTATTTATTTCATTAATATTTCATTGTTATTAATAATTTCAACAGAAATACACTAAAAAGAAGTTAACAATTTATAAAGTTGATGTTCTTTTGTCTTGCAGGTTAGGGCTCTCCATAAACAGCTGCGACTTGCAGAGCGTGCCAAAGCGCAGGCGGAAGAGGAACTGAAAAGCACCAATCAAATTATAGCTCAGGTCAAGGTACATACTTATTCTTGCATCCCTTATTATGATGCATCTTCGGGCAGTGCAGTTTGACTGATTCTTAATAAAAATTTGCTTCAGATGAAGTAAAAAGCGTTGAACATTATATTAATCTTTTTATATAAGAAACAATAGCTCTTTTCATTTCCTTCAAGTCTCTTCAGTTGTTCTTGCTCTTATATCCACTTCAACGCATTCTCACGTCTGTTTCAAATTGCTACCTCAGGTTGTTTGGTATTTAACCAGCTCTTTGTGACCAAACATGGATAGCTTTATGCCTGTTTCGTATTGCCTCAGGTTTTTTTATATTTAACCAGCTCTTTGTATACATGGGATAGCTTATGTCTGTGCAGGCAGGTAACATGTAAATAACCACAAAACAATCAATTAAATGTGACATCATTTTAAGATTCTGATCCCTTTAAAGTTTCTTTTTTCTTCTTTTTTTTTTGTTGTTGTTTTGTCAGCATATTGCTGCTCAGTCATTACCAAACCCCATAGAGAAAGGTGTGGTCTTTGTTTTTTTTGTTTAAAATATCCAAACAGCATCACATAAGTTGATGGAACCAAATCTTTGCAAGCACATGTTAGTAAAGATTTAAAATTTCATTTATAGTGGCATAATTTCATTCTTTTATACTTTGGATTAATTTCTTCTTATTTCTTATTTGTACATTGCTTGCTTAAAATATGCTGGCATTCCAGGATGAGCTGCAGACGACAACTCGGAGCTATGAGGGTCAGCTAAGCATGATGAGTGAACACCTTGCAGGCATGAATGAGAAGTTGGCTTTGCAGAAAGATGAGATTGATGATCTCCGGAGTCAGTTGGCACCACACAAAACCACTTTTAGCAAGGTCATTTCATTGATGTTTGTTTTTGAAATAACTGCAATTTTTTCCTAATATTTTATGTAAACAAAGGAGAAAAAAATTAATACCAAATTATTCACATCATATTATTTCCATTATTTAGTATTATTGTAGTTGCCCTGTTTAGACTTATTTCTATTTTTTGATAGGCTGGATTGAAAAGATAAAAATGGCATGCAACTTGAATGTCTGAAATAAAATTGTTTTTTTCAGTAATATATTCTCATTTAGGATTTTGTTTCTTCTTTCAGATTAGCAAGAAACCAAAGAAGTAATACAACCAGTGTGGAATTTTAATTGATATTTCGAAACGTCAGTCTGCCATAAGGTCCATGTTCCATTAGGTCCGGATTATTTGTTGTTAATATTCTCTTTATCAAGGAGCCATTTGTCTGGATATGCATCATGTGTCTGTAAACAGATTTCCTGAGTTATGCTATTTTGTGATTTAACGGGTTGACTTCTATGCGGACATGTGCATTTTGGTGGGAATAGGTTGGCTGCTGGATTTTCACTGTGTGACTTTGGTGCACCAGCCATTTCACCTACGTGCCTAAAGGTATGGTGACAGTGTGAATCACCCTACTGTTCATTTCACTTTCTTCAAGAACATGGCATATGCATGCTATTCGTGATTAAAATTGGAAACAACAGGACAAAGGGAAATGGTAAAAGAATGTTTGCAGAATATGTGAATGGATTAAAAATGAAACCGCTTTTACCTAAGTCGTCTGTGTGAAAAATGATGTAAAAAAGATGAACAAGAGGAAAATAAAATTATGATAGTGGAAAGGAATGGGATGCTTTTATTGTTCTTTCCAATAAATTTTCTTCATTTTCAGAAGTTTTGGTTGCTAAATGTGACTGATTATTTGCATGTAAATACTGCACATGTAATTAAAATAGAACAAAGCATTATATTTATATCAATAAACATTGGAGAAAAGTAATTCGTTTATTGATATACTGCTGTCATACGTAAATTCTTTTTACTGGGCAATGGTGTGGTGGTGGTGGTGTCCAGTTCAAATATCACTGTGTTACAGAATACACCACGTTATGATATATTTGTGATAGTCGCACAATATTACACAGGGTGTTGAAAAGATCAGAATTTTTGATTACACACTAACTTTACAAACTCTTATTTATACCCAAGGTATTTGTACTTAGACTGAACATTCATTATTATTTTTAACTTAATCATCTCCTCTGGCAAACATAAAAGTTCTATGGTAGAGTGCTTTTGATGAGTGATATAAAACTAGTTAGATGATTATGTCCCTACAGATGAGTGATATCAAATTAGTTAGGTGGGTAAAATGATATATAAAATTAGGTGGTAAAGTCTCTACATATGAGTGATATAAAATTAGATGGTAGTGTGCTTACATGTGAGTGATATAAAAGTAGGTGGTAGTGTGCTTACATGTGAGTGATATAAAATTAGGTGGTAGTGTGCTTACCTGTGAGTGATATAAAAGTAGGTGGTAGTGTGCTTACCTGTGAGTGATATAAAATTAGGTGGTAGTGTGCTTACATGTGAGTGATATAAAAGTAGGTGGTAGTGTGCTTACCTGTGAGTGATATAAAATTAGTTAGGTGGTAGTGTGCTTACCAGTGATATAAAATCAGTTGGGTGATCAAATGCTTACAGTCAAGTGATATAAAACAGCGGTTAGGTTGTAAAATGTTTAAAGTTGAGTGGTAATCAAGAGTTATAAATCTTTTAATTATTTTTTTGATGAAAAAGAAAATGGCAAGTAGTTAAAACAATTTCAAAAGTTGGATATGAGAATAAATTGTATAAACAGCAAATACTTATAGCATATTATTATCATCATTCAAAAAAAACTAAATAGAAATTATTTGCAGTGATATTCATCATTTTGATTATTATTGTACAGTTAGGGTTATTTTCTTATTCTATTTGAAATGCTTATGGCTTTGTACATTGTCTTAATGAAAGATATTTGCCTCCCAAAACTAAGGGTGAATTGTGATAAATTCATACTTTTGATAAACTTCTAATACCTGCACTCTCTTGTGAAATCATACCAATGCAGACTCACACAAATAAATACACTCAGTGACTCCTAAATCATTCCAGTACAAATGTTCACAAATATATTCGCTCTGTAGCTTGTTTTTTTTTAAATGGTTTTGTTGTTACATAAAATCATCTTTCACCTTACAAAATCATAATTCTATTTAAAGTGCAATAGTGAATCAGCGATGTTATTTGTTAGCATTCAAAATCAAAAAATGGTTTTATTTTAATTTGTAATCTACCATAATGTGTAAACTAAAATGTCTGAAAGTATTTGCTTAGCTGGTATGCATGTATTAATGGCATGTTTTTGTTGTTGATTTTCTTGTATTCAGATCAGCATAATGGAATTCTGCAAACAGCAAAAAATCAGAGCAAGATAGTGAAGATTTCAGTCTTTAAAGAGAGAATGAGATTGTTCAGCAAGACATTTTGATTTTTGGACAGCACATTTTCAGTGTGCAAATGATTAATTTGGTCACAGAGGAGTTCATTACCCACAGCTTTCACTATATAATTATATTTTACAAATAAAACAATGACTTTTACAAAATAATATATTTTTTATTCAGAGCCTGTTTCCTCCTTCATTCCAATTCACTCTCAATCATCCAAGTTTACTTAATTTTCCCAGTTCACTTTCAATCATCCCACTTAAACCATCCCAGTTCACTTTATCAATCATCCCAGTTTACTTAAACCATCCCAGTTCACTCTCAATCATTCCAGTTCACTTATCAATCCTCCTAATCCACTTTCAAACATCCCAGCTTCACTCTCAAACATTAATAATTTGTATCTGTGCCATAGTGGCTCAACAGAGCTTTTGACTTGACATGTATCAGTTTTGTTTCATTGTTAATTGCTGTTATTACCTCACTGATAAGTCAGTCATTTATATTTTTTGTACTAAATCAAAATACTGATTATAAAAATCACATTTCCCCATGAAATATGAAGTGAGTCAGTGCAGCAGATTTGCCTTATTAAAGATCGTCAACCTACATGTATTGATCATTGACCTCTCACTATTAGGACTTAAACTTTTCTAAAGCCTGGAAGATTCTAATTTTTATTTGACAAGAAATGCACAAGTCCTAGCATCTAGGGACAACATCTGTTGTTTATTTTACAACTAAAATAGCTACTATTATTTATTTACAACTAAAACAGCTAATGTTGTTATTTACAACTAAAACAGCTACTGTTATTTATTTTACAACTAAAGCAGCTAGTGTTATTTATTTACAACTAAAACAGCTAATGTTGTTTATTTACAACTAAAACAGCTAATGTTATTTATTTACAACTAAAACACCTAATGTTATTTATTTTACAACTAAGACAGCTACTGTATTTCATTAACTTAACAGCACCTACACATGGCAATATCACTATATTTGTGCCAGTTTTGGGCGAAGCATTATGGAGTTGTTGTGACTATAGTGCTTTAGAATTTCATTCATTCAGGGAAGTATTTTAGTCATAGCCAATGCAACATTTATTTCATACATAAAATTATCCAGCCAAAGACAGTATCATAATGTTTATATTTTTCGGGATTAGTATGACCCTTATTATCAATTCTTATATATTTATTCTGTGTGTGCATGTTGAGGGATGAATGTATCGTTTTATTGTCTGTTTCTAATCAAATTTCATGGGTAGTTTAAACAAACAACAATTTGATAATCTTTTGTTAAGTCATATCACAAATAAGTTGCAATATTCCCAATATAACATGTTAGAAAGGCCATTACAGATATTTTGGCCATTATTTTGTGTGAAGTAAACTAGTGAGATGTTCATTAATTTGTGCGATAGTGGGCCATTAGTTCTTGTGAAGCAGTCTAGTGGACCATTAATTTGTGTGAATTCATCTCTCTTTTCTTTTAAGTATTGCCTTGGTCAATGTAATTGATGTGACACTTTTTCAATGATCATTTTTATGCAGGACAGCGGGTCGGATATCCATTGTGATAGATTCCATTTTGATGTTTGGCCATCCTAGCTGCCTGGTTTATGAAATTTGAGACCTAAAATATATATATATGGAACTTTAATTTGTAATTATATTTCTGTAAATACTAAAGTGACTGGAGGTTGGTTTGGTTTTTTGTTGCTCATGTAATTAATTAAATTTTTTCTTCTAAAATTCATATTTATATCTCTATAAATGTTAAACCTGTTGTCTTGTGGTACAGATTCAGATAAAAGTACATGGTTTGCCTATAATTAATCTCTTAATTACAAGGACTGATTATAAAAATGCATACATTACACAAATCCAGCATTTGATTCCATCCAAGTGGAATCTGCTTGATTAATAGTATAACAATAACCAGTGCATTTCCCATATTGTATTCAAATGTATTGAATTCGTTCCCACCCTAAAAGAGCAGTCTGAATATTTACAAAGTTTCTTATACTCTAAAGCTTACTTAATATCTATTCTTGCCATTAAATTTTTTTCTTTTTGTTTAAGAAAAAGGGTTTTCCAATTACCTGAATAATCTAATATGGTCTTGTTATCACTGACTCAGTCATCGTACATCTAGTTACATGTACATGCATTTGTAATGGAGTTAATATTTACATCTTGCTACATGCATTTGTAATGGAGTTAATATTTACATCTTGCTACATGCATTTGTAATGGAGTTAATATTTACATCTTGCTACATGCATTTGTAATGGAGTTAATATTTACATCTTGCAACATGCATTTGTAATGAAGTTATATTTTTCTCTTAAAATGCCATATTACAGCAACTTGGTCAAATATGTTATGATAGTTATAGATAACATATTTCTTTAGGTCATTCTAAGTTTTTTGTAATTGGTTAAATAATTTACAATTTGATGTGCAAGTTAAAGTTTAATTTTTATTTTTATTTTGAAAAAGTTAAATGCAAGATGCTAATGATTAACATTGCACTATGCTGCAGTTATAAATATAGATATAGATATGCTGGTATGCATAATATGCTACACTGTTTGCAAAAACCACTACTAACAATAAATCCATTACTGGAAAGTCAAACTCACTACTATGAGAAATAGATTTAAAATTAAACTCTTGGTTAATAAACTTTGCAAACAGAAGTTCATTAAATCAGCCTATGACGCCTGTTTTGTAGTTTTGAATGAAAATAATATTAGTATGAAGTGAATATTTGTACATTTTACATTTCTTACATCGCCCAAATAAGAAAGATGGTTAATTGATATTTCCGCGTGATTGTGAACATGTGCCAGCCAATGGCAGCTGCCATCTTTGAAAAAGGTTATGTGCATTTGACTTTCATTATTTCTCTGAAACTACTCTCATTTCTTTGATGATATCTATGAACTTGATTATATATTTTTTAACTGACTGCTAAAGTCTATAGGATAAAGTGAATGATTGTCCAGCTTTAATCAAACATCATTGTGAAGTGATGTAAACATCGGCACCCTTTGATTTTATTCATGTGTTGTATATTTTATTGTTAATTTAATAAATTTATTATTAAATTTATTGACCTTCTTAGACATATTAAGAACCATATTTGGAGAGACAGTGGATGGATGGGGGCTCACTAAATGTAGATTAAAAGATGGATTTCTGTTGTCTCCTTTGGTAAGCAGTTTTCCACCTACAGAAATATTGTGTGACTTTAAATATTTGTCTTTAATGTTGTGGAAGAAAAAACATTTATAGCATGTGCATATTTGCCAAGTGGATGAGTGGTGTCTTTGATGGGGGGGGGGGGGGATATATATATTAATAACATAAATTGAAATTCTCATTGCTTGTAATTACTTATGGATGATTAAATAATAATAATAACTGATAACTAAGGTGTCATTAGCATCACAATATGGCATGTTTTACTGTGTGATTTGTTTAACAGCTAAATTTGTCTTGCTTGACAGCATGATGCTCCCATCATCATAATGTGGCTTGTTTTATGACAGCATATGACCTGTTTTATGGCATGCAACTTGCATTACAAATGTATCTTGTTTTATGATAACATATGACCTGCTTTATGGCATGCAACTTACATTAAAATGTATTTTGCTTTATGATAACAGGTGACTTGCTTTACAACAATGTAAATTGTTTTACAAAGCTTATTACATAACAGTGTGCTGTGATTTCTGGCAGAATGTTTTTTTTTTATTATTTCAATAAAATTCTAAAGAAATATTCCTTCATTGCAAACTCAGAGGAAAAATTACTAACTTGTATTTCTGATTACAAAGTCCACTCCAATGCATGCATTTTGTTTCTTGTGAATTAAAGTATTATTTCACCAATATATTAATGGGGACAATTAATCTTATGCATTCTGCATTTAATATTAAAACTTGTTGTTTTTTTTCCCTGTGTTAAGTGCTGATTTTCCTTTCATAGCCTATTGATTATATGTTATCATGCTAACCTCAGCTATAGCATTACAAGTTAATTCCTTTAATGGTTAGCAATCAAATTACTGATTCATCGACACAGCAATATTTCGAGCAGCTCTTGCATTGTCACAGCAATGCTGGGATAGCTCTTTAGTTGATTCAGCAGTTTTTCATCAATAATAATCAGATACCAAATTGTTTTTTGTGTGTAGCCATGATGGTATATCCTCGTTTATTGTCTCCAGTTGTCTTGACCAAGCCCAACAGTTTTAGTAAACATTATGGCTTCTCTCTTTCATTGTCTATAGGTACATCAGTCTGATGCTTATAAATAACTTTTACCATTTTAGTAATAATGCTTGGCTAATATGTTACTTGATGCCCATTGTCACTGTTTTGCAAAGAGTAATTTAATCAAAAGATTTTTATGCAAGATAAAACTCTTGCTCCACATTGTAGACATTTTATGAATTTTAATTTTTTTCTAATTTAATTTTTGAAGGGGAAAAATATATTTGTGGCTGTTTACAAGTTGATAAGTTGATTTATCTTATTTGGATTTGTCTCATCATCTTAAAGCATAACTTGAAACACATACATTTCTGACTTAAAAAAAAAAAGAACTTGTGAATATTTCAAATTTATACAGTGAAAATGAATATTCATATAATAAAAAACTTGATCATTCTTCAGCATCAAAACTAAAAGAACAAGAACATTCAGACTCTTCAATGACAAATGAAGTGCAATATCTGATGTTATAGCTAAATGATTACAATGCTTTTTTAAGTGCACTGGTTGGTTTGCATGTGATATTAAATGTGGTGTTGTATTGAGAAACAAAATAAAAAATTTAAATATGCTATTCATGTCACAGTTAATGATGGTCAGTGACCAAAAGTGCTATGACTGGCAATGTTGTGTGTACAGTTAATGTTGATTTGTGCGGCTAATGAATAATGTGCATGCTACTGTAGCTTGTAATAAAATGTGTATATGTTACAGATGTGTTTGTAATGCATATTATGTTACAGATGTGTTTGTAATGCATATTATATATATTATTTGTTACAGTTGTGTTTGTAATACATATTATATATATTATATGTTATAGACGTGTTTGTAATGCATATTATGTTACAGATATGTTTGTAATGCATATTATATATATATATTATATGCCACAGATGTGTATGTAATGCATATTATATATATATATATTATATGTTACTGGTGCTTGTTATATGTGTATTGTGAGTATTACTGGTGCTTGAAATAAATACATATTTACTGTTATAGTGCTGGTGTTTGTAACGAATACATACGTCTTGTGAATGTTACTGGTGCTTGAAATAAATACATATTTACTGTTATAGTGCTGGTGTTTGTAACAAATACATATGTCTTGTGAATGGTCAGCTAGTTCTTAGAATAATACAGTGCATGTGACCTTTCACAAAATGGTCAACTGTGTTTTTAAAGAAATCTAACAAATATTTGTTTTGTATTGTTAAGATATACCCTTTTCTTTTTCAAAGCCTCAATAGTTCAGGGGTTGTATTTTCTACAACTTTTGAAACAATAATAATCTTTAAACATGTAGCTAAATTACTAAAGTGCCAAGCAAAACAATTTCCTTTTATACTTTTTGAAACAATAGTCTTTAACGTGTCTCTAATTTACTAAGCGCCATTTACACATGAAATATTCCATGTACTCAGACCAAGAAGTCAATCAGTGCCAAACAGAAAGAATTGCCTCAAGCGTTCAGTATCAATACTCACAAACTGATGCTTCAGCTGCATTGAAGCATTCATATGCAAGTCATGAGAGAGTTTTTTTCCCTGAAAAATGCTTTTAAATTAACATCTACTGAAATAAATTTTAGAAATCATTATATTTACATTAACATCTATTGAAAGAAATAAAAATTCTCCCAGTAAAGATAAACTGAAAGCAGTGAAGCAGCAAATGAACAAGCTTCATAACTCTCTTAGAAAAAAAAAATACAAGCAATAACACTTTAAAACATACATTTAAAATAATTTTTTTAAATATTTCATTTCATCATTTAAAAAATCAGAATTCTTTAGGGAACTTGATTTATGATTTAAAATATTTTTAAATCAATGACAAATTAAATTGTGTAGTAAAAATTAGACCCAAAATGAGCTGAATCATTTTAATTTTATTAGTGCCATGGGCATGCCTATGTACATTCAAAGTGAAAAGAGGGATGATCGATAATATAATTTAACAGAAGATAACCATACCAAACTTGCTGAGCATCACTGTCTTTAAAATTTCTGTTATTTCATTACTAGTTTTGCAACAAAGTGTATCAATGGTATAAATGCACTGAATATTTTCTGAGAACAATTTTTAAAGTATTTGAAAAGACTAGCAATGAAGGGTTAAGTAGAGAATGACATTTAGAATATTTGAAAGGACTGGTACTGTCGGGTTTAATAGTAGAGAATGACATTTAGAATATTTGAAAAGACTAGTACTGTAGGGTTTAATAGTAGAGAATGACATTTAGAATATTTGAAAAGACTAGTACTGTAGGGTTTAATAGTAGAGAATGACATTTAGAATATTTGAAAGGACTAGTACTGTAGGGTTTAATAGTAGAGAATGATGTTAAAAATATTAGAGGTAGAGAACATGAAAAATATCAAAAAGACTAGTACTGAAGGATTTCACAGTGACAACACAATGCCTTCCACTATTATTTCTTCTATAATGGGACCTTCGTCTGACAATCAAATTGCCTTCATTTCTCTGTCAGTTGTTACTGTGTTTTAAAAAATGTATTTAAAACTAAGTAGCTTTACTGAATACATACCAACACCAAGTGTCCATAACTGACTCTGTCTCTCCTATCTCCAGGCTGAGAACAGGTTGAAATGCAATGAATCAAAACTGTTGACTAAATCATCTTTAGAACTGTCTAGACTTGGGACTTAGATTATTTCTCCTTGGATTTGGTAGCAAAGTTTCTTGACTTGGATTATTTCTCCTTGTTGTTGGTAGGGATGTAGTTAAGAGAATGACTATGGCTGGAACTTGACACCTAGTATAGATAAATCACATTACTAAGTAAAAATAAAGATAACTCACATTTAAGAATGAAAAATGAAAACTCACATTACAGAGTGAAAACAAAGTGAAGAAAATAAAACATGACGATCATAGTTGGGCACAGCTTGCCATCCTTGGACTGCATATCTTACCAAAAATTATAATTCTAATTTAAACAATTGATGTTGGAAACCAGTGGCAGTACAATTGGAAGGGACAGTAAGGCAGATAATTAACCATGGGTGCCAGTTTGGGGTGCCCCAAAAGGGTCAAACTGTATTTTTGCATGATACATGATAGAATATGAACAAAGAAATATTTCATGCTAGTACATCTTGATTGGTCAATAGAAGGCTTCTGACTGATGGTCAAAGGTCAAATTCTGTGCATGAAGGAATGCAGTGTGATTTTGCTTCAGCAAAGTTGAAGTCACATGTATGTGATTAATTTTCATGAAAAATCAACTAAATGAGTAAGCATTAAATTATTACAAAATAACCAGGCAGAAATTACACTAGAAATGAAGAGAATGTTCTGAAAATGAGTAAACAGTACTAAAATTAATTAAAATTTTAATAATATACTTTAAAATATATTTTGTGTGCTATTCTTGTTGTAAAAACAAGGTACTGAACAGAAGGAACATGATTTTTCACTAAAATTAAAATTTCAAAAGATGGTTACTATCATCTTTTGTCAGTGCTTCGGCAGATTTACCAAAAAGGTAACATCCCTTGGACAAAAATTTGCTACAGAGATAAAATAGCTTTCCTCTAACAACCTGAGTTAACTTGAGGTGCCTGCCAAACAGAAAATCTGTGTTGGACAAATTTACTTGGGGGTTAAGACTTATACTCACATTTATAAAAGACAAAGATACAGATCTATGCTGTACAACTTGCTTTTCTGCAGCTGTGGTATTTTCTGCTGGTCTGTACATGGTACATGTCAATATGCGACAATTTGTTTCCATGAACTAAAGGTGCAAAGAGCTTTTTTTTTTTTTAAAAGACTACAGCCATATAGGATTTATCTTTTGTTACTGGTGGGGACAAGTTGAATTCAAGATTCATTTTCTTTAAAAGATTATAACTATACAGGAGTTGTCTTTTCTTACTGGTTGGGTGAAGCCTAATTCCAGAGAGAGAACTTTTCTTACTGGTAGCTGGCAGGCTAAATTCTAGAGACATCCAAGGAGTGTTTTCTATAGAAAACTACAGTTATATAGGAGTTATCTTTTCTTTCTGGTAGGGACAAGCTGAATTCAACATATCTTCTTAAGTAAATCTGAACTTTTTCAAATATCTTTTACTCATATTGCATAGTTATCAGGCTGACTGTTAAAATGAAAACCTCCACAAAAATTTCTTTTATCTCTAAATACTGAACTTCACAAAGAATAATTATTCATGGACCTCAGTCAGTGTGATTTGGATCATGTCTCATAATTGATTTGATCATCATGTGAAATTATATTTTGATATTAGTATTACTGAAACAGTCTGAATACTTACAGAATGTGGAATTACCTTGGTAAAGGACCAAAATGAGTATGTAAGTACACAAGTTATTTTTATATGGTAATGTGCACAATCAAGTCATTTTAATGTAGTAAATGTACACAAGTCATTTTATGTGGTAATGTATACAATCAAGTCATTTTATGTGGTAATGTATACAATCAAGTCATTTTATGTAGTAATGTGCACAATCAAGTCATTTTAATGTGGTAAATGTACACAAGTCATTTTATGTGGTAATGTATACAATCAAGTCATTTTATGTAGTAATGTGCACAATCAAGTCATTTTAATGTGGTAAATGTACACAAGTCATTTTATGTGGCAATGTATACAATCAAGTCATTTTATGTGGTAATGTATACAATCAAGTCATTTTATGTGGTAATGTATATACAATCAAGTCATTTTATGTGGTAATGTACACAAATCATTTTATGTGGTAATGTACACAATCAAGTCATTTTAATGTAGTAAATGTACACAAGCCATTTTTTATGTGGTAATGTACACAAGCCATTTTTATGTGGTAATGTACACAAGCCATTTTATGTGGTAATGTATATAATCAAGTCATTTTATGTGATAATGTACACAATCAAGACATTTTATGTGGTAATGTATACAATTAAGTCATTTTATGTGGTAATGTATACAATCAAGTCATTGTATGTGGTAATGTGCACAATCAAGTCATTTTAATGTGGTAAATGTACACAAGTCATTTTATGTGGTAATGTACACAATCAAGTCATTTTAATGTGGTAAATGTACACAAGTCATTTTATGTGGTAATGTACACAATCAAGTCATTTTAATGTGGTAAATGTACACAAATCATTTTATGTGGTAATGTATACAATCAAGTCATTTTAATGTAGTAAATGTACACAAGCCATTTTTTATGTGGTAACGTACACAAGCCATTTTTATGTGGTAATGTATACAAGCCATTTTATGTGGTAATGTATACAATCAAGTCATTGTATGTGGTAATGTGCACAATCAAGTCATTTTAATGTGGTAAATGTACACAAGTCATTTTATGTGGTAATGTACACAATCAAGTCATTTTAATGTGGTAAATGTACACAAGTCATTTTATGTGGTAATGTACTCAATCAAGTCATTTTAATGTGGTAAATGTACACAAATCATTTTATGTGGTAATGTACACAATCAAGTCATTTTAATGTAGTAAATGTACACAAGCCATTTTTTATGTGGTAACGTACACAAGCCATTTTTATGTGGTAATGTATACAAGCCATTTTATGTGGTAATGTATACAATCAAGTCATTTTCTGTGGTAATGTACACAATCAAGTCATTTCTATGTGATAATGTACACAAGTCATTTTTAAGTGGTAATGTACACATTTCATTTTTCAAGTCATTTTTATTGGTAATGTACACAAGTCATTTTTGTGTGGTTGATTAATAGGCATTTCTGAATCTTACGTCAAATTGAGAATGTGCACAATCAAATCAGCTTTATGTGGTTGATTAATACATATAAGTTTGAGTCTTATGTCAAATTAGTTACATACATAATCAAGTCAGTTGTATGTGGTAGTGTACACAAGTCATTTTTATGTGATAATGTATATAAGTCATTTTTATGTGGTTGTATGCATTAGTTTGCATATCGAAATAATTTCATTTGCTATAGTTCATATAATATTAATCACCTGTTTTTATTTAGACGGATGGTTTGGCAGATAGATATAATAAAGTATACTTAATAAAATAAAACCATCAGAAGGACTGCAAAAGAAGGCATAAACTTAAATTAAATATCATGAAAGATCATTCTTAAATAGAGATTCATTTCTTTAAATTCTAAATTGAGACTAAAAGTTTATTAGTATTTAATTGTTTATAAATATTTAACACAAAATAGTGAGTTAATCTTGACATGTTTCTAACAAAGTTTTAATTACCTTTGCTCTGAGAATTCTTCGCAAGATTTTGCCACAGGCAGATTTGGGAATCTCATTTACAAATTCTACACCTCCTCTCAGCCTCTTTGAAGGTGCAACTCTTTCTAAACATAAAAATTGGAATCATTACTTTTAAAACATTTAATTGAAGATGTGACTCTAAGACAGAGAAACTGGAATCATTACTTTTAAAACATTTAATTGAAGATGTGACTCTAAGACATAGAAACTGGAATCATTACTTTTAAAACATTTATTTGAAGATGTGACTCTAGGACATAGAAACTGGAATCATTACTTTTAAAACATTTAATTGAAGATGTGACTCTAAGACAATAATTTATAACATCTTAGTTTTAATAGTTTCCCCACAACTTAGCCCAACTTAAATGTATATATATTTATCCAAATTTCTAACAGCTTAGCTTTAATAGATTTTTTTAGTAGTTTCCCCACAACTTAAGCCCAAGTAAATGTATATATATTTATCCAAATTTCTAACAGCTTAGCTTTAATAGATTTTTTAGTAGCTTCACCCAAATAACTGTATCTGTATTAATCCATTATCTATTAGCTGTATATATATAAGTGTAGATATTACTTGGGGTGATTATGGTTTTCGTAAATTCGTAAATGAGTTAAATTTGTATTTTTCCTTTTAATAAATTTATTAACTGTTCACTTGTCTACTCTTGATTCTTGAAAGGAGGTAAATGTGTAGGGGACGCCCTGTTGATTACTATTCATGTTTCAAACCTGCTATAAATCTGACAATATCATCTGCTAATGCAGAAGTATTTTTCTTGAGGACAATGTATGCTTGAGGCAGTTCCCCGGCCACCTCATCTGGCATGCCAATCACTGCTGCATCTTTCACAGCTGGGTGTGTTAACAACAAACTCTCCAACTCTGCTGGTAGAACCTGATTGACAGAGTAAAGAGATGAAAAAATGTGTGGATCATATATTTTGTTTGGTTCTGTATATCTACAGACAGGTAAGAAGCCAAGATAAATAAGTTTTGGTAGACAAACAGACAGATAAGATAGGTTACATTTAATTACCAGAGGAGAAGGATATAGAATTATAGTTACAGAAATAAGTTTAACTATAGATATAAATAAATTTTAGAAGATTTTGATTAATAAAAAAATGCTTCATATTAATTAAAATCTCTAAGCACTGGACAATCTCAGCCAGGGAATGCATGTGGGGGTAAAAAATCCAATTACCAAAATCAGCTTTCATACTCGTATCCCAATCTCTTGCGAGGTCAGTGCAAAGACCTCAAAGCTACTCAGTTCCCCAGATTTGATCACAGTTAAGTTAACAAGCAGAGGGAATTATTAACAATCAGACTAATTGTAGTCAAATAAATAAATATAATTAAATACAGAAAATAGACTTAATTAGCATTACATAAACTTATTTAACACAGAGACCAATATAGTATAGAAAGATACAATATTAGATAAATAAATGGATATATTGTAGCCCCTGTTTAGGTGTGTGTCATCATCGTGTATGTATGTGTATAGTCGCATCCCCACGCTATGCAGCAAAGTAGGTCATCGGCCGCTAGTGTGAATCACCGGTGAGTGCGTGCTTTTATTGTTTATGACCACTCCCTTTGTTTTAAAGCGCGCGCTATATTGACGCTAGCTGTGTTAGAGTACGTGTTTTTATTATTATATATTGTTTTAGGTAGTTAGTGAGTGAAGTTAATATTTATATATTTAGAAAGGAGATAGTTTATATTTTTAATTAATGTATTTTTGTATGATGTATAATGTTATTGTATTTGTGTATTTTGCAATTTATGTGTGTGTGAATGCTTTTTCTGAAGCCCGCCAACACAGATTTTATTTTATTAAAGGTTTAATTCTTTAGATTATATATATGAAAAGATTTGTATATTAAAGTATAATTAAAGTAGTTTCATTGTATATTCGAATTATTTTGTAATTGTTAGGCATATAGCTATAATTGATAGTGGAAAGCAAGTAAAGAAACACAAAAGTTATTTTTAGAAGCCTTTCCACACTAGATTTTCATTTTCATAACCCGTGGGCTTCGGGGAGGGCCGCTCCTATAAGATATAATGAGCGTGTGTGGTTTGAGTGAGCTACTACAATTAGAGTCACCTAGAGTCTGGGCATTGATAGCAAAACTACTTTGAGTGTCTGCCTCTGAGTCATCCTTGGTCGTCCGTTGGCGGTGTGCCGCCTAAATAAAGATCCTATGAAAATGTAAAACACGTGTTGCGTGTTCTGCCTCTCTCTCCTGCTGTGGCTGCCGTAGCGGTATTGTCTGCTTGTCTGTCTTATCATCATCGTCATCGTTCATCCAGTCATCTCCTCGCATCCTAGAGTGACCCATATGACGAACAACTACAACAACCACACTCGATCCACATCACAACATATTATGAATAGATAGTGTGGTGAAGTAAATTTGCCTATACCTATTTTAAAATTTAATTGTTATATAAATTTTAAACTCTCAGAGAAACCCGACCTTGGGCATTCCTTATAACAGTATCTTTTAAAGTGTCTTGAGTTGATACCCAAGTTGAGAATGTGCAAGAAATTGCTGATATAATGCAAACTAATTCAACTGGGTGAGTAGTTTTATTATCCAATGGTTATGATTTACGAGAATGAGACTTACCAATGGGCTGTGATCTAAAAGTTTACCTGCTGTAGAGAAATCTATTGTCTGATCACTCAAATGTGAAGTGGCAAAGAAATCCGGTCTTGAAAGGTGGCCATTAGCTTAATGGTGAGTTAACTGACTGGATGAGAGAGAATGGACTTAGAAATATTTCATACATTTTGCTATTGATATGTTATACTTGTGTTAGAAACATTTCATTCACTTTGCTATTGATATGTTATACTTGTGTTTTAATTGAAATTGTTTGGTTAGCATGGTGAACAAAGGCCTAATTTTCCATAGTTTATCATGCCCTGTCATCCCATGCCGAGGCCTGTCTTCTTGATTATCTGCCACCACCTCCTCCTCATGAAGACTCGTGAAAAGTGAGGTACAGAAATCACTCGGTTGCAGGAGAAATAATTTATTGAAGGAAGCCTATGAATTCCTATAAAGTAGATCATACCAATGAATGCTCTAACTTCTTCCTCAGTAGTGCCATTGTCCCACACAACAACACCAGAAGAATTTTTCCTCTGATTAGCATACAGACTGGTTTGCTGTGCTATGAGAGTCACCAAATCAGCAGGAAACAGCAGATGAAAGAACTCAACCATTTGAGTTGTAAGAACTCACCAAGTTGTAAAAACTGTGTTTGTCCATGCTTACCATAATAAAACAGGATACTGTTTATCAATAAGAATAAAGTATCAATAAAGAATCAGTATCCTTAGATTGCTGCTCAATGCTTGCTTTGACAATTTCATCCACTAACACCATGACCACACATACTGCAACCATGCCTACCTGTTGATGTACTCAGCTGTGCTTCAAAATCACTGTCACTAGGGTAGTGAAGTAGTGTTCTCAATATCTTCTACAACATAATCCCATTCATCACCACTAGTTCTTCATCACTAACTGCTACCATCAGACAATTCTATCAAAAATCGAGCTGCCTCTTCAGCACTGAATTGCTTAGACACCATTTTAGCTGCTAGAGAAAGTCACACTTCACAACTTTGACAAAAAATGAAGAAAATTGACCAGAAATGAAAGTGAAAGATAAACAAAGGTGGCCACCATTTGCAATGATGTGTTGCTATCACATGACTTCAGTCACATGATCTCTGCTCTTTGAAATCAAAAGTACAGAGCTCTCTGTGTTGTGACGTAAGAACCATGCTCAAAAGTGCAGCTGGAAGCCAAAGAATTAAATCAGTTTAAGTACAATAATAAAATTAAGTTCTTGAGTACTTGATTTCTGAATTATGCTTCAGTCAGTCAAAATTAAATTTATATTTAAAAAAGAAAATTATTACTTAAAGAAATAATAGCAAGTTCTCTTTCATTTTAAACTATTTTTAACCAAACCTAGGTTTCCTCAATTTAATATTCAGTTATTTTGATAAAGTCAATACAATATATTTGTTGGGTCCAGAGCAAAGACCATGTAATATGCTCTAAATAATGCTCTCAAATGTACAATCTCCATGTTGTCTGCACAATCACACCTTATTACATAAGATATATTTTTACTATGTTTTTTAAATTAAAAGTCTATTTAGAGAATCTTATCCTAAATTTATGAAAAGACTGGAATGCTTAGCTTTCTCTTGTAACTGGTGTAAGAGAACTTCCATTGCAAGACCAATAGAAACTGGAAGTGTATATCAATCAGTTAACCCAATGCATTTACAATCTCTTATACAACCAAACATGCTTTCTTGAGAAACAGGTTTTAAAAGTTTCTTCCCCTACATAAAATCTCAAAGTAATCACAATGCAGTAAATTGGTCATCTTGTGTTTGGTGAGTTATTCAGCAAACAGACCTGGTAACCTCTGTACTTGAGCTATTTCATTAACAAACCTGAAAACCTTTATACTTGATAAGTTCCTTTAACCGATCCTCAATGACCACCCTGCCATCATTCCTCAAATGCCCTATGTCACCTGCAATCATGACCCAGATTTCAGTCTTGAGATGTTGGTTAAAGGCAAATTTTACATGCGCTTTTCATATTAACAAAATTAAGAGAGATTACCAAAATCTCAATAATCATTAAATTCATCAAATAAAATTCCAAGAAATGTCAATAATAATTTTTCACACAGTTAAAATAATTTACAAATTTTACTTAAATTGAAATAAAAATTAAAAAACAAGAGTTCTGTGTTTAATGATAAATGGCTTACGTCACTCTTTTAAGATTAATTCTATGCATGTTACTGTTGCTGTTTCTAAATGCATTTTTTAAAAAATAAATTAAATATTTCTTCTAAATGATGATCATAGATTTTGAAAAGCTTTATTGAAAAAAATTGTAATCACAAAATTAGTTAATATTAAAACTAATAAATTCTTGGAATCTGTCAGTAATTTATTTGTTAATTAATTTAATATACAAATAATCAATAAGAAACTGAAAATTATACTTGGATAAAATTAATTCCATAATAATATTTTGATATGGCTAAATATTATTATTGCATAGTATTTTATTATTTTTACATATTGTTTTATTTTTACATATTGTTTTATTATTACATAATACAATTTTATCATTATTACATAATCATTGTATTATTATTATATAATATTTTATTACAAAATATTATTTTTTTACTGTTATACAATATTGCTTTATTATTAAATATAATTTTTATTATTGCATAATATAATTTTATTGATGTCACATGATATCATTTTATTATTATATATTTTATTGCTATTAATAATATTTTATCACTGTTGCATAATATTTTATTATTACTACATAATATTTTTATTATTACATATTTTATTATTATTAGATCATAAGTATTTAGGCGGGGAAAATATTTTGTTTAGATTAAAACAAAAAATAATGCTCTTCGTTTCAGTACGACAATATTAATATTTTATATATTAACATTTAAACTTTACAAACATAAATGCAATTTTGCCCTAGAAAGAACCAAGCCATACAAAACAAAAGGAAACAGAATTATCTGCTCCAACTCAAAATCGACATTACATATGTTCTTAAAAATACTTGTTCCAGAAATTTTACATTTATTTTCTTCTCTCACTTCTCATGTACCTGATGTGGCATTAAAATATTTACTACAATGCTAGAGCCACAGTTTGGTTTTTTATTCGCTTGTATTAAAAGTTTACCTGATAACATCTTAACAATATATATATATATATATATATATATATATATACCAAAATACCTGTGTGTAACCAGCCGTCTTGATCAATTATCTCCTCTGTTGCCTGTGGATTGTTTAGATATCCATGCATTCTCTGGGGTCCTTTCATACAATACTCTCCCATCTCACCAATTTGAACTGGCTTTCCAGTCTCAGCATTTACTATCTGGAATAGACATTATCCGAGTTTCAAGAATGTTTATTCTTTTCTAAGTGTACTTTATTTTTTTAATACGCTTTGTTAGACATGAATTTCAAGGTCAACAAATGGTCATGAATTATAGTGTACTGATGAATGTAACTTCTTAAGGGCTTGACAACTCTGAACAAACCTTCTACTTCAGTTTCAATCTTTTGCTCTCTTCTGAGCCACATGAGCTGATATGTTAATACAGATTTCATACAGCATGTGCATCTGCTTGAATGGTGAAATCAGTAGAGCAGTGATCAACCAAAGCAAAAAGGATTTGTTACAAATAGAAAAGACTTATATTTCTTCCAAATTAACTATTATCACCAAAATAAGTTAAAAATACTAACAATATGCTTCCTTATGTCAATGGAGATAATCCTCTGATTATTTGATTGTCAATTGATTTGAGCATTGTTTGAGGGCAATTTTAAATTTTTCATTAGGTTATAATAAAATAGTTAATTTTAATTTAATTTCAGGACAAAAGCTTATGAAAACCTAAAGGTAAATTTAGAGCACAAGCTCACCAAGACCTGAAAGTAAATCTAGAACACAAGCTCACCAAGACCTAATAGTAAATTTAGAACACAAGCTCACCAAGACCCAAAAGTAAATTTAGAACACAAGCTCATCAAGACCCAAAAGTAAATTTAGAACACAAGCTCACCAAGAACTAAAAGTAAATATAGAACTCAAGTTCAACAAGATGTAAAAGTTAATTTAGAACACAAGCTCACCAAGAACTAAAAGTAAAATATAGAACACAAGCTCACCAAGACCCAAAAGTAAATTTAGAACACAAGCTCACCAAGACATCCATATTTAACATTTTGCAAGTGTTTACCTTGCACACAGTGTTAGGCAAAACCACTCCAATTGTCCCTGGGCTTTCAGGTATTACATCAACATTTACCATTGGGGAAGTTTCTGTCAATCCATAGGCTGTGGAAAGATTAAGGAGATTTGATTAAGGCATTTTACCCAGTTTTGTTCAAATATTTCTTTCAGACTTAAGATGTATAAACCTCATTTATCAAAGATGAGAAATGTGTCTAAAGATATGTATTCAGAGACACAAGCTAGTTAAAACATGCAATCCTCTTAAAGAAAATGTGCAAACCTTGTAGAGTTAGTGAGAATTTTGGGTTTTGTACAGAAAAATGTATCCTCATATAAACAGATGTGTAATCCTTGTATAGATTTGTAGTCATATAAAAAATGTGCAAACCTTGTACAGGAATGTATCCTCATATAAACAGATGTGTAATCCTTGTATAGATTTGTAGTCATATAAAAAATGTGCAAACCTTGTACAGGAATGTATCCTCATATAAACAGATGTGTAATCCTTGTATAGATTTGTAGTCATATAAAAAATGTGCAAACCTTGTACAGACATTTCACTCATAGAAAAAATGTGCAATTCTTGTAAACAAGTAGTGCTCACATACAAAGATGTGCAAACATTCTACAGACATTCAGTCCTCACATTAAAAAAAAAATATGCAAACTTTGTAGAGACTTAGTTTCCTTACAGGAAAGCATTCAAACTGTGATGTAGATTTTGTACTAGTATGTGTCTTTATACAGGAGAAAATTCTATCTCTGAATGTAGTTTTCATACTAGTATGTCTTTATACAGGAAACTATTCAAACTTTGGATGTAGTCTTTGTACTAGTAAGTGTCTTTATACAGGAAAACATTCAAACTTTGGATGTAGTCTTTGTACTAGTATGTGTCTTTATACAGGAAAACATTCAAACTTTGGGTGTAGACTTTGTACTAGTATGTGTCTTTATACAGGAAAACATTCAAACTTTGGGTGTAGACTTTGTACTTATCTTTTTCACTGTTGCACACTCTTACGGCAAACTATATAATTATCTTCTTCACTGTTGGACACTCTTACGGCAAAATATACAATTATCTTCTTCACTGTTGGACACTCTTATGGCAAAATATACAATTATCTTCTTCACTGTTGGACACTCTTACAGCAAACTATACAATTATCTTCTTCACTGTTGGACACTCTTACAGCAAACTATACAATTATCTTCTTCACTGTTGGACACTCTTACGGCAAACTATACAATTATCTTCTTCACTGTTGGACACTCTTACGGCAAACTATACAATTATCTTCTTCACTGTTGCACACTCTTACGGTAAACTATACAATTATCTTCTTCACTGTTGGACACTCTTACGGCAAACTATACAATTATCTTCTTCACTGTTGGACACTCTTACAGAAAACTATACAATTATCTTCTTCACTGTTGGACACTCTTGTGGCACTGCATAAAGGAAAAGTTAAAATGCTTACCCCAAAAATTATTTCACACACAAACACCACACCACATACATACACATAACCTTGAATAACAGGGATGCCATGCTTTTTCTTGAATTCTAATGTAACCCCTTCACTGAGGGGTACTGCATTGCTGACCACGCACTTCAGAGAAGAAATATCAAATTGCTCCATGGTTGGGTGCTTGGCCATATACTTAACAATTGTAGGGACAGAATGCAGTATAGTTATCTATGAAAGAAAAAGAAATTAAAGTTGTCTAAAGCAACAGTAATGGAAATGTCAAGGTAGTCAGCTAAATTAAGTCAAACAGAAAATCAAATACTAAGGAAGTGAGGAGGTCAAAATACTATATCAGTTCCTAATCATAAATGATTTCACTTTATTATGTTGCTTGATCTATAAACAGAAACTTAAGATTGATTTGTTCAAGGACATGCTGATTTCTCTTTCAATATGCAACTTCAGTTTGTTAGCAGAACAACTAATCCTTTCCTGAGAACAGGTTTATAATATGATAAATATAAATCTACAGCAGAAAAAAACTGTCAAGACATACAAAGGGCACAGTAATCCCATCTACATTCATAGCTTTTTACAGCAAATCTCCATGTGCAAACTTCAAAGTATACAGTATATGGCAGTACAAATGTATAAAGAAAGCTACACTTTTCCCAAAACATTTCCTGAAAGAGATTTATTTATTAACTGTTGCTGGAACAATTTTAATGTATTTAATTTATAATAATTGTGGTTGTGGTTGGTTAAACTTTGATATGCTTAAGTTTCATTAACTGTAACTTTCAAAATTCTGATGTACTTAAAAGTTCTTGACTGTAGCTTTCACAACTATTTAAGTTTCAGTACCTACAGTTTCACAACCTTTGATGTGCATACGTTTCAGTAACTATTGTTTTCACAATCTGAATGTACAAGATTTGAAGTTTATAAGTGGTATGCTGAACACTCAACCTTGTGTCTAGTGAATCCACTCATAAAACTATTATGCTGTATGCATGTATTGGGCTAATAAATAATGTTGCAGGAAACAGTAAGTTGAGACTTGAATGTAGGAAAGAATGGAGTTTAAAAAGAATAAACTGTTCCCTGGTTATATTTTACAGGGAAAAAGCAGCCTTTCCCTTCTTTTATCTGATTACATCTGGTTTACTGATTATAAACCTCTACAACCCGTTATAGACACGAGAAGTCTCTACTGCAGTGTGTAAGTGTAATGAATACACTACACTCCATTGATGTATGGTGGCAAGGTATGCTGATTACATCGAGCAATTTCTGGAAACAAGGAAGTTATTGGAAATTGTTATAACTTGTTCTGCTTGAAGGAGCTAATACAATGGCAGAGCACCAGTTTAGCCTCGAGAGAATAGCAGCAAATCAGCGTTCTATGATGTATGGAGGGAATCATGTGGAATTGACAGTAGTAATGTGAACGATAAACTTGTGGCTCTGTTACAAAATAGTGTGCGAAAGACTATTAAAACAGTGCCTAAATCAGGTTATTACTATTATCGCCTATCTCAATAACTCCATTCTCTTCTCTGATAAGAACTATCCTTTGATTTGTATTGACACTAATCTATTGAATTGTGTGTTAGGATATAAGACTGTATAGATATTCAAATTATTTGAATGTGGTTTTGTGGAAATAATGATGTCAAGTAATCTTTTTCACTGCATTTGTTGATTTAATAAATTAATTGTTAAATTTATTGACAATCTTACACATATTGATAGCCTTATGTTAAAGAAGAAAGTGGTTGGATGGGGCTTGCTAAATTTAGATTAAAGATTGATTTGTCTTCTTCTTTAGTAAGATGTTTTCCACCTACAGAAATATTATGTGATGGTAAATGTTTGTCTTTAATGTTGTGGAAGAGAGAAAACGTTTACAGTGCCCCATATCTGCCAAGTGAGAGAGATGAGTGGTGTCTTCTGGAGAATTATTAATAACATAAATTAAGGTTCTCATCATTTGTAATTAGTTATGGACAATTAATTAATTAATAATAATAATAACCATTAACTAAGTGGCATGGCATCACAGTATGTAATTCTTATTGATAAACTCCTACATTACAGCATAATCATCATTAATTTATCCCAATGTTTGAATGTGATTCTTATAGATAAACTCCTACATTACAACATTATAACCATCATTAATTCATCCCAATGTTTGAATGTGATTCTTACAGATAAACTCCTACATTACAACATTATAACCATCATTAATTCATCCCAGTGTTTGAATGTGATTCTTATAGATAAACTCCTACATTACAACATTATAATCATCATTAATTCATCCCAGTGTTTGCATTTATGTTTACTGCAGCTAAACTCCTACACTACAAAATTAAATCTGTCATTAATTCACTCCAATATTTACGTATAGTTCTTACAAAGCTGATCTATATTCGTCATTGTTTGCTGTGTTATTTATGTGTGCATCCGATAGGAGACTCCTATGTTACAATTAATGAAGAAATGAATGTAAAATTCTGACTTGCCTTTTCCTGTTGCACAGCTTTCAAACATATCTGTGGTTCACAATGTGGCACTGTCACAAGGCGCCCACCCATTTGCAAACAGCCAAATAGAACTGTTGTAAATCCATAGATGTGGAAGAAAGGCAACAGCCCTAGGCAGCTATCTCCACACTCGATTTTCGGCAGGGTTCTGTTAACAAATAAGAAAACAATAATATTAAAAACTGCTAGATATAATTAATTTATTCATTATTGTAAGGAACAATTCCACCTTCTTTTAATTATAAAAGTAACCTTTTGCATTATTATAAAATTGTTAAGACAATTAATATTATTTATCAGCAAAGTACTTTATTATAACTAACGATATTTACTCTCTCCAGTCGGTGATTTTAATCATAAATGTTAAGCACCGAAGCTTTCTTTAAGCAGTGCTTAGTAATCTATTATTCATAACAAAAGTAGTAATCTTGTGGCCTGAGTACTATGATATGACAACATGCTTAAAGATGTCTGATGAGTAGGAATATGGTATGATATGACAACATGCTTAAAAACTGGCCTTATGAGTAGGAATATGTTCACAATTTTTGTGATATGACAACATGCTTAAAAACTGGTTCTTATGAGTAGGAATATGTTCACACTATGATGTGATATGACAAAGCTGGTCTTATGAGTAGGAATATGTTCAGACTATGGTGTGATATTGCATATGATTTGTAGTACATGTGTAATGTACTACATAAATACTAAAATTACTTATATAACTCTTAATGATCGGTTGTGCATGTATAACATATCCACAATATTGTGATGTTGACAAAAAAAATCTTAAATGATTGGCAGTATGCATGAAATGCGTCAGCATGTTAAAAAGTAAAAATATTTGTAGAAATGTATCTATAATATTTTACTCTGTCAGCATGCTAACTGCAAAAATGTGTCTTTAACAATGTATTCATAATATTTTAATGCCAGTATGCTTAAAGCACAGCAAAAACTTATCTATAGTAATGTGTACATATTTTAATGTGTTAGTATGCTAAAAGCAAAATAAACATTAATCTGTATCAATATTTTTATACTATTTTAAAATGTGTCAGTATGCTAAAATCAAGATAAAAATAATTCTGTAATAATGAGTCCATTAATATTTTAATGTGTCAGCTTGCTTAATGAAAAACTTATGGACAGCAATGTGCCATAATATTGTAATGCTTCAACATTTTGTCAAGAAAATATTTTGAAAACAGCTCTAAACTGTTACAAGCTGGCCACAGTTTTCTTGTAACATTATGTTTAAAGCAGACTTGATCTAGTGTAGATTCACTACAATATTATGTTTAAAGCAGACTTGATCTAGTGTAGATTCACTACAATATTGTGTGTAAAGCAGACGATCTAGTGTAGATTCACTACAATACTGTGTGTAAAGCAGACTTGATCTAGTGTAGATTCACTACAATATTGTGTGTAAAGCAGACTTGATCTAGTGTAGATTCACTACAATACTGTGTGTAAAGCAGACTTGATCTAGTGTAGATTCACTACAATATTGTGTGTAAAGCAGACTTGATCTAGTGTAGATTCACTACAATATTGTGTGTAAAGCAGACTTGATCTAGTGTAGAATCGCTACAATATTGTGTGTAAAGCAGACTTGATCTAGTGTAGATTCACTACAATATTGTGTGCTTAAAAACAGACATGATGGGCATAATTTTACTACAATATTAACGTGTCAACATGCTTAAAAATGGACCTGATCTGGTGCAAGTTTGCTACAACATTGTAATGAGTCAGCATGACCCCTTTTGGCAATCCTGTTGTTCCACTGGAATATGGTAGGAAGAGAATATCCTTCAAGGCATTGATTTTGATAATGTTCTGAGGAAAAGATCTCCCACAGTCCTCCATGAGTGTATGAAAAGAAACTGTTTTTTCTCCAACACCATCGAATGTGTAGACCTCCTACAGATGGGACAGAATATATGTTAAAGAAGCAAAATAAATGTGACAAAAAAATCATACAAATTTTTATAATGTGTACCACTATATTTCTTTCTGATGGGAGAATTATATGTAAGTTGAGCAGAAAAGTATCATATATGAATAAAGTTTTAATGTTAAACAATAAATATCTTAGGATGAGAGAAAATTACCTAATACAAGCTTTGTAAAAAAAAAAATCATACAAAACTCAATTTTGTAATTTATTGGTTTCTATAGTAACAAAGTCAGCTGCTTATCAAGAAAATATTTTAACTTATTTAAAAATATTCCTGCAGACCTCTGAATCATGATTTTCATTAAATGATTCACTTCATTTAAATTATTTAAACATTTAAACATTACGCTTAATACATGTATATTAATAATTGATTTATCAATATATTTTGGAACCTACTCTGTCACTGTCAGTCACTATGTACAGAGCAGCTTTCTCAATGATGCTCATTCAGATCAAAGCAGCAATCTGACCCTCTACAGACAATGGGGTTTTATAAAGAGCAAAAATGGTTTATCATATTTGACTTGTTATATCACCCACACAATAAGTCCTAATCATTTTATAATAGTAATAAAAGTTACTTAAAACTTATTTTATCATTCAAAAATCTATTTTAAAATATCCTGGTTTGAATGAAATAATTAGGACACCAATTATATATATTTTTTTTAAATCTAAAAACTGATAATAAGGAATAAAAATATATTTTTTAAAGTAAAAGCTAAATAAAAGATATTTGGAAAATTGTGTACTCACCCCAAAAATGGTTAAGCATCAACGATCCAACATTAATGATGGAACTAATTAATAATTAACTTACACACTCAAAAGAACAAACATAACTGCAATTACAACACAAACAATCTAGAGGGACGTGGCCGTTTAAAAAATAAATGAAAACAAAAATGTATACTAACACTTCATTTGGATCTAAACTATAAAATAAATACACAGATGTTTGTAGTTTCTTGTTGCGCTGACTACTTACACTGCTGCAAATGTCATTATTATAATCTTGTGGCTGCTTGTAAAAAAACAAACAAATGCTTGCAAAACAAATACCTTTACTTTGGGGTGGGTACTTGGGGTGATATATATGTTAGTGTACTAACACTTTACAGTTTATTGGTGTTCTGGGTCATGACATTCCTTGTATAAATTTATGTTACACTGAGCTCAACCAAAAACTGTATCCTTGCGGACTTGCTTATATGAGATGATAATGGCAGCGGTTTCTCTTGGACACCTTGATGTCACGATCTCACACATTTTCATCATCACAGGACAGTGCTCTCACATTGTCAGGATGTTGTTTTCTGGCATTGAATCCAGCAATGAGATGAGTGGCAAGTTCATGACGAAAATCAAGATGAGAAAAAAACGTTATCAGTGGACTGCAGTTGAAGTCTGGTTATAAAGTATGAAAGCTTGTGGTGGCAGAATTTACTAGAAACCATAAATTGTATTTCCAGGCCTTCTTGGAATTCCACCCACAGACATACTTCATTCTCTTTTGGTCATGAATGTCCACCTCATTCATGTGAGCAGTGTAGTCAAAGAGAGATTGTGGCTGGAGAACAGGTTGATGAGTACCACTGGGTTCAATGCATTGGTATGCTTGTTGTATGGAGGTTGGGTCATTGAAGGCTGATAGAATGGCCACTTGTTATTTATCCTACCACAACACTGCAGTCAGATTACTATTTCCCTTCCTCAGAATTTTGCTTTCATCTCATTATAGATTTGGCACCATTCAGTTCTTTTGGAAAACCTTTTCTCTGTCATCTTATAGTTACACAGGCAAATCGAGCAAGGAGAGGTTAAAAAAATTGTCAAAAAATGTCATTCTCTGTGTGAAGTCTAAATCTGATGACAACTATGTGACAACATAATGACCAAGTCCACTAGGCACTAACTGGGGATATTCACGGCCAAGGTAAAGGTCAAACTTGCACAAAATATGTAGTGTCACTGTTGAAGAGCATCCACACTTTGATACCATGCTTGACTGGTTTTGATGGCATGTACTGTAATATGCAAGTCACCTGGTAAAACGAAAAATTGATTTGTCTATTGCCAAATGAAGCAAATATAGTTGCCGGAGTATCTATCATTCCTTTTACTTTGTATAAGTGGTGAAAGTTTGTATCTCCTCTCGATGGCTCTGCTCATCTGTCACTGACATGAAGGTATGAAGTCAGGTTGATAAAATGATTTCTGGCAAATATCAATTTTGTGCCGATAAAAAGATCCGCAGACCTGTAGAGATCAGCCTCTACCAACTGAGAAGGCCCATTAAAATATTGCAGGCAATGTATGCTTTTTTCTCTGCTAGCGTTATCTGCTCAAAGTTTGCACATATACAAGCACCTTTAATTGTAGAAAAACAGCATATCTATTGGTGCTTTGGATGATGTCTACCAAAAGCACTTCAGGAAATAACAACAACAAAAATAACCCAATGCTGCTACAGTCATAACATCAAATCCATCTGGAGACAGCTCAGGTACTAGATGAATTAAAATCATTGGCAATAAATGGTAATCGAAGATATGCAATTCATTCATTGTCAGTTTGAATCAGTGGGTTTGGACCTACTTCCATGTCAAAGTCTAACTGGCCACTAATGCTGTCCTGATTAAAAACAATATCATTTTCATTCTTACTATCATCTGCACTCATCATGATCTGTCCACACCTGAAACCCATAAAATGATCTTTCTTCACTGGATTGAAGAAATAAATATCAATGGGACTGAACAGTTAATATTGCTTGACTCAGAACTGATATGACATGTGATTGCCATTTTCTCATTAATACATGGTGCATATGAGGCCAGCATGAGTAAAATCTTTTTTTTTTAAATAAGCAATGTAGGCTGACATCATAAACTGATCTGAAAAAGAACAAAGTTAATTTGGCTTCAAAATCAGCCTCAATTTGGTATTATGTAAAAAAAAAAATCCATCTGCTTTTGAAAACAATTGCAATCAGATGTGCTTATGTAACAAAGAAAGCACCATGGAAATTCGAGCCTATGTAATTGAGAGAGCAGTGCAGAAAAACGTGCCTCCATAATCTAGAAACCAATGCAGAAAAATGCACTTCCATCAGGGAATGGGTTAAGTAAACATTTGTTACTACAGTAAAATATCACTCAACTGGTCTATATGGTGGGAGGATAACCAGATTAGATGAAAATTTGCATTAGACGCCAACATTAATGTTCCTAACACTTATAGGAAGCACAAAAATTAATTATTTGCAACACATTTGAGAGCAATAATTGTGGTGCAAATATCAGCAAGCAGCTGAGGGGGGGGGAGGGGGGAATGTGTACTTGTATTCCTATACAGATACTATTTGGTCATACGGGTCAGTCTGAACCACATGAATTAGAGTGATACAAATGTCAACAATCAACTGAGTAGGGTTAATGTACTTGCATGCCATGTACAGGTGCTATTTGGTCATGCGGGTCAGTCTGAACCACATGAGCGAGAGTGCTGCTCATATTGTGTGGCATCTGGACTAGTAGAAAGAAACTTTAAAAACTTTATTTTTATTAAATTCTCGTTATTATCTCGTTTGTCAAAACAGCCAAGTCAAATCAGTAAGGAAATAAATTCTAACCAAAATCAATAATTAATGTATCACCTTAATATTTTCTTGCATATTCTTACAAGCTTTTTTGACCACTGGAACCAGTTGCACAACAGTGAAAATGGATTTGGCTTCACTACTGCGCAGCTGTAGACACAATTCCACTAAAATCAAGAACAAATGCATAGACGATAAAAATGTTGGTTACATCCCTTGAACAAATAAATAGCATGTATATTTGCTTTTAAATTCATAACTGCTTACAATTAATGTATTTATTATCATTTATTTATTATCATGTAAAAACGCCTACTAGTTACCCATAGACAGATACAGTATTGACAGCCAACAAATATATCCATGTTCGAAAGATTTCTTATTTTTTAAATTTATTTATCTATTATTAACCTCTTTAGTGCTGAGGTTAATAAGTAAATTATATTTCTGCTCTGTTAATCATAACAGGAAAGCAGCTTCACACACACTCGACGGAGGGCGGTTGAGGGTGTGCACCAAATAGGTGCTACCTGTTTCACCCCCTTCTGCCAGCCCTCCTGCCCTCCACCTCAGATGCACCACGAGGCTGTGGGGATCCCCCAGAAGCAGACCATGACCGAGAACATTGTGAAGATGAAAGGTCTATTGCAGCTTATGGGGTGAGTGTGAGCGGAACAACAACAACACAACATTAATCATAACACTTTGATGGAGGGAGGGCAGTTAAGGGTGTGCACCAAACTAGGTGCAACCTATTTCACCCCATTCTGCCAGCCCTCCTGCCCTCCACCTCAGATGCACCATGAGGCTGTGGGACTCCCCAGAAGCATTATCTAGTATCATTCATTCATTCATTATGTACAGACATAAATTTTATGCTTAATTATATAACAAAATTAAGGCAGATTCATCTCTCATTCATGCTATATTAAGGCAATTCATATAACACTACCTGCTGTGTAGGAAGGATTGACAGAAGTGACAATCACTCCTAAGGCAGCAGAAGCCATGATGAGAATAGAGAACTCTGGGAGGTTGTTGGTGAATGTTGCAATTACATCCCCTTTCCTGTAGCCCTTGTTGTGCAAGGCGCTGGCTACTTTGATGGAGTAGTTCTTCAGCTCTTTAAACGTGTACTTTTTGCGTGTCACATAGTCTTCCTGCAATGCATGTACAAGGGCAGGTTGGAAAGATGCTTGGCATTCTGTAAATGTCACTAGTAAACACTAAGCTCTACTATAAGACAACTCAGTTAATTATTGAACAATAGCATTATTTCTAATGTTAAGACAACCCAGTTAATTATTGAACAAATAATAGCACTATTTCTAATGTTAAGACAACCCAGTTAATTATTGAACAAATAATAGCACTATTTCTAATGTTAAGACAACCCAGTTAATTAATTATTGAACAAATATTAGCACTATTTCTAATGCTAAGACAATCTAGTTAATTATTGAACAAATAATAGCACTATTTCTAATGCTAAGACAACCCAGTTAATTATTGAACAAATAATAGCACTATTTCTAATGCTAAGACAACCCAGTTAATTATTGAACAAATAATAGCACTATTTTGTTAAGACAACCCAGTTAATTAATTATTGAACAAATATTAGCACTATTTCTAATGCTAAGACAATCGAGTTAATTATTGAACAAATAATAGCACTATTTCTAATGCTAAGACAACCCAGTTAATTATTGAACAAATACTAGCACTATTTCTAATGTTAAGACAACCCAGTTAATTAATTATTGAACAAATACTAGCACTATTTCTAATGTTAAGACAACCCAGTTAATTATTGAACAAATACTAACAGTACTAGACATCTAAGACAACTCACTTTAATTTTTCAGTCAGCCTCTGCACTGAACAGGCTATGCCTTCACTTCAAGGTTATGTTGATGGACTTTTATTAAAGTTTATAAGAATCAAAAACAAAGGAGAACTGAACAAGAAAATGACAAAGAATATGATAAATTTTAAAGGAAATTTGAGGGACAATAACTTAATACAGTATATGTTTTAATAACCCTGCTGAAATTGTATACAAAACACCCAACTGAAACAACTTAGCATACACATTGTTTCCAATATTTTGGACATGCTTTAAAAGGTGTTGTGTGCAAAGTGAGTTAAGAGAGCCTGTTAAATGAAATTATACTGTTTTAACAAGAGACTAATATAGGTCCAGTTATTTTTAGATAATGTTTAGTACATAACTCAGCCATCCTTTAAGATCCTGGGCTGTTAATTGAGTTATAGATTTATATTATATGCACTTATGGTCTTCAGAATGGGCTGTATTAGACCTAATCTTGATCACCAGACTAGGCATTTAAAAGAGTTATAAGATTTATATTAGACATACTTAGGATCTTCAAACTGGGCTGTTAAAAGAGTTATAGATTAATATTAGATGTACATATGGATCAGACTTGTGGTTACTGACAGTGGTTTCAGAATAGCAGCTTGCACATCAAAGTTAAGGTGATTAGAACTGTATTTCTCACCATTCTGTATTCTCTCTAGTCTGGAATGGCTATGCCACAAACAAATACCAAACATATGATGCAGATTATTTATTAATAATGCCCTTGTCATCTGAACTGAAAGCTGCAAATAAATTAAGATTGTGCACAGTAGGAACTCTATTTAATTATGTTATTGTGCACACCACAAATCATGCTATTATCCATGGCACTGAGAAGCTCATTAATGATTTTCATGAGCTGTACACAGAACTGATTTGTAGATCAATAACACATGGAATGAAAGAAAGAACATTATTTTTATGGTACTTGTTGGGATGCTTTTATAAGTCATCATCCAATCAGTATCACACAAGTTAAAGATATTCAGGTGCATAACCAAAATCTAGCCATATGGCTGTAATCTGTGTGTATGTGTGCAAGTGTGCTTGTGTGTGTAGGAGGGGGGAGTCCTTGTAAACAACACATTCATACTCACCACTGCCACTAATTCTTTATACTCGTCACATTTAGAAAACATATATTCCGCAAAACTGATGTTTGGGATCTGCATGTCTGGAAAAGGACTCCGAATTTCTGCAGGTGAGTAAACATTGCAAATATTAATCCATCGAAAGGATGGAGTGGTCAACCTTGGTCCATGCCATTGGTCAGTGTGTGTGTAATCTGCCCGAAATTGACACAAGAAATGTGCTGTTCGGGAAGGATGGCGGGTGATTGTCCTTGTGTAAGTGTTCATTACACCATATTCCAGGGCACATCTCAACAATGTCTTCATTTGCACCGGACAGGTACTGAAACCCATGGGCGAAAAAACACGTGTTAATGTAATGTGTTAAGATACTCCAGCTGTATGTGTTAAGGCAGTTAAGGTATACACAAACTTATCAGGCTACCTTAGGGGCTAGTCAAACAGAATGTCACTCTCATTGTGTGCAATGGATTGTGCAGGTTGTGCAATGCACAAGGGCCCCCGGCAGTCAGGAGGGGGCAGGGAGGGCTGGCAGCGAGCGGAGTCTTTTATTTTACTTTTATTAAATTGAAGGGGCCTACCACCGAAGCTCTGCACAAGGGGGAGGGGGGAACCACTTGCTACACCACTGGTCACAATTTGGGAAGTGGGGATGACAATTCAGTTACCCCCTTCCCCTTAGTTACAACCCATCTCACAACTTGAACCCTCTGATAGTAACGATCAGATGTTTGCAGTCCCTCACACACACACACACACACACACACACAAACAAACAAACAAACAAACAAACACACTCATACACACAAGCGCATTCCTTTCATTAAATGAAAACAGTATTGTTTACACTTTAAGTGCAGTTTTTTTTTTAAAATGAACTTAATAGGATTATGCTGGACATGGAAGAACTGTTAATATTTTCCTTTTTTAATAAAAAAAAAAATTTAATATTGTATACATTTGATGGCATCTTTCAGGAAGTGTGAGCGTTCGCTACCACATAATGTCACTAAATGATGTCGTGTCAAACTTAAGACATACCTATGAGTGAAGAGCCCAGTGAAGATTTCAGACATTGGGAAGAAAATGTTTCAAATCTGACAGTCTTATTTCGCTAACACTTTCATAACATCAGAGGTGTTGAGTTTTGTTTTTTAACTGCCTATTGTGTTTTTCAAACCGCCTAATTGGCTATACTAGGCCTACATACGTCAAGGTATTCAGTCTTCCAGTATAAACTTTCTAAAGGAAGCTTGATCAATCATTTTCAACCACAAAACACCGCGAAATATAGACACAATCAGTGCGAGAGTATTGCGGGTTTGCACTGTTCTCTATTCACGCACGATACATATAATCTATTCGATGACTAACTTTTTATGACGTCAATAAACTATTACGTCATTTCTCTCATGCCAAGCACAGCAGTGTCACTACTGATCTAACTCTCCTGTAGAATTATTGTTGCTAAGGCGAACTAATTTATTTTATTTACTTCATCCTGTGAACATATTCCCTTGGTATATGTAAACATTTTGAACCTATTTTCTCTTACATTGTAGGATCTATGTATGCCTTCCCTCTGGGGCACTTCAGATAACGGAGGAGAGCGGCTTTGCCCCACCCACCCCGACGGAGGGCGGTGCGACCTGTTTCAACCCACTTCTGCCAGCCCTCCTGCCCTCCACCTCAGACGCACCGCGGGGATCCCCTAGAAGCAGACCAAGACCGAGAACATAATGAAGATGAAAAGTCTATTGCGGCTTCGGGGGGGGGGGGGGTGAGCAAACACAATAGAGGACTTCAGATGAGAGAACGTCTGGTGAGGGAGGATCAATGCAAGCTCCAATGGTGACATAAAACTGCTATCACACAAACACACACACAGATTTCATAGGTGTTATTATTTTTCACAACCCTGCTAAGCCATCAATCGAAATGTACAGGCCAGTTTGGTTATATTCTAATAGCTATATTGTCTTTGCCATACTTCTGGCGTATATTATATTTACATATTTACTCAACCCAATAAAACTATTATCGTTTGGACTTTGAAAATTTGTTAGCGAATTCTTTTATGGACCGATGACAATATTTTTAAAATGTAATATAAATGAAAACATACTAGAGTTTAACTTTGACTTGTACTATCGTTAATTTGCAAAATCGTGTGTCATGTAACTTGAAACGTACGACTAACTACTTTATGTGGAAGGGAGATTACTTCTTCCTGTATACGTAGTTGAAAATACATGTAACAGTATATATACTATCATGTATGATCTAAGTATGTTTTGAAAAAATAGGAATTTCATGGGTGAAATTTTTTCACTAAAGATGTTCATGAAAAAAACAACTAGAGTCTTTTACTAATTTTTTTACATCTAGATTTGTTTGTTACCACCACTGGCTTGTAATATCTCAGTGCCTGGATCTGCCAACTATAATCCCATTAGGAAGACAAAGTAAATATGAAGATTCCAAAACTGCATAAAGAGGAAACTTTCTATAGAATGGAATAAATATATGATTTAATTTAATTTAATTAAAATTGAAAAATTAATTTTAAATCTAGCAGAAAATGGGCAAATTAAGTTAAAATGATTTAATTAATGGATCTACTGCCATTAAGTTTTCTGAATAAAAAGTCATCAATATACAAAGTTAAATTAAGGCATACATTTATGAATAAAGAATATTTAATATTTTTCATAGCTTGATATAAAGATAGTTTAAAACTGCAACTTTGACCAGCCATTTTGAGGAATCCCTTATTTCTCTTCATGGCATATAATTTGACCTTATTCTTATAAAAAAAACAACATTAAATTGTTTTAAATCCTGTTAATGCACTTTTCTTTCTTTTATTTTTTACAAACCTTAATTAATTCAGACAACAAGAACATTTTATTGAATTAGATTTGCAGTGGGTCTCCCACAGTAAACTTCTTAAATTTTACATAACAAAATGTTATGAAATTAGTGATAAAAAATGCCAGTAGAAGCTAAAATGATGTAGTGATGCTTTAAAAAAATTAAACTCTACAAACCTTGATTCCAACAAACGTTTTTGTCATAGTATACTATATTGATCACTGATGCAAAATATCGGTCAGGGCTAAAATGATGATGTAAATATTCAAGTGACTGGATCCTTGGCAAGAGTAAAGAAAGACATTATTTTTTTTTAGCTGTTTAATTTTCATTCATCACTTCTAATATAATAAGATGTTTTTCCCTAGCCAAGGCAGTGTATTTTCAGTTTTCTTCAAGATATCATTTTTCTCCCAAATTAGTTTGCTGGTTGTTTTTGGTTCTTTGCATTCTTATTGTACTTTAGTCTGTCTCCCATTTCAGGTAAGGTAAATTTCTTCATCACATATTAATGGACTGTTGACTTGTTTTGACATTCTGATAGCGTCGTGACTGACTATGTGTGTTTTTCTATAGCTGACCATAAGTGTATTTTGACTTCTACTTGAATAGAGTAACTTATTCAAAATCTAAGAGTGAAAGAATATACATTTTATTGATTTCCAGTTGAATTTCTGCTGGGGAAGTTAGTACTTTAACTACCCCTTTGTCAAATGATAGTAAGCATTGGTGGGAGACATGGCAGTCATCATCATTTTTCAGACATCAACTCTAACGCATGCATGAGCTAAAATTACAAACATAAACACTATCAGACAGTATTCTGGTTTTGTCAGAATATTTTACATCCATCATGATAACTTAAAGAGTCGAGAGAGACAAGTTTTTTATGGCATAGAGGGTTCATCTGTTTGGGGTGGTTCATGTGTTGTCTCAGTCAGGTCATTTGGTGAAAGCATTTGTACACAGAGGCTTGAACTGGAAAATGCAGTAGTACATAGGCAAGTGAATGATAATCAGTTGCATCCATCAACACAATGTCTCTAGGTTCAGTGTTGTTGGAGCATTAAAAATATTTCTATTTAAATCAGTTATGTTGAGGAGTTACAACAAGACTTTTTCTATCCACCCCTCTAAGATTTAGGGATATCTTGAGTTAGACAGTGTTTTTTACTTGAAATAAATCATTTGAGAAGAATATATTGTAAGAATTGTATGAAAACACACACACACACACACGCATGCACACACACAAACATGCACACATGCACATGCATGCACGCACACACACACACACACACACACACACACACACACACACACACACACACACACACAACTTGCTAATCAAAGAACACAATGTCAAAAAACCAATAAATGTGTATTTATTAAAAAGAAATTAAATTATATATAATGATCATAATAATAATATATAAAACATCTATATAACAATGTCACCAGTTCATATTGCACATGAAATTAGTAAGCATAAGATACTACAAATCTGTGTGCTTGTTATTTATTTTCCAAAACATAAACATAAACCAACCAACAGTTTATTATTGAAAGACATTTAAAAATGAATAATACAAAGAAAAACAAACCATGTATTACATATGATGCATACCAAATATATTTGCACTATAAAGATTCTGAAGTGTATCATGAAAAATAACTTGTATACCATTATGACCTTCATCAAGTAATTTAATATATAAAATCAGACTACATTTTCACAAGAGCAATAAAAGAATCGGGTTGACATTAATTTTTACACTATGAAAGCCATAAGTTTAAGTAAATACACGAACTCTTCTAAAAACATATGCACTAATGTAAACTAAAGTGCAGGTATTGTCCCTCTGGGTCATCAAATACATACAATGATACATGCATGTATAACTAAAGCAGTGTTGATTTTGTCTCTCCGGCTCATCAATCTGCATGCATATAGCCAATGTAATTTTGAACTGTGAAAGACACACAAACACACAAATGCACACACACACACACACACACGCACACACACAAACACACACTCACACACAAACAGATATTAACATTTTTAATTCTCAAAAAAAAAAAAAAACCCACAAAACTAAAAAAATAAATAAAAACAGTCAAAACAACAGTAAAAGATTAAAAATACAAAAGTAAAACAACCATTTTAAATGTTAAGAAATTTACTCATAAACATGAATAACAAATTAAATATTTAACAGTTATTACAATGAGTAGATAGAAACATTTCACCAGTATTTCCTTTATGATGAGCTCCAATTAACTCTCTACTTAGTCTGAAGAACCTTATCTTTGAGAATTCTGTGCAAAATCTTGCCACTGGCAGTTTTGGGAATCTGATCTATAAACTCAACACCTCCTCTAAGCTTCTTGGAAGGGGCAACTTTTTCTGAAAACAAGAGAAATTGGAATCATTTAAACATGTCAGTATTCACATGTTTACAGAGCACCTTAGGGCATACAAGAATACAAAATAGAAAAGACACTAGAATCAGTTAAACATGACAGTACAAAGAGCAGTTGGAACATTAAAAATTTAAAATAAATATACCTATGCTTCTCATTACTTTGTTTGCAGAGCATTTAATGAATGAATCATTCTCTTATTAACAGAATAATTGTAAGAAGATAGAAAGATGAAAAAAATACTCAAATTGAAAGGTTTTACAGTGCATATGTATGCATGTGTGTGTGTATGTGTGGGTGGGTGGGTGGGTGGGTGTGCATGGGTTTGCGTGCAGGAGGGGGTGATGTAATTAGACTGGAAACTAAAACAATCTACTGCAACCAGTACTTCTTTTTATTAATTAAAAATCTTATTTAACATTTTCATAAATTGTGATGAGCAATAACATCATTATTATCAAATGCATGCTGCTTGCTATATAGTGGTCAATTTAAAAAATTGTATTTAAGATTTTTTAAAAATTAAAAATATTAATTTTTTTGAATTCTTGTGTGGTAACTGCCTATAGCTGCCATACATGCTTTATGACTTGAACCTTCAATAAATTTGGAAATATCGGCTGCTGAAGCAGAAGCTTTGGGCTTTAGGACAACAAATGCTCGCGGCAGTTCCCCAGCCTCCTCATCAGGCACACCAACTACGGCCGCATCCAGCACTGCTGGATGTGTTATCAGCAAAGCTTCCAGTTCTGCTGGTGGAATCTGAAATAATTTATAGAAATTTGAAATGATGAAAGTTTTGCAGATGAATTTTTAAATAAATCTTTAAAACAGTGAACTGGATCAGTAAATACACATATGTTAGATTTATTTTCTTTATAATTTTTAATTTATTATCCCAACAGTTGCAAGTGAGTGTTTGTGCTTGCTTCTTATGCTGTGCTACCCTTTTATCACATAATAAAAATTAAACAATTACATTTGTTAAATGAAAGGTATTTTTTTTACATTTCACAAAATGAATGCTGCAACAGTATTTAATAACAACAAACTGACATATCTTGTTTTGATGATTTATCTCATTAAACACACAATCTGTAAAATGTGATTGTTATCTCAGATAACAACAAACTGGTGTCTTTTGTATGTGGATTGGAGTTAGATCAGTAAATAACTTTTGTACACATTACCTCAGTAAACAATAGACTGATAACTTTTGTACAAGTCATCTCAGTAAACAATAAACTGGTTACCTCAGTAAACAATAAAATGGTAACTTATGTGTGTATTACCCAGTAAACAATAAACTGGTAACTTATGTACATGTTACATCAGTAAACAATAAATTAGTAAATTATGTACATGTTACATCAGTAAAAATAAATTGATAACTTATGTACATGTTATATCAGTAAACAATAAATTGGTAACTTATGTACATGTTACCTCAGCAAACAATAAATTAGTAACTTATGTACATGTTACATCAGTAAAAATAAATTGATAACTTATGTACATGTTACATCAGTAAAAATAAATTGATAACTTATGTACATGTTACATCAGTAAACAATAAATTAGTAACTGATGTAAATGTTACATCAGTAAAAATAAATTGATAACTTATGTACATGTTACCTCAGTAAACAATAAATTGGTAACTTATGTACATGTTACCTCAGTAAACAACAAACTGGCAATCTGTATGCACAAACTTGAGCTATTTCCGAAAAAAATCCAGAAACCTGTATTTACTGAATTCTGTATCTCAAATTGGTAGTCTTTCTAAACAATAATGAATTTAGTAGTTAGTTATTTCATTAAACAATAGACATAATGAACTTTGTGAGATATTTCCAAGAACAACAAACATAATCAACCTTGTGACTTATTTCAGTAAAAAATTATTGAACTTTGCATTCAGTAATGTATTTCATAATAAATAAATATACTGATCTTTGTATTCAGTGACATTTCAGTAATAAATAAAGATAATGAATTTTGTATTCAGTGACTCATTTCATTAATAAATAAACATAATGTATTCTGTATTTGGTGACATTTCTATAAAGAGCAAACCTGAAAACCCTTGTATTTAATAAGTTCCTTCAAACGGTCCTCAATGACGACCAAGCCATCCTCCCTCATAAATCCTAAGTCACCTGCAATGTGTAAGAATATTTGTTTTGAAACCCTTCATTCAGTGATTGTATTAATACCTATGAACCATATAATTTTTGTCTTATTAATACAGGCATAATTAATCATCGAGAAAATTTAATTGAGATTATTAACCTGTATGTAGCCAGCCATCTTTGTCAATCATGTCATCTGTTGCCTGTTTATTGTTCAGATACCCGAACATTTTCTGTGGTCCCTTCATACAGTATTCTCCCATCTCACCTATGTTCACTGGCTTTCCTGTCTCGATATTGATAATCTGTACAAATAAGATTAATTTTAAAATGTTAACATAAGAAATAGATAAATGAAAAGATATCATAAAGAAGTGTTTTGAATGTAAGAAAACTTAAGGATGTGTATTGCACTTATTATTGGTTAACTGCAAAGCTGGATTATGGTTTTTGCAGGCCCTAGGTGTTTGTTTTTCAGAGGCTTTTTTTAGTAGGTCCATTTCTGTGTGCTTAAGTGTATTGAATTTGTGGTTCAATAGTTTGGGCTAATTTACTCAATTACCTCAAAGATAACCCTGGTAGCGGGTCTTGATCTTGATGCTTCCATCAAAGGAAACTGATTTCAGAGCATGTCAAAAAGTTGCTACAATAAAGGCACCAAGTCTGCTAGTACTCGCAATTGCAAAGGCAAGGATGGAGATACCTCACTGTCACATCTGCAGACAAGGAGTTGCAATTAGGATTGGACCCTGCCAGGCCTGGACGTGAGTTCTTAGCTGACATGTGTATTGACTGCTCTCTGCTATGAAATAATTCAGGGCCTTTACTGATGGTTGGAGATGGAAAAGCTCATATGTATCTGTCTGAAATTTCACTGTAGCAAATAGCTTAAAGCAGATGAAAATAAAACATTTCCAATATCACCCATTTATCCTGTGATGAATTTAATGGATTAACTTCTGAATAGGTAAGCATTTATTAGGTTTATTCAGTTTGTTATATAACTAAAGATACATATTTTCTGTAGAAAATTATGATTAAGTATATTTATAAAGACCTGGCTCACTGCTCATGAACAATCAGAGGAACAGGGTCCTTAATGCTACAGCACCAACATGAGTACAAACTGAAAGGGTAATAGGAAGTTCTTGTAAATAATGGGTTGATGTTTTGAAGAGTAGGGTAGTACAGCACCTTGCAGGATTGTAAGGATATGCAATTATCCAAATAATGGATACTGTGAGTTGCATTGACCTCTTGCAAAATTCAACCTAGTTCTTGCAGATCATATTCAAATGTCTGGAAATCCAGGAAAGGGAAATGTATCTTATTTTCATCAGCCATTTGTGATGAATTTATTGCTGTTAGTGACTGTGATACCAAAATCATTAACATTCAAAATGAAGACAGTTAAGTATTCTAATGTCTGTCACATGGTTTATGTAGCCCACACCCATTCCTCTAAAAACAGACTACACATAAACCTACCTTCTAGAAAAGGCTGAACCCTTATCCCCAGGCTGGAAACATACCTGAATGTTCCAGACAACTCACTAAACTAGCCAATCAAAGTGCAGCTCTGCCATGTGAACAAATGTACCAGAAACTCACCTGTAAATCATTAGTCAAACGCAGCTGACTGTTGAGGCAACACATTTTGGCTCCTGGTGTTAACAAAGTATAATCATACTACTAACCTTATCCTGGTTATCAACACAGAAAGAAATCATCCTCTGTATATATTATTGCTGAAGGTATGTGGTTTTGCTTGCCTAACTAATATTATATTAATGTTTATCTCCTGACATTAACTCTATTTTATATTGTTATATTTCGATTATGATTTTTAAATGTATGACAACCATGTAAGTAAGAGTGTTCTGTGAGAGAACACATGAAGATAAATTCTTAGCCCATGTATATTTTATTGGCAGATCGGCACTTTGTCTAAGACTCTATCTTGAATGTCACTTTATCTTAGATGTTACTTTGATGAGTTTTGAGCTGCAAGCCATTCCACAGAGAATGACCCACAGGCTGAAAACCAGTTCAATGGACCATGTGCATGTCTGCTAATGAGACCCTAGGCTACATGTCAGGTGATCTAAGCAATGTATTTATAAAGTCACAACTGCACAGCTTCTTTCAAGTTGTAGACAAACTCTACCAAAGTACTTTTAGAGTCCACTCAAAAACATTCAGTGTTCTCTTATAATCTTATTTATAGTTCAGTCATACAAATTAATCAAATAACTGCTACAGGGCCTTAGGACTCAAAACGAACATTCTTTTAAGACACAACATGGTCGTGATTAGGAACTATAATTATATAAGTAAACTCTAATTGTAACTGTTAACTATTTGCTATTTGTAACCATGCTGTCTTATGTTATTTCTTGTTGAATGCAGTTATTGTTGCTACTTAGACCACTCCTGTTAGCATGACTCACATGTTACATCTCTGTCACCTGTATTTACTAACTACCTTGGCTGTATGTATCAGGAGGCTCAAGCTACCTTCTAGAACTATCACTCTTCTAGTCTATATTATCTATCATTCATCTTTCTAACATTAGTAGCCAGCCAGTTTTGGAGGATTAGCCTGAGGTTACGGCAGCCTGGGGTGGTGGAGAATTAACATCTTCCCCATCTCCCAGCAAAACATCACAATGTCAACCATTCTGACCAGCTGACAGTGATATTTCACTACAGCACCAGTAGTGGGAGTGCAGTTTAAAAATGTCTTTAATTCATATTGTATTCAACATTATGATGGGAAATATTTATTTGAAGTTCTCAAATGTCATGGTATAGATTTGACAGACTGAAGCTCAATCATATAACAATGCAATTAACTTTAATAGCATACACAAAGGTGTGCAAGACATGATTTCTTGTTGTTTAGCTGAATGGGTTCCAGTCTAAATATGACTGGATCATCTACTGCTGAGTGTTGCACCAAAGAAGTTGATTTGGGTGGGACATTTTGCAATCTTTATTTGTATATTTCTCTATGTCACCACAAAGATGGACAAAATTAACATCGAATATGAAAAGAGAAATGTCCTATTTCAGTCCAAGTATGTAAGAAACAATGTGAATGATCAATTCAGTTGCCTTGTAGATAGATCAGTGTCTGCAGAAGAAACTGTTCTGCAGGCTAAAAATCATTCAGTGATGAATTCTTATTGTTCCTGGATTTGAAAACTACAATGGCATATATGTATGCTAAATGCCCAAATATCTCACAAGCTGACTCAACAGCTTTTCAAATGTTGACTTTGCTCTGTGAATATTGTCTTGCTCTCTTGATAACAAATTGTGAAGGGGTGGGGCAGGGTTGTTCTTTTTCTAAGCAGAAGTTGATTAAAAACCTGACTCCAATCAAGTACAGGATAGTGCTTGTCTTTCCTTCCATTGCTATCTACTGAGAATGAGGTTGTGTGAAAATTGTTAATTGTTTTGTTATTGTTAATTTTTTAATAGAAAAATCTGTCAAAGATACTTTCACCACTTGAAAAAAGAGCAACCTGATGATGACATATTAGTTCTTAATATTTACCTGGTGTGAGTCCTTGCTATATAAATATTATTCATTGCTATCTACTGAGAATGAGGTTGTGTGAAAAAGCTTTGTTTGAAATTGTTAGTGTTAATTTTTTAATGAGAAAAAATCTGTCAAAGATACTTTCACCACTTGAAAAAAGAGCAACCTGATGATGACATATCTGTTCTTAATATTTACCTGGTGTGTGTCCTTGCTATATAAATATTATTCAAGAATATATCTTTACTTTTTACATGCTATATTTTACAAAAATATATCTTTGCTACAACCACCAGCCATCACCCAAAAAAGAAACCAAGTTGTCAAAATGATTTGTAGGCTCTAGTTACAGTACTTAGTGTGTCTATTGAATAATATGGCCCTGGATAAATGCATAAGATAAAAACAAAACTCTAGAGAGTTATTTCTGAATGTGAAAAAATAATAATGTTAGGATATGAATGGAATATGAACAAAAAGATGTATTGAAGAACAGAAAAATGAATTTGGTGGGTGGATGGGTTGGGGGGGGGGTTAACAACAACCTGAAACTTACACTTCAAGGAGCAGTAGAGTATAACTATATAAATGGGGTGGTGGGGTAGTGGTAGACCCTAATTTTGAGACAGATTGCAAAGGGAAAAAGGTTTATGGTCCTACAGACTTAAAGTAGGCAGACTATAGTTGACAGAGTCAGGAAGGAAAGAAGCCTAATATAGTCATATAGACAGATTGCAAAGGGAAAAAGGTTTATGGTCCTACAGACTTAAAGTAGGCAGACTATAGTTGACAGAGTCAGGAAGGAAAGAAGCCTAATATAGTCATATAGACAGATTGCAAAGGGAAAAAGGTTTATGGTCCTACAGACTTAAAGTAGGCAGACTATAGTTGACAGAGTCAGGAAGGAAAGAAGCCTAATATAGTCATATAGACAGATTGCAAAGGGAAAAAGGTTTATGGTCCTACAGACTTAAAGTAGGCAGACTATAGTTGACAGAGTCAGGAAGGAAAGAAGCCTAATATAGTCATATAGACAGATTGCAAAGGGAAAAAGGTTTATGGTCCTACAGACTTAAAGTAGGCAGACTATAGTTGACAGAGTCAGGAAGGAAAAGAGCCTAATATAGTCATATAGACAGATTGCAAAGGGAAAAAGGTTTATGGTCCTACAGACTTAAAGTAGGCAGACTTTAATAGTTGACAGAGTGAGGAAGGAAAAGAGCCTAATATAGTCATATAGAAAGGTTCAAGTTGAGGGGAAGTTAGAATAATTTGATCCTACTGACAAGGAAAGAATATTATTATAGTCATATAGACAAACTAGAAAGAAGCAGAGACCATTCAAGAGGTGGGGAAGAAAACTAATATAGTCAGATAGACCCTAGAGAGAAGACAAACGGGTGGATAAAATGACTAATATAATCATATATACCCAAGGTAGAAACCAAACAAGTCAAAAGAGGATGGGGAAGAAGACTAACAGTCTGACAGAGAGACCCTAGGGAGAAGACAAACCAGTCATAATAGGTTGGGGAAGATGACTAATATAATCAAGACAGACAGACCCTAGAAGTCAAAAGAGGGTGTGAAAGAAGACTAGGTAGTCATATAGACTCTAGAGAGAAGACAATGATCTATTGGCTAGTCAATATAGGGATGCAGACTATCATCCTTTACACAGATTGTGGGAGGAGTAATGTACGGTTCAAAAATAAAACAGAGGTAAGCTGAAGTCAAACAGACAGGCTCTAAGGAGGATGCAGTCTCTGATAGTACAGTCAATCTAGTAATGAGAGTCTATGGTCCTTTAGACAGACTACAGGAGGGAGCAGTCTGTGCTTGCAGGAAGACTGATAGTTAAATTATGTAATTCCAAACTATATACATCCAAATTACAACACTAACTAGGAATGCTGTTTTTTTCACTGTTAGTATTGAAAGGCAAGGGTTTTAAATGTGTTGCTGAAAGATTATTTCTCTGTAGTCATTTCCCTTGTTCTCTAAAGAAATAAAGTTTATTTCCCTTGTTCTCTTTCGAAACAAAGGTTATTCTCCTTGTTCTCTTTCAAAACAAAGGTTCCTTACATACAGTTCCACAAAGACGGAAGACCCTTATTTCTGCTACATTCAAGGCAAATGCTTTCTTAGTAATGGTGCCTATATTGGTTATGCAGTTACTATCAAAATCCTACCTTGCCATAATCAACTGACATCTGCAAGCTGTACAAGAAATGTTTACCTTGCACACAGTGTTTGGCACCACAACTCCAATGGTTCCTGGAGTTCCTGGCAATATGTCAATATTAATCACAGGGGATGTCTCAGTCAAACCATAACCTGAAGGTGAAAACATTATGTGTCAATATTAATCACAGGGGATGTCTCAGTAAAAACCATAACCTGAAGGTGAAAACATTATGTGTCAATATTAATCACAGGGGATGTCTCAGTCAAACCATAACCTGAAGGTGAAAACATTATGTGTCAATATTAATCACAGGGGATGTCTCAGTCAAACCATAACCTGAAGGTGAAAACATTATGTGTCAATATTAATCACAGGGGATGTCTCAGTAAAAACCATAACCTGAAGGTGAAAACATTATGTGTCAATATTAATCACAGGGGATGTCTCAGTAAAAACCATAACCTGAAGGTGAAAACATTATGTGTCAATATTAATCACAGGGGATGTCTCAGTAAAAACCATAACCTGAAGGTGAAAACATTATGTGTCAATATTAATCACAGGGGATGTCTCAGTCAAACCATAACCTGAAGATGAAAACATTATGAGTCAACATTAATCACTGGGCATTTTCAGTGAAACCATAGCCTGAAGGTTTAAGCATTAATCACTGGGGATATCTCAACCAAGCCATAACCTAAAGGTAGAAAAAAATATGGTGGTACATTAATCAATGGAGATATCTCAGTCAAGCTATAGCCTAAAGGTGGAAACATTATGAGCCAACATTAATTACTGGGGAGTCTCAGCCAAGCTATAGCCTAAACGTAGAAATATTATGGGCCAACATTAATCACTAACGATATCTCAGTCAACCTATAGCCTAAAGGTGGAAACATTATAGGATCAACATTAATCAATGGGATGACTCAGTCAAGCTATGACCTAAAAGTGGAAATCATTAAAGGGCAACAATAAGTCAATCTGTAGTTGGAAAACATTTATCTAACAACGTAGATATCATGAAAATTTACAATACCTAAGGACATTTGCTAGAAATTGATTTTTGATGTGAAATATATTTTGTACAATGTTTTTGGTAAATATCAGTACAGTAAACAAAATCAAATTGTTGCGCATCTCTAATTTTTAAAAATCTATTTCCTCTCTCTTTTCTCTTTGTCTCATGTTACTCTAGGATACAATTTTATTGTCTCCTGCCATTAAGATCTCTATCTTATTTTCATACAGGTCTAGGCAAACAATGGGTATAGGGTACAAATATAATTTTGCTACATTTCTAGTAAACACAAGACATAGAATCTATGAATATTTGAATCTTAAAAATAAAATAAACATTCCAGAAATTGTTTCTCTACCTTGAAGAACAGGGATGTTAAGTCGTTTCTTGCATTCTATTGTAATTCCTTCACCTAAAGGGGCAGCACCACTGACCACACACCTCAGGGAAGAAACATCAAACTTGGAAACAACGGGGTGCTTGGTCAAAAATAGCACAATGGGTGGAACTGCATGCAATACAGTTATCTGTGTCCATTGAAAAGAAAGGTCTATCAGTTTTTCTCATATAAATAGCATTTTGAACTGGCACATTAAAAATTCCAGTACAGACACTGTGGTGGGCAGTCTAATGACAGGCACTTGTGCATGTTATAGTGCTTGTTTATTTTTGCAGAGCTTTTAGTTTTTATAATAAGCATGTCTACTTAATACTCTAAAGTGCTTAAGCTTTTGTATAAGTGCCCTAATAAATTACTGTTTTTATCAATATTATTACCAGGCATTCACAAAATCCCAGGTGTCAAATCACCAAGGCCCTGCAAATTTCATGTTGGCAACAAGATATTTTATATAATAATTCCAAATCTTAAAAGAGCATTATGGAAGTTCCATAGAATACAGGTTTTTGGAAGGATAAATGTAATTTTTAAAGTAAAGAAAATATTTATAATAAATTCCTGCCACCAGGAATTTTTCAGTAAACAACTTATTTTAATGCATGTGGCATAGTAAATTCTTGAATCTCTAAAGCAAAACATTTAAGGACTAAATATGCACAGTTTATATTTCTAAGCCCTAAGGGAACATACTCTGATTGCAACTAGATTAAATTTACACACACACACACACACAAACACACACATATATTCTTATATCACTCTTTTGTTGTTTATTTAATACTGAATTTTACAATGCAAAACCTGCAAGTTTGTAAGGAAGGCAAGTGTAAGTGCATTCATTGAATAAATCAACATTTCAGCATTACAACTAGCAGCACAAAATTTCACCATTTTAATATAAAATATATCAAGATATATCACAGTAATATAGTATTCATATTTATTGTAACTAAAAAAGTAAATTAAATAAAATGAAGAGAATGTAAGTTTAGGAAAATGAGATTTGAATACTAAAAAGATGGTGGTAGTGGTGGTGGTAGTGTGTATGGGTGTGTGCTTTGCAGGCATACTTTGTGCACATTTGTCTGTGACTGGCCATGAACATAGTAAAATCATCAAGATTCTGGATGTGCAGATAAGATGCTCAGCAGAAATTTTCAGAGAAACAAGGCTGACACTTCACAGCTACTTGATGAAACACAAGACAGTGTGTGCTTTGCCATTTAATATGTACTTTATTATTGCAACAAAGATGACATATGGTATATCAACAGTTATAGGACGGTCTCTTTCTATTTAAAAAAAAAACAACCAGATAATAAAATCTTAAAATTAAGTAAAGTGAAAAATAATATCATGGAAATTATTAACATAACAATAAGAGTAAAATCTGATTAGAATACATAAAATAGCTTGCATGCTATTCAAATAAATGACATAATTCATGAAGTGAACACTGAATACAGTTTTAAGAGTACCTTTTCTTGCTGAATAGCTTTCAGAAACATCTCTGGTTCAAATTGTGGCACAGTTATCAAACGGGTACCTGTTTGTAAACAGCCAAACTGAACAACAACGAGCCCATAGATGTGGAAGAAAGGCAACAGTCCCAAACAGTTGTCTTTTCCTGGGTCAAGTGTCACCATTTCTCTGATCAACGAATTTAATTTTTTAAATGTGAAAATAATAATAATTTTAAAAAAAACTAACCAAATAGATATTTTAAACTTATTGATGTTTTGTATATATATTACCTTTAAAGGCCTTAACTGATTAAACACACACACACATACACACCTTCTGTATTAACTAAAATTCCTTAAGACATCAAACTTATTTCATCAACAATTTATTTATATTTTATATTTTATTATTACTAATGATCATTTTTTCTCTGATACATGATTTTAATCATAAATGTTAAACACCATAGCTTTCTTAGGCAGTGCTCAGTAATCTGCTATCCATAACAAAAACAGTAATCAAGAGGCCAGAGGACTGTTATGTGACAAGAAGTCTATTTAACAGTCTGTTGTATACTGGAAACAAAGTTTAGTGTCAACATGCTTAAAAACTAATCTGATAAGTACTCTAAAATGCATTCACAATATTGAAATATATCAACCTGCTATAAAGATTTTTTTAAAACACGTGATGTGTTGTATATGTTTACTACACTGTTGTGATAGGTCAACATGTTTAAAAACTGACAAGATTTGTATATGTGTGCTTTAAACATGTGTCTCTATTATTTTAATATGTCAGCATATTAAATGCAAAGATTTATCTGTAGCAGTGTGATCATATTATCTGAATGAGTCAGCATGCTTACAAGCACACCTGATCTGCAGAACTGTCTTCAGTATCTGGACAAGAAAACATTCTTACAGACAAATCTGAACTGGTTTAAGTTGGCTACAACAGCAAAAACCTTATCTGTAGCAAAGTGTCTATAACATTCAGCATATTAAATGCAAAGACTTATCTGTAGCAATGTATTTATATTATCTGAATGGGTCAGCATACTCACAAGCAGACTATGATCTGCAAGACTTTGTCTTCAGTGTGTGTATAAGAAAACATTTTTACAAGCAGATCTACACTGGTGTTAAGTTGGCCACAATGTTGTGTTCTAGCATTATGCTTAAAACAGACTTGTTCTGGTGTTAAGTTGGCCACAATGTTGTGTTCTAGCATTATGCTTAAAACAGACTTGTTCTGGTGTTAAGTTGGCCACAATGTTGTGTTTTAGCATTGTGCTTAAAACAGACTTGTTCTGGTGTTAAGTTGGCCACAATGTTGTGTTTTAGCATTATGCTTAAACAGATTTGTTCTGGTGTTAAGCTGACCACAATGTTGTGTTTTAGCATTATGCTTAAAACAGACTTGTTCTGGTGTTAAGTTGGCCACAATTTTATGTTTTAGCCTAATGCATAAAGCAGACCAGATTTGATACATATTCACCATAGCCTTTTAATACAAGTTTGTACAAAATTCATGCAATCAACAGTTTTTCACATTACTTTTTATTGTAATGTGTCAGCTTCTTTCAAACAGACCTGATCTGGTGAACTTTCGCCACACATCTTAATATATCAGCTTTTACAAACAGACCTGATCTGGTGAACATTCACCACAACAATAACATGTCATTTTCTTACAAACAGATCTGATCTGATGAACATTCACCATGCAACAGAAATGTCACAATGATTACAGACAGATCTGATGTACATTTACCGAGTAGAGTATTGTGTCGAAATAGCTTTAAAACAGACCTGATCTGATGCACACACACAATATTGTAAAGCATCAAAATGCTTTAAAATTAAAATACTTTCATCCCAATAAAGTAATGTTTCAGAAAATCTAAAAGCATATGATCAGGTAAGTGGACACAATATTATAGTGTCAACAGGCTTTAAAACACATCTTATCTGATTAAGTTAGCCACCATTTTGTGTCAATCAGTTTGATTAAAAACAAACCTAATTTGTAACAAGTTTGCCATAACATTGTAATGTGTCAGCATGACTCCTTTTGGCAATCCTGTTGTGCCACTGGAGTATGGAAGGAAGAGAACATCCTTCTTAGCATTGATTTTGGTAATGTTCTGAGGAAAATCTCTCCCACTGTCTTCCATAAGTGTAAGAAAGGAAACCATTTTTTCTCCGGCACCATCAAATGTGTAGATTTCCTATGGTGGGAAAGAATGTGCCAAAGATGCAAAATACAGGTGAAATACAATGAATCATGTAATCTATTCTAATGCATTAACAGTTATGTACAAAATAATCATATAAACTGTTCAAATGCAATACCATTTATGTACAAAAGAATTATGTAAACTGTAATAAAGTGTACCAGTAGATGTCCTACTGCTAGAATGTAATGTACAAACAATGTTATATACAAGTTATGTGGAAATGAATCACACAAACTGCTCTTATGGGAACTAACAGACTTATAGATTGGTTAAAATGTACCAATGATATGCAAAATATAGGTTGTATACAAAATAATCATGCAAACTGTTCTTATGTGAAGTAATAGATTTCTTACAGATGAGACAGAAGGTCTAATGATATGCAAAACATAGTTATATACAAAATAATCATACAAACTGTTTTTATGTGAGCTAATGGGTTTCCTATAGAGGGGAGAGAACTGCTAATGATGCAAAAAAAAAACAAGTGATGTACAGAAGAATCTTTCTCAAGTATACCAATTTCTTACACATGGGAAGAAAATTACCAAAAGATACAAAATACAGGTTTGTACAAAATTCATGCAACTGGCAGTTTTTTTAATTTACTTTTTATTTTCTGTTGAATGTGAAGTCAGTCACCCATCATGAAATCTATTATATTTCTTTAAAATATTCATGCTGATCACTGACCCATGAAATACATTAAATGTTTCACTTCACTTAAGTAATTTTAACATTTACAATTACATTTAAGAATATGTATATTAATAAGAAATATATTGCTCCTACAATATTAACAATAAATTATTTCCTAATTAAAAGTATGTAACTTAAGTAAACATTTATTGCTAGAGTAAAACCTTGCTATTCAGGGCTAGGGGGGGGGGGGGGGGAAGGCTTTCCAGATTGATGAAAATCAATACAAATGACTGAAAATATTCCTGACAAACAGAGAAGGCACAAAAATATTTGTTTTATTTAATTACTGAGAGTGATAAATGTTGACAAACAAGTGACTAAATGAGCAGGGGAGAAGCACAAACATGCCCTAGGCAAAGTGTTACAACTTATATGGTCAGTCTGAAGCAGAACACTGATTATGTGGCATCTGGATTAGCAAGATCCAAAATAATCAGGTTTCACTTTATAAGTAAAAATAGAAAAGTTTCTTTATATAAATATCTCTTTACATCTCTTTATATTAATCTCATATATATATATATAATATATGTATGTATGTATGTATATATACATATACAGAGAGAGAGCAAAGTAAAGTAAATGGGAGAATGAAATTTGACTAAAATATCAAGAATTAATATATTACCTTAATTTTTTGTGGAATATTCTTACAAGCTTCCCTGACTATTGGGACCAGTGGTGACACAGTGAAAATGGCAATAGCTTTACTGTTGTTCAGTTGTTGACCCAATTCCACTGAAATCGAACACAATGCACAGATGTTAAAAATTATGGTTACTTTCCTTTAACAAATAAATGTTATTTTTATTTCCTTCTTCAGTTAATTGATTAACCTTACATAAATGTATGTATAACAAACTAGAGGTATGTAAAATCTTAGTTTGTTACCTACACCTATATACTGTTTTGCCATCCAACAAATATCCACACATCTACATTGTTTTTAATTTGATTGTTATTAACCTCTTCAATGCTGATGTCAATAAGTAACTGATGATTCTGTATGAAGGGGTGGATGAGTTAACAGCTGGAAATTGATGTTTACTTATAATTTTGACTTCGGTTAAATTTCCCAATGCAATGCATTCCTGCTATTTATTACCTAACCTTGTTGTTTTTTTCTCCATCTCTAGTCAGAAATCTAAATTATATATGAGTTTCAGCAGTGTTATTCCAGCATCCAAAGTACAATCTCATGTCAGTCATGTTTTTAAGTATAGATCTTTTTGATAATAAGGTTGTGAGAATGCATATGGCTATGACATGCCCTGAGCATTAAATGATAATAACAGATGACAGGACAAGTGTGGTTATGAAAGATGACATATCCTGAGTATTAAATGATAATAACAGATCACAGAACAAGTGTGGTTATGAAAGATGACATATCCTGAGTATTAAATGATAATAACAGATGACAGGACAAGTGTGGTTATGAAAGATGACATATCCTGAGTATTAAATGATAATAACAGATCACAGGATAAGTGTGGCTATGAAAGATGACATATCCTGAGCATTAAATGATAATAACAGATGACAGGATATGCGTGGCTATGAAAGATAATAACAGATGACAGGATATGTGTGGCTATGAAAGATGACATATCCTGAGTATTAAATGATAATAACAGATGACAGGATAAGTGTGGCTATGAAAGATGATATACCCTGAGTATTAAAAGATAATAACAGATGACAGGATAAGTGTGGCTATGAAAGATGATATACCCTGAGTATTAAAAGATAATATTAAAAAAACAGGATAAATAGTGGCTAAATTTGACTAATTTTGCCATATACAATTTAAAGATGACAAGATTAATTCAACAAAGTGAAGAGAAGAAAACTGTTCCTCAGCAAGTTAGAGTTACAAGGACAAAAAAAAAAGATTTCTAACACAAACATAAGATGTCTATTGTGAAATAAATAATTCTTCAACTGTTGATAGGGTAAAGATTAGACAATATAGTTTAACTCACTAAACATCTACAGTCTGTGTTGTTTATTTTTGAGTCAGTTTATGAAATATTTTTACTAGTTATGTATATTTTTACTGTGAGTGCTTTTAGCTTATGCCATTTGTGCCAGGAATAAAGGGTAGAACAGGGAGGAGGCTGAAGGTATGTTACACTTATAATCGCATGTCTGGTAAATATTTGACCTAATTTTATATTTTTCCTGTTAGCAAAGTAGTAACATTTAAATCTGAATTTCCTACATAAAATGTGATTTTCTTCTAATTTATTAGATGAGATGCTAGTTTTAAATTTATAATTAATAGTTTATGGTGTAGGATAGATCAAGTAATCAATGCTGAACAAAATACAGCTTATAAATTTAGTTTAGAAAATGTTCAATTTATCAAATATGGGTAAGAAAACGTTCTGTTTATCAAATATGGGTAAGAAAATGTTCTATTTATCAAATATGGGTAAGATATTTGATGTTACTAGATGACAGTAGGGGATGGTTCTCAGGAAAAGATGACATGTTTTTAATCACATTATTTCTTCATTAACCAACTCAGTAATGGAGGTGTGGTATGATTTAAATACCTTAATTACCTATTTTTTTTATTTATAGCTGACTGGATTGACTTACTCAGGATAGGATAAATATATCCATTTCATACCACAGATGCAGTAAATTGCTCGGATCACCCAATGAGCGTTCTGCCTATTGTTTCTGTTGCCTCCAGTAAATACTGCCATGAAAGCCTGATGTACATAACCTTCCACATTGTTACATCTATTAATCTGCTATCTGCAGCGAATGTGATAATGTGTGAAAACCTGGTGTACATAACCTTCCACCATGTTACATCTATTAATCTGCTATCTGCAGCGAATGTGATAATGTGTGAAAACCTGGTGTACATAACCTTCCACCATGTTACATCTATTAATCTGCTATCTGCAGCGAATGTGATAATGTGTGAAAACCTGGTGTACATAACCTTCCACCATGTTACATCTATTAATCTGCTATCTGCAGCGAATGTGATAATGTGTGAAAACCTGGTGTACATAACCTTCCACCATGTTACATCTATTAATCTGCTATCTGCAGCGAATGTGATAATGTGTGAAAACCTGGTGTACATAACCTTCAACCATGTTACATCTATTAATCTGCTATCTGCAGTAAATGTCATAATGTGTAAAAACCTGGTGTACATAATCCTCTGCCATAGAATCATTGCTGTTTCTGCTGTCTGCAATAGGTATAGTGCCATGACAACCTATGTACATACAAGGGTGGTTTTGTGGCCTGTACATTAATTGGCAATGGACTATATATACAGCAAATATCATACATTTAAAGAACTTGGGCTCAAGCTCTCAAATAAATACATTCTGAATTTGATGTGCAGGCAATATTTAAAACATCTATCAAACATATCTATTTTATTAGCGTTTTTCTCATTTTATCACCAAACCCTGAAAACATGAAATATTATTAAAATATTGCATCAGTGGGGAAGATTTTCATTACGATATTTCATTGGTCTCTCAAAATGCTTAAGAATACAGTTTTTAATTTAATTTATTAATAAATAAATATTTTAAAATCATTCACTTAGCTGCCAGCTATTCTGATAAGCTTTCTACAGACTTAAATATTCTGTTATTCATTTGATATTGTTGTGTATTATCTTGAAGATTATTTAGCAAAATGTTGATTCTTGTAATTTTTTTTTGTAATGTGTGCTTATTAAGCATACTGAATTTTCATGTTACACTTTCATCATTCATTTAGTTATACATTATGTACAGACAAACAATTAAATAAATAAATCATGTTTCATTACGTAACAAAATTAAAGCACCTTCATCTCCCATTCATACCATAATAAAGCAGTTCACAAAGCACTACCTGCTGTGTAGGAAGGATTGACAGAAGTGACAATCATCCCTAAGGCAGCAGAAGCCATGATAAGAACAGAGAGCTCTGGGAGGTTGACAGTGTATGTTGCAATTACATCCCCTTTCTTGTAGCCTTTTTTGTGCAAAGCACTGGCTACTTTGATGGAGTAGTCCTTCAGATTTTTAAATGTGTACTTTCTGCGTGTCACAAAATCTTCCTGCAATTCATGGAGGGTGAGGAAAGATAATTAGCATACACTATATGTCACCAGTAAACAAAAACAAGCTATTTTGCTTTTATATGACAACTCAATTATTATATTTATACAAATGCTAACAAAACTGCTAAATGTAAGACAACTTAATCAATTATTAAACAAATACTAGCAATCTTACTAATATATAAGGATAATTTGTTTTAATTATTGAACAAATACTGCCAATTCTGCTACTATAAGGACAATTACATAATTATTAAACAACTACTAGCATTATTGATATGATATAAGACAATTTAACTCAGCTATTAAACAAATACTAGCAACCCTACTATAACAAAAGAATAATTAATTGTTTAATTATTCAACAAACAAATACTAGTAATATTACTAATATATAAAACTCAATTATTAAACAAACACTAGCAATACTGCTAATAAATATAATAACCCAATTCAGTTACTAAAAAACCCTAGAAATATTGCTCATTTATAAGACAAATCAATTCTATTAAACAATTACCGGTACTAGCAGTGATGCTGATACTTAAAATAACTCATTTATTTAAAAGCAATACTACTAATATATAACTACAGTATAAGACAACTCAACTAATTATTTAACAAACACTAGCAATACAGTACTATATGCAACTTCATTATTAACAAATACTAGCAACATTACCAATATAATAATAAGAGAACTCAATTTATTTTTACAGTCAGCCTATGTACTAAACTCAATATGCTGTAATTTCAAGGTTAAGTTGAAGGCCCTTTAAGATTAAGAAATAAGAAGGAAAGGTGAAGAAGAAATTGACAAAAATTAGATGATAAGCTTTAAAAGAAGTACGCTAAACAGTAACTTAAACTTAAATAGTAGTAGACACCATAGCTATTTTGGCCATACTATGTGTTTATTCCCCTGGCTTACAAAACAACCAACAAAATACAACTTGGTTTTACATGTACACATTTGTAAAACAAAGTATGGTGGAGTAAATTTGCCTATCCCTATTTCTAGACTTAATTGTTGTATAAACTGTTGAATTGTCAAAGTGACCCGACCTTGGGCACTCGTAACCATTCACTGGCGGCGTTAGCATCAGACATAGTTTCCAATAGTTTTGTCACCCTGTACGCTACTCTCATTTATAAATGGCATAGTGTGCAAAATCACATTGAGTTAAATGAGCCATTTTAATCTAAATATACTATTTAGAAAGTGACATTAATACAAGCCGAATTATTTTTAGATAACGCTCCTTGGGCAACTCAGCCATTTTCTAATGGCCTGGGCTGTTAATAATGATATAGATTTGTTACGAGTTCTTATGATCTTCTATCCAGGTTCTTCACGATTCGCGATATTGGCATTAGTTTGGAACAGAAGCTTGCCGAACATCAGAGTTAAGAAGCCTAAATCTGGAGTTCTTATCATTTATAGATAATCTCTGTATTCTTTCTAGTCTGGCATTTCTTAAACCATGACTGAGTTGTGAAACAAATGCTGGGTGCATGCTGGAGCTGAAGTGTTAATAATTTATTATGTCAATGGTAATCTGTGTCACAAACTGCAGAGAAATTAAGATCAAACACAGTGTTGTTTATACCGCAAATCTTGCCGTTATACATAACACCTAAGCTTTTGTAAATGATTCTGACAAACTGGAAAACATTAATTTGTAGAGCAAAAGCGCATGGAATGAAAAGAGAAATCGTTGACTGAAGTACTATTGTGGTGCTTGTTGGAATGTTAATAACATTCAGATGCACTACTTATCATTCTGGCTTACAGATTTTCTGTGTGTCACATATGTGTGCTTATAAACAACACATTCATACTCACCACTGCCACTAATTCTTTAAACTCATCACATTTACGAAACATATACTCTCCAAAACTGATGTTTGGGATCTGTACGTCCGGGAAAGGACTCCGAATTTCTGCAGGGGAGTAAGCGTTAAGACATCGTAGGGATGGAGTGGTCAACCTTGGTCCTTGCCAAAGGATAGTTTGCCTGTAATCCGCATCTAGTCGACAAGACAAGAAATGTGTTGTTCTGGAAGAATAGCAGTAGATCGTCCTCAGGACTTGTGTCAAGAGTCTCTTCATCTGGGTTGGGTGGGTGAGTTTACACTGAAACACCATTTTAAAAGAAAAGGAAGTGTATTAAGTCTACGTAATTCTTAACGTGTAAGACCAGGATGTCTTAACAAGTTATCTTAGGTAGGTCCATCAAGAATTCTATTTCAGTTGCTCCCTCCCACATTCTTACAACCCATTACACTACCTGAAGCCCTCTCTGAAAGTATATCGACAACATGTTTGTGAAATATTCTTCTTTTCAAAACCAGTAAACAACACTGACACATTGCTTATAATTTCAAAGTACTGTTTGTAATGAATTTATTAGCATTACACAGGACATACGAGGAATAGTTAAAATAACTTTCTGAGCACATTTTATGACATTTTACAAGAGCTGAAGAAGTATATTTGTCTACAGAGGACATGTCAAACGTACTTACCTGTCTGAATGAATGGCTCAATATACGGCCCTGCGGTCCGATTAACATTTTTAAAAAGAAATATTTTTCTGTGGGGGTCGAGAATATATACTAGAAATTTCAATGTACCAGTGTATTTTGGTAGTTCCTACGTTGGGAAATATATACCTAAGAAAAAATCTGTCGAAGATAATATGTTTAACATTTTAGGTACAGATGCGTATTCATCATACACATATCTACACATCAGTGGTCCTGGCATAAACGACAGACAATGACGTAATAAACTGTGACGTCATAAAACGAGTTGCGCTTTGACACGGTATGAAGTGCATCATATCACGAATAAATAGAAAACGACGGAGCACGGTTGAGGGTGTGCGCCAAATTAGTGCGACCTTTTTCACCCCTTTTCTGCCAGCCCTCCTGCTCTCCACCTCGGAACTGTGAGACCTGGGGTCCCACTGGAGCACTCCAGACCAGATAACGTCTTATGACGAAATGCTCCAGAGGTGACTTTAAATTGCTATCGACTCCCCCCTCCTCCATTTTATTTGCAAAAAGCTATTTATAGACTGTTAGTGGAAAGTAATTGACTTGGCTTTCTTCAGAAAAATTAACACGATAGGATTGGATATCTTTTACATGACTTTTGTGTCTTCGTTTTTCAAACTGCCTCTTGTCTTTACGTATTAACAAAACTTATCCACACCAACTCGATGCACATTTAGTTCATATTTACTCTGTCATATTAACTGAAAACCGATAGTTATGTACTATAGGATTTAATGGTAACCAACAATTAAAAAACACCTGCTAAATTATTTACTTTTCGACATGATATCGACTTTTACGGATTGATGGTCATATTTAAAAAATAATATCTATTGTAAATAAAACAGACAGTGTTTAACTTTAAATTATTACCATCTTTAATCCATATATGCTATGACAATTTTTTTTTAAAAGGGAGATTACCTTTCACTGTAAACGTATTGTTTCCCCGAAACATGCCATTTTATGACAACCGTTGTACGTATTTTCACTAGCATGTAGGATCATTGTATGCCTTTAAAGAAGTGAAGATTTCATAGTTTCCATGGAAGGAACAGCTAATAAGTCTTAAGACCAATTTTATAGCCCCCCCCCCCCTTTTTTAAAAATTTTTTTTATCAGGGTAACAATGAGTCAAAAACGTACTGTTCATTTTGGGTGATCAATTTCTGCAGTCCAAATTTCCTTTGCCTTTAATTTTTTTAAATACTTGGATTCATTCTTGTTTGTATATTAATTATACTACAAATATTTATCTTTTCGTTTCATAAAGTACAGTACAACAGTTATCCCATCAAGTTCATTGTCCACCCAGATTTGTTAGTTACTCGTCACCACCACCATAATCTTACACTGTTCCATTTGACCTCAAACTCTAACAGCGCTACAAAACGGTAACTTATTAAGGAAATGTGTGCGTTTACTGCAATAAAGAACTCTCTCTTTGCTCTCCAGAGAAATCAGCTTGCTGGGCGCACTGCGAAAATTTGATCATGTGTACATGTGTATATTTTTCAAGTACAGTTCCTTTTGGAAAGGAATACGGGTCCCTTCAGTTGAAAGGGGAGTGCGGGGACTGCAAGGGCAGTAGCTATGTCACTGCAGATGCCATCGACATATAGTGTCTGTTCGTACATGAGGACAAAGAAAGACATTAAAAAAATAAAGCACATCCGTGGCTGCGAGCAGACTACAAATCTCCTTCACAGATGTGAAATGTAAAGTTATATCGTCAGAATGACCAACTAAACGTAGATAAGATAGTGACTTCTTAGAAATGTAACCCTACATTACAATCAGGTTGTTGTTGTTGTTGTTCCGCTCTCACTCATCCCAGAAGCCGCAATAGACCTTTCATCTTCTCGATGTTCTCGGTCTTGGTCTGCTTCTGGGGGATCCCCACAGCCTCGCGGTGCGTCTGAGGTGGAGGGCAGGAGGGCTGGCGGAAGGGGGTGAAACAGGTCGCACCTATTTGGCGCACACCCTCAACCGCCCTCTGTCGGGGGAGGGGGGGAAGCCACCTTCCTTTCCAATCAGGCCACTAACGAGTGCATTAGTGTTAGTGTTAGTTGACACTTTATTCTGGTGTTGAAGTTGCTCTCTAGTTTCGGACGCTTTATTCTGGTGTTGAAGTTGCTCTCTAGTTTCGGACGCTTTATTCTGGTGTTGAAGTTGCTCTCTAGTTTCGGACGCTTTATTCTGGTGTTGAAGTTGCTCTCTAGTTTCGGACGCTTTATTCTGGTGTTGAAGTTGCTCTCTAGTTTCGGACGCTTTATTCTGGTGTTGAAATTGCTCTCTAGTTTCGGACGCTTTATTCGGATGTTGAAATTGCTCTCTAGTTTCGGACGCTTTATTCTGGTGTTGGAATTGCTCTCTAGTTTCGGACGCTTTATTTGGATGTTGAAATTGCTCTCTAGTTTCGGACGCTTTATTCGGATGTTGAAATTACTCTCTAGTTTCGGACGCTTGAATTGGACAGGAACTGAAAAGTCACAACGTGTAACATTCGCAACTTTGAAAATATAATGACTATAATTAAATAAATAATAATAATATTTTAAAAAATGGATCCATTTGCAAACGGTTTCGAATGATTCTCCGCTGCGCACATAAAGGAGTGCCCATATTTTCATGGAGCAAACATTTACATACAGGTGAAAATTTTTTTAAATCGGATGTGACTTGAATGTTAATAGTGTTAAACAATTAAATTATGTAAACGCATACATCTACGCAGATCAGAACTAGTAGGTACTGAAGTGTTATGGGCATGACGTATACTTAGTGAGTTAAGTGTGGTATATAAGATGCTACTAATTTGTTAAAAAGTTTGCATTTATTCCACATTCTTGGATATATAATATCATCGGATGCATGTGAGCTAGTATTGTTTGTTGAACACACACACCACATTTTAAAAAAATGCCAAGCAAAGAATGCAGTTTGAAAAAATAAAGTATATTTATTAACATTTTTAAAAAATTATATATGATAATAGTAATTTATCTACATAAATTGTCATCACATTACAATATGTGTACACTCGTGAAATAAACACAAGATTACCACAAGTGGCCATTACTGACACGCATTTCATAATGAATAATAAAAGAATCCTATTTTATATACCATGCATACCAAACATGCAGTATAAAATTTCTGGAAAAACTGTATCATGAAAAGTAGTCTGCACATCACCGTGACCTTGGTTAATTAATGTAATATAAAACCAGACAACAATTTTGCAACAGTAATAATGGAATTGGATAAATATTAATTTGTACACTTTGCAGAGCCTATAGTGGAGGCAAATACACAAATGTTGTAATGCAGACCATGGTGTTTGCATTCTCTCCCTGGTTCATCAGATACGTTCATACAGCTGAAGTAGTTGTGAACTGTGAAAAATGTATGGATTGAACGTATGCTATTGCATGCTGTTAAATAAGTTTCATTAGAGAAGGTGTCTGAGGTAGTCCTTGGAATGGAGAATTATGGACTGTGAAATATGGAGTGTGCAATTTAAAGCTGCATGTCTGAAAAATCACCACACTCAAAGTTTCAGTCGCTATTATCTTTGATTAAATGAGGAGATTTCTTTTTTTAAAAGAAACAAATTAAATCTAATGACAATGCTTTAAAAAGGGGCAGTCTAAAATCTACTTAAAGAAACAAAAAGCTAATACATAAAAATGAATTTTCATTTTTAAAAAAAAGAATTAAATGCAACTTTTAACCATCTCTTATGTTGGCTAAAACCCTATTAAATTTAGTATACATGAATCTTATTATTTTTGGTAATTTTTCTGATTCACTTTTTTTTGTTGTTGTAATTGTCTAGTGTTTTTAGGACAAGGATTAAGATTTCAGTTAAAGACTATGGATAATTTTTCTTATTGTCTAATCCAGTGGTTTTCAAAATTATTATATGTAAGGACCACTTTTCAAACTACATACATACTGGATAATGCAGCCATGGACCATCTAATAATACTACAAACACACTGGATAACACAGCCATGGACCACCTAATAATACTACAAACACACTGGACCACCTAATAATACTACAAACACACTGGATAACACAGCCACAGACCACCTAATAATACTACAAACACACTGGACCACCTAATAATACTACAAACACACTGGATAACACAGCCACGGACCACCTGATAATGTGCTGCGGACCACAGGTTGTGAACCAATGGTGTAATCCTCTTTTGTGACTGTCTAGCTTATATTTATTTCAGTTAGAGTTCTGTAGGTAATTATGTAGACCTAGTACTAAAACTATTTATCATTCATTTTTCATACAATGCATAGAAATAAATGTGAATGCTAAAATATGTATATTTTCTCTTATCAAAACTTATTTATAATACAATATTATAAGTTTCAAACATAATATATTTTTTTAAATAGTAAAAATTATGGTAAAGATTATTTAATGAAATATGGCACTGGCTATTGGCTGTAAGCAAAATATAAACAAATTATAAAAATAACAGGAATAATATTAACTGAATACGTTTAGCAAAAATGACACAAACTTCAAATTTTAAAGCAAACCACACAAATGTGCAGTAGAGATCAATCACCATATAACATGGCACCGGGCTTTTGCTATGAGCAAAAATTAACAAATTTATAACAAGAGTCAAAAACATCACACCGGTAGTTTGACAACTATATATACAAATAGGCAAAGATTTTCAATCAAACTTAATTATTTCTTTTTAAAATCTCATATATTTTATATACATTTATACAAACAAGCAAAAATTAATCTGAACTGAATCAATCCTAAATCAAATAATGTGCTTGTTGACCAGATTAAGTTGATAGTCCAGATTCCTAGACCACAGATAACACAACTATATGACTTGAAGGAAAAAAACAACATACATACACATATCTGAGTTAACCCTTCTACATACATATTCCTGAGTTAACCCTTCCACATAAATATTTATACCAGAGTTAATCCTACATACATATTCCTGAGTTAACCCTTCTACATATATATTCCTGAGTTAACCCTTCTACATACATATTCCTGAGTTAACCCTTCTACATATATATTCCTGAGTTAACCCTTCTACATACATATTCCTGAGTTAACCCTTCTACATATATATATTCCTGAGTTAACCCTTCTACATACAAGACACAGCCCTTCCACATACCTATATATACTTGAGTTAACCTGTCTACATACATATACCTGACTTAACCCTTCACCATTTTCTCAAAGTAATCATGTACTCAATAAATAATACAAATATCTCTATCAATTTTTTATTAGATTTTATAAATTATAGTTCTGACAAAATATTATTGTAATGTAATAAATGCAATACTTTGCAATGAAAGAAAAATCTCCTAGAAGAAGGCTGCATCAGGTAAATTTAAAATCTGATATTTTTATTTTATTAAATGAAATTAACATTATATAATTCAGTAAAACTGTTTTCATTTCACTGTCTCAATTTATTAGCAATATTTTGCAGTCAATCCTTATCTTAAACTGAGAGATGACTATGGTTTAAACACATAAAAAGTTTCCTGGGGGATGCGGTTAATTATTTTTAAAACATGTAGCTGTGAAAGGGCTAATTCAATGACTAGTAGTCAAATATGACATTTAACTTTATCTTCCATCATAACAGTAATAGTAGAGAGAATTTCACATCCTTTCCAAAACAGCAGTAAATTTACTCTTCTAGTATGTATATATATAAATAAATAAAACTATACAAAATATTAATCAACATTTCAAAACATCAAAACAAAATGGTTGCACGAAAATGGTGGTATTACATTTGGCACTAAGACAAAGTGGATACCATAACAAATGTATTTTATGGTCAGTATAAACTGTAATGGCTGTGTAAATTTATAATACAAAACCAGGAAATTTTTATTGTACATATGTGTTTGCTATAAATCAATACTAGCACATTCCAAATAAAATATAATGAATTAGATCACAATGTAAAGTAACAACTATTATGCACAGGTAAATTTCCCAAAATGAAAAAAATAACAAAGAATATTGGTTGCACTGTAAATCAACAAATGCTGTCTACTGGTAAATTCTCCCAAGTGGCAAAGAAATAACAAACAACTGCTCTCTACTGGTAAATTCTCCCAAATGGCAAAGAAATAACAAACAACTGCTCTCTACTGGTAAATTCTCTCAAATGGCAAAGAAATAACAAACAACTGCTCTCTACTGGTAAATTCTCCCAAATGGCAAAGAAATAACAAAGAATATAGAGCAACATTTCAAATTAAGTAAAAAAATAAAATAAAATGGTCATTTTCAACCAGTGTGTAAATTCTTAAAGCAATAACACATAACAAATTTCAATATTATCCTTTTTTTCATAAAAATGATTTTCTTAAATTAATAGCCTTTGATCCAAATGGCCTTAATAAGATGCCCAGATGCTGCTTTATGTGAAACCAGTCAAAAGGAATTTTAAAAAGTATATTGTACATAAATTATATCACTACAGAAATACAAAGTCAATAAGCTGTGTAGTATGGTCACGACAGCATTATTGTCTAATTTTTACATTGACATAAGAGAGCAATGATTATGTTATTTAAAAATCTGTAATTTTTTTTTTAAATGGCTTTCCCTACCCCACTCCATTTGAGTTTTATTCTCTGACTATGTAGCCTAAACTAACTAGAACCATGTTTAACCATCAGTGTTTATGATGGGTTTTATTTTCTTAAGTTGACTAGTTGTAAAATGATGAACTTTTAGTACTTTCTCAATGCATGCAGACAATTACATATCCCTCTCCCATTTAAAAAGGTGGGTTTAAACCAGAAAAAATATGATAAATGTAGATAAGTACAGTATAAAAGAAGATAAACATACATATATATATATTGGCTGCTCCCCTACATGGAAAGTAGCTTGTTCATAATGTGCAACTTATCCTCTTAACATACTCTGCTTGCTACTCAACACAGTTGCACATTCCTTGCTACACTATCCCTGTTAATAGTGCAGCCCCTCACTACAATATATCTGCTAAGTGTGCATTTCCTTGCTATTCTGTCTCTGTTTTCACTCGTCCAATGAGTAAACTTTTACTGTCTATCACTGACAAATGTCAAGAAGGCAAACATTTTGAATTAAATACCTAAACATTTGTAGACAGAAGCCACTCAAGGCAGCTAACTCATCAATGACAACTCTTTTGTAATGACAAGAGTTGTGCATATTATACATTTGAATCAATATTGATTAAATTAATAATTTATTTTAAAATTTTATCAGTAATGTCAAACAATCTAGCTGGCAGCTTTAAATATTATTTTATTAAATCATGATGTATGCTTAATGTGAAGATTTTTTGCAATAATTTTTCTCATGAGTACTGAGATAAATTATATTAATCATGCTCAACAAAAAAGGACCTGGCTTGTAGGCAAACGCTCCACTATCACCAAAATGCATTATTTTTAATCAAAATAAAACTTTAAACTCTAAATATCACTCAATGTTGAGCAATGTTATCATTACAGAAAGATTTCATTGTTTTGCAACCCACAATATTTTGTGAACAATTAAAAAAAAATAATAATATGCATTATAATTTTTGTAAAATAATTTACCACTAAGAGTTAAAGTAAAATCATATGAAACATATTATAACTGAAGCATTCAGAATAACTTATATTTAGAAAATAAGTTTACAGAAATGTATTTATTGAATAATAAGTTTTCAAGGTTGTGCTGGCTGAACATTAGAATAAAATAAAAATGTGATAATTCAAGGTGTGTACTCTTGTTCAGTATAACCATTTGGAAAAGAGACAGAGAATGTGACTTAAAGTTTAACTTAAAATAAGCATATGAAGTCTAGCAATATGACAATTTTCAATTAAAGGATTATCTAATAAACATTTCATTTGAATATATATATTTTTTAAGTCTTAGGTTAGCAGATATTATGCCTTTAAAAGGGCTGGATCTCACAGGCTACAGGTATGACTGAAAAGTATATGTGTTAGTTCTAAAGAGTGTATATGCCAATGCATTAAAATAAAAAGCAGATGATAATGAATAAGACTGAATAATATTATTCTCTTGTTTTCAAATGTGCATTCTAAAAATAGAATTCTGACTTTAAAATGATCATACACATCTCTTGCATGCACATACATCAAAATTTTAAATTATTTCTCAAAAGAATTATATACAGTCAACACAAGATTTAATGATTAATAGTAATTATGAACATAAAATCTCACGGACCATTCTAAAATTATTCAGATGTTTATAAAAACATGAGTAACAAATTAAACATTTGAGAATCAAGAAGTAAATATAAATTAACAACACAAAATAAACATTCAAATTAATACATTTAACAATTTAAACATTGTATGCTTATATATAAACATTTCACCGGTACTTTCATTTTACTGAGCCCTAATTACTTGTGATGGGGGGTGGGTGGGGAGAAGGAGAATGTAATCTCTATGAAGTCTGAAGAACCTGAGCTTTAAGAACTCTGCGTAATATCTTGCCACTGGCAGTTTTGGGAATCTGTTCTATAAATTTAACACCTCCTCTAAGCCTCTTGGATGGGGCAGCTTTTTCTGAAAACAAGAGATTGGAATCAAATATGTATGACATTATTCACATAAATACTGAGTACTTGGAGCATTAATTAAAAACCCCACATACATGTACTTCTAACTACTAAATAATTTTTATAGAACATTTAATAAATCAATCATTTAGCAATTAAATAAAATATAAAAATATGAAAACTACACTAAAAAATGAAAGATTTTACACTGGCTGTGTATGTATGTGTGCTGGGAAGAGGGCTACAATTAAAAGGCATGTAAAACTAAATGACTGTAATAAAAAGTTCTTTTTAATTACAAAGAAATTTAACTGTCTTCAAGAAAATGTCATGCTAATGAAAGACAAAATCACTTGTATAGTGCTTGGTATTTAGTGATCAATTCAAGAAAGTATAATGTGTGTTTTATTTTTTAAATGATAAAAACAAATCTTGCTATTTATTTCAGAGCTTTTGTTGTAACTGCCTACTGCAGTCATGCATGCTTCATGACTCAAACCTTCAACAAATTTGATGATGTCGGCTGCTGAAACAGAAGAATTGGGTTTCAAGACAATGTATGCTCGTGGCAGTTCCCCAGCCTCCTCATTAGGCACACCAACCACAGCTGCATCCTGCACTGCTGGGTGTGTTAGCAGCAAGCCTTCCAATTCTGCTGGTGGAACCTAAAAGTATTTTGTAGAATTTGGGAATGTAGAAAGTTTCAAGATGAATACACGTTTTCTTAAATAATCTTTAAGTTTAAAATAGTGAAATAGATAATAAATACATTCTTGCAAAATTTTCTTTGAATTTACTTTTTTAAGATTTAATATCTCAGCACTTGCAATTAGTTGCTTGTGTCTGCTGCTTATATTTTGCATTACTCTCCTAAAACAGATTAAACATTTATTTAGTAGAATACATTTTTACTTGTCATAAAATGGAATCTGCAATAATTAACAACATACTAATAAAATTTAAATTTTGTGAGTTATTAAGGAAACAATAATTAACAACATACTAATAAAATTTATATTTTGTGAGTTATTAAGGAAACAAATCTGGAAACCTTTCCACTCAGTGAAATTATCTCAGTCAACAACACACTAACAATATTTGCACTTGTACCTGAGCTATTTAAGTGCACAACAAATACAATAACCTTTGCTTTCAGTGAGTATTAACCATTGTTTATAGTGGGTTATTTCTGTAAAGTTTATAACAACCTTTGCATTTAGTGACTTATTTCAGTAAGCTACAAACATAATCACCTTCATTTACATGTACTTGAGCTATTTTACTAAACACCAAACATAATGAACTGATGACATTTTTATTCAATGAATTATTTCAGTAAACTGCATAATGACCTTTGTACATGTATATAAACTATTTCAGTAATAAACAAACATAATCAATTTAAAATTATTTTCCAGACTTTTTCCAGACCCAAATTAAAAAAAAATTTAAACCTATACCCTGAACAGTGAAGTACTGAGAAACAAAATTATAACCAGGATTCTGATGATAAAATTAATTTTGAAATTTGAAGACATTTTAAAATATTTTTAAAAAAATAATTACCTCCAAAATCTGAACATGAACTTTCCTCAGACTGATAGCACCGAAATTCAAAATAAAAATATTAAAAGAAATAGAAATAAAATCACACCCAATGTGTGTTTAAAGATATATGCAAATTTACAATAAAACTAAGATCACACAAAAGTACACCATCTACAAATACAAAAGTCAATGAAGATGAATCAGTTGACAAGCACAGAGAGTTGTAAATTTTAGAAGAGTTTGAAAGTGGAACTTAGATATACTGAATATTTTTTTTTAAACTTTCGAAATAGTTCTCAGCACACCCGATTAGGCATATAGTTTATTTGTTTATGGGCCATGTTTAATATTGTCGCAATTTAAAAAAGTTTGACTTTGTATATTTTTGCATTTTTTGGCAAAATAAGGAAATTGTGACCTTGATTAATCTAATCCAATAGCTCAGTTTTAATGCTACAAATTTGCTTTTATTGTTGGAAGATTGACAATTGATTTTTCTTTCAAAAACGTTGAAGAGAGCGACAATACAATGCACAATAGTATGCGAGCGACGTCACTAAAAATGGTGGTCATGGAAAATGAGCAATTTTCAAACTAATGAAGCTAAGTATTTTCGAAAGTAATGAAAGAATAATTGTCAAATAATTATAATTCAAGCTTGTAGAGGATATGTATCCTACAACATATCCAAATTTAGTTACAATCGGACTAACAGTTCCCGAGTTATGACATTGTACAACTTTGAAAATTTTCACATCTGGATTTTGGGGATGGAGGTTGGTTATAAGTTATCTAACAAGACATTTGAAATCTGTGTTCAGTGCCTGTTTTAGAATACAGTTTAATGCGTGCCAATTTTGATTGCTTTCTGATGTGTAGATATTTAAACAGAATGAAATGGTAGGAAATTTTACGAAAATAGTGCATTTCCTTCATTGTTTTGTGTGTATTTGTTGGTGGCATACCTTATATGTTTTCCAAACTATCCTTAAAATATTCTAAGATCTGTATGGCATTGGTGTAAATAAATTCATCAATGTTTTTTTAATGAATTTATTTCCATGTAATCCGGCCTCTCCTGCCAAGATTATACAGTATAATTATTACTAATACAGTTATTTTTAGTGGAAATTGGAAAGTCATAATGGTTTTCTCAGTAATGCATACATTATCCGAGAAGGGCAATTTACGAAAGGCAAGTCCATTGTTTGGTTTCCGATTTTTAGTCTGTGGATGACCAAAATATTAAAACAGTTCCTGATTTTCTGCCTGCCTGCAATTAAAATGGCAAAAATCCCTCAAATTTAAGACTTTCTCCAGACTATTTTGACATTTTACTGATTTTTCAAGCCCTTTTCCAGGCCTGGAAAGACTAAAATCAAATTTTAGACCTTTTCCAGAATTCCAGACCTGCGCAGGAATCTTGTATAATGTACTCGGTGTTCAGTGAATAATTTCAATAAACAACAAACCTGGTAACCCTTGTATTTGATGAGTTCCTTCAATCGATCCTCGACGACCACCATACCATCTTCCCTCATAAACCCTAAGTCACCTGCAACAAGTATAAGAATCTTGTTTTGAAACAGTGCTCTTTCTTAGATTGCCTTGATACTAATGTACCTCATAATTGCTGTGCTATTAATATGGACACAATCATGAAGAAAAATTCAGTAGTAAGCTGAATATTTACCACATCAAACTATTTTTCATTCTTCTATACACAATTCTTATTACTGACCCGTGTGTAGCCAGCCATCTTTGTCAATCATGTCATCTGTAGCCTGCTGATTGTGCAAATAGCCGATCATTTTCTGTGGTCCATTCATACAGTACTCTCCCATCTCACCTATCTTCGTTGGCTCTCCAGTCTCAACATTGATCAGCTGTTAAAAGAAAAATGTAAAGTTGTCAGTATGAGTGACAGACAAAAAGAGATTATTATTAATATATAGGTCAGGATTAATGTTGCTTAAAGGTTATTCTCTTGTTTTCCACAGGAACAAACGTTATTTCCTTCTCTTTATAAAACAAAATTATTTCCCTTGTTCTCTTTAAAGGTCATTCCCCTTGTTTTCTGTAGAAACAAAGGTTCCATACAGTTCCACATAGCAAGAAGATAGTTATTTCTGCTGAATGGTGCCTGTTGATTGTGCAATGTAAAACCCTACCTCACCTTAACTGACTGACAAGTTGTACAAGAAAAAGTTACCTTGCATACAGTGTTTGGCACAACAACTCCAATAGTTCCTGGATTTCCTGGCAATATGTCAACATTAATCACTGGAGATGTCTCAGTCAAGCCATAACCTAAAGGTGAAAACATTATGAGACAACATTAATCACAGAACATAATTCAATCAAACTATAACCTGTAACATGAAACATGTTCATTAAACAATGTAGATGTCACAAAAATATATGGACATAAAAAATAAAACATGCTAGCTAAGCATTTTTTTATGGATCTCTGGTGTGAAAAGAATTTCTATTTACATTTCTATTTCTATTTTTGAAGGATTTCAGTACAGTATATGAACAAAGTGTGCAGCATGTATTTCTCTTTCCCATATCTCTCTCTCTGTTTTTTTAATATTCTTGGATACATTAAAAAAAAAATTGTCCCCTGCCACTAAAATCTCTATATCATTTCAAGTAGGTCTATGTTAGCAATGGGTCTAGGTTACAAAATACACATTTAGTACATTCCAAGTAAATATAACAAATAAGAATGAAGTTTAATATATTTGAATATAATAAACTACACATTCCAAAAGCTGTCCAATACCTTGAATAACAGGGATATTAAGTCGTTTCTTGAATTCTAATGTAATTCCTTCACCTAAAGGTGCTGCACCACTAACCATGTACCTCATGGAAGAAACATCAAAACTGGAAACAATGGGATGCTTGGCCATAAATAGTACAATGGGTGGAACTGCATGCAATACAGTTATCTGTCCACAAAAAAGAAAGAAAAAGAGAATTCACTCAGCTTCTCTATTTAAACAGCCTTAGAAGTGACATATTGAAAACTCCAGTTTAGTCACTAAGCACTCACACAGGTAAACAGTCTAATAGGAGATACTTTACTGCAACTGTGCACATTATGATGCATATTTATTAGAGTATTGCTTTTTATAAGAAAGTCTGTTTAAATATTGTAAAGGGACTTAAGCTTCTTCATAAAGATCAAGTGCTCTTACAAATTATCACTGTTATTAATGTTATTTTTATTACTACAGATACTGAGCAGCAGGTTTTATGTTACCAAGGCCCTACAAATTTTAGGTTGATGAGTAGATTTTTCAATATATATTTTTAAATTCTACATCTTTCAAATCTTGACAGAGTATTATGATATTTTCCTTTAAATTAAGTGCTGGAACCAAAAAGTGAATAAAGCAACTGTAAAATTGTTGCCCAATTTATTTATTTTTTTTATCAATAATCAAAAATGTTAATTTGTGCCTGTCTAAAAGAAATTATTGAATAATAATGCATTTAGTTAAATAATTTTTATATTCTACATATGCACAGTTTATATTTCTAAGGAAATGTATTTGATTCTAAATAGTACAAAACATTTAACCCCATAAAAATATTATTCTTTATAATTTTATATTGTCCATTTAATACTGAATTATATACTGCAAAACTTATAAGTTTGTAAAGAAGGCAAGTGCATCAGTTGAATAAATCAATAGTTTAGCATTATGATTCGGCTTTTTTTTAAAAACCATTTTATTAAAACATCAAAAGAAACATATCCTAAAAGAGTCTGCTTAGATCTATGATTTAAGCTTACTTAATTTCCTATCAAACAGCATGCACATTATTCTAATAGATAAATCAGAAGTGAACAGAAAGTATATCAAAAGTGAACAGAAAATATAGTATACAAGACATACCTTCTCTTGTTGAAGAGCTTTTAGAAACATCTCTGGTTCAAACCGTGGCACTGTCACCAAACGACCACCCATATGTAAACAGCCAAACTGAACAGCAGTGAGCCCATAGATGTGGAAGAAAGGCAACAGACCCAAACAGTGGTCTTTTCCTGGTTCAAGTCTCAAAAGTTCTCTGAAATGTTTTTAAATAAAATTTTCAAACAAATATATTTTGAATAAATAACTGGCTGAGTAATTTACACTTAGTTACATGATGCTTTACAAACATATTCTCTTTAAAGGCCTTAATTGTTTATTTTTTACAAGCAAAATATCAAAAAGATATTAGCCCAACCAATCCTGACTAAGGGCACTTGCATGACAATCATAGACATTTAGCTCACATTTTTTTATCATTAAAATCCTCTTATTTACTTTGACATCCTGGACATGTATACAAAATGCAATAAACAAGGAAAATCAAACTTAAGATTTAATGTGAATAAATCATTCACAAATGATTTAACAGATGCAACTTCAAAGGATTTTTGTACAAAATATATTCTTATAAATACTTCCTTATATATATATATATATAAAGCTAACACCTTATTAAGTCTGTAAATATTTAAATAATAAGTAATACTAAATATTGTGTGATAATAATTGCTACTGCATATTAAAGATGAAGTTTCAAAAATAACAACCGATTATAATTAAAAATTTTAATGACATAAAGCTCTAAGTCTGTGAAACAAGTCTGTTCAATCTATGAATCATGTTTGAATTTAAGAAAATCATGTTAGAGTTTTAATAAAGATATGACACAAAAGGTTGGCAAAAATATTATGACTTGAGTACTTGTTTAAAAGCTTTAATACAATAACCAAGCTGACTGTAATTCAACAATACCAAATGTGACACTAAGAAATAGTAGTAGCTCTAAAACCTAACAAGAACTTTTTTGTAAATCATATTTTTCACTATATTGGTGTGAGATACTGAGTGAGAGACTACCCCAGTTTTTTGTAGTAATTTGGTTGTGATACCATTGTTTGATGCTGACAGCCTACTTATAAACATACCTAATTTGTAGTAAGTTGGCCACAATGTTGTGGTGTGAAAGCATAACTCCTTTGGGAAGGCCTGTTGTCCCACTGGAATAAGGTAATAAAAGAAGGTCCTTCATAGGATTAATTTGAGATATTGTGTCGGGAAAATCTTTTCCACTGTCTTCCATCAGGGTATGAAAACCCTGGGTGCTTTCAGTGGCATGGCCAAATGTGTATACTTCCTGCCCCCAAAATAAAATTAAAAAAACAGACATATTAATGAATTTGGTACAAGTAAGCCCATGTGAATAAATATTTTTAACTCCAAAAAATGCAAAATTAAAATTATCAGATGATGAGAAATTATTTCTGTCAAAATGATAAAAATAATGATTGATATATTTTTTATGTCAGTTCACTAACTCCTGTCAAACTTTCTTAACTGCAATCTGTCAAATAACACAACGAATTGTATAATACCTATAAAACCTTTAGTTTATTCCAGAATCTTCTACAAGGTTGCCATATAAAATAAGATCTATTGCTACTGAAATTCCAAAGTAACTTTAAGACAACTGCATTTCAAGAACAAATTGTAATCTTCAAATCTTTGAATAACACACCAAATATAACATTATATGGGTAATTATTCAGTATTAGGAAGCAAAGTCTGACTATTTCTAAGACAAGATAATTAGCAAATGAAAAAATGTGATTAAAATACAAATATAATAATTATAAAAAATATAAATAATTGAGAGTATTGCCTAATAAAATGTATAAATGCACAACTAATCAAATGAGAAAGAGTTTTAAAATTTAAATATATAATATTTCTAAACAACATATTGGTAAATGCTAAAATATTAATAATAAAAAGTCTAAAAGCACAATTATAACAAATGAAAAAGAACCTATTAAAGCAAAACATAATAGCTAATGTAAATGTGACAAAAATATATGTAAATAAATTTTATTTTCCTTAATAGTATTTCACCTTTAAAACAAGAAAGATCATCTTTCAGCTTTCTTACCTTAATTTGATGTGGCATATCTGGATCTCCAATTGCATCTCTAACTATTGGCATCAACTGAGCAATCGTGAAAATTGCAGTGGCTCCACTGTGGCTTAGCTGTCTACTCAACTCCGCTATAATCATAAACATTAATGTAGTCATTTTGAGCTGGATTAAAACCAAAGCCTTTTCCTGTTAATAAATACTGGAATTAGTTTTACCTAGTTAATTTCATTGATTTCTCATTCAGACATTCTAACATGACATCTGAATTGAGTCCAGTTATTGCCATTGTTTGCCTCAGCGTAACTTAAGTAACAGTTAAGTTAACCCTCTCCTTAATGGATAATACTGCTAAGAAGTTATCTGTTCTGTGTTCTTAAGAAATTGAATACCTATTAATTGTTGATCAATCTACATAATGGATTTATTTCTCTTAAGTAAGGAAAATGAATTATAATCTGCTAGAAGGTGGAGAGGGGATAATCCAATTTCTAATAAAACCAAGGGAAATAACTGTTTTTGAAAATACTGCTAATTATGTCCGGGCAATATCTATTTATGTAATGCATACATTTGAAAAAAATTATATCTTTTGTAATAATTAAACTAGAAGACATCGGAATAGGAAGACAATGTTAGTCACTTAACATTTGAAATCTCATGAATGTTGTATTTTATACTAAAAGTTTAGAGTTTGTATGTTTCTGTCTAGTGACTGTTTACACAAAAAGAAACTGCCTTGTGATTCTGGCCAAAAATGAGATATTACATGCTGTGTAGGCAGGATTAGCAGGGCTAATTATCACTCCAATGGCAGATGCTGCCATCACAAGGATAGTGAACTCTGGGAGGTTAATGGTGAATGTGGCAAGTATGTCCCCTTTCTTGTAGCCCTTCTTGTGCAAGGCACTGGCTACCTTGATGGAGAAGTCCTTTAGTTGCTTGAATGTGTATTTTCTGCCTGTTGGAAAGTCTTCCTGCAAACCAAAACAATATTTTGTACACTTACATGAGTACTCAGACTTTTCTTTTCTGATAATTATTAGTTTATTATGCTGCTTAGACCATTCTGCAGCAACAAAAACATGAATTCACCGACAAGCTTGACATGGTAATAGATCATATTTATTTAGACTTTTCTTGTTCATAATTAGTTTTAATAGATGAATTTTTTTTTAAATCTCAAAATATCCCAATAAACAGAAAAAGTTTGATATTGATCTAAAGAAAGAAGTTTGTGATAATACTAGTAACAGTGGCCTAGTATACTTATAGTTATTCCTGTTAAAGAGGTTTGAAACGCAAGTGAAGCAGTACATAACACCATCTTAATAAGCAAAATTATACTTGCTGAACATAACTATTTTGGGGTTGCCATTTACTTAAGTGCAACCACTTTGGGCACAGATTTCCACATCCAATGAATTTAAAACACAACTACACATCTTTTTAATTTAAAACACAGACAAATGTTCCATTTATTTATAGTAAAGACAAACGTCCATTTAATTTGAAAAAGAAATCCATTTAATTTAAAACTTACACATACATCATTTTACACATAATACATTTAGTTTACATTTACACATACATCATTTTAACTTAAAGCAAAAACACAAAATTGCTACTATGCAATTTTAAACTATAGGTCTTATATTGTGCAAAGTCATGGTGAAACTTCACTTACAGAACCCATAGGCCTATATGTAAATGAAGAAATGCGATTCAATCCAGAAGGTAGTTATCTGGGGGGTTTATGCTAGTATAGAAATTAGTCCGTCTTTGTACTACAAAATCATATACATTATTATTTAATTTCCCAAACTCTCCACTTAACCTGGTTCTTTAAGCCATCCATGATTATACCCTACAGGTCCATTACGTGAACTAAATAAATTGTATAAATTAACATCAGTCAGGTGTGTTTTTACTTCCACTAGTTGTAGAGAGTTGTTTGCGTGTCTGTGTGCATGCATGTGTGTGCGTGTGCATATGTGTGTGTTTTTAATCGAAAGAAAATTTAATTTTAAAAAAATCATACTCACGAGTGCCATTAAATCTTTAAACTCGTCACACTTCGAAAACATATACTCAGCAAAAGTGACGTTAGGGATTTGTATATCTTCAAAGGGACTGCGAATTTCTGCAGGGGAGAAAACTGTGCCTGTGCTAAGCCATCGCAATGAGTGATTTAACCTTGGTCCCTGACGCTGTGAGATGCAATCAGCATTAAACCGACAAACAAGTCTGATGGGGTTGGAACCATGACAACAGGTTGTTCCCGCTTGTGGCTTCACTCCACATTGCTTCAAGGCCAGCCTCAGTGCTCTCTTCATTGCTTTAACTTAGTTTATTCTCTGAAACAAATGACAGTTTACACCAACTACAATCAATGATTACCGTAAGCAAGTCAGTTAATAGACTTAGTTCGTGTAAAAAGAAAAAAAGAAGAAGAAAAGATGTAATTATTACCCAGTTAATCTAAATCAAATAGCACCCCTCCCCCCAAAAGTGGCTTAATAGAATCTATTTCTCCTTCCTTTGGCACCTAGATGCTAGATTAGTGTTCTGCTAGAGATTACACAAACTCTTTAAAATAAGCGAAATTACTGTGGGATATTTTTTTGTTTTGTTTTTGTTTTTAAGAGCATTTTATTGGAGATGATTGTCACAATCATTTTATGTTGATGTGTTGGCAATCATGTTGAAATTCAATGTACAGTGTAAATCGATATCTATAAAAATTTGGCCACAATTCAAAATGACAAATAATGTAAAAATACAACCCACCCACCCCCATTTTCTTCCCCTCATTACTTGACATGCTTTATAGAGAGCTCCTAGGGTCAAGTTCATGGTTAGGTTTAGGTTCAGAATGAATTATTCCAGGATGGATGGGGTGGGTAGGCCCAAAAGGCGACCTTCCATAGACCGACGGCCGACAAACACGTTTTATGTCCAAACTTATTACTTTTTCGTTTCTCTAACCAGGATTTTTGAAATAAAACAACTGCTCTTTGTCTGGTGGTCTGGTTGTTGTTGTTTTTTTTTGACCACCAGACAAATGTCTTTTGAAACTGGTAGATGAAATCTTACTGTATTCTGTAGAACATGATATTTTATGTATTTACAAGATTTCAGTACACATAGCAGCGTGCTGCACGCAGTTTAAAAGATTTCGCATGTCCATTGTAGTCACAGTCACACCATTTTCATGACAGATGTCGGCCAGTGCATCCGCACCACAAGTAACAAGAATCAGTGGCGTCATATTTTGACCCGGTTAAGAGCCGACTCGCTCGAGTCAAACGTCAATTACGTGTACGTGCCCTTTTAGGTAAGAATCAAAGTCCAATCTACAGTCTATTTTTTCTTCTTCTTGTCCTTATCAAACTGTAACACAGGACTTCGTCACGTAATAAAGTGATATCTCACCGCAGGATTTTTAAATTATCACGTCCTTTCACTTCTAGGTCATGTTTGAGCCCTCTGACAGATACTTCGCTGTTGTCGCATAATTTAAAAGTGCGAGAACTGAAAACTGATAAATGCATGATGGCTAACTTAGAGTACACGTACGTTCCAGGTGCACGTGTTTGTGTCCAAACTACAAATCATTCCGACTTAATCATCGATTTTCCAGTCACGGTTCCAGACAGATCAAATCATTCCTGTTTAAACATCGATTAAGTCACGGTTCCGAACAAAACAAATGTAAAGACTGTTTGTCTTAAATTTTTCTGTATTTTATATACACCTACCTACTATAGTATTAAGCTTTTTGAATTATCCTGTAGCATCAGTTTAAATGTTAAGCTTCAGCGAAAAGCGGAGTTGCTTTTGATTTCCGTATACTTTTTCACTATTTTTATTTTCTGCTTTCAAAGCATGAGTGACAAATTCGGGGCTAAACCGGATGGCCCTTTATGCCATTTCTAAATTTTATCCTTGACTGGTTTGTCATAGCTAAGTTTAAAAATTTTCAAACAATTTCAACAAACTAGTAAATATGTTTCTTTCTCAACCACCTAATAAAAAAAGCACATATTTACTGTGTTCGCAACTACTGCATTGCTTACTGATTTATCAAAAGAAAAACCCAATCAAGCAATGAACTATTTAATGTTCAAGCCAACCGATATATGTGCCTGCTCTCTTTCCTCTCCTCCCTCTCCCCCACACGTGACTCTTTCTTTCTCTCTCTGATCAATTTATCCATTAGAATACAGTGTAGATCTAAAAGCCGAAAGCCCGCCGTACAGTGTGATAACTCTTTCAATGTACTAAGACTTAGCTGTACGTATATTTCAAGCATTTAAATAAGTCAATTATTAACCAATCTCATATACTCTAGAGTCTAGATGCTTAGTATGTTTTTAATTTGCATTAAGTATCGTGCCTTAATTAAAAGACGTTATGTCGCCTTAACTGTTTTTCTTCTTCTTCTTAATTAATTGTGGTGCATTGTTGTATCTGGACACTGTAGCAAAGGTTGATAAGACAGATTTCCATTAAACAGTATTAAAGTGTTGCTAAGTTGACGATGCCCTTTGTTCCACGGGGAATCCAAGGAAAGAAGTAAAGTAATTATTAGAAGTTGACAGTAATGTTAAGCTATTATTACTGGTAATAGTTAAGGACAGTAAGCTGTTTAATTCTCACTCCAAACTACCATACGCAAGTGCATATTATAAACGAACAAACATACATACGTGCACGTACTCAGAAAAATGAAAAATAAGAATTTAAACACAAACGAATGAAACATACGAAAGAAAAAAAGTACACTACCAAAGCAGAGTAAGCAAATATGTATATTGTTAAGTAAGCTGTACAACACCGAAATGATCACACAGCACAGTCGGGTTGGCATTTCCGAAAACAGGTCACGACAAACAGATGACAACGCAAAACCAACTTCACTTATTTATTTATTATTTGGCAAACATTGTTTATCATTATCGGACTGTCAGAATAGTTTGCAAAGATTTGAAGTCAGTCAGGTAGGGTGTTATCAGTCTGGCTTTAAACGCGAACATGAAGATAACTGATCAATTGAAATACAACCGATCAAGGTAACAAATATGTGTAGAGCACGTGCAGGATTTTTTTTTTTTTTTAAAGCAAGCACTTGACAATCACAAGTTATAATTTTGTACCCCATTTTGAATTACGATAACTTACTTTTTTAATTTTAGTTTTTAAAAATGTGTCAGTGATTGCAGTAACATTTTTTGTTGTTTTGTTTTCGTTTTCGTTTTGTGGTTTGTCAGCGTGATCAGCATAATCTAATAAGAAAATAATAATTAAAAAAAACACCAGTCAAATTCTGACGTTTGTTAGCGTTGTCAAGATACACGGTACGAAACCATTAGATTAAAGGGTCATGTGACTAATAATAGTTGGTCGATTTCTAGCGGTGTTAGCGCGCGCAAAATCAGTCAGTAAACATTGACAGTTGATATCAATTTGCACTCAGATGGAAAGGGATGGATGGGTGCGTTAGAAATCCTTGTTAGACAAAACTAATCGAAAAAGGGGCACTAATTACTAATTCGGTATGCTTAAAAAGTGTGTGTGTGTGTGTGTGTGTGTGTGTGTGTGTGTGTGTGTGTGTGTGTGTGTGTGTGTGTGTTGTGTATGTATGGATTCACTTAATCAGAAGAAGGAATGCATGCCAAAATAATCATATTTGTGGAACCTTAAAAGTAATATGAATGAATCTGTAACTGGTTAATAATAATAGCAGTACCTGTACAACCATTATCATTTTCGTCTTATCATCATTAGACTCATCAGCCTTATCCTCATTAGATAGACCAAAACTTAAATTCAAACCGTAGAAATCCATACTTAAACTCAAACATTAAAAATCCATGCTTAAATTCAAACCGTAGAAATCCATACTTAAACTCAAACATTAAAAATCCATGCTTAAATTCAAACCGTAGAAATCCACATTTAAATTCAAACCTTAGTAATCTATATTTAAATTTAAACCGTAGAAATCCATACTTAAATCCAAACCTTATAAATCCATACTTAAATTAATACCTTCGGTTTCAGTATGAAGTGATTTGAAAAAAATTACCCACAAAAATCCCTCAAAGTTGTCTACATAGCTTTTGATTTATTTTGTTTGATTTATAGAGCTATTTTATTATTATTTTTTAAATTAATTTATTTTAGCCATTGTTTACTTTCTTTTTTCCTTTTTTTTTTCCAAACTGTATGCAGTATTTGGATTTTGTGAAATGAAATTAACAACCTGAAATATGGGATTAGAAAATAATAATATTTGGGTGGTGGGGTGATGTAAATTTTTTTAAAGACGGGTATAGTTTCCAGCTTTTCTTTTAAAAAAAATTCAAATAAGTTTTTAGCTAGTTTAATCGATTTCGAATAGGTTAGAATGATATAATATGAATTTTTTTTAAATGAAGGGATATTATAAATGAATAATAATTATCATAGTCTTCATAGGATAATTTCGAGCAATGACCAATTTTAAAAACATATGCATGAGCACACGCAGCAGAAAAATAAAGGTTTAAGATAAAGTCAACAACGTTTTATATAGTCGCATATTACTGTGTTGCTACTGAGACAAGCGAGGTCACTTAAGCCGCGAGGTCACTTAAGCCGCGAGGTCACTTAAGCCGCGAGCACTCTTAAATCGAACTTACAATGCACTCGGTAAAATCGAACACTTCATCGCAGTTGATAAAAAATCTTTATCGCCGAAAGTATCTGATAACAGCCTACACTAGTTTAATTTAATAAACATTCAAGAAAATCATTCAGACAGAGTGGGTTATATAATGTATGAAGATATGACTATACGATTTCATGTGTGTGTGCGTATGCGGACGAAGGGGTGTAAATGTGTGTGTGTGTGCGCTGCGCCCATCCACGTATCTGTGATGCCAACGCCACCAAGTGAATGGTGTTGTGATTATTTTTATTAATAATTAATCATTGATAACTATCTCCAGAAGACCCCACTGGTCTTTCTTACTTGGCGGATGGGTGGGCACTGTAAAGGTTTTCTCTCTTACACAACATTAAAGACAAACAATTACCCTCACAATATTTCCGTAGAAAACTTCTTAAAGGAGAAGATAAACCAGTCTTATAATCTATGTTTAGTGAGCCCCCCTCCACCCATCCAACATAAAGTTGTCAATATGTGTAAGAAGGTCAATAAATTTTGATTAAATCATCAATCTAATATACATATAACAAATGCAATGTAAAAGATTACTTGACATCAATATGTCTATGAAACCATATTTGAATAATTTTAATCTCTATACAGTCTTATATCCTAAGAACAATTCAATAGATTAGTATCAATACAAATCACAGGATAGACCTTATTAGAGAACATAAATTGAGTTATTAGAGATAAGTGATAATAGTTACTATGTAACCTTGTATAGGCAAAGTCAAATAGCCTTTTTGCATGCATTTTGTAATAAAGCCACAAGTTTATTATTTACATTATTATTGTCAATTCTACGTTTCCCTTCTCACATTGTAGAGCACTGATTAGCTGTTATTTTCTCCAGGCTAACCTGGGTGCTCCTTTGCTGTATTAACTCCCTCAAGCCAGAACAACAATTGTAACAATTTCCAGCAACTTCCTTGCACCAGAAATTGCTTGATGTATTCAGCATACCTTGCCACCATACATTAAAAGAGTGCAGTATATTCCTTACACTTACGAACTGGTGGTAGATTCTTCTTGTGTCTACCACGGTCATAGCAGTTTAAATCAGTTAACCAGGAGATAAAACAAGGAAAGACTGATTTTTCCCTATAAAATATAATCAGGGAACAAATTCTATGTTAGCAGTTTATTCATGTTTAACTCCATTCTTTCTTAAATTCAAGACTCACAATTTCCTGCAACAGTATTTATTAGCCTGATACACGCACAAAGCACAGTAAATACAGTATAATAGTTTATGAACAGGTTCCTTGATTTTTTTTTTTTTTTATAAATAAGGCATACGAGTAGGTTGAGTTCATTAATGTTGCTGCCAGTACTGCTTCCTCTGTGCTGTTTTGCTAGAGAAAGCTTCTTTTTTTTTTGTTTCTAATGAGATCAAAAGGATTTTTTATTTCGGGGTGGGTGGGTGGGTGGGGGAGGTGGGTGGGGGGCGAATAGTTTGAAATGAGTTCACCTTTGTTTTTGTTGGATGTTTTACCACAGCGAGGGCATTCACTTTATGGTTTGGACGTTTCCATTTTGAGTTTGTTTTTCTTTTTAATGCACTGATTTCTTCTAAGGGGGTTTTGCCTTTGGTTTATGTGTCTGGTCTACAATTTCGTCACCTACTGTACATATTTATCGCCAGATACTTTGTCTCAGCACGTGACATATGCGAGTATAACTTTTGTGAGTAGTCCACCGCAGGTGCCTTTGTTGGAGGGTCAAGGGTTACTTTACAGATGGCTGGTGGGGGTGAGGATATGCTTCAAGCAGTACCGCTCTTTTCTCACTGCACCTTGCTCTTTCTCGCAGAAGTGTTGTGGTCAGGCGTTCGTCTGCTCACGCCCCTCCTCCCCCCCCCCTTCCCCCGATGTTTCCGTTCATGGTTTGCTCGAAAATCCCGTATTTGTTATTGTTCATCCATTGTCTCGTTCCAATAAAGCCGCAAGCGAGAGACCAATTGCAGCAAGTACGCGAAATCGGCGGAAGCCAAAAGCGAGTCTCAAATTACTACACCACATGCAATGTGAGAGCTGCAGGGTCTATTCTCTATGACCTATCAAGCTTGTGATGATGATGATGATGATGAACTTATAATGATGGCAACATCTGGCCTGGTCCGATTCTACTGCCTGGCGCAAGGCGCGCAGCTGGAGGGAGGTTTCTGATGAGGATAGAGAGAGTGGAGGGTGGTTGACAGAACAGTTGAAAGGATGAAGATAGTCGACGTTAGCCGATTAGTCCGTGGCGTTCTCGGTTGTTTTTTTTTTGTTTTTTTTTTTTTTGGTTGGGGTTTTTTTGTGCACATGCTGATGTATACACCTCTGGTTAATATGAACAACTATATATTTATATTCGCGTTGATTTTCGCGTTCCTATTGCCTCTTTATCTCATCTGTGGCCTGCGCTAGCCAGTGGATTTGGCCTGCGCTAGCCAGTGGATTTGGCCTGCGCTAGCCAGTGGATTTAAACAAGACAAGGGCGCCTTCTATGAAAAGCGGTGTCATAGTCTTAAGCTCTTTTCAATCATCATTGAGAAGTTTGCATTAGCCATTAAGTTATATATGATTATGATTTCAGTTAAACATGACTGATAGATATGCTGGTATGCTTAAAATCAGATTTAAATTATGATGTATATTTTCTTGTTGCTGGTAGAATGAAAACCATTCTGAAGTTGTTAAAGTGTTCTCTTGAATTAATCTGCAATAATAATTGAATCCTGTCTCTTAAAGAGTTTTGTACAAGTATATACTTAATTATGCTAAGTAAATGCTTAATTACTATAGATTTTACTTCGTTCGAAAGGCAAAGTTAAAGCGTCCACAATGATACAAAAATGATCATTACCGGAAGTGTCGTAACATATTTGTACAATGACGATTCAGAAAATAAATGATCGTCTCCTATTTGTCGCCTGTTTTGGTTGGTTGGTTATGTAGGGGACGCTTCCGGCTTCTGCCGCTTTCGCGTTTGGGGGGGAGGGGCGTCTGTTTAGACGCACTGATCTCTTTATATAACCTGGATCGCGCATACTGCACAGATACCAGCGCGAAAGCGGCGGAAGCCGGAAGCGCCCCCTACACTCCATCCATCCATCTGCACAGATGAGTACTGATTGGACACATCCAGCTCTCGTGCTCCTCGTTTTGAAAATGTCAGTCTCTTTAGCTAAATGAACTTTGAACCATGCTATATCGAACCATTTACTAGGACGGTAATACTGGTTTCGGTGTTACCCCCCCCCCCCCCCAAAAAAAAAAAAAAAAAAAAAAGAAAAAAGAAAAAGGAAAAAAAAAAGAAAAAGAAAATTTTCACACAACACAATGTGTTGCAATATATTTATTTAGTTAGATATTTAAAAAATGGAGAAATCACGGTCTTATGAAAACAAAGAAACCAAATACCTGTTTTCCTCTAGTCTATACTTACAGAACAGTCATTTTATATGCAAGAGTCTTTGCAGATAAATGGGTTATTTAAATAAAATAATAATGATAATGATGACGAAGATGAAAATGAAGATAAGGGAGGAGTAAAATGGCCGCAAATAAGTACCGAATAAAACGATCTGACGCGCGATCTATTTAAATACAGGCGCACGTTCAGATTCCACATAATCACTCGGGACATTTCAACCATCGTCCAGTGACGCACATAATCACTCGGGACATTTCAACCATCGTCCAGTGACGCACAAAATCACTCAAGACATTTCAACCATCGTCCTGTGACGCACAAAACCACTCGGGACATTTCAACCATCGTCCAGTGACGCACAAAATCACTCGGGACATTTCAACCATCGTCCAGTGACGCACAAAATCACTCAAGACATTTCAACCATCGTCCTTTGACGCACAAAACCACTCGGGACATTTCAACCATCGTCCAGTGACGCACAAAATCACTCGGGACATTTCAACCATCGTCCACTGACGCACAAAATCACTCAAGACATTTCAACCATCGTCCTGTGACGCACAAAACCACTCGGGACATTTCAACCATCGTCCAGTGACGCACAAAATCACTCGGGACATTTCAACCATAGTCCAGTGGCGCACATAATCACTCGATGACGTTTCAAACAGTCCGGAGTGGTGAAAACAAAACCGAAATACCTGCTATAATTTCGTGTGTTGAACTGCTCTAAAGTCAGAAATGCCAGTCTCGGAAAAGGTGCAGTTATATTTATTTACCTACTAACACGGATTTCGAAAAATCTGTCCCGATACGGGCACTGAAGACAAGGTCAAGGCAATATATTTTCTTTTTAAAAGACGTTTCACCAGTGGTTGGCTTTATGTGGCGGTAAGTGGGAGAAAACCAGATCCAGCCAGCCCCGCATTCAACTTTTGTTTGATCACGTCACACTATCTCAAGGTACTCTTGTACTACATACATACCCTGTAATCGGTACAAAGGTCGCTTGCCCGCCTTACTAGCATGAATAATACTTTCAAATACAGACAAAGAGAGACACACAGATAGATAGGTCAGACATAAATAGATTATTAAATAATATGTAACGAATTGACAAGGATTCCGAAATATTTACGACTAAAAGTTAGCATTTAATTATCAGAAAATAACTTGATTAAAAAATTAAATTAAAAAACCCACAAGCATTTTCGAAAGTACTATTCCCTAAAACTAACCTGTTTAAGGAACATGAATTGATCAGTAAAACGAATATACAATTTGTTTATTATAAAAACAAAACAACACAATAATAAATTTTAAAGCCCAAACCAAGCAAGTTATGACCTTGCTAAATTAAAATATTTAAAATGGCAAGACCAAAGAATTCTAGCTCACTATATTGGAACGCAAGCGAGGTCTGCTAAAAATAGTCGTATGTTAACATTAAAGAAGTGGTCGCAAGGGATAGCGATTAAAAAACAATAAACATCAGAGATATAATGTTTATGCAAGGGTTCCCTGAGATGTGAAAATTATTTCAAGGGTTCCTCTAGTCATCTAGTCAGTTAGTGTAAAAAGGTTGTGAAAGGCTGCAGTGGCGTATCTTTCACATCCCGTCTCAGACAAACTAGTTACAGTAATGTATCTTTCACATCCCGTCTCAGACAAACTAGTTACACTTACAGTAATGTATCTTTCATATCCCGTCTCAGACAAACTAGTCACACTTACAGTAATGTATCTTTCACATCCCGTCTCAGACAAACTAGTTACACTTACAGTAATGTATCTTTCACATCCCGTCTCAGAACAAACTAGTTACAGTAGTTTGCATCTTGAATGCACCGTTTAACGGCACAAGTTTGGTTCTGACTTAATACGAAGTCCGGCAGTTGGATCTGACAGATGATGGTGCGCTGTTCCAGAATTTGCATAAGAGTTAAAGAAACAAATGAAAAACTAAAGAAATAACATTTCGAACAGCGAAGTATATTGAGAACAATGGTAGAGTACACGATGTTTCACGAAGGAACACGATGTTTCACGAAGGAGTATCGGTATACTTATGGCGACTAAATCGACGCTGTGGTGCGATCACTGATTATTATTTCAATGTACTCAAGTTAGTCTCTCTCTCTAATACGCACACGCAGTTGTTCAAAGCGGACTTAGCCGCACGTGTTCAAGGACAACAGCGCCTCCCCCTCCCCTCCACACACCTACTCTCTGTTCTATTCCTTCCTCGCTTTACAGGATTGCCCAACCTCAGTGACGAGTACTTCTAGTAGGACAGAGGTCTTGGATCCTGGACACTGGGCTTGTACCCGGCTCCGGACCCTCAAATCAATAAAAACGACCTTGGGAGAGCAACTCTTTCGTCCGTAAATGACACGAGAAGCAGGGAAATCGCATTTAGACCATCAGCACCACCACTCTACCCAAACGTATTTTTTTCTTTCAAGGTTAACTCTTGTACAATACTGTTAAAGCAGACAGGCTGAGATACTAAATCACGTGACCAAGTTTGTGAAGCAATCCACACAACTAACTCTTTATGTGTGAATAACACTACTGATAATAATAGATGGTTCAATGGGTAGACAGAAAGATAGATGGATGGATGAATAGATTAACGAACACAATCGAAGGACTGACAGATATATAATCACTACTTCCAACACTCCCATCACTACTTCCAACACTCCCATCAACTTATACATAATTTTCTTTTTATAACCATCATCTAATCTCGATTTTATTACTTCTACATGTCTTTGAAAAGTATTGTGATTAGGGGGCGGGGGGTTGGCGTAGAGTGGATGCGAGGGAAAATGCAGGAAGTCTTTGTCGCAATGGGACTGAATACTACTATTTTAATCTCTCGTTCTCTCTTAAAAAAGCAAAGCAAACAAATAAATAAAACCAACTTCTCAAGTGATAGCACTAGCAAACATCCTACGTGTGAACAGTACTTTTACAAGTCGTTTCATCACAAAAATTTAAACTCATCTTATCAGTCCACCCCAGTGGCTCCTTCCGGATAGGCGTTGGCGTTCACGAGTGCGCACGAATTCAGTTACGAAAGATTAGACCGTGTTACACCAGTTACCGAAAGGTTAGACCGTGTTACACCAGTTATAATAGTTACCGAAAGTAGACCGTGTTACACCAGTTATAATAGTTACCGAAAGGTTAGACCGTGTTACACCAGTTATAATAGTTACCGAAAGTAGACCGTGTTACACCAGTTATAATAGTTACCGAAAGTAGACCGTGTTACACCAGTTATAATAGTTACCGAAAGGTTAGACCGTGTTACACCAGTTATAATAGTTACCGAAAGTAGACCGTGTTACACCAGTTATAATAGTTACCGAAAGGTTAGACCGTGTTACACCAGTTATAATAGTTACCGAAAGTAGACCGTGTTACACCAGTTATAATAGTTACCGAAAGTAGACCGTGTTACACCAGTTATAATAGTTACCGAAAGTAGACCGTGTTACACCAGTTATAATAGTTATCGAAAGCTTAGATCGTGTTATACCAGTTATAATAGCTTCGAGGCGCCCTGACACCGAGGCACTTATCAAGAGAAACTGTATCTGGAAAATATAAATTTAACTTTATTCTTTGATACTGCATAAATGTATCTGAAAAATGTAAAAAACAGCATTAATTTGTTAATACTGTACAACTGTATCTGGAGAAGCGTGAAACTTGTGAGAGGACAAGTAGCTGAATTCATTGTTCACTTGTGGTGAACTAAATGTTGCGGTTCAGTAATTGTAAAATACATTCTGAAGAGTTATTGAGGAGAGATAGTCAATACTTGTCCTACTGAATTCCTACAGAAGAATTATTTTGATTGTTATGTTTCTACAGCCATTGGTAAACTCCCTTTGGTATTTCACATCTACCTTTGGCACCATTTACACTTTTAAACTGGACACAGCATGCCAGTTGTTTTGCGAATTCAGGAAGCCAGCCAGTGTGTGCGGGTGAAGACCTGGCGTCATCGACTAAAGTAGAAAAAAAAAATAGAGACAAGCTTCATTCAGGTCAAGTTGACCCTTTCCATGACTCCTTTTATCTCGTGCTGTACTTTATTCATGTCATCTGCACGTAAATCGATTGATTTAACTTGTTAATAGATACTGTTGTGATTCCGTGTACGCTATTATTAACGGTGATAAGGAAACTTTTTCAGGCCTGACACTGTAATGAAATGTCCATTAAGTTTCTGTGCGTTGTGTATTCATCAATATTGAATTGCTGTGTAGTGTGTTCCTCGCACTGGCGGTGGGGGATTAATAATTAATAAGTCGGGGTAGACCTTTTTTTCTGCAGAGGGTGTCCGCTGCTCTGTTGGACATTTAGCAGGTCAGGTTTATTCTTTAGTGTTCATTACAATACTAGGAATTACTTTGGGGAGAGTGCAAGGGGTATTCTTCCAGTCGATATCCGCAAGCTGGGGGGTACATAGGTGTGTAGGGATGATAATATTTTCATAATTAAAGAGATCCTCTCGAAATAGTGTGAAAAATATCTGCCGCACACATCGCTAAACACGGGTCTTGTTCAATAAACATATCAGTAACTATGAGAGATTATCCAATAAACATATCACTATGAGAGATTATCCAATAAACATATCACTATGAGAGATTACCACTAAGTAATTAATGTGCATTTTCACCTTTGTCTAGATAATCCACGCATTTTTATTTTCGAAAATAATATTTTTAAAAAATTATAGTTTTGAACCCTGAGATTCAAACACTAACCATATCAAGAAGATCACAACTAGTGATCACTTACCAAATTCTGATGTTCTGAAGGCGCCACACTTTGACCACACGCGAGGAAATCAGTAGAGAATTATTTGGCCTCTCGTGTTAGTACACTAGGAAAATGATCACCGAATGCAAAGAGCCGTGAAAACACAACCGTTTGGCCTTGGACCAGAACACCCACTAACGTCTTTGCTCAAACACACGTTTTGTTTACGAGCTTACGAAGTGTGTTGTAACAGTTTCGTCACAACTGACCCAGACAGAACTCCAGCTGCTGTGGTAGTTACACTTTTCGAAACCGAGCAGAATGCAGGATTTTTTTTTCTTTCTAAGTGATGAAAAGAAGATTGGAGGTTTTAAAGTCTAACAACACTCTGGCCCGAGAGCTGGTCTGTCTGCCTAGTGATGTGCACTTTTCTTACCATGCAACGGCTAAAAATGCCCTTGCTTCGTGGACTTTGCTCCTTTATATTTGCGGCGCCTCGGTTTTTTAATTTTTTTAAATTCAGATAGGAACGATCGCTTTCCTTTGTTTTTTTTTTAATTCTCTCCAGGCGGCTATGACGTACGTAGTCATTCATCTGAGTCTGTTCTACTTATTACCTTACCGCTGACTTACTCGTATGATGACGTCATCCGTGCGCGTGTCCTCAGGCTCTTCAATGGCCTAGGTAAAGACCACTACCTTTGGGGCTGACCCAGTTCTATTTTGCACTACTTCCAAGCACCGTCACACTCCACCCCACGAAATTACAACCCGAGTTTCTGTATATAGACAGCAAGCTATAATTATAGAGAAGAACAGGCTACGGTTTATTAAGCTAGGCCCCCTTCTCCCCACTAGCCGCTTGGATGTGTGTGGGGGAGGGGAGAGGAGACAAGATTTGTGCCCATTAAATGTCACTGTCGCGTGTATTTATGTGGTATTTTAAAACGTATTTATTTACAAACGTACGATGCCTTATGTAGGGCGTGTGTGTATGTGTGTGAGAGAGATTTCTTTTTCTTTTTATCTTTAATGTGTGCATGGAATTTCCTGTAACACCGTTGACATGCCTGAAAGAGTTATAGTGACATTGCGCCAGCTGTCAATTTCAGGCTTAAAGGCAAAAGAGTACCCGCTTCTGAGGAAAGTGGTCGTGGCTTTAAAACGTTAACCTGCAATAATGTAACTTGTTCAGCCAAGTGACTTCACACAACACACCATAAAACCTCTCTCTCTACCTCTCTCTCTCTCTCTCTCTCTCTCTCTCTCTCACACACACACACACACAAGGTACCTATTAAGTGCATATTAACTAATAGCGCTCTTGTTAAAGTGTCCAAACTGAACCCTGTAGCTTTGGAGGTTTGATCAAAGAATTGCAATAGCCTCTTTACTGTGCATGTACATAAACATACTGTTACACAAAGACACACACATACACACAAGTAAATGTCTATCAGTCGTGTGTAGAGCGACGTTTGAAGTGCCCTCGGGATTAACGAAGTGTGTCGTGAGCTGTACAACAACGCGATTACAAAATAGTGTAGTGAGCGGTACAACAACGCGATTACAAAATAGTGTAGTGAGCTGTATAGCAACGCGATTACAAAATAGTGTAGTGAGCGGTACAACAACGCGATTACAAAATAGTGTAGTGAGCTGTATAGCAACGCGATTACAAAATAGTGTAGTGAGCGGTACAACAACGCGATTACAAAATAGTGTAGTGAGCGGTACAACAACGCGATTACAAAATAGTGTAGTGAGCTGTATAGCAACGCGATTACAAAATAGTGTAGTGAGCGGTACAACAACGCGATTACAAAATAGTGTAGTGAGCTGTATAGCAACGCGATTACAAAATAGTGTAGTGAGCGGTACAACAACGCGATTACAAAATAGTGTAGTGAGCTGTATAGCAACGCGATTACAAAATAGTGTAGTGAGCGGTACAACAACGCGATTACAAAATAGTGTAGTGAGCGGTACAACAACGCGATTACAAAATAGTGTAGTGAGCGGTACAACAACGCGATTACAAAATAGTGTAGTGAGCGGTACAACAACGCGATTACACAAAATAGTGTAGTGAGCGGTACATACAACGCGATTACAAAATAGTGTAGTGAGCGGTACATACAACGCGATTACAAAATAGTGTAGTGAGCGGTTCAACAACGTGTCCTGAACGGTATAACAACGCGACAAAACGTGGATTCCTGTTTACTTGGTCCTTAAAATAGCGAACACACATAAATAAAAATAAACATATTTAAAATATAGTAAATACATTTCGAGTGTATAAAATGCAGAGCAGAAACAGTGAATTTTACCACTTATTAAATCAATGTTAAATGTATAAAAGCCTTAGGGCAAAAGGTAATGAATTTGGTTTCAAGCTTGATATTTCTGAAACCAAACAGGTTGAAGTTGTATAAAACTCTAACGATACTGGAATCAAAGAGGCTGCAAGTTGTATAAAACTCTAACGATACAGGAATCAAAGAGGCTGCAAGTTGTATAAAACTCTTACGATACTAGAATCAAAGAGGCTGCAAGTTGTATAAAACTCTTATGATACTGGAATCAAAGAGGCTGCAAGTTGTATAAAACTCTTATGATACTGGAATCAAAGAGGCTGCAAGTTGTATAAAACTCTTACGATACTGGAATCAAAGAGGCTGCAAGTTGTATAAAACTCTTATGATACTGGAATCAAAGAGGCTGCAAGTTGTATAAAACTCTAACGATACAGGAATCAAAGAGGCTGCAAGTTGTATAAAACTCTTACGATACTGGAATCAAAGAGGCTGCAAGTTGTATAAAACTCTTATGATACTGGAATCGTATGAACAATGAAGAGTTAGAGTCAAAAGAATCACAAGTATTTCGTGAGTCATCATAAATTAAGAGTATATATCTCATGAATCATCTTAATATAAAAGAGAGTAAACATTTCATGAGTCATCATATCATAACCAATAGTAAACATTTCTCGAGTCATCTTCATAACCAAGAGTAAACATGTCTCGAATCATCATCATAACCAAGAAAAAACATTTCATGAGTCATCATCATAACCAAGAAAAAACATTTCATGAATCATCATCATAAGCAAGAGAAACATTTCATGAATCATCATCTTAATCAAGAGTCATGATCATAATCAAGATACCTCAGCTTTCAAAAAGTCTTGAACAACAGCTAGTTCCATTTTGGGTTGGACTATCCACCAGACTCATGTCTTGCTAAGTTGAGCCACGTCAACGTAAGTAGGGTTAATTAAGGTTAATCTGCAAGTGAGTCCTTATCTTGTCTTAGCCCAAGGTGGAAGGATGGTAAGTCTTGTCACTCTAGTGTCTAGTTGTTAGGGTCGTTTGTGTCGCGCGCGATAAATTATCCCCACCCGGACTAGAATACTTACGAGTTATTCTTTAACAACATAGCCCAAGATGGTAGGATTAAAGGTCTAGTGTCCTGTTGCTGGATGAGACTATACCAGTGGTACTGTTAACGCCAAACTATTCCCATCCTGAAAGAAAACTGGGTAATTTTGAACCGCTTCCTAGCCCAAGATCATATGATTATACTTCTGGTATCTGTTCGTTGGATGAGATGATATAGCGGGTCCCCTGTGCCGCCCACACTAAACTATTCTAGTCTAGTGTCTAGTTGTTGGATGAAACGAAAAGACTGGTCTCGTGTGCTACAGGGCTGTCAATGCTAAATAAACCTTTGGCATTTGACAGTCTGAAAGTGTAGGCAGCTGACCGATACCTGGATAAAATTGCATCCAGATAATCCATAGAAAACCTCTAAACTTTGACCCTTTCTAAAACCTAAATCTTAAATATCTCCCATCCAAAAAAACACATCTGTGCGAAATCAGCGAAAGGTAGAAGCGAACAACTGACGCAATATCTTTTTTGTTATCCCCAACCCGAATACCTAACTAGGCAGCGTAAATTTGGTCACGGCTTGCTTCTGGGATAAATCTACTTCAGACAATATTCTAAGTTACCTTTCTTATCTACACTTAGTCGGTAAATAACTTTACAGCCAATATCACTTCAATTAATTCAGTTATGAGTTCACTTATAACCGGTCGAGAGTAAGTTTTGAATGGCTAAGAAGAAAAAAGAAAACCTAAAATATTTTACTTTCAAAATTGCAAAAAATTATTTGAATCCGATTCATGGACATGTATTTCATTTCATTTATTACCGTTGTATCCGTGTTTTATTTTTTTGAGACGTCACCAACACAAGTATGCCCCAAATGCTATTTTCATTTGGTTGTACGTCAGTCACCTACTGACCCAGTTCTAAAAATGAGTCCCGATTATATGTAGGCCTACTCAATTCCTGTCAGGTCGGCTAGTTTTGAGTCAGAAGACTTGGTCAAGCCAGCGCAGACAGGCTGTAAGCTCGATTACAGCAACACAGAAACGGGTACGGTTGACCTGATTCTGTGGTGTGAATAAATTGAGAGAGAGAGAGAGAGAGAGAGAGAGAGAGAGAGAGAGAGAGAGAGAGTCAGATCCGGTTCAATCTCGTCGTTCGACTTCGTCAGTCATCTCGTCTTGAAATGTGTTTATTTTTTCCTTCTTTTTATTATCATAGGTTTATAAATGATTACATCGTGGACGGAATAAAGGTTTGTTATTGTTTTCAAGCAACCACAACATTACTGAAGTCTGCCTCAAAACTTTTCTTTCTTGTTGTTGATACTATTACGGCTAAATGTGGGCTCTCTCTAACGAGTTTAGTTTGCGCGCGCCTCAAGGTTGAGTAGCAGTCATACACTGTGCGCAAGATCGATTTCTAAACAATCTGAAACCGGTTACAAATCGACGTTTCAGCTAACCAGCCTTCACCAAGACAATTCAGTTATTACTAGCAATAACAGTTATGTGTACATGTATTTAAAGCATGTTTAGACAGAATTATAGATAATTATAGTCTAGTTTGAGGTTGTCGTGCAATGGATGTTTTTGAACCCGCACCCGGGAGTGTATTTGTACTACATCACTGCTATATTGAACAACTTTTATGGCGGGTGGACAATGTAGTATAAAATCATCCTTACACCATGTACGACTGTATTAAGGGTGCTGACTTGTAGAATATGTTTTATTTTCCGGATGCAATAATAGCAATACCAAAACTGACTTTTAGTGAATACTATGAATGTGATTAATCACGTGACTCTACAAGTGACTTAGAAAGTGGCGACACTTTCATAAATTGCAATGCCAATACACTACATCTCTGTGCTATCTGAATATTGCAAAATTGAATGACTGATTATTTCAAACTGATAAGAATCAAGTTTCAAGGCCATTCTCTAGCCGAACGAGTTGACCAAATGCAATGTACAACATCTTTTTTTTTTTTAATGAGTGCCAAAGCTGCCCATATTTTTTTTAAAAATTGCAACATCATAATAGGAAAATAATAATTAAATTCCTCGCCGACATGGCATTACTATTCCACCCAAGGTGGAAGGATGGTAAAAGTCTAGTGTCTAGTTGTTAGGGTCGTGTGTGTCACGCGCGATCTGTAAAATACATTCATTAGTACAAAATTAGAACTCACTCTCTCAAAAAATGATAACTCAAGAACATACCTTATTAAGGGTGATTTTTTTTATACACTGTGGTAGAAATCAAATTATTCCTTTTATCTTTCTTTTCCTAGTCAAAGTGTTTTGACTGTCTATTTCTTTTAATTGATTCAGTTATAGCAGTATTAAGTAAACGTAATATGCTTATAGTCACAAAGTTAACGTCTTATTCTCACTGTCACAGTTGTATGGACGTCCTTTATAAGTAAACTTATGTTCATTATCTCAGGTGTATGAACACCCTTTAAGTAAATTTATGTTCATTATCTCAGGTGTATGAAACACCCTTTAAGTAAACTTATGTTCATTATCTCAGGTGTATGAAACTCCCTTTAAGTAAATTTATGTTCATTATCTCAGTTGTATGAAACACCCTTTAAGTAAATTTATGTTCATCGTCTCAGTTGTAAGAACACGCTTTAAGTAAACTCATGTTCATTACCACAATTGTGTGAGCACGCTGTAAGTAAACTTAAGTTCATTGTCTCTGTTATACGAAAGCGCTTTAAGTAAATTTGAGTCTGCTGCATCAGTTAATGCATATTCAATGCAACTGTCATTGTTTCAGTTGTACATAGCGTTTCAAGTAAATTTGCTACGCGTCAATGTTTCACTGATATCAATCAGTCTGCTTTGTGTGAATATTATATGTATCTTTGTGTGAATATTGTATGTATCTTTGTGTGAATATTGTATGTATCTTTGTGTGAATATTATATGTATCTTTGTGTCAATATTGTATGTATCTTTGTGTCAATATTGTATGTATCTTTGTGTGAATATTTGTATGTATCTTTGTGTGAATATTGTATGTATCTTTGTGTGAATATTGCATGTATCTTTGTGTGAATATTGTATGTATCTTTGTGTGAATATTGTATGTATCTTTGTGTGAATATTGTATGTATCTTTGTGTGAATATTGTATGTATCTTTGTGTGAATATTGTAAATATCTTTTTGTCAATATTGTATGTATCTTTGTGTCAATATTGTTTGTATCTTTGTATCATTATTGTATGTATCTTTGTGTCAATATTGTATGTATCTTTGTGTCAATATTGTAAGTATCTTTGTGTGAATATTGTATGTATCTTTGTGTGAATATTGTATGTATCTTTGTGTGAATATTGTATGTATCTTTGTGTGAATATTGTATATATCTTTGTGTCAATATTGTATGAATTTTTGTGTTAGTTGCGTGGAATGCGTTTCAAGTGAACATAATATGTATCACTGTATTCTTTCTCTCAGCTGTATCAATTAATGCATTTAAGTGAAGGTGGGGCGTGTCAGTGTTTATGTTGCATGGGATGAGTTTCAAGTAAAAAAAATATAATTTTTCATTTTCTCACCAATATTAATTATGCACCTGAATACGTGAACGTTATGTGTCATTGTTTCAGTGACCAAAAATCGATAGTCAAGTGAAAGTTTTTTTTTTTATACTTTACATCAGGAAGTCAAGAACAGGCCAACATTATTGTTTACAATCAACATTTGTTCCAAATTGTTTCTGTCCCACTCGGTTATCGCCCTTCAATAGCCCTTTTCGCACTCAATGCCATCTCAGAAAGAAAGCAGTAAGAGTGGGTTGTGATCTTTCATCGTAAATGACAAGAGAAGCGGGAAATTGCATTTAGAATTCTGTCTTGGCTTTCAGTTGGAGTCGGTACTTCCTCCTGCACAGATTCGAACTCTGCTTACCTTCGTGAGCGAAACAATGTCGCTTTCATGGCTGTTTTACGACGTCTAACGCGCAGTTTCATAAAAGCGCGGGCGAGGGGCCTATTGTAGTTCCATCACCACCACCTCACTGTGGCGGGTTGTTAAGTGTGAGTGCAGGAGAGAAAGACGAGAAAAATAAAGTGTTGATTGATTTCTCCCCTGCCTGCTTCTGGAAACTAAACCCGTTTCTCAGTCACACGCTGCAGAAATAATAAACAAACGCACAACAAAGATGATACGTCACGAACAGTCTAGTCCTAGGGTGAACACGTAAAATTTAATAGCTAGCTCAGCCCCCCATTCCCGTGGTGGATACAGTCCCTACAGCTAGTACAGATATGACATAACAGTCGATATACAAAGAGTCGAAATCGATCATTTTAAAGAAATTTAATGAAATAAAAAAGGAAAACATCGAAGTAAATGTTCGGAGTAAAATAAAATATATCTCTTTAGAGTCCTCACAATCAGTAAAGAGTTCTAGTGCACATTTATAGCAATGCCAAAGACTTTAGAGTCACCACAATCAGTAAAGAGTTCTAGTGCACATTTATAGCAATGCCAAAGACTTAGAGTCACCACAAACAGTAAAGAGTTCTAGTGCACATGTATAGCAATGCCAAAGACTTTAGAGTCACTATAATCAGTAAAGAGTTCTAGTGCACATGTATAGCAATGCTAATGTCTTTTGAAACTTTCTCGTTTGGCTTAACTGAACCAGAGGAGAATCAGTCTTCAGCTTGAGAACAGCATCAATAGTTCTGTCCCCTGGATCTTGTGAATGAAGCGCATTTTGACATCCATCTGACCAAGGAGATGTAGACGGGTGTGGTTGTGATAGGCTTTGTCGTTCAGGTTGGTCAACAACACTCCAAGTTTAGGGATGACGAACAAGCGAGCAGCCTTTCCTTTAGCTTTGGTCAATTGACCAGTGTCAGTTTGCCAGGCTGGAGATGAAACAATAATGTTCAATAATGTTCCTCCTCTTATATATCGTTTGTTAATTGTGCAACTAAATGACGTCACTCACACTCATTGTGCAACTAAATGACGTCACTCACACTCATTCAGTCAGTTTAGAGAGACGAAACAAAGTGGGACAGCACTCTTACATTCATTCTTGTTCAAACCTTATTTACCAATACAAACAATATATGAACAATAAGTATTTAAGTTAACTTTGGAATGAAAAGATATTAGATTAATAATAACAACAGGCTAGAGAAACTACGATTATTAACCTCTGCTGGCAATATCTCCTGAATTATAAAATCCAAGGAAAATTATTCCACAGTTACACAGACTCATAAATATTCAGTTTGGAAAGTTTTACTGTAGGAAAATAGATTCTCTATAGGAGGCGCTATTGCGGGTCGAAGGCAATCTAATTTTGGCTTTCTATAATGCGCCTATTTATGCGTTCTATCAGTGTTTGACAGGGATTTGTTTACTCTGTTGACATGTCACACCTCAAGTATGAGTGGGCGCTGGTCAAGGGACAAAGGTCCATTCACTCCAACACTAATATTTTGCACAAACCTACAGCAGCCACAGCAGCAACAAGTTGGGCCAGGATCATGTAACTGTCTAGTCATGGACCTCAAAGCCAAGTCTAATTAAAGTGCCATGGCTTCAAGTTGGATACGCTGTCTACAAGAATTTGGAGTAACAGAATCACAACTATTTTTACTATTTCAAATCATCATTGTTAGATTCAAACTCTTATTATGGATTAAAATGATTGTGTCTTTTGAGTGATTTAATAAAATGTGAGAAGGTGTGTCAACACGCCACACGCCACCACAACCATAAGTTTATTACTTGTTCTAGAACAGTGGTGAAGCTGGATAGAGGTAAAAATGGAGGTGGAAGACAAGAAGAAATGGAAGGGGGCACAATTTAGTTTAGGGCATGAAGGCTTTGAGGATAGGGGATGAATTCTAACCCTACTTAGCTTTCGATGTTTACATCTTAAAATGTTACTCACTATTTTACAGCTTAACCTCTAGATGTTTCTGTAAACATTTGGTCTTTCGCAGTATGTCTATCACATCTCTCTCTCTCTCTCTCTCTCTCTCTCTCTCTCTCTCTCTCTCTCTCTCTCTCTCTCTCTCAATCTATCTGCATGTCTCACCAGTCTGTCTGCTTAAAACACTATACTCAGTCTTTATTCCTCTCAGTATCTTTCCTCAGCGTGTCTGTCTCTCTCATTAACCTGTAAATAGAGATTATTCAATTCTTCCCCCCTCTCCAACCCGAAACAAAGAGAGCTATAGTTACATTCAAGACACACTAACGAAAAACTGACATTGCTCTTTAAAGTGAGTCCATCTCAGTAATGTTTTTCGTTAGTGCTTGTCCTTCGATCTGCTCCGCTAATCATCCAGGACATCAGTGCAAGCATATGCAATGTTGCTTGTATTCAAGGGAGACTAATCCGCAAAGATAAATTGTTGTGTTGTGTAACTCGAGCTAAGGTATGAAAATATGATTCATGTCTGCAGCACAGTAAAAGACCGAAATGTCAACCTAGTCTTTGCCCTTAAAACTTATTTTGCATTGTTCCTTACTATAAATGACAGCAAAAGCATCAATGTAATATATTTATGCTTTTAAATCACTGACAGACTAAAAAGAATAACTACGATTTAATCACCTTAAAAAGAAAAGAAAGAACAAAACAAGGACTTACTAACATTTCCTTGTACGCAACAGAAGTTGAGTATAGTGGTATTAAATTGTGTATTTTAAAAAGTTTTCTTTATTTGTTTTTATTGTTGCTATTATTCTTGTTTGTATTTGTATGGAAATAGACGGGGGGGGGGGGGGGGGGCGCATTTGAAGATAACTTAACAATCTGGTGATTTGGCGGTTCCGCCGGAGTTCAAGCTGCAAGACGAAATCTGTTGAATAAAAAGTTACTTCTGTGACCTTGAAACTATGAGAGATTGTGACATACTCTCTTTTGCATTTAGTTGTAAACGATACACAGTCTTACAGTAACCGGGAGGGTGTGTATGTATGTGTGTTGGGTGTGTATACTATCAATGTGTTGGAGCTATTGTCGGGATAATTTGTATTTGTAAAGTGCTCAGAGCGAGTTCTAAGTGATGAAAACTGGACAAGTCACTTATTGAAATAATTAGATGGTGTGGTCTATTTTGTCGCTCTGTCTTTGTTTTATCAACGCCTTTTTTTTTTTTTTAACTGCTAGGGTTAAAATTGCGTGCGTGTCTTTACCCTGCGGACTTTGCCCCTTATCTATTTACTGTCGGGATAAGAACGAGGACTGGGGAGGTGGTAGCGTTTGGTTACGCTAGCATTCTTTCAAAAACTGGAGTTTTCAGGGGATGCTACTTCTCCCGATATTATCCGTCCTGTAGTGCTCGAGTGGGACTTACCTCCCCTCACAGGTTTCTTGAGATGGTTGTGGGGGTCGTCTTCTTTGAGTGGGATGATGGCAGCTTCCGGCCCGAGCCGATTTCGCTGCCTGGCGCAAGATGCGCTGCTAGAGGGGGGGGGGGAATGAGATGTGGAAGTGCAGAGTGGAGTGGAGCATGGTTGATAGAAATGGAGATGACAGTGCCAGATTAAACCCTGTGGAGGCTCATAGGCAGTCGGAATCTCGGGGCCCCCTCGCAAATTATCTCCTAATACGTTTTTAATTTTACATACCAACAATTTTATTGCACACAGCAAATATTAACAAATTAACAAGTTTTAATGTTTTTAAACAAATATTATATTTTGTTATTAAACAAAAATTATTAAATATTATTAAACAATATTACACAATATTATTAAACAACATTTTAAAATTTTAATAAACCAACAAAACTTTAAACATTCATTTTCCTCAATTTGTTTGTGGTGAAACCTTTCATATCTTTAAGGTCTACTTTTTTCAAGACGACGTATTCAGTGGCCATAATGGCAAGTGAGTTCAATCGTTTTTGTGTCATTGAATTTCAATGACAATTTTTCAGTAGTTTTAACTTCGGAATGGTTTGTTAACTAGTAACGTTCGTGACTCTGAGGCACCTGTAAATTCTTAACGCTGTCATAACATTTGGGAACGTTGATTGCGCCATAGTTTCAAAAAATAGTTTGTACGATTGCGATGCTGGCACTGTTTCATCAGAAACTTCTGTGATATGAAATACTTGAAATGAACCATTTCATCTGCAAACTCTAACCCGATGTCCTCAGGATAATTCTCTCTTAAATCTTTGGGCAGCTTCTTTAATTTCAGCGTCTGTCTTCGATGGGAAATCAACGAGGAAACCAAATAGATTAAAGCAGACGTCACGTATATATTTACTCGTTGGTGTTCTCGAAGTTTCTACATGCTAATATTCTATTAGGATCTGGAATCGGTGGGAACTTGCGACACACTAACTCACATAAAGCTTCGTTTCTGGGGGTTTCTCGTGCGCGCGCTCTAGTGGGAAAAAAATGAACTAAGTAGTCTGAGTAGTGTGCACGACGGCCACTAGATGGAGATGACCATCACTACTATACATTACACATTTACACGTATGTAGGTTGCACCGAAATTTTGTATAAACTGACAGATGATGAACTTTTAAGAGACAAACTGCAATGTGAACCCGATGTCTATGGCTTATGTATTTTAAGTTGTTAATGTGTACAGTACATTAATACATGTACAGTAGTTCTTAAAGTTTTCGTTTCGTTGAGTTCATTCATTTTTCTGTCTTTTGGAAAATTTAAGAAATCTGACTGTAATTTTCTTTTAAGATCATTGTCGCGGGGTCCTTAAAAGGCGTGGGGCTCATAGACCGGTGCCAACTCTGCCAATTTGGTAATCCGGCACTTATAATAATCAAAACAAAATCGGTATAGAGAAAGTTGAATTAATCTTTAATAGCTAACAAAATTGATCTTCTTCTTCTTATTATTACTTATTTGTTCTTTTAACTATTAATTCATGTAGGCCTTGGCCAAATACTTAACTGGTTCGAGTCGTTAACGAATTGGGGAGAAAAATGCATTAACTTATTAATAGTTGACGTTGTGCGGCTGCTTTGTTAAATTTACATTCGCTTTAATGAAAAGGATTAAATACAAAACAGTTTATTTTGGCTTCACACAAAACGAATACATATTTAAGTAACCATTATTTGGCTGGAAGGTTTCGATTTGAAGTTTTGAACCGTGTTGAGGCCAAAGCCCAATAGAAAACCAAACAAAAACTTGATATTCAACTGTATTTACTTGAATGAAAATAAACTAAAAACATTAATAATCACAAACGACATCATTTTAAAACAATAACAGTTTATTCCGCAAACTAGAATTATTTTTAAAAAATACAAGAAATTCTATATCAATTGCTTAAAGCATGTGTCCTTCACCGCTGTCTTTGGGTCTTCTAGCAAACTTCATGCTGGCAGATGTTGATAAGAGTAGCTTCCCCTGGACACCTTTGCGTCCTCTCATTATTAAACTTTCTGTGTTTATTAAAATATATAGGTAGAGATGTTTAATTAAAACCTTCTTTAAAAAAATGAAACTATTTTATTAACACTTTAGGTACATATTTCTGCTAAAAGAGCCTTTATTTGATAATTAAATATATACATTGGGAAAGTTTATTTAGAGTTATCTATAGCCTAAAGTTTTGTATGAGTATTTTACCCATGTATTGTAATGTCATCGAGAAAATCGAAACTGAAAGGTAACGTTTTGTTTCCTATCAATTCGAGACTTCTTTTTGATTAAAATGATATTTTAGTATCAGTTTTTCGAGACTGACATATAATACCCATAAAGAAAGCGACGTCTCACACACACACAAAAAAAAGAATGATTTGAGATAACGGTCCTACAATTCTCTAACTGACAACCTCTGAAAGCAGAACAGTTAAGATAGACTATCCTTAAGTGATAGCGAACAGTAAGAAATATATAGAAATTGTGTAGAACTTTAAGATTAAAATTTAAAAGAAACCAGAAACTGAAATAATTTTAGGCTGTAATCGGATTATTCCACTTTTCTCTTACATTTAAATACAGTTTTATTTAATTTAGGTACTGATTCCTTGACTTAATAGTGTTAAAAACTGTTGTTGTTTTTTCTGAGTGAAAAGGCGCTAGATGCATCTTACTCATTTGACATGTTGATCAATTTCCTATTAAACGTACTCCGATTGTTGAACGAGGCCCCCCCTACACATGCACGCACGCGCGCACAGTCAGTGAAAATAGAAATAGATACAATCAAAATATTATTTGATGTTCAGTTTGTATTATTTGTTTCCCTTTGTTACAGAGATTAAAAATGGTATCTTCAGGGCTGTGTCATTTTGCTAGATCTCTGTTTTGCCAGACACAAGCAATTGTCCATTGTAGTAAGTCTTCTCTCTCCTGCTACAGGATTATTCAGAGACAAATTTGTTTTCTTGGAAAACACCAAGGTATAAAAATATTTTCTCCACTATCGTTCAGACATGTGAAAAGGACCAGAACTTTCAAGAATTTACAATTAAATGCTGGGTATTACTTATGGGAGCAGAAATTATGTAGTCTTCAAGCTGGTGTGACATCTCTTGGTGGGGATTTACAGAACAGGCATTATCACCAGACATTAAGTTTGCAGGAGCCATTTGGGTCCAGAGGACCTGGAGGGATCCATCCTGACCAGCATAGATCAACACAGGAGACTATCAGCCAGCTTAATAACATTTCAGTATTTTCAGCTTGGGTAAGTGTCAGCATTGGGGACATTCTCCTTTTGTCAGATTTTCATGGTCTTTTGCTTTGAAAATGTTATATTTCATAAATCAGATTTCTAAAAGTAGTTTATGCTAACTAAAGTAATATATATATATATATATATATATATATATATAATATATTTTTAAATAAAGGAAGAGTTATATGTAGAATCTACTTTTCTTTATTACAAGTTTAGCACTGAGACAGTTTGAGTAGAAGTCAAGACTATATGTATGTCATTGTCATAAATTTTGATTCTTTTAAGACAATTATAAAAAAATAAACTGTATTGGTTTTGTACATGGGCATTGATTAAAAAAATATATATGTATTGTATATTTAAAGCATTGGAAATATATAATTTTAACCGTGAACATTTGATATTAACCATGAGCATTTTAATAGTATTAAAATTATCCATCCAACTGTATTGTTTATGGGTGAGAATATAAGAAATATATACATTTAATTTTATAAAACATGTAATTGTTTTCATTTTGTCCTTTTGATTTGTATTTCTGTGTTTTCATCAGGGTCTGCGACTTGCTGTTGAAAATGGTAAGTTTCTTCTCCAATTAACCGTTTGTTTTTTGCTTAGCCTATATATAAGTATAATTTTGAACAGTTTATTTGTCTGTAAACTTAAAGCTCAACTATGTGTACATTATATATACTATATTATAATAGATGCACAGTCACTCAAAAGAGCTTTAAGAGAGTAATTCTCAAGGTAATAGTAACAGTAACTAACACACACCACTTCTTGATAAATTTAATGTCAGACCCATAAAGCACATTTTCTTGCATTGACTCTTGTGCTTTTAAAAAAAAAAATGCTTATCAATGCAATAGGTAAACTTAATTTTAGCATTATCTCAACATTTTTGAAAAAAGAATTATTTTCATTGACCATATATGTTTATATTATGTTTTTGCATCATACATATTTTCCCCCAATCATTAGTAAGGTGGGCAACCCGTGGCATGAATAAGTAGGAATTCTTGGATGATGTGATTTATGGAATACACAGAGTTAATAATAATGGTTAAATCCACTGTGTTGTTTTCAATAGCTAACTTTGTTTTCTTTTATGTTCTCACCAGCTTCATGATTGGCTGAAATTTGTGACATTTATTGAGCCAATACAAATTTAAAAAATTGTAATCCATTCCTACAATTTTCACTCTTCACTGATATATTTTCTACATTCTGTGAATTTAAAGCATTTCTGTTGCCTCCTAGCCTTAAGAAAAATGGAAAGATAACAAGGAACTTGTTGATGCAAATAGTAGTTTGAATTTATGTTATTTCTTAAAATCTTCTTTTACTGTTTTAGGCAAACTTGTGCCTTGAATTACTAATACTATAGAAAAGAGTGACATTTTGTGACAGATTCTAATATCTTGTTGATTTGGTTTGTTGAAATAGTCATCTCAGAATTCAGAGCTTATAATTTTATTAATTTGTTAATCAGTGTAGACATTTTTTTTAAAAGAAATTTTGTTTTGATAAATGAAGATAAAGTGCATTGTTTGTGTCTTCAATCTCACATGATTTCTATTCTATCTGCTTGCTTTGAAAACCTCACTTATGCATGAGCATTATAGCATTATGTTGAATTCAGTTTGTGTACAGCCCAGACAAGTATTACAGAAGCTCCTTATAGTATACTACAAACTTTGTATACTATTTTCTCATACTTCTGCATTACATATCATTGTAGCTGTTTGGTTACGAAAGTTATCATCATGCAAGATCTTTTATAATTATACAAAAACTTGTGCCTGCAGGTTACCTTTCCTGGTGCCGTAATACTTATCTGTGTACAGTGGTTGCTATTGCTTTAATGGGAGAGGGTACTACCATCCTGGCACAACATGCGGCAGAGGGTACGTTCATTATTTTGTATGTGTTGTTTCAGATACTGTAAGTCTGTGTGAATTTTGTGTCCTTAGCAGTGAGTTTTGAATTGGGTTTGTACTTTATTGAAGTGAGTGTTTGGAGACTCTAAGAAGTATCATTATTATTTCTTTAAGAACTCATTCATTCACCATCACCTGTAGAGTAACTGAAATTATTTTTATATCACTTTGTGGGGAGTTTCCAGCTGAAACTGATACTACTTTGAAGCAGGGTGAATTCTCTTTATTAAATTGGTTACAACACTCATATCTTCTCCAGCCAAAGGATTTGATTTAATGCACTTGAAAGATAATGAGAAATAACATAAAACCAGATATGCTGCAGTTGAAATATAATGAGAAATGAAATAAATTTTGGTGTACTGCAGTTGAAATATAATGAGAAAGAACATTTCTCCAATTTTAATGACCATTACTTGTATGCAAAATGTCTTACAGAACGTGATTTTGACAATTCATTCTTTTACAGATGGTCTTTTTCAAAGTGAGTGTATGTAAAGTGATTCTTTATGAATTAGTGATTTGATCCCTTACCACTACCAAATAATGCATAACTTTGGATTTAGTTAATGAGGCTTAAAAAGTACAACTGATTGCTGTGATTAGTACATGTTTTGGCTGATTTATGATGTGATTTGCTAGTTTTGATTATCATATTAAGTAGGAACAGTAGATCTTCATCAGGCAAAGGGCTCTCAAACTTCATTTCACAGCCAGCTTTATTATATCAGACATTATTCTGTATGTTCAGTGTATCACAATTATGGACTGTGGTGTGGAAATTTGTGTATACATTTTGACCCCAACAACAACTTGTAGTCAATACTTGTACAGCAGGTCATCTGGAGCTGAGATAAATCAGAAGTATTTGCAGTTTTTTACTGTTGCTACAACAAAAAAAAAAAAGTCCAACCCCTGTGTGTTCACTGGTGCTTCCTTGTCTTGAGTATTGTAAGTCTCTTCTCTTTGGTCTGTCATTGTTTGTTTCTAGCCTTAAGAGCCTGGTTGATTGCACACTTGTTCACTCCGTTAAAAGCTTGTGCTTGTTGTCATCAGACAAATAATTTTTAGCCATCTGAAAACAAAGTATGAATCATATAGTCAGTGTTTATTTGCTTTTCAGGGTTTATGGAATTTGCTGCTTTGAGTCTGAGTTACAGAGAGATCATGGTTATTTAGATGCCACTTATTAAGCAAAGATCATTAGAATACTAATTAATTTTGAAAAAAAATTGTTTTAAAATATGATTCTGCATTGTCTGATAAAATAATTTACTTTCATTTCATATAAAGATTTATGCATCAACAATTTTAATAATTATAAAATCGCTAGTCTAAGCACAAGCTGACTCTGATATTACTTATTGGAATGAAATTATTAATTTCTGAACTATTTTTTTTCTCTCTCTATAAACAATTATCTCCTTACTAGAAATTGCTTTATGTCTCATAAATTTATTTGTTTATAAAAGATTTTTAAAAAAAATTATCATTACAATGTAAAATAGATATTCAATGCAATAAAATCACCTATGAAATAGTTTGTATTATGGTTCAGATTTGATGTACGGTTACTTGTTTCTAAGAAACAATAATGCATCTTTGACTGTTATCACCAAATATTAAAATATTTGATAGATAGTTAAAATATTGAACTAGTAAACAAATCTATTTCAATGATTCCAAGTCTCTGAAATGTTATTCAATAAAGAGCTGACTTTAGTTCATTAGCCACTGATAAGTGGTGCCTGCTATAATTAATTAAAGGATGAGTAAAAGGGAATACTTATTAAATGGATTACCTGATTAAGAATTCAAAGCATCTTCTTCATTCTCACCAACTTCAGAACTTTTTTCTTCTTTTTCCAGCAGTGTTTGTTGTGGCCGGGATAAACCTTAGTTGGGGAACCTATCAGTTCATCTACAATATTTTACATCTTCGACGGAATTTAAGCATGTCTGTCTTTGCAGCAGTGACCAATGTGTTCTTGGCAATGGTCCATATCATGCTTTGGTTCATGGTGTGTACCCTGTCTGTGGGATATATGGATGACAATGAATCAGATGTTGCTAAGGATGATGAATCTCTTGAGAAAGATAGTTAACTCTTGGAGAAGAGTCATTGACCCATAAAATCATAAATGGATTATTTATATTTACTTAAATTATGTTACTCACACAAGATATTTTTGTAAAACACTTCATATACTTTTGATAATGCAGTTATCTATATCAGCATGAGAAAATATTTTAATTTGATTTGATGTTATTGAAAACAAAATCTCTTAGATAGGTACTCTACCAGAAATACATGTGATAATCAAATGCTTTTGTTGATTTTAACAACAAAAATTTGAGTAAAATGGTTTTAAAGCAGAATGATATATGATCCATAGAAAATCATTTAATGAATAATTTGTTTACAGTTTATATATATTTGTAGTTTACCAAAATTTTAAATTTTAACATTGCAGCAGATAATACTGAGAGCTTTTGGATTCCATAATCATACTGTTATTTAATTTTTTTTTACAGTGCATGTATTATATATATTTTTTTAAAAACACTGATCATCTGTATGGCTTGATAGGTTTGTTTATATTTTTTTAAAACTTAACTTTGATTAATTATAACTTTTATATTGAAAAATTTACAAAAATGTTAGTATTATTTTGTTATTGTTAATTTTTTTGTGTGCTCTGATTTTCCAATGCTCACAATAAATTAAATTCACTAGAATCTTGTACATAGTAATATAAGCAAGCCATTGCAATATTTTCATGCTTATATTCAATGTAATAGCTAGGGGCCATCAGATTTTAAATTTGACCAACATAAGATGTATTGAGAGTAAATAGCAGTGTCCTTCACCATATTTGTACACTAATCACCAACTTAAACAGGATTTCGATGCAGGGGAAAAAAACCAGCATAAAACCGGTGCCTGTTGGTTTACCTGTTCACCTTCACTGTACATGTTTATTAGGTTGTTTTCCTCTTTAGCAAACCTTTTATTAGAATGGGGCCATTCCAGATTTTCATCATATGTAATTATCATGTAAAATGTGTAGAGAGGTTGATTATGCTTAATATTCAAATTTTTGTATGTGTACCTCAAAGTAAGCATGAATTATACATAACTGTAGATGTACAAATACAATTAATGATAGAATTGATCTAATCAGTGAAATAAAGATATATAGATTTATTACCACACATATTATCATTTACAAAAGATACATTATATATTATTGATTTATCTATTATATATTCTTGTCAACACACTTTGTGTTGTAATGAAAGTAATGTAAAGACTTCCAAGCCTGTGAATATCTGACTGATAGGATTCTTAAATCAGTGGTTTTATTCTTATTCTTATTCTAAGGCATGTCCCTTAGGGATTTATGAGACCATGATGGAAAAGAAAATCAGAAATCAGTGCCAAAGTCAGCATTCCTTTTGTTAATACCAGTCTGAGTGTTTCCTCAATGTTAATTGTTTTTAACATGTAGATTTCACTGTATTTGTCAGCATTATTAGCCAAAGAAAGAGAGCCGTATACCTACCATAGGTGTCTACCTGCTTGCAGGCAGGAAAATATCTAATCAGTCAGCACTTTTGTCATGTTTAATCATAGTGTAAATTTGTATTACATAAAATCTCATAATATAATTTATTTTTTACTATAACATATTGTCATGTTATATAAAGTAAGCATTTTAAATGTAAAAAAATAAAATTTGTCCATTTATTGGTATTACTGTCTATGAAAAAATAAAATGTTATGGTTCATAAGTATTAAATATTGCTGTTTTTAAGTTGAATCTTCATACTTCAACAGAAGTAAACTAAATCAATTAGAAACAACAACAAAAAATATTTTATTTTATATTATATACAGTGCATAACTGTATTGTAAGTATTAATAAAAAAATATTATTATTACTCTTTGTTTATTTCGACATTTTTAATTAAATAAAAATTGAACTGTGAATACTTTTAATACATATCATTGAACCAGATGCAATGTAAATTATTTTTGGGTTAAATAGGTTAATCCTTACCATTAATACAAATTTGTTAAAAAATTATATATATATTTTAACAAAATTTATATAAAAATGTATATCATGAAATATCTAACAAAGAATAACTTGAGAGTAGTTGTTGTTGGTGGTGTAATGAAAATCCAGAGGGGCCATCAACAAATATGGAAACCCTAACTTAAATCATTTAAGTTTTTAACTTATTATAGGATTCTTCCACATATTTATCTGTCTGTCTATTTGAAATGTACATTACAATGTTTTATTAAATGTTTGATTGAACTAAACAGTATATATAGAATATTGATTATTCACAAGAAACAAACTTTACCATTTCAAATGTGCAGAAGTGGCACTACTTATCAATATTTTCAACATCAGCAGGGTTGCTTTGCTGATAAAATTATTTCCTAGATTTAATTGGGTAGTGCTGGAATTAACTTGTTGAAATGTCATTGGTGAAGAATAAATTTGTTTAGAGAACACTAGTGCATGGAATATATTCACAGATACTATTCTGATTTGGTACTGATTTTAGGCACTGGCCAGGAGTTCAGGGGCAAATCTGGAGGCTCCTTTAGAAACACAATAAGCATACAGGAAATACATCTAAACACAGACTGCTGTTCAGAAATACTTGAATATCATCTTTCGTTTTTGTTTTAGAATTAGTTCAGTTTAGCATTAGGTTAAAAAAATTAAACAAATAGCATAATAGTAAAATAGTAAACATTTGACTTGAATTTAGCAAAGCAATTTATTTAGAAACAAACCAGAATCTCATTTTCTTTTCCATGTTAACAATCCCTTGACTGCCTGAGACTTATATTTGTACATCCAAAAAATGTGAACTCATTTTGCAGAGGTTGTAAATGGGCTGTCCTTTAATTAAATAGGATTTTCTTAATGAGGGAGCTAATTAACTCTTATCGAAATTTAAGTTAAATGTATGGAGTAATATCCCTTATAGTGGTTTAACCCATTTTGACTTTAGATACTTGAAAGATATTTTGTGATGTTGAAAGTTGTATGAGAGTGTTATCTCTGACATTACATCATGTTTGGGAAGAAATGGATTTACCAGGCAACCATCAGAATTTTTAATTAACGTCTGCTGAAAGCTAGTCTGCAAGTTTGAAATGTTTATGAAAGTGTATATGACGCTTTTTGGGAGCCTTCTGATAACTTTGAATTTTCAGGTAAGTCACTTAAAAAGTCCTTTCTGTGTAATTGCCAAGTGTTTGTTGGCATTATTTTTAAGTACAAGGATTAGGTAACAACATGTTTAAACAAGAGAAGAGACAAAAGAGTTTAAACTGAGTGGTTGTAGCTACTATTGCAGGGATGTACTATGATGATGGATGCCTTGCGCATTCATGTAAATGCACAAAAGGTAAGTGTACAATTTTTTTTCTTGTGTGGGTGGAGAGGGTGGTGGTGGTGGAACATGTAAGAAGGTATGAACTTGATAGTATATTTGTGAAACTGTTTTTATTGAAGTGAAATAAACCTTACTTGGTTTTAATTTGTGGTAATGCATTTCTAAAACTGTTTGCTCTTGTAAAATAAAATTTTATAATCAACAATTAGTTTTATAATGAAGAAATGAGTCCTCAGCAATTAGATTTAAAAAAAAACAAACAAACCTCCAGAGTCATTAAATTATAAAAATAAAGACTGAATATAACACAAAACAAATTCTCTTATTAAAAAACAATTAAGAGAAAACATTAATAACTTTAAATAATATTTACCTCTGCATTTCATTTTTGAGATATTCAGCTTTTCAATGCATAGTGTAATAAACTTAAATAAATAAATATGTATATATATATTTTTTTTTTAACTGAAGGAAATAAATACTTTAGATTTTATAGCTCAGAAAACAAAGATGTTAAGTAATTGTAAATGATTCCTTTTGAAGATGCTGTATTGTGATGAAAGAACTGAAGTGCATTAAAAAAGTACTAAAAGCACTAAAAAGTACTGTCTATTTTCAGATCTTATTACATATACTTGTCCCAGTGCTTTTTGTGTTGACTGTCCACTGAAGTGCAACAATATCTTGGTAAATATTTCCCTTTCTCACTTAACACTTTTCTTTTCCTACTCTTATTGTGAACAATTTTGCATTGCATTTAATAGATTAAAGAGTGGCATTTTAGTCATTGATTTAGATATTACTTTACTATTTTTATATTTAAATTACATTGTTACAAGCAAGAGAAAGAACTGCAAAAGTTGGATCATGTACACAACATGCAAGCAAGCAAGCAAGCAGGAAAAATGTAAATGACAAGATGCTGTACAAAACTGTCAGTGAATAAGATTAACAAGTGAATAACAAGTGCATTCATAATAAATAGATATTTACAAGTGCTTTCATTGTAAATAGACATTTACAAGTGCATTCATTGTAAATAGATGTACAAGTGCATTCTAGACATTTAAAAGTGCATTCATTATAAATAGACAAGTACAAGTGCATTATTATAAATAGATGTATGATGTATAAGTGTATTCATTGTAAATAGACATTTACAAGTGCATTCATTATAAATAGACATTTATAAGTGCATTCATTGTAAATAGACATTTACAAGTGCATTCATTATAAATAGACATTTATAAGTGCAATCATTGTAAATAGACATTTACAAATGCATTCAGTATAAATAGACATTTACAAGTGCATTCAGTATAGACATTTATAAGTGTATTCATTGTAAATAGACATTTACAAATGCATTAATTATGAATAGATATGTACTGGGCTTTCTGGAACACCAGTTTTGGGAAAGTTAACTGTTAATAGGTGTACCACTTATATTAGCACTATACATATATTTTATGACTGGATGTTTCTGCTTGTATTAGTTTTGTAAGGAAATCATTCAGCCATGTTAATACTATTTTTTGAATGGATGTTTCTAATTGGATGTGAAATTTTACCATTGTCCGGTATTGTAATAAAGCCATTTAGCTATTTAATACCATTTCATGAATGGATGATTCTGCTTGGATGTGAAATTTTATTGGTCTTATTTTGGTATTGCAGGAAAGTCATTCAGCTATGTTAATACCACTTCATAACTGGATGTTTCTTCTTGGCTGTGAAATTTTACCAATCTTGTGTTATTTTGGTATTGCAAAAAAGTCATTCATCAGTGTTGATACCATTTCGTAAATGGATGTTTCTGCTTGGATGTGAATTGTACCAGTGTCTTGAGTTGATACTGCAAGTCATTCAGCTACTTTGAAAGCACTAGATGGCACTGGGACTAAAGCAGTCTTACATTTGCAAAGAAATCAAGAGGAACCTTTAGCTGATTGACATACAGTATTGAATTTAATAGTTTTTTTATGTCTCATATCTAAACTGTGTAAGGAAAGCCTGTGATCATGTCCAGTATTTGGTTAAATGTACTAATGTTTCAGTGTTTTTCCATTGTTATATTTGTGATAAGAGAAACGCTTTTCAAGGATGAAGCAGGGTACATAATTTTTGGCATAATAAAATGTTTATAAAATGAATGTAAGTTTTGATTTTTCCATTATCATTTATGATAAGTGTTATTTGTGAAATGCCATGCTTGTAGATGTTTAAATTATCGAACTACATGTGTATATTTAGTAAAACATGTTGAGAAAAGTATGGTTTGTCACGCCCAATTTACTCATGCTTACAGTGAATTTGCAAGATTATAGATAAAATATACCTTTTATTATTAAATAATGATTGTAATTATGACTGCACTGATTGCAAAGCAGTATAATAATAAAATATTAATAGATATTTTCCTACTGATTTTGGTGTCACAGCAGTCTTTTGTAAAAGATTTTACAACAAAGCATAAACACTGGTGGTATACACTTCTTTAACCTATACATTGCAACATAAAAATTTTAATTTAAAAAATATTTATTTAATAATGTATACACTTTTTAAAAAAGCCCTGAGGTGTGAGTATGATAATGAATAAGTGTTGTTTTTAAAAAAATGATATATCAAGGAGAAACTCAGTTACCATATGATTTAAACACAAACATATTATTGAATTTTTTCAGTCCTGAAACATTCTAAATTCATCAGTATAAACTGATTAAGAGTGCTTATTTTCTTCTCTGAAATAAAAAAAAAATCATTTGTTGATATAAATCTATGGTAATTTTGCAAATAATGCATTCCCCCATCAACACAACACAGTGAGAAATAATGTATAAAGGAAAAATATGTGCTTTCTGATATCAAAGTTGTACAAACTGCCTCAGGGTGCCTAAACCAAGAACTATGAATTTTTTTAAAAGTTGCATAAAAACAAACAAAAAAGTAACTGAGGCAAGTAAACAGTTAAATGAAGCCTAACTGGAAAGGGTGGGTGGGTAGGTACAAATCCCCTTAACAGCTTTACTTGAGGAATTAGGGGTGATGGATGACTCAGTTATTTTTTAAATTTGTTTTACTTATCAAAACTGTCATTTAACCACCAAATTAAAATATTCTTGACCACTGCAAAACACTTTATAATAGGATTTAAAGAAAGAACTATATTTTCATGAATATTTTCTTTTAGGTTCCCCTCAAAAAAAAGAAAGAAAAAAGAATTAAAAATAAATGTTCTTTATTGCCAAGCAAGGAATGAACAAATAAAAAGAAGACTGCTGGTGCTAGTGCAAGTAGACCACATCCAGATATTTTGTCAAAGAAAACTTCTGTACAAAAGTAGATAATGTTTGTTGGACACAAAGTGTGATGCTGACACCACTTAGTTAATGATTATTATTATTAATTAATTAACCATCCAAAATTAATTACAAGTTATGAAAATATTAATTTATTTTATTTAATGATTCCCTAGAAAACACCATTCATCTCTCTCACTTGCGAATATGTGGTGCTGTAAATGTTTTCTCTCTTCAAAAACATTAAAGATAAGCATTTACCATCATACAATATTCTGTAGGTAGAAAAATTCTTACTAAAGGAGAAGACAAATCCGTCTTTAATCTATATTTAGTGAGCCCCCCAACATAAGGTTATCAATATGTGTAAGGTCAATAAATTTATTAAATCAACAATCAAATATACATATGACAAATACAATGAAATAGATTACTTGATATCAATATTTCCACGAAACCATGTTCGAGTAATTTCTATATTATGCAATCCTTTATCCAAAAAAATGCAATTTAACAAGTCAACAAATCCCAGGATAGTTCTTATCAGAGAACAGAAATGGAGTTATTAGAGATAAGTGATAATAGTTTTTACATAACCTAAATTAAGTGCTGTCTCGATAGCGTTTTTGCAATGTCACAAGTTTATTGTCTATGTCAACACCATGTGCTTTTCTCCACACACGTTGAAAACACTGACAGGCTCCTATTCTCTTGAAGTCAACGTAGGCACCTTCTCCTGATGTACCAGTTCCCTCAAGCAGAAGAGCAATTTCAGCAATTCCTAGTACTTCTCTATACCAGAAATTGCTCACATAGTCACTATGATACATCAAAGGAGTGTAGTGTATTCCTTTACATTTACACACACTGCAGCAGATGATTTTCGGATCTCCTAGGTCATAGCAGTTTATAATCAGTGAACCAGTAGATTCAAATAACACGAGAAAGTAGAAAATAGAAAAGGCTGCTTGCCCATCAAACTAACAGCCGCCTTTCAAGACTGGACTTCTTTGCCACCTCAAATTCAAGTGATCAAACGATAGATTTCTCTTCAGCAGGTAAACTTTTAGACGGGTCTCAGGTGATAGAATCTCTTACAAATGCTTATAGATGAAATTGTGCTATAATAAGATCTGGAAATGACATGGTCACAAAATGACTAGCTAGAATCAAAGCCTAGCAATTACTTTTGCATCATTACATTCATTGATACACATAAGACCAAGCAAATGTCAAGAGGCACAAAAATTTTATTAATGTTTTGTACACAAAGAGGTGATACCCTTTTTAACCCTGTTATGAGGTAAAAAATGTTATAAAAATGAACGTTATAGGTTGAGCCCATTTTACTGACGTTAAAGCTAATCATTCCTTGTGCAGTTTTCTTGTTTGATAGTGCAGCATTTCTGTTAAAGCATTGTTTTGAACTTACTCTATACATCTTCCACTGCATCCACTAATAATTTCACACACTGTGACACAAGTAAATACACTCTCTTCTGATAATTTTGTCTTTGTTTTATTGCTTTTATAGATTCTTCTTGATGCACACATTAATGCTCACATTGTATTCACATTTGCTCATTACTAAAACAACCCTTAAAGTAAGCATGTATACAGAGTAAAACAACTACAAGACTATTGCTCATCAATCCAAACACACACTGAGGTCACAAGAATGATTTGAAAAAGCACCCTTCATGCCAGTTCATATGATCCATCAGTTAATGTAGATTCCACAGAACACTCTAAACTGTTCATATATTATTATATAATTTTGTTTTTTTTCGCTGGGGACAAGCATAGTAACTTTATAGTTATTATAAGAAATATTATTAATATATTTAGAATTAAACTGGCTGTTTTTAAATGCAACTTTTGTATTATCAAACATGTTTTTAAACATCAAAATTAATGTACATGTGTCTGATATTTTACAAGTCAAAGACAAATGGCACACAAAGTCAAAGTTTTAACTGGAATAATGTACCATCAAAATATTTTCTAACAGTCCAGACAGAGAAATTAGTCTTTTTAATATCTAACAGTTTTTACAACTTCAAAAGTGAAGACATTTATAGTCTTGAAGAAAATAATTAGTCAAAGTTATTAATTGTATCAGCAGATAAAATTACCAGTCATCCATCAAATAAAATTTAAATCAATTATACTCCAGTTTATCAAACTTGCAAAAGTTTTCTTATTACAAAAAGAGAAATTCTTTAATATGGAAAATATTGGGGGGGGGGGGGGGAATTATTATTCTGAACATGTACACGATGCTGCTTATGGATAAATTCAAATGTGAAAAGGTAATTATATTTTCTATATGCATAGTACCATAAACTGGTGTATTAAATTTTATAAGTATTAGCAAAATGGGATTGCTATTTTTATAGGTTAATAGTTAATGAACAAGGAGACATACATTATCTTTTATATTTGGACGGAAATATATCTCTGTCTTTGCTATTCAGACATAGTTATACTTTAAAAACTGGCTTTGTCTCAGTTCCAGAAGGAAAGAAACAATTGTAGAAAATTGTGCTCATAATCTAAATAATCAAGTTGAGTCTGAACCTTCTTGTGCACTGTATATTATTTTTAAAAAATCACTGAGTTGAACAGTTATATATTAAAAACATTTTCCGACATTCACAACATTCCATTTAAAATCTAAATAAAATAATATACATATATAAACAAGAATACTGTAATAGTGTATTTGTCTACAAGAGTAAAGTACAATCTAAATTCTTCCACAAATAATTACAAGAAAAATATGTTTATTTTTAAGCAACATAAAGAAAGTTAATTTATTCATTGTATAAATAACATTGAATGGTGTGAATAACACTAGTGATGTGAATTTTAAGAAAGTTTTAATTAATAATACAGAGAAGTGGAAAGCAAAAACACATTAGGAGAATGAGTTATTGCAGCCTATTGCATGCTTTAAGTTTACTGATAGTGGACCAGGCTATACATTAGACAATTACTGTATGTCTTGTATGCTGAAGTACTGCATGGAATGATTAAGCATCTATTTTTACTAAAAACATAAATAAATTATTTTTTTTTTTTTACAAAGTAATATATATATATTTAATTTTTAAAAAAAACTTTTGCTCATGCTTTTTGATTGTGTAAAAGATAAATAAATAAAGTTGACCAAATCTTGTTACAAAAATACAATAATGTTAGTAATAAAAATATTACTTGACACTGCTAAGCATTTTTTCACAAAAATAATGATTATTATTAATTTGTATTAATAAAAGGAAGCAGATCTTCAACAATAAAGAAAAGAGGAAAAATATATTAAAATAAGAATTGTAAAATATGATTAGAAGATGTATATATATTTTTTAATTGTTAATTCTGACTGAGATTATTTGAGAAAAATGTAATTATCAGCTAGTAAAAAACCCAAATCCAGTGGCTGAATTTTAGTCATGAGATTCAAACCTAGTAAGCCCTCTGCCTATGATTCCAGTTACTGGTATTTTTCTACAGCTTTTTGTTTATATTAGTATTTGTAAGGCTTACAGCCTAACAATATTTGTTTAACCAATTTCAATATGATCTCTGATCACTTTAACCCATTTGTTTTAATTATTTAAAGGAAAAATTATTGAAACTATAAAAGAATAAAATAGACATACCAGGTACTCTTTTGGTCAGATAAAGATGTTAAATATTTTAAAGTACAGTAGCAGACATCTTAGGCCATAAGCCATTTAAAATTTCTTGACCTAAAGATGTTAAATATTTTAATGTACAGTAGCAGACATCTTGGGACTTAAGCCATTTAAAATTTTTTGACCTAACTCTACCCTTTACTGCCTTAAAGTAAATTCCATGACCAATACATATAGTGTGTTGGAATTACATGTAGCAATATACGAGTCTAATATTTAAATAAACTCATCCCTCCACTTCAGGGTTTAGAAATGCATTTAATTTCAAATACTGTGCTAATTTGTCAAATTCTTTCTTTGATATAAAAAAAGTTTTAAAAAATGTTATTATTGTGATTTTTAAACGAAATTCAACAATAATGCACTTTTCTTGCTTCCATGATCTGGGGATGTCTTGTATTATTGACAGAAAAGTGTAAGGAACATCTGGGATGGTTCTGTTACCTTTTATTATTTGAAGCATCAGTATAAATAAGAGCTTTATGTTTGATAAAAGTTCATGCTTTGTTTAAACATGTATATTACATACAATTTTTAAACTTTAACATTGCTTTTCTGACATACTATTGAAATCTGCATTGCACAAAGACTAGTGTTTTCCACACATTTCCTGTTATTCTACAATTTGAACAGCTTTCTGAGTTTTATTGGTCTGATTATCTACTTTTAATTTCAAATTTCTGGACTCCAGATATATGGGTTCATTACTATATTTCAATCTAAGTCGAGAAGAACTTTAAGCTTTGAAACTTTTCAGTCAATGAGCTACTATGCACACCTCTGAGAAAAAAATAATTAAAGCATCTCTCTCTATTTTGTAATACAAACCAACTAAAAAACTGGATTATTAAAATGAAGAATGAAACAATACAGATCAAATAACTTGGTACTCAAAGTTTCCATTTATAAAATATGTATATATTTATTTTACTTGTTTTTCATAACTATCTACTAAAAGATTGAAATAGCATTTTAAAGGTTTAATAGCACAAAAATGTGATGGCATTACCAGCAAATGTGTAAAAGCAATTTTTACTTCTTGTTATACATTTCTTTTGCTTGAAATTACTGTAATCTGAAAAGAGAAAGTATTTTTGCTTTTAAGAGAAAATCTAAAGCGAGTGAATATGCATGGGGTTTTCTGCTGTTTTTGTTTTCTTTTTCTTTATCTTGAACAATAAACTTTTTTCTTGGCTGGAAAGGCATGTGTGGTGTGAGAAATTAAAGAAGTAAAAAAGAACAGAAAATTTTCAAAACACTATCACTAGGAATACACATAATTGTATGATGCACCACATTATATCTCACTGCACTGCAGCCTGTGGCACAAAATAATGGGCAACAAACTCTTATTAAGCAGCTATAATTTATTTCTGAGATTAGCAGCTATCAAGTGCTGTATTATAAGTGAAGACTCAAAATCTAACTCTGATTCTTTAAAATTATGTTGCCACCCCATGAAATATTTTGTTTCTAATAATTTGTTATGAATTTGGTCTTGGCCTTTAAGATGCAAAGTTAATGGATCATACTTTTTCATGGAATGATCTATCTATAAATGTAGTGCTAACTTGCAACAGTATATGTACAGAGACACTAATAATTCACAGACTCTTATTCAAATAGGTGAAATTAAAAAGCTAGCCAGCAGCTTTTTCATGCATAAACTAAACAAACAAGTATTGTTACCCATTATCAAACAGTATAAAATCTGACACTGATAACACTGTATTAAGACTCATCTATGAATACCATTACAGTTATCAAACAGTAAAAAATATGACATTGATAACATTGTATTAAGACAATGAATACCATTACAGTTAACAAAGAGTACAAAATACGATACTGATCACAATGGTATTAAGACTCATTAATGGATATAAATACAATTCATCAAACACAGTACAGCATCTGACATTAATAACATCAACACATTAATAACATCAAGGAATAACAATTCACACTAATGCTTCTTTAGTGATCAGTGGTGCAAAAGAATGAAAAAATAATTGAAAGAAAATATTTATACAGACAGACTCCCCCCACAAAAAATAAATAAATAGAAGATATTAATGTACAGAGAGAGTCAGAGATACTAATGTATAGTCAGTTATGGCATTGATGCTTTCATGAGCTGCTGAAGGCGATTTAATCTTTGGTCAATTTCACTGATTTCTGCTGATCTGTTAAAAATTTCACTTTCTTCATCTGAAAAACAAGGCAAGCACAGTATAAAGAGAAGTAAGAAATTGTGCATATAAGTTATAACTAACTCCTTTGCTTCAAATAAAATTAGCTAAAGGTAAAATAATTTTGCTGTAAACAAAAACTAATGTACTAAAAACTATTAAATAATTATAAAAAGAAAGAAAGAGCGGGGTATTATAAAAAATTACAGCTATTGTAAACTAATAACTGAATTTGTTTCACAAAAGAATAAGGAGGAAAAATAAAAATAGACTATGCTTTAATAATCAATGAATTGGTTTCACAAATCACATTAATTAATAATTTAACTTTGTTGATAATTTTTTGACTGGCATGAACAGTCAGAAACTGGTGCATGAGCATAGAGTAACAGATTTCTTGAAGTAAATAATCATGCTTTCAGTACAGAATGAGTTCTTAGCACTGTTTTCTACTACTTATGGATCCATGTGGCAATGAGTAGGCTTACAGGTTTGCCTTACATGCAGACCAGGGGTTTGAACTTTACCTAAGTTCACAGAATTTTTAGGATTTATCCTCAATCTCTGGATTATAAAGTAAAAATCTTTTGACAAAAACAAATAAAAGTGGCTCTGCATGCAAGAGAGTTATCCTATAAAATTACAGCAACCGAATTTACATGGATAAATGATTAGTATTATTATTGTTATTGATAAATATTGAAGTTGTTTTAAACTGATGCAAAATATTTAAAACAATTTGAAATCATAAATTTTTAAATATATAAATTAAAACAAATCATAAAATAAGCATTCCACCTAAAAAAATAGAAATAAAAGTAAAGAGAACATTAACATATTTAAAGGCAAATATTTGCAACATTTACTTGATATGTCAGTTACAAAGATCAAATGAACATTTGCTAATAAAAGTGGAATATCTAGTGACTCATTCCAACAATAGTTCTACTCTTACAGACCAAAATCAAATTCCAGTAACTAAAGTTTGATATCCTCAGACCAAAACACCCAGGAAACAAGACCCTTTTGGACTACCATTAATATAAAGTTAACAAACATGAAGTAGTGAACACAAATCATTTCTGTTCTCATCAATACAAGAAAGCCCTTATTGCCAGATTGTACAGTGTTCACACTTATGATATATGAGAATTATTTGTCTGAAAAAGTCACGATCCAAACTGAGCAGAAAACAACCTTAAATTACAGTTAGTTAGTTTTCTATAATTCTATTCTTTTATTACTTAGAACATTATTTCCCATGTATGCAATGATTTCCTGGAAGTAATAATAGCAATATAATGCTTCAATTTATTTTCATTTTGGTTAACTGATATTAAATCCTTTACATGTTCTAAAATTCAAACAAATCACTGTCAAATGGAATTTTTTTTCTTTGACAATGGTGAATCATTAGTAACTATATTCTTATCTTTATCAACCATGACTGCAAACATTTTTACATTTATCAACCATGATTGACCATATTCTTCCTTTATCAACCATGACAGCAAATATTCTCACCTGTATCAACCATGATTGTCAACATTCTTACTTATATCAACTTTGAATGACTACCAAAATTCTTAACTTTATCAACCATGACTGACTACTAAAATTCTTACCTTAATCAACCATGACTGCCTACCAACATTCTTACCTTTAGGGAAATAGATTAAGATTAATTTTTCAAGAAATGCATTCTGCTCTTAAATGGAAAGTGACCATCAGCTAAGTGAGAAAGTGAGGATCAGAGTATGCGCAGAATAAATCCTACAAAACAATCTACTTGTGTTCTTATGCAGTTTTCAAAAGTGAATTTCATAAATCAGCATCTACAATACGTCATAAAAATGTTTACTATGCCAAAGTTTGGGTGTTGCTACAGGACTGGTTTTTAAGCAAAATATTATTTCTAAAATTAAAAAAATAATATTTTCTTGAATACTTAATAAGTATCCACAAGTGAATAATCCCTCCCTCCATCACTTGAGTATGTAGGAATAATAAAAATAAGAAAAGCAAGGTAGATACATTGCATAAAGAGAGGCTATTTGTCTCTACTTATTACATAACTCCTTGTAGGTGTCTTTGAGAATCATCTTTGTGGCAGACTGTCAGCTTGGATATAGTGTACGGTAAAAGTCTGTCTTTTTTTAAAAGAAGAAAAAAAACAACTTGGAATGGTCTGATGGAATCAGATCTTATTACTTTTTCACTTCTGTCACAACATGATGTTGAGTTATGATGTGCCAAAACAGCTCTTTTTTGAATGCATTTGATCTATGTGAATGCATTTTGCTGACATAAACTGTCATGTCCTTACTAAACAGTCAATCTTGTTTGAATTTTATATTTTACAGCACCATATAATGGCACAATAAAATCTTCTTTGATGCTGGTGCCAAATGAAACTGGTATGAGCTGATGGTGCATACTGATATTAAGGCACATTGAAGATGATTCAATCTGAATGTGCAGACTGATGCACTCTTATGTTGATGCAATCTAGTGATGTATACTGTTGGTGCACACTGATGATGATGCATACTGATGTTGGTGCAATCTGATGGTGTACAATGGTGGTGTATGCTGATGTTTGTGCACAAGGCTTTTGGTGTACACGAATGATAGAGTATAGTAATTTTTTAACACAATGATGTTGGTGTACAATGATTATAGTGTATAGAGATGTTTGTGCACACTGATGATGTATAGTGATGTTTGTACAGACTATAGTTGGTGCACACTGATTATGGTGTATACTGATGTTTGTGCACAATGAAGTTGGTGTGCACTGATGATGGTGTATACTCATGTTTGTAATACTGAATATCATGTATACTGGTTTTGTATACACTGGTGATGGTGTACACTAAATATAGTGTATACTGATGTTTGTACACACTGATGATAGTATATACTGAGGTTTGTACTCATTGATTGTGTACACTGATTATTGTGTACACAGATGCTTGCACACATTGATGATGATGTAACTAAGGTGTATGTTGATGCTTGTACACAGAATATGGTGCATAGTGATGTTTGTACACATTGATTATGGTGTATACTGCTATATGTACACAATGATGGTGTATATTTATGTTTGTACAATCTGATTATGGTGTACACTGATGTCTGTACACAATGATGATAGTGTACACTGATTATGGTGTATACTGATGTTTGTACACAGTGATGATGGTGTACACTGATTATGGTGTAGAGTGATGCTTTTACACACTGAAGATAGTAAATTGATTATGGCGTATACTTAGTTTTGTACACACTGATGATGGTTTACACTGATTATGGTGTATAGTGATGTTTGGAAACACCGATAATGGGAAATTGATTATGGTGTATACTTATGTTTTGTACACAAAGATGATGGTGTACACCAGGGGTGCACAAACATTTTAGTTCATAGGGCCAAATTTCCAATTGATAGTGCGTGGAGGGCCACCACATGGATGGCTCAGTAGAAAAAAAACAGCACAAATAATAAAATAATGTGCTTTACATTCGTAATAATGGTAACATCTAAAAGTCCTCCAGGGGCCACATAGAGCCCTGTCTCGGACTGCATGCAGCCCACAGTTTGTGCACCCCTGGTGTACACTGATGTTTATACTCACTGATGATGGTTTATACTGATGTTTGTACACAATGCGTATGATGTGATGTTTGCACACACTGATGATGGTGTACACTGATGTTTGTACAAATGATGATGTACACTGATGTTCGTAAACATTGTTTATGATGTATACTGTTTGTACACATTGCTGATAGTGTACACTGATGTTTGTACACACTGATGGTGTACATTGATTCTGGTATACACTACACTGGTGCTGGTAAACACTGATGTTGGTGCACACTGAATATGGAGTTGCCAACTGTTATATGCCAGGATACCTTTCAAAGACCTTCCTAAGCCCCACATATTTGACTGTAATTATGTAGGGTCTCTCTCAGCATACAAAAGCAACAATGTTCTTGCCTGTCAAGTAGTTTTAGGGCTCTTTCAGTATTTGACAGTTATAATGCTCTCAAATGTCAGCTGTTTTAGGGTGTCAGTATATGTGACAGTAATAATGCTCACACCTGTCAATAGCTTAGGATTCTCTCAGTGTATCTGACAGTAATAATTCTCTCCCTTGTCTGAAGTTTCAGGGTGTCTCTCATATACTAACTAATTTTATTAGTTTTTACTTGATTTGTATTTTTCACTGGTTAAGTTTAGAAAGAGAAAACATTTTCAGTGAAATATTAGTGAATATTATTTAAAATAGAGAAATGTGAATCTATTACTTTTTAAATTCAATTTACAGGCTGATGCTTCTTTTGAATGACAGTTTGTTACTGTCAATGAAGACATTTTTTTGCACTTTGAAAATTGGGAATAATTTTGTTTTTACTAGAGTAAGATTATAGAAAACAGTATAATTATGCATAAATAGATGAAGAACTACAATTTACAAGATCATTAACTTACCATCACTGTCTGGATCCTGATTTTCCTTGTCTCTCGCAGAGCGCTGCTTGCTGTACTGTGAATCAGGCGTGCTAGCTAAAGTGTTGTCAGTCAAGGATTAAATTATACTGGAACCCTCAAAATTTCCCAGGATTAGAATTTAATTCAGAAGCTCATTAAAAATGGCCAATCTATCAGTTAATAGTCACATCATCTGATGCATTCTTCACAAAGTACATATGTCTCTCTTATATCAACTGACCATTATTATTGCTTGAACAAGTTATATGCATTGGGAAACTGAAGACAGGGGTTAATGGACAATACTAGTAGGATTTAGTAATTATTTCTCTTTGTAAATGTAGTAATGGATCCCTGCTGACTGCTGAGCAGATTTATTTTCTTTTTATAAATATATCAGATTTATTTCCTTGATATCTCTCTCTCTGATGCACACACACATACTCCCTTTATAAATTTAAATAAGGCATGGCAGTGAGGAAATAATATTGCTCCACAAATACTGGGATCCATAATTAAAATAGAGCAAAGGGAACATCCTTTACAAATATTTAAAATTGTGACAAGAGGGACAATCAAAAAAAAGAATGGGTCAACTTATGACGATATGCAAAAAGTGTTTTAAAGTTAGTGTGTATCATATATAAGGGTGTTTATTTGGTTCATGTACAAAGTTGCAAGAAATCTGAACAAAATAAAAAGGTTTTAATATCATGCAGCAGATATATAAAGTAGAGATTCCATTCTAACAGCATGTTTAGCAATACTCATTCAAATAAAGTCTGATAAATCATGCATCAAAAACTTGAAAATGTGTTAAACCTAAACTGTATGAACTCAACAAAGGATATACTTTACTGTTTGCCTTGGGCACTTTTCTTACAGTTCGTTTGGAGTCCTTAAAAAAGAAAAGCAAATACAACTTGCAAAACTAAAGAACATAAACCAAACATCTTACAAACTTCATCCATTCCAACTAATGAAGATGATGTAAACTTAAAATGACAATAGAATGAGCTAAAATGAGTGTCTGGGAAAAATACCATTGAGTAGATTATTGTTTTTTTAAAAAACATTTCTATTCTTTATGACATCAGTACAACTAGTGCATTAATTAGACTTTTATAAAAAAGACTTCCCAGGGCTGCCCAAAGATGCTGGAATGTGTAAGACACTTTTTACTGGGAGACACAGCTAGTAGTTATAATGAAGTGGGTAATACAAATGTCAGTTGATTTTTCTAATTTTATTTCTGTATTCTTATACTTTACGAAAAAAAAAAAAGAAAAAGTTCTTAAATAATACTGTGTAATGTTTTCTAATGGGAATCATGATTCAAATGTTTGAATAAACTAAATCTAGAGTGTTAGGTGTTCTGATTACATAATCAAGACATGTCATCTTATTTTTTTAAATGTCACCAAAGATGCAAACAAAGAGGGATTTTAAAAAAAAGTTATCATCCTTCCAGGTTCCCTTTAAATTTCTTACCCTTCTCTGGACAAGGGGCAAACTAACTAGTCAGTCTTATATTTTCCATGCAATCTAATAGGTCTCCACTGGTATGAAAAGTATCAACACTCCTTACATAAGTACAGCTGGTAGTATTCTGAAGAGAATTATTTTACTTTAGAAAATCCCCTTTATCTGATTAAGTAAAACACATTTCTTTAGATCTAGCAGTGCTATAATTTAGTGATTTGAAATTATGAAAAAAATATGTATAATTTACTAGTTAAAACACTGCCACTGCAAAAAATCGGGATATCAATTGAGCTTAGTATTTAGTAAAACACAAATTTCAATAAAAAAAAAATAATGCTGGTAATAAATTGCAGTATTTGTGGTTTTAGACTATTTTTGCAAGTTTTGGTGAATGATTAAAGTTTTGGTGAATGATTAATGCCAACCCTTGCGCCCATCATATACACTCACCACCAGTATACAAGCAATAAAAATAAACCATATAAACTAAAGCAGCAAACAATACTAACAGTTCCTAAATATACTATAAATAATATAAATATAAGCAAATGTTTAGTATTTTATAAATAAATGTCAATATAAACAGTTGCTAAGTATAAATGGTTGCTAAATATAAAAGGTCACTAAATATTCTAAAAACAATGTCAACGAAACAACTGCTATGCTATATAAATAACATATTTAATACACTTACCAAAGTTGCCTTCTGCTTTTGCTTAGTGCCATAATTGGAATTTCTGGATTTAAACAAAATTAAAAAATAAATGTTAGTATTCCAATGAAAGAATTTAATATTACCAAGCTACTAATAAAAGGCTTCTTACTTCAAGTTTCATGATCATCTACTGAGGAACTCTACAATTTAATTGTACTAATGATGGGATACAGTCAAAATAATAAGTGGGGCATTTGTCTTCTAAGAATTAAAAGAAATACAATTATGCACTGTGGAAATATTCTCATAATGCAAATTCAGAATTTAATAAATCATATTTAATCAATTCCAACTGACAGTTAGCAAGCAGCTCATGGCACAATGTAAATAAAGTCAATAAAAGTTGGTAAGAAACTTTCTGCTAACTAATATTGTAAGTCAATAAAAGATGGAAAGAAAAAACATTCTGCTAACAGATAAAGTAATGTCATGATGCTGAAAAGAAAACATTCTGCTAAAACATTTGCTGACAGATACGGTAATATCATGAAGTTGGAAAGAAAACTTTCTGCTAACAGTTATTTGCAAAGTCATAAAGTTGGTAAAAAGAAGAGTCTTCTACAAGATAATGTAATGACAATAAAGTTAGTAAGAAAATATTCTGCTAACAAATACTATAATGTCAAATATTGTGAAGAAACCTTCAAGTAAATTTTTGTCTATAAATCATTAAAGTCATGTGACACATTTCTTTACTCCAGCAAAATAAAAATAAAATGTTGTGTACATTTAAACAAGAAATTATTTGCTATGTACAGATATGCATATTTCTTCTTTATTTTATGCTTACTGCAGTTTAGTATAAGAACCATCAGACATGAAGCCATCACTAAGATCTCCCTGGCTTCCAACTGCAATTCAACAAGGTAAAAAAACAAAATTTATCTTCCTATAAATACATCTCTCTCATTCATTCAACATATATTGCACAATCAATCAGTTAGTTAATCAAGTGACCACACTAATTAAGCACCCAGTTATGCCATTAATTTCTTTTGCATTTTTTCATTCCATTGCGATCTCTCACATATGCATTATTGAAAAATATTTATTCAAGAAAAATGTAATGGATATAGTTTTATTATAAGTTATTTGCTTTTCATATTTCTGTTTTCTCATTCACAACTATTTGCCAGAAAATGAACTCATGTAACTTACAAGAAGATGTTCTTGATCGATGTTTATTATGAGCTAAAAAAGAAAAACAAATTTATACTAAAATAGTGAAATATTCTTTCAAAGTAAGATTGTTTGCATTTTGTATGTATATACACCTGTGTGTGTGTGTGTGTGTGTGTGTGTGTGTGTGCATGTGCGCATGCATGTGTGTATGTATGTGTGCATATTCATTTGTGTGCTATAAAAGGAGACAAAATTCATTAATGCATAAAATAAAAAATATTATATTACAAATATTTTTATTCTACTTTCTTGATTAAAAATAAAAATTAACCAACCAGATGGAAATACTTCTGACCATGTTGACTGGGGATAGCTAAATTTGTAAAACTAAAGGTCAAACACTGAAGACTTCAGGCTGCAAATACATCACTCTCACCTCTATGTGGATCAAATCACATTTTGTGGCCAAAAGCAGATTTGGGAAAAAACAGAAATGAAGGTGGTATGGGGCTGATTATCTGTTGATATTTTGGGCAATTTGGATGTAAGATGACATTATTTGACTCAGGTTTGACAGGTGCTTAAAAGAAAGTTTATAATCATAATTTGCACCAAGCTTGAAGCTTGGGCTGCATAAAATATGGGACAAATACAAAATCATGGGCTGCAAAATATGACCAATTGGGTTGCATGCCATGGTTGGACAATGCTGATACAGACAGTTAAGGCAAAAAGTTTGTTTTATTTACAGGTGTTAAGGTCTATGATAATAAAAAAGAAGTTGTCAGACAACTGTACTTTTATTTCTTTCCAAGACTGTTTCTATTAGCCAAGTGGAAATCACTGTTTGGTGCAAATAAAATGAATAAGAATTGAAATAAACTGCTACTGTCACTTAGCACTAAAGCTAGGAATAGATTTTTGGTCCAAAAATATTTTAAATATAAATGTTTCATTATTTTTTAAAAAACAACATAAACAATAAAATGTTTTAAAACTGGTAATAAATTGCAGTATTTGTGGTTTTAGACTATTTTTGCAAGTTTTGGTGAATGATTAAAGTAGCATGCCAACCCTTGTGCCCATCATATACACTCACCACCACTTCTAACAAAACAGATGTGTAAAATCTAACAATGTAAAAGTATTACAAAAGACTATCCACAGACCTGAGTGCTTACTAGAGTTGAAGCTGCCAGGAGATGGTTTGGAATGATTTGACACACCAGATACATTAGCTCTTTCAATACGCTTTCTGCAACCCACAAACAAAATTATCATGGTCTAAATATAGTTTTTACTGAAACACCATCTTATGTTCCAAGAAAAATAATAAGAATAATAAAAGATGATTTAATAAAGTACTGAATCTAAACCTTATAAAAGCTCTAGGTGTTGTGTTTTACTATTACATGTATTACACATAAACTACACAAGGTCTGTATACAAACTACTTCAACACACAAGAAAACTAAATGCAATGATGAATCAACATGTAAATTGAAATGTATAACAAAAGACTGTATTTACAAAAGAGAAACATACAGGTAAATATAAACAAATTTACAAATTCAAAGTCTGAATAAGCAATAATTCAAAAACAAGGATACACAGAAATTGTTTACAGATTCATTATAATAAGATGTAAAATGTATTTTAAAGAAAATAATTTTACATATAACTGTAGATGTTAATCTATAGATATGTCAAAACTCTGGTGACCCTACCCATGCTATGAGAAAACAACTAAAGTCAAGGATCACATAGAAATATCAATGACCAAACTCCCATCGTGCAGTCTCTCATAACTTCCTATCACTAGACTTTTACCAGCTATACTCTGTCACAAGTCTGATAAAAATGTCCGACCTGATGACCCACTTGCCTTGTTTACTTCAAATTCGAATATTTGAAACCCTTGGCCCTTTGTTCCAAGCTTCCTTTTTCTAGGTGCTTCTAGAACAGGTCAAGATGTTATGTAACTTTAGGACCATTGTCCAGTTCTCGAACCAACCACATGCTTTGCGAACAGTCACGTGATACGCAATATACCTTTCTATATATGTACCCACACGCTTCCGCTCCCTCACTTCGAGCACATTTTAGCTAATTCCATCAGCTTACTCGGGTCGTGAGAGGCAGCCGGCGCCATAGAGAATCAAGGTACCCTTCGACTTCTCTCAAAGGTATCATTTTATTTAATAGTATTTGCCTATGTATTGTTTAAGTATGTATTTGTGCTATGTATTATATGATTTCCATATACACTTGAGCATGGTTCAGAGAAATAGCTGAAAACCTATATGTTACGGAATATAAATTTATTGTAACCATTTTTCCATTTCTGTACTTTAATTTATATTGTTTTAATTCACTAAGAGCCAGAATGCTGCGCTCGATATGAATTCTTCATGTAATTCAATTATTGCGTGTAATTTAAATTGTAAATTGTGAAGCGCTCTGTCGGCTTGAATTACCCCTTGTATGAACATTAATTTAACGTTGTATCTATTTTATTGCTTCATACGTCATGACTGTTAAATGGAACACATGTGAGACGATTATATCTAATTGTAAGCGACGCGAAGTCGAAACTCTTTGATTCAGCGCATTTAATTGAGCCATGCCCAAGTAGGACGTGTTAGGTTGAGAATTATATCCAAACACGTTGCATCCACAGGTCGGCTCATGGTTCATGTTCACCCATGCCTCACCTGCATTAGCTTATTGGTGTAAGCGTGTCGAAATCCACTCTGAGGGCCATGCTGCAAAAATTCCAGTTCTTAGCCACTAACAAAGGGACATCATTCCTTATGCACCACGTGTGTCGTTAAAGGGGGACTGAGGGAACGAACCAGCATGACTGAGTGTTGAGACCAAGGATACAAGAATAGAGCTAAGTGCAAAATCAAGTGTACAGATCTCAAAGGAACACTTTTCTGGCAATTTAGATTGACAAAAATCAGGCATAGGCGCGTAAAGACAGAGTGAAGACTATTCGCGTTGCATTCGATTTATTGTTAATTTGTTAAACTTTATTAAATCTTATTTTCTTTGTTAATACCTCTTAGTAGTTGATTTCTATGCACAATAGACCAATTAGCTTAATTCTTAGATTTGAATGGGGGCGGATGAGCAGAAAGATTGATGACGAGTGCATATTAATTTAGAGGGACTTAACTGTTTTCAAATCTAGCTAAAAGTTCGCAGTTTATTAGTCTGTAAATTTGTCGTCTGAACTACAAGACGCACTTTTAATTAGTCAGATAATAAATTGAGCAACCAGTCTGCGTAGAATATGAGAGGAAGAATTAATTATATTTAAAGTCTTTTAATTATTCTAAGCAGGGTCTTTAAATAAATACTGGAAACGTAACAAGTGGGGGCTCGTCCGGGATTGATATGTATTAAATTGTAAATTGTAACATTTTTATACATAGGGCGCATCATAACCTAGAAACGAACGAACGAACAGAATTGCCAATTGTTCTTTTGATTTTTGTATCACTGATTTTCTTTGCTTTTGTTGTGACATGTGCATGTATTCTTTTGCAGAGTAGCGTGCATGTTAGTTAATGTTGATATATTTAAGCGTAGTTAAATATGTCATGTTAGCTATTGAATGATTTATTTAGTATTGTGTTACTGAGTACTTCATTGTGAGGAGTCGAAGGTTATACCGCCAGCTAGGAGAGTTATCGGTAGTAACAGACTTCGGACTATTATATTTAGGGTGCTAGATATAATGTGTAATGTTGTATGGTAGGAGCCGTGACATTACGGAAGTCTTGGAACAGCGGACACTGTGACAAGCAGGTGAAACGTGTAAAGAGTTAACGCGTAATTTATTTCGGAAGGTGTTCTGAGTAAATTAAATAATTTTTGTAAGGTTGTAGCCTAAAAGTTATTTTCGGGATAAGCGGAGTTATCGCCGACGGTTAAAACACACAATTCACGAGATACATTCTTATTGTAGCCAGCGCGCTAAGACAGTAAAATGGATCGCAAACAGGTTATCGAAGACCTGAAAGAAGCCGGTATCATGATAGGATATCAGGGTGACGAACTGACTAGCTACATCAAAACTGAGCTAGAGAAAGCGGAAAAAGCGGAAAAAGAGAGACAAGAGATAGAAAGGGAAGAACGGTTAGCTGCCCGCGAAGCTAAGAAGTTAGAGGCTGAAAGACTAGCTGAAACCGAGGCTAAACGCATCGCAGCGGACACAGAAGCAAAACGCATCGCAGCGGATACAGAAGCCAAACGCATCGCCGCAGACGCGGAAATAAAACGGTTAGAATGGGAAGTAAAGAAACTAGAAGTTACCAATCCAAACCGTGATCGCAGAAGCAGTGGTGATTCGCGTTCTAGCGATGGAAATAATCACAGTAGAATTGAAAACATCATTCCAAAGATAAATATGGTCCCATTTGATGAGAACAAAGATCAAATAGACGCGTATTTAAAAACGTTTGAAAAGTTAGCCAGAGCAACGAACATTCCAGCGGAACATTGGGCGATAAATTTATCGGGATTATTGCAGGGCAGTGCGAAAAACGAGTTCAATAAGCTTAGCGATTCTGAGTCAGATAATTACGACACAGTCAAGGCCGCATTATTGAAACGTTACAAACTCACAGCCGACACATACCGACGTAAGTTTAAACAGGCCACTAAAGCCAGTTCAGAGACGCACGCACAGTACATACGGCGCGTAGCTGACTTGTTCCAAAGATGGATAGATCTAGCCGAAACTCCACAGACGTACGCAGGTCTTAGGGATGAAATGGTAAAAGACCATATTCTCGGGTCATACAAATCAGATCTACTGATTCACTTAGCAATAAGGGAAAAATCTACGCTAGAGGAGATAGGCAACGCCGCCGATCGCTTTGATGACGCACATTCTCAATTCTCGAACGCACACGCGAACAACAAGTCTCGACCGAACGAACCGCAGACTCGAAAGGATAAGAAAAATGACGGGAAGGCACCTAATGAGCGTGATGATAAAACATCTAAACCCGACACTAAAAACAAGTCCGACAAACAGAAAGATAAAAAGAATCTTGCATGTTACACTTGTGGTGATAGTGGCCATTTTTCACGAACATGTCCTGAAAAGAAAACAGCTAAAGTTTATGCAGTAGAAAGTCATACACCTAAAACAGAAAAGTCGAATCGAACACCAGTACAGGCAAACGGTCACGATACAATCGCTTTGCTTGATACAGGGTGTGAGCTAGACGCTATTGTAAATGCATCATTAGTTAACCGTACCGACTACACAGGGGAGACAATCTCTGTCACCTTTGCAAACGGCGAACAAGACATTTTACCAGTAGCTGAAGTCTCGATTGTTTCAGACTTTGTAGAAGGAACAGTCAAAGCGGCAGTTATGGAAAACTCACCGCATGACGTGATCCTTGGTTGCAAGTATGTTTTGCCGTGCAAAAAACAAACTTCAACTGAACCACCACTGGTTAACGCTGTAACCAGAGCAGCGAGTAGTAAAGACAAATCTGTAACTGCACCGATGTCTGCCGCACCAGCCGTAGATAAAGCAACAGTTAGCGAGATTAAAATATTACAAGCTGAGGACGAAACACTATACAAGTTACGCAAGCAAGCTGTACTTGTTAGTGACGTCAACACTGACGATTCGAATAAGAAAGCGTGCATTATTCTGAAAAAGGGTTTATTGTACCGCTATTCGAAAGTGGGAGACGAATTTCGGAAACAATTAGTCGTTCCACAAACCAAACGAAATGACGTATTACGATTAGGTCATGAGAGTCTTTTTGGTGCACACATGGGTGTACAAAAAACAACTAGTCGTATTACAAGTGAGTTTTATTGGCCGGACATCACTGCCGATATCCGTAGATTCGTGTTAAGTTGCGACACATGCCAGAGAACACAGTCTAAAAATTCAATCAGACCCGCACCGTTAGGAGAGCCTGAACTGATCAGTGAACCCTACAAGCGCGTAGCATTGGATTTGATTGGGCCTATAATACCCACATCAACGAGAGGTAATCGATACGTGCTGACCACTATTGATTACGCAACAAGATTCGCCGACGCAGTACCATTGAAAAATATTGATACTGAAACTGTCGCCGAAGCCCTTTTCGGTCTTTGGAGTCGTGTTGGTATTCCTACTGAAATTTTGACAGATCAGGGGAGTCAATTCATAGGCAACGTAATGAAGGAAGTAAATCGTTTACTTTCCATCAAACATCTTACTTGCACACCATACCACCCCCAGGCAAATGGTCTGATTGAAAAATACAATGGGACATTAAAAACAGCACTTAAAAAGCTCGCCACAGATAAACCGAAAGACTGGGACAGATACATCCCTGCCCTACTATTTGCATATAGGGAGGTGCCACAATCTTCCACCGGGTTTTCACCATTTGAGCTACTTTACGGACGTACTGTACGCGGACCGATGATGATTTTGAAGGCACTTTGGACTGATGAAAAGACAGATGACGAAGTTAAGACAACTTATACATACGTCACTGACTTAAGAAACCGTCTTGAAACTATAGGCAAGATAGCACGGGAAAACTTGACGATAGCTCAGTCTAGACAGGCAGAATATTACAATAAGCACACCAAACCTAGAGAATTTGAAGTTAATGACAAAGTGTTACTGTTGCTTCCTGAAGCACATAACAAACTTCAGATGAAATGGAAGGGGCCCTTTGTAGTTACCGCCAAGCTAGGGGGACTGAACTATAAGGTGCAGACAGGAAAGAGAGAGAAAATCTTTCATGTTAACCTACTCAAAAAGTACATAAGCCGTGAGGATCAAACCACTCAAGCTGATTTTGTCGTAGCGACGATAGTTACAGAAGACGAGGGGGATACTGATTGCGTCACTGGTACTTTACCAAACTGTCCTCTACAGACGGACGAAACTGTCAAAGACGTTAGGGTAAATGAAGCCTTGACAGAAAGACAGAAAAAAGAAGTGAATGAATTGCTTAATGAGTTCTCATCTACTCTGACAGACAAACCAGGGTTGACAGACTTAATAGAATTTTCACTGAAGCTGACTGACAACAAACCGATACGTTTGAAGCCGTATCCGTTGCCACACGCTAAGATAGATGACGTTAGACGTGAGATTAAGACTATGCTAGATCTAGGGGTCATAGAGAAGACTGACAGTGCCTACGGATCACCCATCGTGTTGATTAAAAAACGTGATAACTCGTTCCGTTTTTGCGTAGACTACCGCAAACTCAATCAAGTGACAGAGTTTTGTGCCGAACCTCTTCCTGATCCGGATCTCATCTTCACTAAGCTAGCTAACGCTCATTACTATACCAAAATAGATTTGTCACGCGGTTTTTGGCAAATCAAGGTCAAGGACACTGATCGACACATACTAGCTTTCACTACACCAGTAGGAAACTACACATGGAAAGTTATGCCTTTCGGAGTTTCAAACGCTCCAAGCATTTTTTCTAAAATGATGCGGTCATTGTTAGAACCACTGTACGGACGTGGAGTTGAGAACTTCATGGATGATTTAATTCTAGGCACCCAGACATGGGAGGAGCACTTAACACTCTTACGAGATGTGCTAGCCAGATTAAAGCAAGCCAACCTCACTGCCCGCCCTACGAAGTGTGAAATAGCACAATTCTCCTTAGACTTCTTGGGACACAAGTTGAGTCATGGAACTATGTCGCCAAGTGAAGCTAAGATAGCACAACTTAAGGACACTTCACAACCGCTAACAAAAACACAAGTTAGAAGTTTTCTTGGTCTTGCTAACTACTACAGAAAATTCGTACCAGATTTTAGTGCCATTGCATGTCCTCTGACTGACTTGACACGTAAGAATACGCCTACAAAAGTAGTGTGGACTGATGCATGCCAAAACGCTTTTGACACACTGAAATCTAGACTGACTTCAGATTTAGTTGTTAAACTGCCAGATCTGACAAAACCATTCTTGTTAAGGACTGATGCTAGCAACACAGGATTAGGAGCAGTGTTATTACAAGAACACAATGACACCAAACACCCAGTTGCATATGCAAGCCGTAAACTCACAACTACTGAACAGAAATATTCCACCAGTGAAAAGGAATGTCTTGCAATAGTTTGGGCTATAAAAAAGTTCGAAAACTATTTGTACGGAAAAACCTTTGTCATTGAGTGCGATCACCAGCCGTTGGCCTTTCTCGGACAGGCGCAATTTACGAACAGCCGTTTAATGCGTTGGTCTTTGTTTCTGACACAGTATGACGCAAATATTCATTACATCAAAGGGTCTTTGAATGTTGGCGCAGATTACATGAGTCGTGCTTGATGCCATCAAGTGCCGGTACTGATAGAATGTTGTTTAATCAATTAACTGAACCCTACGGATTCCTTCCTGTAAATATGAAATATAGTTGCACACTTTATTTCTAGGAATGTTGAATTTTTTTTGGTGTAAATTTTTCTTCATTGTGGACTTCTACATTTTATCATACATAATTTGTAGGAGGCATTTTATCTTTGGTAAGATAAACGCCTCAAAAGCAAGGGGGTGTCACAAGTCTGATAAAAATGTCCGACCTGATGACCCACTTGCCTTGTTTACTTCAAATTCGAATATTTGAAACCCTTGGCCCTTTGTTCCAAGCTTCCTTTTTCTAGGTGCTTCTAGAACAGGTCAAGATGTTATGTAACTTTAGGACCATTGTCCAGTTCTCGAACCAACCACATGCTTTGCGAACAGTCACGTGATACGCAATATACCTTTCTATATATGTACCCACACGCTTCCGCTCCCTCACTTCGAGCACATTTTAGCTAATTCCATCAGCTTACTCGGGTCGTGAGAGGCAGCCGGCGCCATAGAGAATCAAGGTACCCTTCGACTTCTCTCAAAGGTATCATTTTATTTAATAGTATTTGCCTATGTATTGTTTAAGTATGTATTTGTGCTATGTATTATATGATTTCCATATACACTTGAGCATGGTTCAGAGAAATAGCTGAAAACCTATATGTTACGGAATATAAATTTATTGTAACCATTTTTCCATTTCTGTACTTTAATTTATATTGTTTTAATTCACTAAGAGCCAGAATGCTGCGCTCGATATGAATTCTTCATGTAATTCAATTATTGCGTGTAATTTAAATTGTAAATTGTGAAGCGCTCTGTCGGCTTGAATTACCCCTTGTATGAACATTAATTTAACGTTGTATCTATTTTATTGCTTCATACGTCATGACTGTTAAATGGAACACATGTGAGACGATTATATCTAATTGTAAGCGACGCGAAGTCGAAACTCTTTGATTCAGCGCATTTAATTGAGCCATGCCCAAGTAGGACGTGTTAGGTTGAGAATTATATCCAAACACGTTGCATCCACAGGTCGGCTCATGGTTCATGTTCACCCATGCCTCACCTGCATTAGCTTATTGGTGTAAGCGTGTCGAAATCCACTCTGAGGGCCATGCTGCAAAAATTCCAGTTCCTAGCCACTAACAAAGGGACATCATTCCTTATGCACCACGTGTGTCGTTAAAGGGGGACTGAGGGAACGAACCAGCATGACTGAGTGTTGAGACCAAGGATACAAGAATAGAGCTAAGTGCAAAATCAAGTGTACAGATCTCAAAGGAACACTTTTCTGGCAATTTAGATTGACAAAAATCAGGCATAGGCGCGTAAAGACAGAGTGAAGACTATTCGCGTTGCATTCGATTTATTGTTAATTTGTTAAACTTTATTAAATCTTATTTTCTTTGTTAATACCTCTTAGTAGTTGATTTCTATGCACAATAGACCAATTAGCTTAATTCTTAGATTTGAATGGGGGCGGATGAGCAGAAAGATTGATGACGAGTGCATATTAATTTAGAGGGACTTAACTGTTTTCAAATCTAGCTAAAAGTTCGCAGTTTATTAGTCTGTAAATTTGTCGTCTGAACTACAAGACGCACTTTTAATTAGTCAGATAATAAATTGAGCAACCAGTCTGCGTAGAATATGAGAGGAAGAATTAATTATATTTAAAGTCTTTTAATTATTCTAAGCAGGGTCTTTAAATAAATACTGGAAACGTAACATACTCACATAAAAAAAGTAAAAAAGAAGTGGAGGTCAGGGCTATTATAGTTGTGGATGCTTGTCAATTAATCTAGTAGAAAAAAATAAACTCTAAAAATTGATCATTTAATGAGGCATCCAGCAAAGAAATCTGCATTCAGCTTTAGCGGGTGGTGAGTGAAAATAAAAAGAGTTATTAAAGAAATGTCTGTACAAGAAAACAAACATAACCATGGATTGCTCAAGCAAGAAACCTCACTCAGTCTTGCAAACCCAGTGAGATTGAGGTAAACTAAGCTACAGATAGTCAAGCACAAAATAAGAAGAAAAAAATGGATACATCTCAATAGCCTGAAAGATATTTTGAGGCAAAATGCTCTCAAAAGAAAAGTGAAACTGAATGAAATAGTTTTAATTTACTTATTAATATCAGACCCAGAGCAATGATAGTGAGCAAATTTATAAATTAAGCCATGACAAATCTGTTTGCCTTGTTCTGGTCAGTAAAACTAAGCCTGAAATAAAAGGAACAGATTTTTAAAGTAAAGTGAAAAACAAAGATAGACTGATTATGAAAAAGGAAAAAATGTTAGACTAATATATAAGTAATAACTAAGGAAATAAGTCAGAAAAGCACTGAAATCCCCAAACTGGTTTTATTTTCATTTAAACAAAACAGAAAATCATACTAAACAGATGCTAGTCATTTGCAAAGTGACCAGGTAGTCAAATAAAATAACAACAATCAACAAAAATAACAATAGCACTGCTCAGCTGATCTTAGATTCATAATGCTTAATGGATGAAAGGGAAAAGTTTATCTAAATTTTGAGCAATATGAAGTTTTATGAACAGCATACAATAATTTGAATGATTAAGTAAAAAATGTTTCAGCCTCTCTCTCTCAGAAAATAGTAATATGGTAATTAAATGTAAAAGAAATTAGTAATATGGTAATTAAAAGAATTAATCATGTTAGTGTGTGCCTTAGTTGTACACCATTTAACTTTTGTTAACTATCTGTTTAGCTTAGACTCAATTTAAAAAAAAAAAGGAAAAAAGGAACTAGTCACTAAATCCTCTAGTGTATCAGTAAGCAATAATCCTAAAAGTCTGATGCTAGACAATAATTCACACATTTACTCCACTTGTGTGAAAGCATTTTAGCATCCAGCTTGAGCCTCTGCTATTGCTTCCACTCAACCTGAATGGGAGGCACCAGAAAATGTACTCTCTCGCATTCTTACCCCAAGTTAGCATGCGGAACACAAATCATTCTGACCAGACCCAGTAAGATGTCAATTAATATTTACTTCTGAGACAGCTGAATATCCATGTGCAATGGTAACTGACCGTCTTTCTGCATGTGGTCACTTTGTTTGCAGCTATGCCTACTGGCACAATACAAAGGAGTAGCTAAGTGTTTACATACTACTTTCTCCAGGCAGCAGTTCACAAATAAAGAATTCCTCTCATTTTTGCAATGTGTATATTCTATGCAAAAGAGCAAAGTCAAAGTATGCTTTAAAATGATGAAAACGAACATGTCTAGTCATAACATTCAATGCCAACCAAAGAGACAAAATACTCTTTGAAATGATGAAAAACAAACATGGCCAGTCATGATATTCAATGTCATCCAAGAAGAAAAAGTACTCTTTGAAATAAAAACAAACATAGCTAGCCATGGCATTCATCAATGCTATCCAAGGATGCAATATACCAGGTGTCAGCTAACTAAAAAGTCAAGGAAAAATACATTTATCCTAGCTCGCAGACAGTTAAAACAGTGGTGACAAAATGCACTAAAGCGATTATTCAAACAATGTTCAAGAAAGATGAAATCAACAAGAAATAGTGAACTTACTGTAACAAAGCAAAATGTCAAACTAATTATGGAGATCCTTTATGGAACAAGCTACTGGTAAGTTCATTACTGTTCATGTCCCTTCTTTTGAGGGTTGGGGACCTGCCAGCTGTGGAATGTATGCATGACAGCAGTATCCTCATACCTAAACAAGTGGTTGCATGAGGGAAAAGTAGACAAGCCAGGGAGAAACAAAATAACATATGATTGCTGTTTAAAAAACAACTGCTATATAAACAAACATCTTTTGAATAGAATTATGCATTGGAGTTATTATTGCTGGAGTTTTAAATTTTATGTTTACAATTTCATGAAGCAAATGCTAATAGAAACACTAAAAGAAATGAACAAATTTCATACTTTTTTAAACTTGCTTCTTTCTTCCTTCGTTCTTGTTCTTTGATGTAGGCTGTGGGATTGAATCTGGAACTCCGCACACCTAAAACAATTTTAAAAGCATTTAAAAGTGATTTTTAAATTATACAATTGAATCTCAGAAAGAATTTTATAAAAGATCAATATTATTATGATTTTTTTTTTTAAAGTACATGAACTATTTCTAAAAGTACATATTAAAGAATTCTATTTGCGATGACTACCTGCATTAAATCATGCCTAATAATTTCAAAGTATAATCCGGAAGAGTTACTATCCATTACATCTAGCCTATATACAAATATGTTTAATCAAAGTATAATTCAAAATTGTCTCTCCACTCTATAATTTCTTTTGCATTTCATTTTTTTTCCTTTTGTTTATCTTTTTCTGTCTAATCTTGAACTATAAATAGTAAGGAACCATTAATATCATGAACAATATTTGTAAAAAATTACCTTTAACAGAAGGATCCTTCAAAATGCTTACAATATAAGTATCAATCTAAATCTGAACAGTACAATAAAACATTGCTTGTTTACTCTCTTGTCATGAAACTAGCCTTCACAAAAGCACAGAGTTAAAACTAAGGTGCAAGACAAGATTCATTTCAAACTTTAAAAATTCAGAGTCCAAGGAATCCATATCGAGCATTTATAAAGGAATGGATGCACAGGCCTCTGCACCATCACCAAATTCATTTCTCAATACTGGCAATATAAAAAAAATCGCACAGAAATACATTCTCTACATTGTTTATAATACTGGCAATATAAAAAATCTCACAGAAATACATTCTCTAAATTGTTTATAATACTGGCAATATAAAAAAATCTCACAGAAATACATTCTTTAAATTGTTTATAATACTGGCAATATAAAAAATCTCACAGAAATACATTCTCTAAATTGTTTATAATACTGGCAATATAAAAAAATCTCACAGAAATACATTCTTTAAATTGTTTATAATACTGTGACACAACACCACCTAGTTATTGGTTATGATTATTATTATTATTATTCATCATCCATAACTAATTACAAGTGATGAGAATCTTAATTTATATTACTAATAATCCTCCAGAAGACACCACTTGTCTCATCAATTGGTGGATATGCTGGTAATGTAAACGTTTTCTCTCTTCCACATTAAAAACAATTACTGTCACACAATATTTCTGTAGGTGGAAAACTTCTTACCAAAGGAGAAGATAAATCCATCTTTAATCTATATTTAGCGAGCCCCCATCCACCCACTATCTCTCCAACATATGGTTATCAATATGTGTAAGGTCAATAAATTTATTAATCAACAATCAAATATACATATAACAAATACAATGAAAAGATTATCAATACCAATATTTCAATGCTTATACAGTCTTATATCCTAACACATAATTCAGCAGATTATATCAATATAAATCACGGGATCATTCTTATCATAGAACAGAAATGGTGTTATAGAGAGATAAGCTTGTACACAAACCTTGTCAATGATGATGCTGCAATAGTCTATTATATGTACAATGTTTATTTTTTCAATCACAATCTCTCTGTTAATCCTAATGACCTCTCCTGGAACACAGGCTGAGAAACCCAGTGTTACTGCAACACCTACTCTACTGATATAGCTTTATTTGAATTACTTGCCTTTAAAATTCTATTCATAACAAAATAAAATAAAAGCTTTTAAGTATGGATCATAAAATTTTGCAAAACCTTACCTGATGGACTTGGAGATCTCAGCAAGCGGTTACTGCTCCTCAATGACCCAGGTGATTCGGCCTGCCCTCTGCGATTTGGCGCAGAAGATGGGCGTTGTTCATGGGTATAGAGGCGGTCCTGTGAAAGAGATTTTTCCCTCTGATGGCGTGTAAAAGATGAAGACAATCTTTCTCGAGATAGTGACCGGTGTCGAGAGTCATTTCTATTGTGATTAATTCTGTCTAATGAAGATGTTCTCTGCCTTGTGTAAGTCCGTGAGGATGAACGACCTCTCTTGTACATAGCAAGCTCATTTGTCAGACTTTTCACCCGAACACGTAAATTTCTTTCTGACGCCCTCAACTCTTCAACCTTCAAAAAAAAACCCCAAGGAAATTAAAGAGATTATTCTAAATCTGTAAATTAATGAGTGCTATTTTTAAAATGTGATTATAATAAGTCAGAAGGCTATGCATAAGATTCCTATCTTCTGAGATCAGTTTTAAATTACTAATTCAATATTTCTGATTTGCTAAATATTCACTAGAAAGATTTTCTACATTTTGACAGAAATCATGCAGTGTAAAACTATAACAAATAGCTAGCATGAGTGCTTGAAGTATTCCAAAAATAAGACAATAAACACACAAAAAAAATCTCAAGTTGATAAGATTCTTAACAAGGCATCTAAACATTCTTATCACTATGTGTGGTTCTGATGTTTTAACTTGTTGCACATTGATTGTAAGTTTACTGACAGTGAACCAGGAATATATTTAATCGGTATGTAGTGATAAGAATGTATGTAGTGATAAGAATGCTTATACTCGGTAATATTTTCACAAACTTCATTCATGATGTGTCCTTCTACACAACTATAAATACCTCATCCAAGAGCTCTCTGTATTCTTGGCCTCTCTTGCTGGCTGCTCGTTGGTGTTCAGTTTTCTCTTGCATGAGCTGTTGCTCAAGATTGCGTACCACAGCTTTGAGAGTGCGGATGTCATTAACTGTACTGCCTGAAGCAGTGTTGCGCATCTCTCGTCGATACTGCAAAAACTCTGCTTCAAGCTCCTCTTTGTCTTCAGACAGTCGCTTATAACTTGGTGAGACAAAAAAACAAAAGAGCAAGCAATGAGGTAACGTGATTTTTAATTTAGATTTTATTTTCAAAAACCAACAGCCATAGAGTGTTTAGTGAACATCCTAACACTATTCTAACATACTCATTTAATCACTGGGAGAAGGAAGGAGGGAATGTAAATAAAACAACACATACTGCTACTACCCCATTCATAATTTAAATTGCCATTGAATTCTTTTGGAGAGTGACAGACTGGAGGTGAAAGGAATGTGTTGTACAGTTATTTTACTGTGAAAACATTATATCAAGCATGTTTTCAAAATTCCAAATTAGCTGAAATACACTCATCAAAATAGCACACTGTTATACAGAATTATGCTATTATTAATAATTAAATTTTAAAAAATATTTTGTTAAGTACAACAGTTCATAAAACTCCATGTTTGAGAGGTATCATGTGAGTTGGAGAAAGATGAACAGAAGATTAAAAGAGAATTTCAAAAGCAAGTAGCTGATGACAGAGGGGATTGAAAGATACAAAGTTGCTATTAAGAAGAACAAAAATCAGAAACCAATTAATAATCAACATCACCTTGTCTATCCTATGCATATTACTATTATTTTTCAGATACAATCAATGAGCCAAGCAGAGTAAAGAAATCCAGTGGCTTGACAACCAAAACAAACAGGGGACTTAACTCACACAAATATATACTCTTACTCTTTCTGAAGCTTTTCAAAATCCCGTGCTCTGTAATCAGAACAGCCCTAAACACAAACAAAATGGGAATCAAAATGGTTAGCAATAACAGAAAGAGAAAACAATACACGAAAATGTTGACGTTTAACAACAAATACTATTTGAAGTTAATTTTTTAAAAAAAGAGTGCCTTTTCAGAATTATCAACTTTTACACAAACAATAAAAAAAAGAACATCTATTCTAATTTAATTTTCAGATTAAATATGGCTAATGTTCTTTAGATATCTTTAAATTACATTAAATGATAAATCCTTAATACATTATACATGGCTAATTTTTTCTGACACTTCAAACTGAGTTACATGTATATGATTAAACAGCACAACACGACTATACAAGACTATAAACAGATATTTACTAATTCACTGATGCTTACAGGCCACAAATGTATATATTACTTTCAATGCACTTCTAAGTTTAATGTAAAACATAACTTATAATGCCTAACAAAAAGACACCTACACTTTGTCTAAGCTTCCTGTTTTCTGCTCGAAGTTGCCTAATGATCTCTTGAAGCGCACGTGGGTCTGGCTTACCAACATATGGTAGTGGTAATGGATAATGTATCCTGAAAGAAAACACTTCAAATTAAATTATCTTTCATAAGAGTGAATCAACACAAGTTTGAATTGTTTGCTGGAAAAAGACATCCAATGTATTAAGAGATTCAAAATAAAATTAAAATTTTTTAAATCTCAAAAGTATTCACTGTTTTATTGTATAAATTTAAACAAAAGTGGTCAAAGATGTCATGCCTTAATATAAATGCTAGAGAGAAAAATGTCAATTCTCCTTATAAATGCATAGAAAAAGATGCCCAAGTCTTATAAATCATTAAATGTATAGAGATAGACATCATGCATTTTAAATACTACTAAGAAATACTTCAAGCATTATAAATGCTACAGAGAATTACTTTATCTTATGCATTATAATTTATAAATGCTACATGAAAGACATCATACCTTATAAATGTATTGCTATGGAAAGAAAGACATTATGCCTTATAAATGCATTACACAAAGATGTCATACCTTACAAATGCATTACAGAAAGATGGCATGCTTTATAAATGTTGCAAAGAAGTAATTTCTTATGAGTGAGAAAGACATCATGCCTTATGAATGTTTTACAAAGATGCAATTCCTTATAAATGCTGTTAAAAAGAAAAAGATGTCAGTCTTTGTTAATACTAAGACATCTTTGATGCTTCTAATCTAAACAACTGTTTGTTCTTTTTCTTCTGAAATCAAGAATGATTATATAGTATGTGCTGTGATGAAGAGATGACAACAACAAAAATACTGCACTAATCTTAATCAGTTAATGTCAACACAATTGATATATAAATTCCACATGTAGCAGCACATGAATATTCTTCATCAAGTAGAATCCTACCCCTAAAACAGTTTACTTCTATATAATTTGCTCCTTGTGACAACAGCAACAGAAATGACAGTTAATTATGCTTTAAATTACCAATCAAATTACAATATGGCTCATTCACTATACCATTTAGTGACATAAAGCGCAAAAAATAAAGTGAATTAAATCTAATTATTTTACACATTTTACACATTCAAGTCTATAACTATATTTTATATGAGCCTAATGCTCATATAAAAACATAAGAAAAAGATAAAAATTATAAAAATGTTGATGTTATAGGAATTTGATATACGTAAAAAGTATATTTTTCTGTTGAAAACTTAGAAAGTAAGGTTGAGACGTATTTTACCAGGGAAAACAATTTAAATAAGCAATATGATTATCTCATTACAACGAATATATTTTCTTTATAAATGTAATTATTTAACTTAATCTGGGTAAATATTTATTTAAAATGGGGTATAAAACTTTAACTTTATCACATGGAAATCTCATTTCACTCTCAAAGACAAAACTATCAACCATCACAAAACAAGCTCTGTTTTCTCAATTAAACATAATGCATAAATGCATATAATAAATATAATGTTTAAATATATGATAAACCTAGTTGCGATGTTTATATTCTTGATATAGTTAACAGGCTTTTCAACCTTTTTAGCTCAGGATTAAAACCTATACACAGCTGTGTGAAACTTTAAATACGAAAGAAACCACACGGATATGTACATAAATAAGGAAGGTATTTTAGTATTTATGATGTTAATCAATTTAATCAAAATATATTGAGATTATCAGAAATCTTCACTGTTTTGAAATGTCAATGATTTTGAAAATTTTCCTGCCTTAGTTGTTGTAACAAAGTGATCTTAATTAACTTAATGGAAATTGTTTGCTACTTAAACTCATCTCAGCATGACAAAATGACATAAAAGTTATCTTTCTGGAATATGTTGTCTTTGAAAAATGTACGAAGTAGTTCACAATATCATCATCATTATTTTATATTTATGAATTTATTAATTTCTTTATCACTTGCTAAAACAGAAATGAAAGCAAATGAGATTTTTTAAAGCTGAACATTTATTAGTACAATTTAATTTGAAAAACATTAGCATATGAATATTTAGATTAAATTGATTATTTAAACAGCACATTTTGTATATGTATGACATTTTGATGTTTGATAAAAGAATAAAAGTTCCGGATCCAATTTATGTGGAAAAAAAAGCATGATAAAATGTCTCTCAAAAATATTATTTCTTCATAAAATTGACCATTTCAAGATAAAATGGTTATAGAATGTTGCTTTAAATGTACTATCACTTTTAAGAAAACCTAGGTAGAGTAAGTTTGTTGGATTATTTATGACATACAATGAAAATTAAAGAAAATAAATGTATCATATGTAAGAATGTCCAAAAAAAGAGGTGCCATTTTTCAGTTCAAAACAAATTTTTATTAACTATTAATAAATATTTACAAAATAAACACAAATTCATGCATTTATCTTCGCATTAATTCTGAATATATAGAATATAAACACATGATATTTCAATGCTTTATTTTAAAAAAACACTGCCCAGAGAAGGAGCAACATATGGAATCAGTATGATGAAATGCCGTGGTGATTTAAAATTCTCATAAGTTTGTTGTTTTTGCAACCATCTGAATTTTTCCATGATAACCAAGAATCACATCTATGTAAATTTTGTATATTAAATTTATATGAGTTTCAACTTTCATGCACTGGTCTCTTAGATAAATCATTAAATTTAAATAGGTCCCTCTCTCAGAGTGATGTCTTGCCGTAAAATTTATTTAAAAGCTCAATCCTTACAAACAAGTAACACTGATTTAATAATAGTTTTAATACTCACTAACTCAGTCAAATAAATATTCTGAGTCAAATAAATATTTTTTTTTAAAAAAAACAAACCTAACCGGTTATTGTATTATTATCAAAATTACATGCAAATTCAGTTATTAAACTTTTGCTCTTTTAAAATGACTGCTTCATGACAGTGCTTGTAACTTGTATTTTGTAAGAAAATAGTAACATTCTGAAAGTTAAAAGTAACCCATACCTATCAAACTCCACAGTATATGTAAGAATGAGGTAACGTTTTGACTGGAGAGGATTGGCTGTTGAGCGAGGAGCAGGTATACTTGACTTTACATCAGTACCTACACCTTTCTTGTGCCTCAATGCCTCCAGGTCTGAGTAGGTTAATAGGTCCATTGAAACACTGCTGCTTGACTTAAAAAAAATTATCAAGCACTTAAATGATACCTCAATGGTTCATTAGTTAAATAAATGTACTGAAAAAATGGATGCCCAAAGCACCACTAACACTGTAATAGTACTGATGACAAAGCATTTTGCTGCATATTGAACATTCTTTTTACAAATTCTGACCTCTTTTAATTTATTTAAAAATAAAAGAGAAGACAACAAATTACAATACATGTATATGATGAGTAACAATTTTCATATTTTGTTAACTGTTAAAAAGTGTTATAAATGTTAAATTATTATTATTACTTGTTTTATCATCCCTTCCAATGAATTAGAAGTCCAACATTTTGAGCTATATTAAGTTACAGAGAATTTCTTAAGCATTCTGTTCACAATCAAGACTTCACAGTTCAATCAAGGTTCTTGAGCAAGAGAACATTAATTCACCTCTCTGCCATCATCTTCTCCTAGTACAAAACACACACACACACACACACACACACACACACACTCTACAAATTTACTATTTCATATACTAATTAATACTTAATAATAATACACAGTCCATGGTTAACTTTATGTAACTTTGCAAGAACTGCATTCTGGAATGCTTTACATAAGTTAACTTTTTATGTTGCAAACAATCCTATACTGCTTAAAAAGTTAAAATTCAAGGGATGAGCATGAAACTAACAAGTAACAATTAACATGGCAAACTGTATTGGTAAATGCAATTATCAAAAATATTGCCTTAGCAGGTACAGCTGTCTATCATATATGCTTCCATTATGCTATTTTCCAAGCTGCTACTTTTTGGTGTTTCTGATATCTAACAGTAATAGTACTAATACATTTCTGCAAACTGACAATTTTTATGGGGCCATTAGCATAAACTTTATGATAAAGTTGAAATTACATAACTAAGGACCATCTGTATTAAAAATGTTTCATGTATCTGTCTATAAATGTTAAACAGCTCTATAAAAACAAAACGATTACCTGCATTATAGCAGATTCCAGCATACTAACAAACACATTGAACTGTTTGAAATTTCCCGTCTTGTGTGTTAATTCTTCAATATCTAGAAGATGAAATAAAGATTATATATCAAATTAAAAATATTTAAAGCCAATATATTTACCATAAATATTCAGGACTGGTGGATAGTCTTTAGTGAAAGTGCAAGAATAATATTATTCTGAATTGGGTATTTAAAAATATATTACATCAACATCTATTAAAACTGCAATTAAACTAAAGACGAGTAAAGTAGTTGCTATTGATTGTAAGTATTAAAGTAATGATAGGACAAGTTTTAATGATAATCTGTGACATAGGTTACAACTTGAAAAAGAAAAGGAATAGAATTAATGATTTATCATAAAGCTAGAACAAAAATGCAACTGCAAATAATGAGTATTTATACAGAATTATAATTAATACCAATTAGTAGAATTACTAAGATGCCATTTTAATTTTAATTTATTAACCTAAACACACGTCTTTAATGAACACATTTGAGAAAAAGGGAGGGAGAGATGAATTCTAAGAATCTACGAACATTTGGCATCAAAGGTAGCTCTCCATTGATCTGCAGAAAGTCGGTCCTCTACTTCTACCATCAAGGAGTCCCTCTCTTTATATTCCATGGTCACGTAGAAATCGGATCCACGAAACGTATACGGTGCACTGATAGTGTTTTGTTCTGGTATTTCCATCTTGTTTCAGAAGGTGTATTTTTAAATATCCAAAATGCATATATGTCACAGAAAGAAAAGAGATAGTGAAACTCTGTACTTGTTCACGTTGGAACAAAACACGTCTTGACTTGCAGCTGTAGTCGGTCAGTTTAAAATTTCCTTTAAATAGCGAAATAACAGCGTAAAATAAATGTAAGTCTACAGGAACACATGGACCAACAGAGATGATTCAAATTCTGTAATTTAAAGTTCCTCGAATTCTTCATCTTTCGTGACATTGTAGACTTGAATCAAAGTTGTTTGAAGTCGCCGCTACATGCCATTTTGCGCATGAGCAGACGATTTATGTCGACTTCCGGAGTCAACATTAATAACGTGCTTGGACGTGACATTTGTTATATACTATTTCAGGTTTTTATAAGTTAAATTATACTGTACCAATCATCGATTCTATCTGTAAGACTGATATATGAGAGGGTTTTGTGTGTGTGTGTTTTAAATTGGTAGGACAGATTGTAATGTTTAGAAATGGCAAAATAATACCCACTCAAAATATTTTTAAAAATCAAACAAAACAAGATTTAAAAACCAGAGAAGCAGTTAAAACAGAGGTCACCACAATTCGCTTGATCGGGGAATCTGGTGACTGTGAAAGCAAAAGCGCTTGCTTCACATCAGGTCATTTGTTCAAGCCGTCTTGTTTTTTTTTCTTTTCCCCCCAATGATCAATCCCCGTCCGCTCCCTAGCGCAAATATACACCCATCATCATCAACAACACCAAGAAAAAAGGCGTAGAATATGAAAACAACTCTACTGCATGGAACTTGAAACCAACCAACTCACTTCATTAGCAATAGCATTCATCATTTTTAGAACCCTCAAATTTTACTTTATCTTGAATAAATGTCTTTTGGCACTCTGCATGTCTGCGAAATCAGCACGTGCTGGAAGCCGCCGTAGTGGATTAATCATTCAGTCCTATCTTTTTATTTACCCAGTGCTGTATTGTAGTGACCGTACACATCCTACTGACATTCGTTTTAAAAATTAACAATATTTTTGTCAAAAACCTAACTATAACACTATAAGTTAGTACTTTAGTAGGTCAGCAAATATTTTGTTTTAGTTATGAAAAAATTTCCTCGTTTTGAAACAATGAATAAATATATATAAATGACTAAATGTTTTCAAAAAGAGATAGTTTGCATTCTTGTAAGTGCTAAAACCTGATGAAAAGGTGTAAAACAGCAAGAACATAGTGCATAGTAAAGTAACATCTTATACAAGTGTTTGGACGTTAAATACTTAACGTGAAAATCATGCTTAGTAAAAATTACTACTATAATTAGTGCAGCACTGAGCAGTTGTGATGAATGATGAGACCTCGATAAGATCAGCACGAACAGTTTTTTCACTTAAGCACTGAACACATCAATATTTTTTTACATGTAGATGACATGCATTTAAGGGCCAGTTAGATGATTTTTATATTTACATATATACTACATGTGTCTATTTATCAACACTGGAATTACACTCTGTTCTCAATGATGCTGACATAATTTCAGGCATACTGGAAGTGAAGCCACGACTGAGGTAAAAACAGATTCAAATCTTTCATCTCATTGGTCATTCCTGATGGTAGGAGGAATTGCTCGTATTTTTGTTTGCTTTATCTGAGCACAAGTTAAATGCATGTGAGATGCAACTCCACCACACATAAATTTGAAGCAATTTATAGTTTTGTGTATGTTCACAAATTCTGTACAACTACAAGTACTGGGTTATTTTGACTGAATAATGCTTTGTGAACATTGGTTATAGGACTGCTTCCATCTTTTAGTTACAGTAGGGTAGTGTAAGAGAGATATGTTCTGGAAGGGAAATATGTAGTGCCATGGATTGGAGAGAGTGGAAGTTCTAGTGTTTGTTAGATTTTCTAGGTGTATATTACTATATATATATATATCATACAACTGCAACATTTACACTAACAAGGACACACACACACACACACACACACACACACACACACACACACACACACACACAAGTACAAATTCAATCTAAAGCAATACAGTTACATGGTAAAATATTTATTTTAAATAGTAGTTTCACTTCAATTTCTTTTCTTAATCTTCCTTAACATTTTCATACTCATGATTTTTGTGTTTTTGAGATTTTACCGATTTAACTTTGACAGCAAACTGGTTGAGTAATAATGCATTACACACAGTGAGGTAAGATTCAACTCTAAAAGTCTAAGGAATAATGAGGAATTAAAATATTTCTTAATTAATGTCTAATAAATAAATATTAGACCAAATAAAGGAGGCACAAGTCCTTCATAAATAGAAAATAAAATAAATGGCATTTTAATGAATAAAGGAAGTATGTAATCTGCTTTCAACTTTTATTATTATTGATTAACTATTTTATTTAATATTTTCAATATTCATTAGCATACCATGCAATTATTTTCCTTACTGCTGATAATGGATAGTTATGCCCAAATGTATAAATTTCATCTTTCTTTTTCATGCAATTACAAAATATTTCATGCCCATTTTGTGGCAAGTGAAAATAAACACTGTAGTTGTTAATATCAGTACAGTGATTGTAGTTTTAAGTGGATCCTATGATCCTCTGAAATCAGTTATCTGATCCTCCTAACAGTATTTTGCTGTTCCTAGACAGTGCCTTAGAAAGTATAGCAACATCAGTATATTATAAACTATTTCAATTTGATCACCCGCAATCAACAAGTTTAGTAGGAGCTTTAAGTCAAAGATGATATCACAGTTTAGGTAAATGTTTATCCAGAAAAACTACTAAAGCAAAAGTTATAGTTCACGTGGTTCTTGTGATAATAATTGATGAATGAAAGAATCAGATCTGCAGTTAAAATTATACAGTTAATTGCATATATAAAATATTAAAAGACACTTTATTTCTGCCTTGTGATATTATACTTTATAGCTAAAACGAAAATGTGTTTTAATGTATCTTTTCATGTAACAAAAGTGACAAATGTATATATGTCAAAAGACAAAAATATTTCTTTCACTTAAAGTAATGTGCTAAAAAGCAATATATATTTCATGAATGTAATAAAATGTTTCTTTGGTAAGATGATTATCTAAAACATTTCAGTGCAAACACTAAACTTTCTTCTGTTTAGAATATCAAGGAAATTCAGATTAAAAATGATGCTTCTTCATCTCAGTTTTCTAAAAATAGCAGTTCAGCTTGTTGGTGAGCCTTAAGAAGAGCAACATATAATTGTAAAATTATATCAAATCGTGGCCTGAATGGTTGTCTGAAGGTTTTGATGTACAAAGTTAAGTTTTTTGAGTTTCAACTTTCTTCTTCTTCTTCTTGCCTGACCACAGGAACACCTTTGAAAATTTACACAGGAGGACATTTAAACATGTATATTAAATGAAAGCAAACAGTATACAAACACAATGTGAACAGATCTGACTGACACACAAATCAAGAATTATTAGAGAATTAACTAAAATAGTCACACAACTGCTGCTCCTTAAATATCAGCTCACTTACTGCTTTCATTTGTATATTAAATGACATTCACTAAAATAACTCAGTTATATGTCAATTGAAGGAGTATAAGATTATATACCAATTATTGACTACAAAGAAATATTATGATCTTATATTGTGTCTTCCAAATGAAACATGATATCCACTATAATGAAACACTTATGGTAATCCTTTATTGCAATCATATCTTGTGATCATCATTAAAATAAAACTGTATAATCATGTCTTGTGATCAGATGCTACAATGAAACAGTAATCTTGTGATCAGCCACTAAAAGAAACATTATAGCCATATCTTTGACCACGTACAAGCATGAAATGTTTATAAGGGGCATACTAACCATCCAGCTTCTTCAACTTTGGCAGCTTCTTCACAGCACTGTCCCTCCACCGACCTTCAGCTGACTCGGCTTCTTCTAAAGGATTACCTGTCAACACCAACAAAAACTTTTGAAAAATGTTCCTTTTGAGATGGAGAGTGCCATTAGCATAATCGTTTGAAACAACCTACAAATTTGATGTTGCTATAAGCACACCGGACAAGTGAAAATAAACTGCTCTTGAAAGTCTCTATTATCATAAACTATTGGAAGATGCACAAGTGATATCTCTAAAATTCTATTACTTTTACTATCTGCAGACTTAGTGAAATAATTTCTGGAACCATGATTAGTTTTGTTTCTTCTACTCCTGCTGTTCTGATGGAGAAGAGACAAAGAAATTAGAGTTAGTAGCTTGGAGGTCCTCCCTCTTCCACCACTGACAGCAGTAACAATGTCAGCAGCAACAGAGCCATCAACAGAAACGAGGCACCAACACCAAGAAAAAAAGAGAAACAGACCACCTCAACACATCAGACAACAAAACAATGACCCCAACAATGCCGCAGAAATCACCAACAATGACAGTGACAACAAAACAATGGCAGTACTAAGAGCAGCAATATCTGCAGTGGGGATATTTCAACCATCCCATTGCGGACATGATACAACTGCTGCTTGACCACCTTTACTGGCTGCCAGCGCCCACCTATGTGCATCCCGACGGACACTGGGGGACAGCCACAAGATCAGCAACAGCGATGACAACACCACCAGTAAGGAGGCCTAGAGGTTGAACATCCTGGGCACATGCACATGCTGGTGTGTTACTAGCCTAGGCTCTGTAGGACACCCCCTCCCACCCACCCTCCCACTTCAACATGTGAACGATAGTAACAACATCCACTGCAACTTCAGCCCACAGATTACTGGGCTAAAGTCCCTTTGCCAGTCAGACATGTTTGCAATGGAAAATATGACAATCTTAATCATCACTTTCCTTTCTACTAACTTCCATCCTGTCTTTCATCATATTCAACTCTACCTACAGTGGCATACCTTGTGTGTGTTGGGGGGCAAAATTAGCAGAAGCCCAAATTTCACTCATTCACACTCAGAATACCAGATGGTGTAAATGCTAGCTTTAAAAAAAAGAATACATGAATAATTCTTAGTAAAGATCAGACCCTTAATCACTGGATAATAAAAACTACTCATCCATCTAAAACCAGTTTATATTACATCAGCAAGTCTAGCACATTCTTTAACAGAGTTGTTTACTTCCAACTTTGACGCTTAAAAATAGCAGCACAAGCAGTGCCCATGATCAGGTCACTTTGACATTTAACAATTTATATAACAATAAAGTTTAAAAATAGGGATGGGCAAATTTACTCTGCCACACAACAGTTATGAATTAAGATCTGATTTGGTGCCTACAAAAAAAAACAGATGTAAACCAAATGCAGGTTGTATCATTAATTTTGATTACTTTTATTTTTATTTGTTATTAATCACAACTTACCAATAAAGACCAGATCTGCTAAGCATGGAAGATCAGCCTGTAAAATTGCAGAAATAATGATATACTAGGAATATAAAGAAAGTAATATTGAAACCAATGCAAAAAGAAAAACCAAAGCAAGCTAACGGCAAACAAAAACAAAAAAATGAACATGACATTTCTAAACTCCAAAAATTAAATCAACAGTAGAGAAAAGTCTAAACAATGGAATATGTGTTACCTCACAGCAAAGATTAAGTTTTTAAAAATTGTCTGAGGCTTTGGCCTGGTTGTTGTTTGTCTCTTTCTCTCTACTTCTCCATCTGCTCATCAGGGCCAGATATGTAGTGCTATATTGACCTTTTAGTTACTGATTTCTGCAGACATCCTAATTTAACCATAATCATAATCAAAAAGGAATAATAAAACAAAAAGCTTAAAATAGTGTTAATGTTAACTATTAATGATTTTAACAAAAAAAAAATACTGTTATTGTAAAGTAATATTAATACTGTTAATTTATTTGTTCACATATGCTACATCATAACTACAATAGTGCCCTGATCAGGAATTGTTTACAACTACAATAGTGCCCTGATCAGGAATTGTTTACAACCACAATAGTGCCCTGGTCAGGAATTGTTTACATGACATATAAGATAATGTGACCTTCATCTGCTACAAAAATATATTTGACTGTATTTAGCTTATCACTTTGAACATATCCTGGTTATTTGCAAATGTGTACTTCTGATCAAATCTATTGCAGAATTAGCTTTAGCATATTTTAACACCGCTCTAGATATTTCAATGATATTCTTCATGGTAAAGGGGATACATACAACTTTCAGCTAAAAGTCTGCATTCATCATTGTTGTCATCATCACAACCATCAGAATCATCACCATCATTATCATCATTGACATAATTGTAGGACCATGAGTTTAATGTATTATTTTATTTGTGTTCACTGCAGCCTGAGGGACTGCATAGCCCATCCCTGAAATCTGGCACTGGCAAGTTGATTTACAGCCTGGGGTTGGGGAGTTCGCTTTTTGGTCATGCAGTGCCTTGTGCCCATGTTAACTAATGTACAGTGTGAGAATATACACTTTTATCAGTATATGTTGTCTGATATACATGTATTTGTTAATTATATTAGCAGTTTAAGACATTTACCATTTGGCTTGTACCATTTAATTGTTTGCTGCTCTGGTTCCATCAATTCAGAGACAATGTTTTATAAAAATAAAATGATCACTATTACAAAGAATCTTTGTGTCTAATTTTGTGAATTTATACAAATGGCGCTGCATGCAGAAGACAAGAAGACATACATCATCATCATAATCATCATCGGCATCTTTAACATTTGGCTCTGAGAGCAGGATACAAGAAGTCCACACATCTTAGGGCCTTAACATAAATAATAATGATGATGATAATTCTGCAATCTGAACAAGTTTAAATTTTTACATTATAATGGTATCCATGCTCACACAAACTATAAAATAATTTCACACAAACAGTACAGAAAGTTTGTCATTCTGACAACAAACTCAAATGTTGCCATGATAAATTCATTAATAGCACACCAGCAATTATATTCCTGAAATATGGTTTACAAAACAAATCAAGACAGTCCCTAGGATGCTATATTTTAAGACAATAAATACATGTACATACCAGCTTGCTGAACTCTCCCCAGTCTTTCACAGCATTGTTGGACATGTACAAAATCTGATGAGAACAAGAAGTGCAATATTGAACATTTGCCCAAAAGCAAAATCTGCTATTGTATATTATACATTCATTCTTGTGTGTGTGTGTGTAATTTAAATTCTGGGTGTGTTTATGATTACAATAAATTATGCAATACTAATTCTTTGCAAATATGTGACTGATGTGAAAATTACTAAACCTAAGTAAGGAACCTCTTCATCTTTGATATATCTAATATTATTCTAAATGCATTACTCTAAAGAAATTAAGATTGTAGGGCATAATTATTCTAACTTCTCAAAGATTCTGCAGCAAATGCAAAAAAGGGAAAATGGCTCTTTGTGAAAGAAAGAATTTTTACAAAAAACCAATCCATTCTTATAAAAGCAGACAGACAAGATTAGTTAAATTCTTTCCCTGATATTAATGCTTTCCAGCTTCATTACACTATAAAGCTTCCAATCTTGAAATTTTCCTATGTAAGTTCTCTATTTTAAAAAAAAAAATTGAAATGTTGCATGTCAGTGTCGTTTTGCCAAAAATTTATTCAGGCTATTAATGCTGTTTATTTTTATTATACTTTAAGTTTTTGCAGAACATTAATGCATTTTGCTTTCATGATTCCTAAATTTTCTTTGGAATGGTAATTCCTTTCACTTTTACTATAACTTAATTCTTCTGAACATTAATTTTCACTTTTGTTGTACCTTTACTTTCTTTAGAACATTAATGTTTTTCACTTTCATTATACCTTCTTAAGAACAACAATGCCTTTCACTTTCATAATACCTTCTTGAGAATACCAATGCCTTTCACTTTCATTATATCTACTTGAGAACATTAGTGGCATTCAATTTCATTATACCTTAAGTTTCTTGAGAACATGAAAACCTCTCACTTTCATTACTTTCATTATACCTTAAGTTTCTTGAGAACATTAATGCCTTTCAGCTTCTCAATGAAGTTATATGAAATCCATAGCTCTTCTAGAGTATCCCCGACAGCTTCCTGTTGCCAAGCAATGATATCATTAGCAAAATGATAGAACATTAAATAAAGTTTCACACATAGAGGGGAAGGCTCATCTTAAACAAACATTTTACGGATAGTTTGTTTTACTACTTATCATAAATTTTAACCTTAAAGCTGTTACGCACAATGCTTGTAAATGTATACATTTTGATTAGCCATTATTACTAGTTGATTATTATATGAGTATATATTATTATTATACTGGGATGTACTCTAATATATTTTTGACCGAGAAAGGTAATAGACTGTATATCTATCAATGGACATTATGCCCTTAACAAACCACTCATCGTAAAATAAGCTAATATAAAGCTAAACCATCATTGTAACATAGTAAATACAATAAGCAATAACCCAATTATTAACAACCCTTAAATTTCCAAATGAAACCAACCAGTGAGGCCTGATGCCCAAAATAATGCACCAATCGAACTAGTTAATGGTCAAAGACTAAACTAAATTCAACTAAATGATAAGGATTCCACCTCATTATTATATCATAAAACAGAACATTTTTTATTTTAACCGTATTTATTAAATTTAAACCTAATTGCTATCCCGCTTACCAAACTCACCTATCATCCATTTGCCACAACATCAAACTTCCACTATTACACCATCTACCCTTCTCCCTACAGTACAGATACCCTCCTATACACTTTAATCATTGTACACCCTATACCCTATCTCATACATTCACTCACTCCTGCACTCACAAAAACAAGCGCGCTCTCTCTCTTCTCCCTCCCCCAATGCTTGTGTGTATGTGTGTGTGTGTAAATATATATATTCTGTTATAGCACACTATTCTTAGTAGGATTTTAATCACTGATTTTTCAGTGAAATGAAAAATATATGCTATGTGGCTTTGACTTAACACTCATATTGACTTTAAAAAATGTATACCCAAATACCATTTTTGCAGCTTAAATTATCATACTGTTAAATTCTATAGAATGCTTTTCATAAAATACTGAAATGTCACATTATACATATTATTAGTATTTGATTTAAATTTATTAGAGGAATAACACCCCTCATAATACTTTTCATTTATGGTATGTGAATTTTAATTCTCTATATAAAATTGCACAAATTTTAAATATATTTTCTAAATCTCAATATATTTTGAATATGTTTAATAAATGGAAATGGAAAAAAGTGATAAACTGTCAAGCTTAGAGCTAAAGGGTTCTACTTACTAGACCAGTCAAGCTTTTGATGTTATTTCTTCCAAGTGACAAGATCTTCAAATTCTCTGTAAAAACAACCCAAGAAAAATAAAAACACAGCTAAAATGAAATATTATTCCCATGCATGAATTGTTGAGTTCAACATAAAACCCAACTAGACTGATGAAAAATGCAGTATTACCTCATTATAAAATTCTGTGGGTTTTTTGTTTGATGAGATGATATTCTGTCTATCTTTCTTTATCAGACAGCCTGTAGCAAAAGTGAGAACAACATAAAGCTATGACCAAGTATGGTCAAATTTAAAATTTAAACCCACGTCAGCAAAACCTAGCATAAATGGTTGCAACACCAAAACAAAAATTACCCCCCGCCCCATGTGTAAGATACTAAACAAAAATACGTTACACTGAAAATAAAAATGCCATACTAAATAAAAACATAAGTATCACATTTAGCAAATCTGAGTATTACACTAAATAAAAACTACTATTACACTAAATAAAAACTACTATTACACTAAATAAAAACAAGAGTATTATTCCAATAAAAATACTAATAAAAACATGATTTTATAACTAACAAAACAAAACTGAGAGTCACATTAATTAAAAAAAATATACTATCACACTTAAATAAAAGAAATAGCAATATCACACCAAATAAAAGATTAGTATTACACTAAATAAAAACATAATAAAAAAAAGAATAATGCTAATTTTGTATAATATAGTTTTGAGACTATATAATAAAATACTATCACATGAAATAAAATCATGAGCATCACATCAAACAGAAGTGAGAATCACATTAAATTAAAAATAGAACTAATATCAATAACTAACTAATAATAACTAAAAACAGTTTTACTCAATTTCAACAAATGAGCATCACACCCATGAAAAAGTGATTATTATATACCGTTACTAATGTGTTTTAGCTGTCAATGTGCCCCAAATCAATATAAGACCTTACCAAAATCTAACTAAGCATTTAATGTGTAAGCAGATGTCTAATCAGTATGCTTTGTAAAAAGTTTTCCTCTCAAAATAGTCTGGAGCATCCTGCAGCTAAATTTTTACAGATACTCTAAATAATTTGCCATATTAAAAGCAAACTTTCCCGAAAATTTCCTTGTGCTAACAATTTTATTACATATGATGGCAAGTCACTTTTATTGTGGTGGTGGAGACTTTCATCTTATGCCAATTTTGCACTTCCATAGCTATGACCTATTGTGACATAACATTATAAATCCATTTACGAGAGTGAAGCAGGATCCCTTTTTTAAAAAAAACAAAACAAAATAACAGAAGTTTGCATGTATACTTACTCAGACCATTCAAGTTTGCAATCTTTTCGATGCAGTTGGTGGACAAGCTCAATTTCCTTACAAAAATAAAAATGATCATTTAGATTTGTACTTATTTTACTTCATCAAGATCCTCTATGCCAATATACACAAATATACACAGAATATCTTTTACCAGGGCTTTAGTGCCCCCACCCCACCCAATTTAGTATATTTTAAAGACAATATACATATGAAAATTTGTATGTAAATGAAACAATCTTAAATACAATAAGAAATTTTTATTTCAGTATAAACTGGACTAGTACATTGTAAATTTATGATCTTATTGCTTGACTAGTATTAAGTATACATGCAATTATATTAGTCTTCTATGTAAATATGTCATTAAAAATAAATTGTTTAATAAATATATTTATTAATTAGGTTATTAAATATTAATAATGTTAACATATAAAACTATTAATATTAAATTTATGAAAAGTGGAAATAAACACATTTCCTTAGTTTAGACATTTATTTGTCACACGACCAAACTTTTAAAATGATAATTCTTGAACTTTTCTTCCAGTATGAGAATATATGTTAATAGTTAACACAAGAAAAGTAATAAAAAATCTGAAAACTTCGTGTTATTCATTATTCTAAATAGAAAGATTGTGAATCTAATGTCAGTTAATGTAAATATTAATTCATGTAAATTAGATATCTATTGTTATAGTGCACATTTTATAAGGAAATTTCCTTCTTTCATAATTAATGTTTCTTTGTTTACCCATTTCAAACTGTCAATTTTAGTTTCTCTCTGAGCTAAAGATTTGTACAAGATAAGCACAGAAATAATGTGACAACTTGCTCTTAGCAAGTAGTTTAAAATATACACTTTTAATTCTGAATATTTCCATTAAGAATATTTCAAATGATGTTATAAGATACAGGTACAATTTAGTGCATAAAAAAAAGATAAAATTATATTTTACTTTTTTTTTTCTGGCATTATTATTATTATTATGGTGTGGCATATCCACAAGAACATGATAGGCTGTTTGTTTTAAGATTTTATAACATCACAAATTCATTTTATAATACTAGAAATTCAAGTTATTTGGTTATGGTTAAGTTTATGCTATCATAAATTTGAAATAGTGATATAATAAAATGAATTTGAAAAACTGCGAACAAAAATAAAATGTCTTACCATAGAAATAATCAATCTATCAGAATTGTTTGAATCTGTGATATTGTAAATAAAGTTGTAGCATCAAATAATCCAGAGGAAAAGAGTAAAACAGCCTTTCACCAAAAATACATCAGAGATAGATGGCTGTGGTTTTACATTATGCACTGAAGAAAGTGAATGTCATCAGAAAGATGTACTGTAATTCAAGCATTTAAAAATATCAATGTAATATTGTAATGTATTCAGTAATGCTAACAAGGTCTGCAAATCATGTGTGGTCAAATGCCACTTACTCGCAGGCAACCAATGTGGAAAGGGATGCATCCATTTTTTCAATAGGTGGAATGAGGGAGATTAGCTTCACTTCGGTGCATTCTGATGCCTTTTTCCCCACCTTCTCCTCCTGTAAGGATAGAAAATACAAAAAAAAAGTATGATAAAGATGAAGTTTTATAAAGTAGCTGTTTTTCTTGTGAATTTTGGACAAGATGTGGCTTCTGTAAATAGCAAAAAATATTTCATTTAAGTTTTTAAAAAAAAACATTAAAAAATTTTTTTTGTTGCTCATATATGTTTGAAGTATGTAAAGAAGGATTATGACAATGCAACTAATAGGCTATTACCTTGAAGGTGTCAATATTAAAAAAAAAAAAAGAATGTCAAAGAGAAGAGTGATGACTTGCTGGCAAACTTCACTAACATCCATTCTATATATCCTTGCCCCCTTCTTCTAGTGAAATGTCACTTGTTAACCATAGCTGACCCTTAACTGAGTGACTGCTCTTAACATACATTACTATCGTTTTATTTCAGTCTAATGTTAGTCCATTTTATGTTCTTACATAATAGCTTAGAAGCTCTAGAAAGCTGAGAACCATATTTTACTTGATATCAATTTTTCTTTTTTTTAACAATCTTTTTTATCTGTTTTGTGGACCTGAGTGACTGTGAGGTCAACCCCACACATCCAATCCATTCCCTACATGGGTTTGTCATGTTGCACTTTTAATTAGCATAAAGTGCATAAAAACCTCCAATTAAAAAAAAATTCTAAATATGTTTAATTGCTGCATAATATTATAGATCAAATATACATTTTTAATTGTTCTTTTATTACTGTATCTCTATCTAGTAGCTTGAAGATACAGGTAATTTTTTACTGTTAATCAATTTTTGCAGTGCAGATGTACAGTTATGTAACTATATATTTGTATGCTAACAATTACATGTCACTATCTGTTTTACAATTTAGTAAATATAAGGCATTTACACTAAGACTGCAAAAATACAGACACTGAGTACATACTGTCTTACTTATAATGTTGTTAAGTGTAAGGCAGACTCTAGCAGTGTTTATAACTTTATATATATGTCTTTCTTTGAATGAGTGTGAAAACACTCTTGTCATGATACAGTGGATGATATAAAACTTTGTGAAGCATGTGTGTGTGTACCTATAAAAATACATATTGATTCTGAAGCTGCATTTGTAGTTTTAAGGCATATCTATAATATGCCATTCTAATTTCTATGCAATCCCCAAATATAAAATTAATTACATTCATTTGGCTTCCATCCATCGATCCATTCAACACTTATATAAAGTATCCGGTGAATCTAATCCAATCTGATCCATCCATCCATCCATATAACCTGCATCCATCTGAATGGTCTACTGATTTTCTTCCCATTTTGATGGGCTTTTTATTTTGTAAAATAGCTAGAAATATTTGAATTAACCTGAACATATGGTAACTAATTTTGTATTTATACAATATAATATAAATTTTATATACTATATGAATGTAAATCTAAATGAAAGGGAAATCAAACGTGTTCACATGATTGTATTCAAACTAAGATTACGATAGTTATAACTTACAAACTTAGCAAGGGCTTCTTTTATTGTTGTCCCTTTCGACTGAAAAGAAAGAAAAAAGGAAACACTATGAAAGTATTCATATCAAGAAATAAATCATGTTACACGGGTATAAAAATACTTAACTACGAATAAATAAACGATCACTAATTTCAATGATAAACAACCCACCATCTTGATATATTGCTCTGCATTGCCTGGTAACGTATGTGCTCTATTATAAGATACAACTGTTTACTAATTTTAAATTAGTAAACTAATTACTAAAATTAGTGATAGATTAAATTAATATAATATGTATATAATATTCCTTACTACAAGATTTTATTTAGTTTGCTTAATTGATGGAATATTAAAATATAGGTCAGTGGATTAAAGATAATTTCGCAGTAAATTCTACTAACATGGCAGCCACCTTGATGCGTTTTGTTCTGTCGATTCATAGACAGGTTTGTGTAAATGCTATTTCACTTGATACAATTCTGATTACTAATCGGTTAAGAACTATAATAATAGTGGTATATATGTTTATTCTGGTTTTAATTATATTAATAAAAGGTCCATATAACTTTAGTGCTTCACTAGTCTTTCCCATTCGGTGAGGGAACAAACATCGCACCTCTCGGTCTCAGTCCACATTTCAGACATTTGCCTACTGCTTATAAATTTTAGGGGTAAAAATGTTCATATGATAGTTCAACTGATGAAGACATCAAATGACGATGGAATCAAGATAAAATTTTGAAAGCATGTATTAATGAACGTTTAGTGATTTTTAATTTAAATTGTCATTTATTAGTTCATCGAGTTTACTGTTTAGACCATTACTACTACTAGTTACTATGGCAAAAGACGACAAGCAAACACTCAATGTGCCATTTCATTTATCATCGATGGTTTTAATATACCAGTGATACGGTAATTGATTTTGAAAAGTTTAATTTTATGATAATGGTGCGGGTATTAATACAGATCCAATTTATTCTGCAACAAAACTTGGCTAATTAAAACAGTACATTTAGTGATTTACATGCACTCCAAATTTTATTTATTGGAGTCATTCTCATCTGAAGGAACAGTTAGCTACTCTTTGACGTAGAGCTTAAATGTAACTAATACATGTAGTTGTATATATTCTGATATATAAAATTATAATTTTTGTGCAGACTCTTAGTCTTACTCGATCTTTATGCAGTAGCTGTGGAAATGTCCTGCTCATTAAACCACAAAGGTAAATTGAATTAAATTTATTCTAGTTTTTATCCTATATTGATTATTTAGTTTTACCATATATTTATTATTAAAAGTACTGCTAAAATTTAGCAGGTATATAAGACCTTTTTAGGTCTTGTAATTTGTATTCATATTTGCATATATATATATATAAACTAATAAAGTGATACTATGTCTATCTTACTAAATTCTTAGTATCTATCATTCACTTAGAGTTAGACATGCTGACCGTTGGGACATCAGTGATGACTTTACAACCAGCTTCCTCCATTCCATTCTCTGCTAATCTTACTGTATCCTCAGTTCAGTCGTTTTCATTCTGAGATATTATCCTCCCATCTTTTCCTCTGTCTTCCTCTCCTTCACCCTCCTTGCACAGTACCTTGCATGATTGTCTTCACAAGCCCTGTTGATCATGTGACATGCCCATACCATTTTATTTTGCATTTTTTCACAAAGGCCAATAGTTCTTCATAGGGCTCAATGGCTTGTCTAATTCTCTTTCTCACTTCGTCATTTGTGACGATCTCTATACCAAAGGGCTGCATGCCACACCCTGTTAAATGCCTTCTTAAAATCTACAAAGACATGATAGAGGTTTTGTTGGTGCTGGAGATACTTCTCGCATATTAATCTCAGGTTGAAGATCTGTTCATTTGTGCTTTGCCTGGTCTGTCTTCACTATGATTTCCTCTGCCTGTGGCTTTTGTCTGTTTAATATGATCTTTAGCATGGCTTTGCTTGGGTGGCACATAAGACTGATCGTACGATAGTTCTGACATTGCTGCAATTGATAAAGTGATACAATAGGGAGTAAATCAGTAAGAGTTACTATCCTATTTGTTTTTGAGTTGTGGATTTTAACTGCAAACCTTTGGGGTGATCTTTGCCTAGCTTATTAAGAATTTTGGAAATTAGGATCTTCTACTGGTAGTGGTAGATTTGATGTTATAATGTTAGTCATTGAGTTAGATTTGATATCACTAAGGTGTTACTGTTAGCTATTGAGTTAATCACAAATGGATTTGATTTTACTGCTGTTACAGTGCAAGTCATTGAGTTCATCACAGATAGATTTGATGTCACTACTGTTACAGTGTTAGTCATTGAGTTCATCACATTGATATAGATTTAATGTCACTACTGTTACAGTATTAGACATTTAGTTCATCATTGCATGTGCCACTATTGAATTTTTGTGTGCAAACTGAAAATGAGTGTACTTATAAATCTATAATAAGACACTTATAATTATATTTTATCTTCATATTAATCATAATTTCAGTTCATAATCATTGTTTACCTTTTCAGTTGCTTTAATAAATAATTCTATCTCCATACAGTATTAGATATGTTTACAACATGGAGATCAGTGGACAGGGTCATGTATTAAAAAGCTTTGCAGTCATTAGCTAAAGGAAGGTTCACTGTAGTTAGAACTATTTCCATTTCAATAGCCATACATCTCCCCAACATTAAAATGCAAGTGATATCTACATTCAGTTGTATTCAAGTATATTTGATTGACCATTTTGCATACCAAATTTTGCCAACTATAAAAACTTGAGTATATGTAGTTTTGAATTAAATTTAAAATAAACTTTCAGACCTGCCATAAGTTTTTCTTTTATACCATTTTAATTGTTCGTCTGATTTCTAGCACCCATTCAGCACCAGAATAACTGTTTTATCTCTTAACATGTATATTTTGTTTTCATCAACATTCTTTCTCATGTCTGCCTCTTGGAAAGAACTACCTTTTGAAATTACTAATAAGTAGTAGTCACAAAATTGGAAAGTTCTTCTTTGCATCCTCATAACATTTACAAAAACCACTCATATCTCTCATGATTTTTTGATTGTTATATAATGTTAATTTCATATCTTTTCCACCTCCAAGTGTTTTTTGATTGCTAAATCTTTAAATACACATCTTGTGTTGTCTAGTATTATAAATCTTTTCACTATTATATCTTTATATTTGTTTCATATGTAATAGCCTTTACACTATTAGAACTTTTTAATGATAAAGATTAGGTGTTCTAATAAGTCATCATTATTAACATTGTCTTCACGTGACTTCATTCATTTAAATAATTGTGTGTTTAATCATGTATGCTGTTTTATAATTGATTAATTCAGTAACTTGCATAGTAAATATCAAAAGTATGTGTCTGAGGTAATGAAGTTTTATTGTAAAATGTCTAAAGTTGCTACCACTGATCACCGAGTCAAACTGAAAAGAAAATAAGGGAAATTCAGTTGTATTTGTAATAAAATGTTCAAGCTATGTAATATGTTAAATTTATTAAAATTTATTAATAAATATGAAACTGGTACAGTATTTTAGCACCACGCATTGCTATATTTGAACAGAATTCAGAGTACATATTAATATCTTGTAAAAAATGTATATTTTCTCAGAATTGCTCAGTTCCAACATCTGAGTCCAGTCAGCAAAATCTTGCCTGTAAATCGATGTAGCACAGCAGTCCAGGTATGTCTTAAATATTTATAGAATACCTGTTTAAAATTTATGTCTGGGCCTTATTAATAGAAACTCTTATAATGTCCTGTGGCAATATCTGGACCTTATTAAATAGAAACTCCTGTAATGCCTGTGACAGTGTCTGGACCTTCTTAAATAAAAACTCCTTGGGTTTTATACAATAGAAACTAACGTAATGCTCTGCAGAGTGCCTTTAAAATATCCCCATTAAGTCATTTTGTATTAAGATAGTATTTATCTCGAAAGGGACATTTATTTTTGATAATTACTTCCCACTTTCTATGTAATATTACTAACCTTATGCCAATTTTTCACCATCCAGTTTTACATTTTGTTGCAATTCATGCCGATGTACCCTGATAAGAAGGTTGGGACCTTGTTTTAGGTTTCTTTCTCAAATGAGCATAAACTATGTTGCGCTCATCCATGTGACACCTGAACTGGTGTTTGCAATATATATTTATATATATTTCATCAAGAAAAATATTAATGTACAAATTTTTCACCCTTTTCATTTTACTGATCCATGGAAAATAGTTATTCATTAAAGTGAGTTACTGTAGCTGCATTGGCTATAACTATTATTGACATATAATATTATTTATACTTATTAATTTTACTGGTGGAGTGGATACTTAAGAAGAATAAAGAAGTCAAAATGCCAGTGCTGTCTTTCGCACATTGAAAATTATATTGTTTTACCCATGTCGTGCATTATTCATCTTTATATAAGTCACGTAGTATTTATCTAAGTGATGTTTCCTACTAATCTTGAAACTATGCTCTGTAATATGGAAAATAAATAATTATGTTGTAAAGTTATAGGAGTCACAGACATTGGTTAAAACATCCGAGTAAAGAAATTGAACCTACATCTAATGACATAATGCAATAAATAGCAAATTTTCCTTTCTATAGTGAAGATTCTTGAATGACTAGTTAAGATTGTCAGTTTTTATTGCATCAAAATTAAAAATATTATTTTTCCATTATAAAACCAAAAATATAATTAGTCAGAATTGCTTTTAATGGCCTCATTTAATCATGACCTGCATGGATGTGTCAGTAATGGATTGGTGGGCAATACTGCTTCCTCATGTTCTGGCCACTCACATGATCTGGTCTATCAAAAAAGGTTCTGTATACAGCTTTGTCTTATAGTGTCAAGGTATGGAGACAAACAAAAAAGTCATAGACAGAGATCGGCCTCTCTTAAGATAACTTACATTCAACATTAGGGTTGGACCAGATTGATTGACCTTTGCCACTGTGCACAGAAACAAAGGCTGGCACATTCTATAGCAACTGATTGTTGTAGCAGATGTCTTCTTTAGACAGTAAATACTCCCAGTCTCACCATTTGGAGTAAAATTGCACATCTGCAGTCTATTAAAATGCTTCATTTTTTAATTTTTTTTTTGGGGGGGGGAGGGAGCCTGGTGGTGATGGTGGCAGGTTTGTACAAAATTGTTCAAATTGTTTATCTAGTGTCACCCCGTAAATAGAATCCAGTCACTTGTGAGAAAATTAAAATGTTCAGGTACATTTGTTCTAAATACATTTGAAATGTTTTGGTTAAAATATTAAGTGTATTAATAATTTTGAATTTGTGTTGTTTGTTTTAGACAGCTGCTGAAGATAAACAGGAGTTGGATGAACTTTATCGCCAGGTGATAGTAGAAGTCAAAGGTCATGACAAAGCAGTGATGAAGAGTTACTCACAATTTGTGTCTATGGCAGCCAGTGAACTTGGCATCAATTTGGTTCGCATGTAAGAATAACAAACTTATTTTGTTTTCTTTTAAGTCTATTACCTCAGTAAATTTAAATGAATAGTGTCTTTGAGCTATATGATTTACTTTGGTGCAAGTGATATTTGATTATTATTTGAGCCAATTTTGCAAACTTTTAGTTTAATTTTAATTCAGGAGAGAGAAAAAAAATTAAGATTAGTAAATTTCAAGACTAACATGCTTTAAGATACTCTGCTGATTGACAGCATTTTTTAAAAGTAGATTTTATCTAATTTTCGAACTGTATAACTACAGGCACTTATACACACACTATTTGTTTATATAACTTTACTGTAATTGCATAATTATGGTTCATGCTTGACATTTACTAAACACATTTTTCTTGGTTTGTTAACTCATCAAAATATATCTATTTTTTATTACATGCTACAGCATTTTTTTCAAGGAAAGGATGAGATAATTACATAATCAAGTTTTTATAATCATGGTTAATATGCTGGCTCAGCAAGGAGTTCTTTTTAAAAATTGGCCTGATTGAAGCTATGCAGATTGGTTTGGTATTCATTAACTTTTTAATAAACAGTATGTTCCTTCCACAGCAAAATATTTAAAGGAAATTTCTGGCCATTTTAATTTTTAATCCTTACTTGTGATGACAAATATTTCTGAGTATGCATTTGGGTCTTGGGATACAAATTCACGTAAATGATCTCTACGTTGGCCCAATAGTCTTGAATAGCGAAAGAGAGCACATGATGAATTAAAATGAGGCTTGATTCTTGCACCTTAATGAAGCTGAATGGTAAGTCTGGTTGATCCATGTTGAAACTAGTTTGTAAGGAACAGATGTCACTAAATAAGCTGGAATTTTTAAAAAAGTGCCTTGTGTGCTTATTTCTATTGGTAGATTTCAAACCTAAGGAGCCAAAACATTTATTTGTAAATGTTCTGTTGATATATACATTATTCTTGAAAAAAATCTATGTATATACTGTTTCCTTCGGTAGAGAAGTTATCAACTTAAGTGAAATTTCATTAACAGATTTTCATATTCTCAAGGTTTGAACCCCCCAAGGTCATCACAAGATACAGCATCCTTAAATCTGTACACATCTACAAAAAGCACTTTGTGCAATACGAGGCCCGAACACATTACAATGTGTATGAGGTAACTTATATCAGTTTATTTGTTCATTTTGTTTCTATCAGTGAATCAAATTTTATATTATTAAATAACCATTTTATGAGGCTTATTGATTTGATGCGATTGCTTTCAGAATTCAAACAGAATGATAAATGGTAGTTGTCTAAATATTTAGGTATTATAGATGCAGTATATCCAGGAAAAAATGTGCACATTTGTTTTAGGTAATTCTATTTAAGTACAGAGTGATACTTTTTGCAGATCATTTACATTTATTATGAAGAGGTAATTTAATTTATTATGGTCCAGCTTATTTAACCAATCTAAATGAAGGTATTTGTATTCCAGACTGTATGACTGAATTATTTTTGGTGACAAGTCTCAAAGATTGTCAGGTACATTCTTTACCTAGAGTAATTGTAGGGAAATTATAGAGGAATATAATTTGTACATACGAAAAGAAGGAGTTAATTCTCGCCCTCACATCATACGTGATAATGAACTTCTAAAAAATTATTTTCAGTTGAAACATCTTACTGGGTCAACAGCAGATACCTTTCTTGAGTATATTCAGCGAAACTTACCTGAAGGCATGGCAATGAAAGTTACTAGGGTAAGCATTTCAAACTTATTTCACACCTTCCGCTGGCTTTCATTCTTTTTAAATTTTACCAGAAAATTAGAGTTTATGTTCTCAGAAGGCTGGAGTTTTCTACAGGATTTGTATTTGCTTTCTGCCAATTTTATTTTTATTTCTCATGAAAAATACAATCAAGAAAAACATTAAACTGCATCAAGTCAGCAGACTGTTGGCTAAAGGAATCAAACTTGTCTTCTGACATGAACTTTTTATAGAGTATATCTAATGCCAGAATGAGTTTATTTAGAGCAGTTATTATTTCTCTTAGTGTTTGTATTCAGTATGATTTTAAGTGTGCAGTTGTTAATGTATTGTTTGGTTCATAGTCATTAGTTAGCTTGGATGAAAAACTGGCTGGATATAAACTATACTATTTCTATACTTGTAGTTTGGGAAGATATAGTACTAAGGTTTGTGGTTTATAGCACAATTGATGAACATAACTGACTTCACTGTTGATTAAAAACAGTTTGCATTTCATTATAATAATAAATACTTTTGCCAACCCTCAAGAATTTGGCTTGAATTTCACTCCTATTGGTAATGCACCTCATGAATGAATTGATTAATTTGAAGGTGTCATTTCAAGGTTTTTAAAGGTGTTTGAATTTTTGAGAGTCATTTAAATTATCATTTCTTGAAACTTGTATTTGAAAAATTTAAAGCAAATAGTTTTGAAGGACATTAACATATTCTTATTTGTATATAGTTCAACCAAGAGAAATAATACAGTAGAGAGAGAGAGACATTGCATGTGATCATTCTTACCATACCTTAGTGTTATTTAAAAATTGTTTAAAGATTTATTTATGTCATTGATATTAATTATTGCTAACTTTAATATGACCGGACTTTTCATTTCAGTAATGTTAAACGTACAACTATAGACCTTTAAAATTTACAAGAAAATAAAAGTACTTTAGAAAAGCTTTATACGAGTCAGTGTAGTTATAAATTTAATGCCATTACAAAATAACACTAGTAAAACTTTTCAAAAAAGAAAACTCTGAACATTAAAATACCTGTTATAAAATTTTTAAAAAAACAATCACCGATTTATGTAATTTTAATACTAACACAATAGATAATAAAAAAAAATAATTTTTCAGTGAATTTCTCCATTGACCTTACAGCTGTTTAATATAATATTCCTTATTTGACAGTGTTAGTATTATTTAACATTCAAATGATTTTCTGAGTTTTTGTCACATTATGATAAAACTCACTAAATTGCCCTCCATATTTATAACTTTTTGTAAATATTCCTTATTTGACATTCTGACAGCACACAGTATATTAACATTCAAATGTTTTTCTTACCTGTTAGTGATTTTCTGAGCTTATGTCACATTATGATAAAACTCACTAACTGCCCTCCATATTTATAACCTTTTGTCAAAATCCTAAATAGATCAAATAAACAATATTTGTAAATTAGAATACAATTTTGGCTCCCAGAATGCATTAGATTACATAGATTTTGGTGTATATTTTATCTTCTTTTTGGGAGGGTCGGGGGAATGCTCCAGACACACTCCTCCTGATTTTTTTTTTCTCTTGTAAGCACCACTTCTTAGCCCTGTCTTAGTTATGTTTGCACATTTTATTGTGATTTTAAAAAAAAATCAAATTATCATAGTAATACATTTAGATGTCTAAATGTGTGCAATTGAAAATGTTATTTTGGTAAACAAATGCATTTAAAGCCAGTCTTCGGAAATGTCAGATTAAAAAAAAAAGAATGATATGAAATGTTCTACTTTTAAAGAACATATGATGTAGTAATTTCCTTTTGAAACAAATAATGAAACTGCTCTGTATAGAAAACAATTTTAGCAATGAACAGGACATTTTAGAATATCTGCTGTAAACACAGCATCAGATTTTGGCAAATATTTGGTTTATAATGATTAAAACCTGATCTGCTTATTTGTTGTCTTCCACTAATCACCCCTGGGTAATATTTCTTGATAAATATTATTTCCTTAATCAATTTAAAAACTGCATTACTGATTTAACTGATTCAGTTATTTTTATTTGCCAATCCATATTTGTCCACAGCATCGATTGGAAAAGATACCAGATCATTTGAAGCCACCTGGACAAAAAACGCCATCTTCAGAAGCTCAGAAGTCTCTAGAAGCATCTTGAGGCATTTTGTTTTGATGAATGTTCAGATGTGTGGCTATTGTTGGGGTTGCTAAGGCACTTCTTAAACCATGGTATGGTTAATTGCACATGCTCTCTGAACATTGTGCTTTCAGCCTTAAGATCACTGTAAATAAATTTATTTGTGGGCAGCAGAAAACCTTTTTATTTTAATGTTGTAAGCTACATGGCAATGACTAATTGTCTGACAATGACAGGTCTATGCAGCTGTCTATAAAATGTAAATTTTAAGAATGTCCGTAGAGTGTGGTTGAAGAGTGTGTGTAGTGTATGTGATATTGGACATTTGTTCACAGTGTAGCAAAAGAAGAGTTAAATATTTTGTATGTGAATTTGTTGAAAGTCACTATTAGGTATTAAACTACTATTTTATAACTGTTCACTCTAGCTGTATGCAAAAATCAATCTTAACACACTCAAACCAACTTTATGATACACATAGGGCTAGGGTTAAATTAAAAGGTCAGTTAGTTTGGATATTTCCCTCTTGCATTGATGCCTGCTATTGTCTGGCCACACTATATCGTAAACAAAAACCAGCCCCAATTTGTCAGCATATGAGTCAAGTATTTTCAAAAAGTACTTTATTGCATTGTGTTCATAAATGTGATAAACATTTTATCAAATATTTGGTATCAGTTAGGCTTGGAAATGTACCCAGCTGCAAGCACATACCCATGACAGCATATTTTTTCTGGCTCTAATTTCCACCTCAAATTGAAAGATCTTATTGTTTTCACAACTCCCTGTTTAATAAAGAAAAAACAAAGATTAACCTGGTGAAAAAAATATGACCTTTACACCATAAATCCAGATGAAAACTCTACTTTCTCTTAATCTTTAAAAAAAACTTCAAATTGCATTTTCAAATGGCAGCATTTGAAGCAATTTACCTAAAATCATAACTGCTAATTGCTCAACAAATATATTTCTATCCGCTTTGAAATGCATGATGCTAAAACAATTAATTATATAATTAATTAATTAATTAAATACACATATACTGTGTACACAATTTAAAAATGGTTGGGGTGGGGAGGGAAGAGAAGGAGAGAATTATGTCCCAATACAAGAAAAATTAGTTGTTAAAAGAACTAATTTATTTAACAAAGAGAAAAGGAACAAACATGCAAATGATGTGTTAGCAAAATAGGTTTACCCCCCCCCCCCCCCCAGTTTTCTTAAAAAAAAAACAACAAAAAACACCCTAAATAAATTTGAGCAATTGGTATTTGCAATCTAGATGAGTAATTTTGGCTATAGTGACAAACCCTTTGTACAGATACTCTGAAACAATGCCCTAAATCTCAAAGTACTGTAAAAATGACTAAAGTAACTATTACTATTCCCCAACAGTTAATTTTTGTCCACCGCGACAAACTGTAAACCCTTTGTATCATTTAGAACTTTGTATAGATACTCTGAAATAATGTGCTAAATCTTTACGAGAACAGACACAATGAGTAATTTTTGTCTATAGCAACAAACTGTAAACCCTTTGTATCATTCAAAATTTTGTACAGATTCTCTGAAATAATGCCCTAAATCTCAAAGAGTACAGTCAAAATGAGTAAAGTATTGCTATTCTCCAATAGGTAATATTTAGAAAAACAGTGGTACCTCGCATAATGAACACAATTCGTTATGCGAGGTGTTTGTTAAGCGAAACACAATATCCCATAGACTTCTACAGGAAATCGTGCAATCCGTTCCACATCACCACAAAAAAATCAAAGAAATTAGGGAAAATTGAAGACAGGGCAGTGTTCAGGGGGGACACTAGTACATGTAACCACCAACCAGTAAACACACAGATGGCAAAAACACATCAAAGCAAGGAAAAAAGGACGATCAACTAGGGATAAACAACCCTGCTTTCATCTGAACCACGTGAGACACGACTGGGAAATGCGATGTAGGACAAAGGACAATCAACTGGGGACAAACATGCCCTGCCTTCATCTCAGATCTGAGCCACGCAAGACACGACTGGCCAGATTCGGCCATTTATTCAGGGGAAATACAATGTTTCCATGGCGTGCATACGGTTCGTTATGTGAAACAAGTTTGTTCTGCGAGTCACACGGGCGTTATGTGAGGTGTTCGTTATGCGAGGTACCACTGTATTGAATTAAAAGATAAATAACTCTCACAAAAGCTTGTGATCCTACTATTCATAAAAAGTTAACTACTGTCTATTTGTGCTTTTCTATATAGGGATCATACACTTTGCATATGAATTGCATGTGGTCCTGTGTTGACAGGTACTATCATCAGTGAATGATTGCAATTCTGAAAGGCAAATTTTACAGACAAAATATAAATTTTAAATGGATATTTAGGAATTGCTAAGTTTGATAAAAGGCTCAAAGTATTCAAATTAGATGTATTCTACAGGATCATCAGTAATTTCAGATTTTGCCACATGTTAAAAGTTGCTTTTCTTGTATTGCATTAATCAGTTTCTATACAGATAAAACTGTGCACAGACCAAACAGCTATAACATTCCTTATTTCATGTTATAAATGACACAGATCTTTGCTGCAAAATTTAAATTTTCAAGATTGCAATCATGTACACAACACATGAACCTTTGTTATCCCAAAAATTAATATACTCAAGGTGTGTATCCTATAGAACATTTTGACAGACTTAATTGTTCTTGAAAGTTGGTAATTTATAGTTGTCTTTTGATCCACACAATCAAGAGAAGACATCCTCTTTAGCTGAATGGTTTACTAATAAAATGGGAATGAATTGCATGCATACATGTACATTCCAATATTTACAAATAAACAGCAATCTCTCATTTAAATACACAATACATCATGTCTTTGATGACTCACAATTATGTCTGTGGAACAAATTCCCAGCATTATGGGTTTCACTATATTGCCTAATTAAGTAATAATTATTTTTTCCCCATTCAGACTTTAAAAATGTCCATCTTTTAATATGTTCTTTTATACTGAAAGTTTTAATAAAACGGGTGTAACACAATTTAAACATTACTTGATCATGTATATCTATTATTCAGAGTACAAATCAATAATTTTAAATGCTAAAATAAAGTTTTAGTGTACCTGTTTGCTAAAAGAGTAGTCATCACCAGGGGGGCACAATCATTATTGTTGCTGTCAAATGAAGCGAGGAAGGCCAAGCATTGCCACCCATCACACGGCCACACACAAGTAGTTAATGTGGGTAGTTCTGTCTCTTTTACATGGCAACACATTCAGTGGTAATGTGTCAAATAGTTTATCCAGGAGCAGTGACTTTGCTTTTTCCAATGGCTCGTCCAAGCCTGCTAAAACAGAATGTGTACAGCAGGTACTAGGAAGCTGGATCGGATTGGACTCTTATTCAGTTTGAATGGTTTTGAACTGTATTTTTTTATGTGTCAGATTCACATTTCTGTTCAGGTTATTTAAATTAAAAAAAAAAAAAGTAATGAGATGTGAATGATGGCTGCCACTTACCTGAAATCGTCAGTATTATTTTCATAGAGTCTATCATCCTGTTATGCACATTGAAAAATTTATTGACAACACAAACTAGGAGGTATTCGTCCTGTGATTTGGAATCCTTAACAGATGTTAATGATGACTTCAAGGCTGTCACCCCAGTTTTAATAACATATAAACTTCAAATATTTGATAATCTTAGTTTACTGAATGAATGAAAGATGGGTTAACAATCAAATTATAACTCTATTTTATTATTTTAAAAAAATTAAATAAAACATAATAATAATAAAGTTCACAGAATCTGCAATGAAAGTTGGAGAACCTGAGGTGCAGCAATAAAATGAGGGGTAATCTTTGATTATTATAACAGATGCACTCCAGAAACAAATTAATTTCCTTTAATACTTATTATAATGCGAGCTGTGGGGGAGAGAATAGATGATCTTGCCCTATAGAAAGAGAAAATAACTTAACCGCATTTTGTAAGCTGACAATTGTTTTATGCAACTTTTCAAAATAGTTGGCAACAGTTTCATTCAAGCAGGTAGCAGCAAACAACAATAAATGAAATTGCATAAATTTCATTACTGCCACTATCATCATTCTTCAGACCCTTACCGTTTGTTGTTGCAAAAAGCACTAATGGGACACTCATCAAACTTTCAAGGCACTGAACCACTCATATTATACTGAACATAATGTTTGAAAACTAGCATTAAAAAAAAATTATAAGTACCTAGATAACTGATATGTGTGACATGATATACCTTGCAGTTATTCTACTGAGAATATGCAGTGTGGCAGACTTTAACCCGTTCGTCGTCCACACTGATCTGCCGCTAAGTGATAATTGAATGGGTCAGTGTGCTAAAAAATTAAAACTGACTGTAATTATCAATGGATTTTAAAAATTTAAATTACCACTTATTATAGACATATTAATTAATTCAAAAAGTATAATTCTGAATTTATTTCAAGTTCAAAAATTAAAAAAATAATAAAGCGTTTTCTTATCTTTTAGTTGAAATTGGAAATTATATGATTGGATTTTTTATATTATTATTTATTATTATTCTACAAATATTTTGAAAATTAGTTAATTGTAAACTACAATTAGACTTAGTACTACATTTATTTTTAATTTATTAAAAATTAATAATAATTAGAAAATATTGTCTTACCTTTTTGTAGAACTTGCGAACTTGCCCAAATCCTTGAAAATAAATCCAATAAAACTACTTTTTTTGAAAACTTCCAAAAGAATTCTTTCTCATTTTTTTTTCAGATGTGAAAAATAATGTAAAATGTTTTTTTTTCCTGAGCAAAAGCTTCATGCTTTTTGTACATAATGAAAACCACATGGTACTTTGACAAATGATGACCAGTTTTGGTAGTATTATCACATCAAAAATTCCAGTAGGGGCTAGTTGAATTTAATCTACAGTTCATTAGAATCAGCCACACACAATTCACTTTATTAGGTAGGATCAAGCAGTCAACACATAATCTGCCTCCAAACTTGCCAGGCTATCAAAAAAACTTTGTTTAAAATGGCTGCCAAGCATGTACCAAGCATGGGTTGCTGTGGGATAATCCCTTTTTGAATGACACTGATCATTCCAAATATAGTATCCAATGGAAAAATTAGAACACATTGGCTTCTAAGGCAGTACACATGTTTACTTCAGACTGATTGGTTAAACATTGGTAAGGCTACTTCACTATCCATCTGACCAATTATAGATTTAGTGTTCATTTAAAAAATGGGTCACTCTTTTGAAAAGGGATCTTATTCTTAATGAATCTATTACCCTTTTCTTGTGGTCCTTGACCATTTACTCCATATATTTTGAGGTATGATTTTATTTCCTGCTGTATTATCAACAATTTTAGTTTTTGCTTCTTTAAATCTACAACTTATTTGTGCTTCCCATATACTTTTGAACATATTTATTAATAAATTTATTCACCCTTAATATTTTCTCATTAACATGAGTTTAACCTCAGCCATGACTCTTAACCTCTTGCCTGCTTAACTTTTCAAACATAATTAACTCTTTGAGATTTGGCACTGTTTTCAAACCAAGAATAGAATGAAAGAACAAAAAAATATCTGAATAAATCTGACAGAGTTATCTTCACCTGAAAATGACATTACCATCCCAACAATTAAATTTAAAATGTAAAATTTACAGCCACAGCAGATAAAAGGTTTATGATGTATCTCTTTGTATATGTGCTAGAACGCTCATGTTGCACTAAGGGCACCAAGGTGAGCACAACCAACCTGAAAGACAACCGGGGCAAAGGACGAAAAATTATCAACAGTTTTGCTCTTTATTTCCAAAGATAATTAAGTATTATTGGTCAGTGCAAGGGTAAACATGTATTCCATTCTGATTATGCAGATGATTTAGTCATTTTGTAGAAGTATATCAAGCTAATAAGCTGTAAGACATAGATCTCTGAAGGCTCATTTTATAAACTATAAGATGTAGATTTCTGAGGGGTCAGTTTATAAACTGTAAGATGTAGATCTTTGAAGGCTCATTTTACAAACTAGAAGATATAGATCTCTGAAGGCTCATTTTACAAACTATAAGATGTAGATTTCTGAGGGCTCAGTTTATAAACTGTAAGATGAAAATTTCTGAAGGCTCATTTTATAAACTGGAATATGTAATATCTGAAAAATAATTTTATAAATTTAAGATGTATATATCTGAGGCTCATTTCCATAGAACATGATAAACCATATGTTATGTCACTTTCATATATATGACACAATTAGAAGAAAAGCAAACACCCTTAAAAATGCATAATCTACCACAAGCTATCTTTAAACGAGGAGAAATTGCATTATCTTGGGTATTGAATGAAAACCAAAATCATTTACTTAAAATATTTTTTTTTTTTTTACTCAAGACTACACAAAATTCAAACTCTTAATCAATGTAGCAAATATCTCCCATGCTATTTAATTTCTGTATCACATGAAGAGAAGCACAGCAAATGTGTTTGCAAGAGAAATAAAATTTGTTGTAAAGCACTCATGCCTGTTTCGTGTCACTTGCTGAACCAAGTTAGCCAGAAAAAAAAAAAAATTCCCACTTCCTAATTAACTTTTAGCTCTCAAGTGAATTTCTCTTCCTATAACAGATGAAAATAATTTTTTAAATTAAAGAATATATGTGACAATGACTGCAGGCAAATGTCTGTTTTAAAGAGAAATGATAATGATAAATATTATCTTAATTTAAAAAATCCCCAATGTATATATATGAGGGATGTTGGGTTGTCAAATACTCCACCCACCCACCCCAATACAAAAAAAAAGAAGAAAATTTAACATAAAGTACAAAATCTTTCCTTATTCTATAACACTACTGAAAGTATTTTATTACACATATTTTATTAATTTGTCCATTCTAGGCCTTTAAGACCTAAACCTGATAGCGAAATATATTTTATAACAACCTCTATCACTGAAGTTTTGGGCCATAACATCCCAGTGTACAATAAACTAACCAACATCATATGGCTGATTTATTTTATTGAAAGATCACCAAATATTCAAAATGCAGCAAAAGAACATTCTAACTTAATAGTCAAGTCATCTGTCATAGGGAACAACTAAAAATGGACACAAACTCAAATGAAAACTTAAAAAAAGAAAACAAATACAAAAATAATTGTCTGAGCATAAGTGATGATATTTTTTGACATTAGTTCTAAGCTACCCGAAACCACGCGAATTTTGTCCGTCGCGGTCAGGAGCTTCATTTATCCGAATTATGCCTTACTGCTTCATCCCGCATTCCGCATCTTCCGATTTTGCACCCGACTTGAAATGAAACATGTAATATCACGAAGAATTAAAATAATCAGAGGAAAATTGTAAATATTAAAAACAAAATTACAAGAATCACCACTAAAGAAATGGTTTTCTAATTCATAAACTTTTAAGAACTAAATCTTTTCAAGTAAACAATGCATAAGCAATGATTCTGAAATATTGTCTCATTACTGACAAACAGTATGTTTTCTGAGGAGTGACATCTTAAAGTGTTTTTTCTTGATTTTTGTCCATGTACTTTTTGTTGACAGCAATTTAAATCCTAGTCTAAGTGTATGATTCTTCGACGACCCAGGCAACCGGCTTATCCTGGGCAGTACCAGGAACTTCTCTGTCACAGCAATGGCAACCCGGTGACCGACTTTCAATATGGACTGGGCACGCGGCTTCGGCGCGTCGGGGAACCAGGACGCGGTGGTAGATAGCTACATCCGTGAAAGGAGAAAACAGAATGAGAAATTAGCACAATGCTTTCTCTCTTGAGACAGTAATGGTTAGTTCCGAAGAATTGCTTTTGAAGGCTAATATAAAAAAAAAGAGATGCACAGATTTATAGACATTTATGGCTTCAACACAATGAAATAAAGCGGGGTGGATTTTAATAAAGTGTAAAACAATGAACTTTACTCAAACAACTTGTTCTATTTTTAATAAACAGCAGTACCTGTAGTTTGCTGTGGTTAGTGTACATGTAAACAACTATTCAATTCTATTAAAATGCACATTTTGTTACTGACAAATAAAAATAGTTTAGCTTTTAAACTTTAAAAAATAAACTAGAACATGCCAAGAGGATAAATAAAGACACACAAACACAATGAACAAGAAGTAGATGAGTTATTAAATAAAATAAGAAAAACATATATTTAAAAAAATAAAGTTTATTATCAAATGTTAAAATAATGTAAAGATCTTAACTCCTAAAAAATGTATATATATAAATGGGAAAAACTGTGACAAACCATTCTTACTCAGAAATATATCAAAGTGTTTAAAAGTAAATAAAAATAGAGAAAGAAATTGAAAAGGATAGAGTAAGGTGACCTAAACAAGAATGGAAAGATTAAAAAAAAAAAAAGGTGTCCTGAAAGACTGCAACTTGCTCTATATCCTCAAATGTGGATAGTCCTGCAAATAAACAGTCATGATTGTGACCTCGATAATCAAATTTACACTACCAAAACCTAAGCAAGTCACATACTTAATCCATTGTCCTACCTGCTAGTTAGCATTGAATTCAAGAGCACTTGTAGCAGCCCAGACTTGAAAAAGTTTCCACATTAGCAGAATGAAGGCAGGTTAGAAAAAAAAAAATGACACCATAGATGTAAAGTGTGTAACGAGCATGCACAACTAGACAACATGAATTAGTGTCATGGAATCCTTGACAAAGAAATCCCCAGATTCATTAATTTGCTGTAAAAATGTTACACAAAACACAACATACAATTATATGTGATGCCAATGCCACTTAGTTAATGGGTATAATTATTATTAATTAATTAATCATCAAAAACTGATTACAAGTGATGAGAATCTTGATTTATTTTATTGATGATCCTCCAGCAGACATCATTCGTCTCACTTACTTGGTGGATATATGGGCGCTGTAATTGTTTCACTCATCCACAACATTAAAGATAAATATTTACTCTCACTATTCAATAGGTGGAAAACTTCTTACTAAAGGAGAAGTCAAACCCATCTTTAATGTATATTTAGCGAACCCCATCCTCCCACTTTCTTCTCCAACATAAGATTATCAATATGTGTAAGAAGGTCAATAAATTTATAAATCAAACATACATGACAATAAAATGAAAAACAATTATTTGACATCAATATTTCCAAGAAACCACGTTCGAATAATTTCTATAAATTATGCCTAAAATACAATTCAACAATTATGTCAATACATATCACAGGATAGTTTCTATCAGAGAACAGAAATGGAGCTATTAGAGATAAGTGATAATATTTTTTAAAAAACATAACCCAAGTTAAGTGCATGGCCTCAATAGTCTTTCGTGCGCATGCAACAGTATCACAAATTATAGTTCAGTTCAATTTCCATGTGTTTATCTCCTCACATTAAAAACAGATTCGCTGATTGTTCTCTTGAAGACAACCTGGGCTCTTTCCACCGTACTAGTTCATTCAAGCAGAATAGCAATTTCTAGTACTTCCCCGTATCAGAAATTTTCTCAATGTAGCCAGCATACTTTGCCACTATACATCAAAGGAGTGTAGAATATTCCTTTACAATTACACATACTGCTTCCCATCTCTACCCTGGTCAGTAGTAGCAGTTTACAATCAGTGAACCAGAAGATTCATATCACACACGGGAGAGAAAGGCTGCTTGCCCTGAAAAATATAATCAAGGAGTAACACTAAGTTTCCAGTTTATCGCTTTATAACTCCATTCTTTCTTACATTTCAATCTCAACGTACAATTTCCTGCAATGGTATTTATTAGCTCGATACATGCACATAGCATAATAAACACAGCATATCAAAACAATGTCAAGTTCTAGCACAGTACATATGAGCAGCTTAGTTCCAACATTTGTAGAATAATAGTCTACACACATAATACATCTCTATGTAAAACACAAGCATAACATATCAATAGCAAAATGCACAAAATATTTCTAAGTCCATTCTCTCTGAACCAGTCAGTTAACTCACCATCAAGCTAACAGCAGTCTTTCAAGACTGGACTCCTTTGCCACTTCAAGTGATCAGACAATAGATTTCTCTACAGTAGGTAAACTTTTAGATCTCAGCCCATTGGTTGGTCTCATTCTCGGAAATCATAACCATTGGATAATAAAAACTACTCATCCATTTGGGATGGTTTGCATTACATCAGCAGTTCTAGCATATTCTACTTCAAACTCTGACACTTTCAAAAATACTGCCATAAGTAGTGCCCAAGGTCAGTTTACTCTGACATTTTTACAATTTATATAACAAAAATAGGGAGAGGCAAATTTACTCCACCACCCACTACCACTTTATAATTTTACTTGTGCATTAAAACGAAAGAATGTGAAAAGTTAGCACATTCCATGTAGACTATGGGTGCATTAAATTCTTTTCCAGTAGCTTATAAAAAGAAAATCTATCAGGCTAGTTTGAGCCCCTGGACAACAATTTGTATTTATTTTGATTATTCAACAGTAATTACAGTATATTTTCTGTATTTTATCGCTGACATTTTTTTCTATACTGCTGAGAGAAATTATACATTAGTAAAATAAATTTACTTATGCTTTTTTTTTTTACTGCTCCACCAATGCAGAAGACTACTAATACCTGGTGCTCCTTAAATGATGAACTAGGATTATTAAAACACCACCAATGTAGAAGTAGAAAAGCAGATCTTTGCTGCTCCACAGGAACAGGAATATTATTACTACTCTACCAATGCAGAATTAGGAATGTATTGTGTAACAATTCACCGATATAGAATTAGGACATGTTTTTATACTGTTAAATACAGCTCCACCAATGCAGAAGTAGGAATACTGATTCATCCACCAAATTAGAATTATGTACTGAATCATACTGCTCCACCATCTGGAACAGTTTCTCTGTCTGAATATTTTACACTAGCATTTTTGAACATGGAAAACATATTTATATAATGGAAGACTTAATTTTCCACTCTGGATGAGGCATCTATTGATTGGGATCAGTTGTGAGAAGACGAAGTTGTTGATATGTACTGTACATATAGCAAATCAGCTATGACATTTAGGGCTGTCAATTTTTTTCTAAAAGCTGCCCGGGTGACTTACTATTAGTTATGATCTTTATATGTACAACATAAACTTTTATTTTTAAATGATCAATCATTACATAAACTAAACTTGCGCCAACAGAATTTCATTGCACAGATTGCATTTCACTATGTCACTATCCAATTGCTTTGCGTGACTCCACTTGACATACTATGTTTTACTCATATTAAAAACATTACAATGTTATTATTTAATTTATTGACATTAAAATATTGACAAGTTTGTTTACTGAAGTCTTGCTACATTGATTAAATGGTCTTTACTCTCACCAAACGTTTAACAAAACTCCACAATCATCAAACTTTTGTAATGTAGCAATACCAAAAAAAAAAAAGAAAATGAACAGCTTGAGGTAGGTTTGATAAACTCATCATTTTGTATGCATCTTCATTTTAATTGGCACATCTTAAACTGCACAAGGATGGCACTGATTGCTTACCATACAATTATAAATCATAGCACAATGAGTCACAGATATGACATAATTTTATGCATTTGTGGATAAATGAATGACAATTCATTCACATATATAGGCACATAATCAAATACTATGGAAAAATAACATTAAAAAAACACAACAGGTTGATTGATAGCAGTGGCAACAATATCAATAACTGATATGATTACCTTGAATCAGGATAGGACCCAGATGCCAGGTCATCAGCGTAAGCCCTGCACAAGTTAATATTAACCACATCACAAATGTATTCACACCAGTTCTCATTACTTTCATTCTTCCAGGGATTCCACCACATTTTAGAACAATATGCTTATGCTTAAATTTTTTAGTTTTTGGTGCACACTTTAATTTAGTCAGCAAGACTATTTAAATTTTAAAGTATATGTTGAATTATCCACCCAAACCAGAACTTTTCTTGGAATTCCTCCATTTCCACTTCCAAACACTGTTTAAAAATGTGCATAAGAATTCTGAAACATAAGTCTAGCAATAAACAGCATGGCATCTTAAAAATGTCTCAACAAAAACAATCTGGGAAAAAAATCAATTAATCTTGAAGGCATTAAGCAATAAGACATACATTATATCAACAGTCTTGTATCTTGTCTAACAAATATAATGAACTTGATAAAAAAACATATTCCGCACAATTCAATTTTAAGAAAAAGGTTGTTAAGCATGATTTGAAGTTAAAGTCATCTGACAAACCACCTATTCACAGAGTGAAAAAGCATAATTTAATAAACAAATGCATAGTTTTTCTAAAAAGAATATTAAGACATTACTAAAACTTAAAAATAAACATGCCAACATAGCCAGACATTTCTAATAAAATAGCAATCTTATACCTGCCAAAGTTTTCCAGACCTGTTTAAGAAAAAAATGTTTAAATTCTAGACCTAGAACTAAGAACACTGATTTATAATGCACAAAGTACTGGCAAAAAATTTGAAACCCAAAATTTTGAAGAACAGTGATAGATATAAATTTAAAATAAAATTTTAAAAATACCTGTAAAACGTCAACTTTAGCTAGACCATAAAGAATGAAAAAATATTATGTATCAACATACAGTCCTCAAATTTAGATGATAAGCTTCTTTTGAAAGAAAGTAATATCTTTTGTTAGTTTCAAAATATCTTGCTAATTTTTATTTTAGTAATTTTAAACATAATAAAAAAATACTATTTCAAAATTCGTTACAAAAATTAACAAAATATGTTCTATACATATAACAAATTTGAAATAAAGTTTATTCTTGTTCAGATCTACAACATAATCCAAATAAGGCTGTAAAATTATAATTTCAGAAGAATATTGCATATTTTGAATTATATGTAAGTAGGATATGATTTATTAAAATAAAAATATTGTTATTGTCAAAAAGACATCGAATGTTGTATGAAATTATTGCTATCAGGTGCCATTTTTAAAATATGAACTTCAGCTATCAGCAAACTTCAGTGTTAAAATGTTCTGTACTGAATTTTGTTTAAGGTAAAATGAAAAGCCCCTCAGATTAAGACCTTTACTAGACTCTTGATATTTTACTGATTTTCAAGAAATTTTCAAGCCTTGGAAAATCTAAAATCAAATTCCAAATGTTTCCCAGAATTCTAAACCATTACAAGAATCTGTAATTTTATTCAACAAAGTAAATTATCATCTTTTGATGAATTATTTTCTGAGCTTAAAATGATGTTATTGGCATTGTAGAATGCTGTGAATTGTTTAATGAGTTTTAAGAAATAGCATCATTAAAGAAGTTTAATCAAGTGCATGTTTGTAACCTCAAGAACAACATCAACTTTAACCTCAGGATGTAGAAAACCTCAGAGAGAAAAAAAGATTAAATATCATGCTTAGATGTTTCAATCTTTCAATAATAACTACCCAAGCCAATGGTTTTAATTAGAGCACACTAGAATTTTTAAGTATGCTGTATTGGGTGAATAAGAAAGCTGCTGTCAAGTTTTTGACATACTGAAAATAAATGCCAAGGAAAAAAAAAAAGCATCACCAGGAATTAAAAGAGAAAACGAGAAATTCTCATATCTAGACCATTTAAAGTGAAATGTAAAGGGCTAACCATTACAAAAGAAAAAAAGGGTGCAATATATATTGTAATAAGCCTGTATGAAGAAAAAAGATTTAATTGTACAAACCAACATTTCACTAATCATTTAGACACAAGGTACCAGAGTGCTCAATGGGAAATCATAATAAAGCAAACATAATAAGACAACACCATGCAGGGAAGGTCAATCTGTTCAACATTCCTGTTAAGATATCCCCCTTCCACCAAACAGGTCTGAATATATAAAACAAATTATGGAGATGGTATAAAACAGCGACAATAAAAACAACCTTTCTTGTCAATTACAATTTCAATCATTTGGATGTCTTTCATCAAATTTATAGTTCTAGAAATAGCAGTTATAAACAAGTTAGCATTTTCACCCAACTACATAAAACACCAGGATTTGTGGCTTTTTATGTCTGTTCCATGAAAGACACCTCAAAATATTAAAAATGGTTTATCAACATTTTATTGAAATTAAAAAAAAATATTAGGCACCAGATTTTTTAACTTCACTCACAATGATAAAATAAAACAATGTGTAATTTGGGGGGGGGGGGGGGGGGGGGGGGGCTACATATTTTGTACAATAATTTTGTCAAAATCACTTGACCATCAGAGTAAGGAGACTAAAACTGTACAATGTCATTATCAAGGTTTGAAAAGCAATTATCTGCATAAAAAGCAAATCTCTGAATAAACAATTCTCTTAATCTGTATGGAACACTATATCTCTAAATCTGCATGGAAAAATGTGTCTTTAAATTTGCATTGCAATTATGTGTCAATAACTGCTTATATCTGTAAACATGTGCATAGACCAATGTCTCTAAATATCTGTATAAAATATTATGTCTCTAAACATCTGCACAGAACATTATATCTGTAAACATCTCTGCAAGAGACATGCCTGTAAACATCTGCATAGATCATTTATGGTTTCAATCTGCATGAAACATTGTTTCTAACATCTGTACTAAACATTATATCTCTAAAATGTGCAAGGAACATTATGATTATGTCTCTAAATTATGTAAGGAACATATATGTCTATAAATGTCAGCATGAAATATTTAAATCTCTGAATGAGATTAAAATAATGAAGAAAAAAGGTTTAAGATGTGTCTTATATCAGTATTTGTTACATACAGAAATGTATGTATAGACAAGAAGAGATGTCTTGATCGTACTTATATCAGTATAGTTATATATAGAAATGTATGTATAGACAAGAGGTGATGTCTTGATTATACTTAAATCAGAGCATTTGTTATATATAGAAATATCTAGACAAGAAGTGATGTCTTGATCATACTTATATCAGTATCTGTTATATACATATAGAACTGAAGACAAGAAGAGATGAGTGAAAAATTACGAAACGGAGATATATTTATTTTAAGCGGATCATAAAGTAACAGTACCAGCAGAAGGCATTTATTTACAATTGTAATTATTGATTTTATTACCTTGAAGTGGGATATGACATAGATGCTAGGTCCTCGGCATAAGTCCTGCACAAGTTAATATTAACCACATCACAAATGTATTCAAAACATCACTTGGTTCTTTCATTCTTCCTCTGATCCATAAAAGTTCAGTAATGTGTATCAGCTTCATTTTAATGCTCGATTCACAGGCTAAATAAAGTCTTCTGGGAAATTTTTATTTTTATCAACCTCTCAAATATGAGAATGCCAGGGCTCTCTTCTTATGCGTCTTCAATCAAACTTCTTAAAATATGCATGAGTTCTTTAATTAAATTAAAATATACAAAGGGTATGTGATGCGTGTCTCTGACAGTGATTAAAAAAGACCTGTGTATTTAAGTGTACAAAGCAACCGACTGTTTCAACCAAACAAATTTAACCTTTTAAAATGTTCTTCTGCATATAATCTAATAAATTAAGGCATTAGTTGGGATATTTTCAATATGTGGATGAAAAAAAGTGAAAATGATAAACTAAAAAGTTCCTCAGATTTAAGATCTTTACCAGACTTTTCTGATATTTACTGATTTCAAGACTTTTTCCAGAATCCTAAACCTGTGTGAGAACCCTTTAATTTCATTCAATGAAGTGAATTTATTATCTTCTGAGCTAAAAGTGATGTTATAGGCTTAATAGAATATTGTGAATTTTTAATGTATTTAAGAAATGTCACTAAAGAAGTTCAATCACAAGCATGCTTAATACACAATAGAACATCAACTTTCACCCTAGGTGTGAAGTTTAGAAAAAAAAAAGGACAAACATCATGCTTTGCATTGCAGTTTTAATACTTAAAAACCAATGGTTTTAATTAGAGCACACTAGATTTTTAATTATGATATATTAAGTGAATAAGAAAACTGTTGTCAAGTTTTGATATAATTTACTGAAAATAAATGCCAGAAAAAAATGCATCACCAAGAATTAAAAGAGAAAACAAAAAATTCTCATTTCCAGACCATTTAAAGTAAAATGTAAAGGGATAAAACCATTAAGAAAGAAAAAAAAAAGGGCTTAATATACTGTAATAAGCCTGTACCTAGAATAAAAGATTCATTTATACAAACCAACATTTCAGAGATCATTTAGACACAAGGTATCAGAGAGCCTAATGGGAAATCACAATAAAGCAAACTTGTGAGACATCATGCAAGTCAGGTCAATCTGCTTGGCATTCCCATTAAGATATACCCCCCCCCCCCCCTCCACAGTACAGGTTTAAATGAATAAAACAAATTATTGAGATGGTATAAAACATTTCTAAACATTTAAAGTTCAGTCATTTGGATGTCTCATCAAATTTATAGGTCTAGAATTGGCAATTCAAAACATGTTAGCAGTTTCTCCCAACATAAAAAACACCCCCAAATATTACACCTGCTATATCAACATTTTATTAAAGTGTAAAAAAATTACCAGGTGCCAGATTTTCTAACTTCATTCATAATGATGAAACAATGTGTAATTAAGTGGTGGCTCTATATTTTGTACTTAATTTTGTCAAAATCACTTGACCATCAGAGGAAGGAGATTAAAACTACATGTCATTATAAAAGCTGGAAAAGCAATTATCTGCATAAAAAGTAAATCTATGAATAAACAATTCAATTAATCTGTATGGAACATTGTCTCTGAATCAGTATGGAACACTAAGTCTGTAAATCTGCACGGAGCAACTTGTGTCTGAATCTGCATGGAACAATTTGTCTCTAAATCTGCAAGGAAAATGTGTCTCTAATTCTGCATGGAGCGATATGTCACTAAATCTGCATGGAAAAATGTCTAAATCTGTATGCAGCAATGACTTTAAATATGAATTGAAATTATGTCAATAACTCTTGATATCTGTAAACGTCTGCATGGAACATTGTTTCAACTCTCCACGAAACATGTCTCTAAACATCTGCATGGACCATTTATGGTTTCAATCGGCATGAAACATTGTGTGTCTAAACATCTGAACAAAACATTATATCTCTAAAATACGCAAGTAACATTATGATTAGGTCTCTAAAATATGTAAAGAATATAAATCTCTAAATGTCTGTATTAAATATTTTCATCTCTTTACATAATGCAGTAAAAAAACATTCACATATGTATCTTATATCAGTACTTGTTATATATAGAAATGTAGGTATATACAAGAAGAGATGTCTTGATTGTACTTATAACAGTATTTGCATCTCTTCTTGTCTATAGTATACATACATTTCTATATAAGAAGAGATGTCTTGATCGTCCTTATATCAGTATTTGTTATACATATATAATGTAGACACGAAGAGATGCAGAGTGAAAAATTATGAAGCAGAGATATATTTATTTTAAGCGGATTATAAAGTAATAGGACCAGCAGAAGGCATTTATTTACAATTTTAATTATTGATTTTATTACCTTGAAGTGGGATATGACATAGATGCCAGGTCCTCGGCATAAGCCCTGCACAAGTTAATATTAACCATATCACAAATGTATTAAAAATATCACTTGGTTCTTTCACTCTTCATCTGTTTCAATAAAAGTTCACTAATGTGTATTAGTTTCAATTTTAATGCTTGATCCGCAGACTAAATGAAGTCAGTGCACTGTCTTCTGGGAAATTTCTATTTTTATCAACCTCTCAAATCTGACAATGCCCGGGCTCTTTTCTTATGCTTCTTCAATCAAACTTCTTAAAATATTCATGAGTTCTTTTAATTAAAATACACAAAGGGTGACTGATGAGTGTCTCTGACAGTGATTAAAAAGGACCCGTATATTTAAGTATATATAGCAAATGATTGTTTCAACCAAACAAATTGAACCTTTTACACATTCTTTTGCATACAATCTAATAAATTAAGGCATTAGTTGGGATATTTTCAATTTGCAGATGATTAAAATTAAAACAGTAAACTAAAAAGCCCCTCAAATTTATGATCTCTACCAGACTCTTTTGACATTTTACTGAATTTTAAGATCCCTCCCCTTCCCCAAAATCTAAAATTAAATTCCACACTATTCCTAAAACTGAGGGAACCCGATAATTTCATTCAATGAAGTACTTTATTATTTTTCAGTAAGTTATCTTCTGAGCTAAAAGTGATATTATAGGCTTAAAAGAATATTGTGAATTGTTTAATGTATTTAAGAAATGTCATCATTAAAGAAGTTCAATCAGAAGCATGCTTGTAACACAAAAGAACATCAACTTTCACCCTAGGATGTAAACTTTAGAAAGAAAAAAGAAGATAAACATCATACTTTGTTGTTTAAACTTTTCAATACCTAATTAATACTTAAGCCTATGGTTTTAATTAGAGTACACTAGAATTATTAATTAGGCAGTATTGAGTAAATAAAAATGCTGACAAGTATTTGATGGTATAAAAGAGTGACAAAACAGCCTTTCTTGTCAATTAAAGTTCAGTCATTTGGATGTCTTTCATCAAATTTACACTCCAAAATATTACATGTTCTACCAATATTTTATTAAAGTGAAAAAAAATTATCAGATGCCAGATTTTCAAACATATTCATAATGATAAAACAATGTGTAATTAAGTGGGAGCTCTATTTTTTGTACATAATTTTGTCAAAATCACTTGACTCAAAGTAAGGAAATTAAAACTGTACAATGTCATTACCAAAGCTGGAAAAGCAATTATCTGATTAAAAAATAAATTTCTGAATAAACAATTCTCTTAATCTGTATAAAATGATGTCTCATCTGCATGGAATAATATGTTTGTAAATCTGTATAGAAGACTATGTCTCTAACTCTGCACGGAAGAATGGGTAAATCTATATGGAGAAGTGTGTCTCTAAATCTACATAATGTGCCTTTAAGTCTATATAGAACAATATTTCTCATCTACATATAATAATGTCTGTAAATCTGTATAGAACACTATGTTTGTAAATCTTTATGGAAGAGAGTGCCTCTAAATTTGCAAAGAAATTATGTCAGTAACTGCTTGGAACATTATATCAGTAAACAGCTGCATGGAACATTGTCATAACATTTGCATGGAATGATATGTCTAAATCTGAATGAAATATTTCTGAACTTATGTATAAACATTGTATCTGTAAAATGTGCAAGGAACAATATGTCTCTAAAATATGTAGGAAACGTCTCTAAACATCTGCCTGAATTATTTTTCTGCAGTAAAATAAATTCACCAATGTATGTTGGTTCTACTTATATCAGTATATGTATTTGTTTTATACATAAACGTATGTATAGACAAGAAGAAATATCTTTATCATACTTATATCAGTATTTGTTCTATATAGAAATGCATATATATAATATAGACAAGAGATGAGTGAAAAATTACGAAACAGAGATATATTTATTTTAAGAAGATTATAAAGTAAAAGTACCAGCAGAAGGCACTTATTTACAATTTTAATTATTGATTTTATTACCTTGATGTGGGATATGACATAGATGCCAGGTCCTCGGCATAAGCCCTGCACAAGTTAATATTAACCATATCACAAATGTATTCAAAATATCACTTGGTTCTTTCATTCTTCATCTAATTCCATAAAAGTTCAGTAATGTGTATTGGCTTCATTTTGGTACTTGATCAGCAGGCTAAATGAAGTCAGTGCACTGTCTTCTGGAAAATTTCTATTTTTATCATTCTCTCAAATCTGAGAATGTCGTGGCTCTCTTTTCTGTTTCTTCAATCACGACTTCTTAAAACATTCATGAGTTCTTTTATCAAATCAAAATACACAAAGATGCCTGATGTAGTGATGAGTGTCTCGGAAAGTGATAGAAAAAACCTATATGTTTAAACGTACATAGCAACCGACTGTTTCAAACCAATCAAATCGAACCTCTTATATATATTTTGGGGGATGCAATCTAATAAATCCAGGCCATAAGTTGGATATTTTCAATTTGCAGAGGACCAAAAATTAAAACAGTAACAGGTAAAGCCCCTCAGATTTTAAGATCTTTATCAGACTTTTCTGGCATTTTACTGGCTTTCAAGACTTTTTCCAGCACTGGAAAATCTAAAATTAATTCCACTACCTTTTCTCAGAATCATAAGCCGGTGAGAGAACCCTGTAATTTCATTCACTGAAGTAAATTTAATATTTTTCAATATGTTATCTTCTGAGTTAAATGATGTTATAGGCTTAATAGAATATTGTGAATTGTTTAATGTATTTAAGAAATGTAATTTTTAAAGAAGTTCAATCAGATGCATGCTTGTAACAGTACTAACACAAAAGAACACCACCAACTTTCACCCGAGGGTGTGAACTTTAGAAAGAAAAAAGAAGATAAGTTCATGCTTTGTTGTTTAAACTTTTCAATGCCTAATTAAGCCAAATGGTTTTAATTAGAGCACACTAGATTTTTATGTATTGGGTGAATAAGAATCTGTTGTCAAGTTTTTGATATAATTTACAGAAAATGAATGCCAGAGAAAAATGCATCACCAAGAATTAAAAAAGAAAACAAAAAATTCTCATTTCTAGACAATTTAAAATGAAACGTAAAGGGTTAACCATTAAGAATGAAAAAAAAGGGCTTAATATACTGTAATAATCCTGTACCTAGAATAAAAGATTTAATTGTACAAACTACATTTCGGAGAGATCATTTAGACACAAGGTATCAGAGAGCCTAATGGGAAATCACAATAAACTTAGTAAGACATCATGCATGTCAGGTCATTCAATTCAACATTCCTGTTAATATATACCCCCCCCCCCCCCCCTCTTCCACTCTACCCAACAGGTCATAATGTGTAAAACAAATTGTGGTAATGGTATAAAAGAGTGGCAATAAAAACAGTCTTTTTTGTCAATTAAAGTTCAGTCATTTGGATGTCTTTCATCAAATTTACACTCCAAAATATTATACATGTTCTACCAACATTATATTAAAGTGTTAAAAAAATTATCAGATGCCAGACTTTCAAACTGCATTCATAATGATAAAACAATGTGTAAATAAGTGGTAGCTCTATATTTTGTACATAATTTTGTCAAAATCACTTGACCCTCAGAGGAAGGAGATTAAAACTGTACAATGTCATTATCAAAGCTGGAAAAGCAATTACCTGCATAAAAAGTAAATCTCTGAATAAACAATTCTCTTAATCTGTATAAAACGTTGTCTCATCTGCATGGAATAATATGTCTATAAATCTGGAACACTGCTGCATGAAGCAATGTGTATGGAACAATGTCTCTAAATCTGTATGGAACTCTATGTCTCTAAGTCTGCAAGGAGCAATGTCTCATCTGCATGAAACACTGTCTCTTAATTTGAATGGAGCACTATGTCTCTAAATCTGTATGGAACACTATGTCTCATCTGCATGGAACAACATGTCTGTAAATCTGTATAGAAGACTATGTCTCTAACTCTGCATGGAATAGGTAAATCTGCAAGGAGAAGGCATCTCTAAATCTACATAAAGAAATGTGCCTTTGAATCTATATAGAACACTATGTTTGTAAATCTGTATAGAACACTATGTTTCCTAAATCTTTATGGAAGAGAGTGTCTTTAAATTTGCATAGAAATTATGTCAGTAACTGCTTGGAACATTATATCAGTAAACAACTGCATGGAACATTGTCATAACATTTGCATGGAATGACATGTCTAAATCTGAATGGAACATTATACCAGTAAACATCTGCATGAAACATGTCTCTAAACAAGTGCATGGATTTTGTCTCTAAACATCTGCATAGAACATTAAATCTGTAAATATCTGCCTGAGACAGATATAACAATTTATGGTTTCAATCTGGATGAAACGTTTCTGAACATATGTATAAACAATGTATCTGTAAAATGAGCAAGGAACATTATGTCTCTAAAATATGTAAGAAACGTCTCTAAACATCTGAATTATTTTTTTGCAGTAAAATAAATTCACCAATGTATCTTGGTTCTACTTATATCAGTACATGTATTTGTTTTATCAGAAACGTATGTATAGACAAGAAGAGATATCTTGATCACACTTATATCAGTATTTGTTTTATATAGAAATGTATGTTTGGACGAGAAGAAATATCTTTATCATACTTATATCAGTATTTGTTCTATATAGAAATGCATACATAGACAAGAGATGAGTGAAAAATTACGAAACAGAGATATATTTATTTTAAGAAGATTATAAAGTAAAAGTACCAGTAGACGGCATTTATTTACAATTTTAATTATTGATTTTATTACCTTGATGTGGGATATGACATAGATGCCAGGTCCTCGGCATATACCCTGCACAAGTTAATATTAACCATATCACAAATGTATTCATAATATCACTTGGTTCTTTCATTCTTCCTCTGATTCCATAAAAGTTCAGTAATGTGTAATGGCTTCATTTTTAATGCTTGATCCGCAGGCTAAATGAAGTCAGTGCACTGTCTTCTGGGAAATTTCTATTTTTATCATCCTCTCAAATCTGAGAATATCATGGCTTTCTTTTCTGCTTCTTCAATCATGACTTCTTAAAATATTCATGAGTTCTTTTATCAAATCAAAATACACAAAGGTGCCAGATGAGTGTCTCGGAAAGTGATAAGAAAAAAGACCTATATGTTTAAATGTACATAGCAACCGACTGTTTTAAACTAATCAAATCGAACCTCTTATATATATTTTTTGGGTATGCAATCTAATAAATCCAGGCCATAAGTTGGATATTTTCAATTTGCGGAGGACCAAAAATTAAAACAGTAATATGTAAAGCCCCTCAGATTTTAAGATCTTTATTGGTATAAGATCTTTATCAGACTTTTCTGGCATTTACTGGCTTTCAAGACTTTTTCCAGCACTGGAAAATCTAAAATTAATTCCACTAACTTTTCTCAGAATCCTAGTCGGTGCGAGAACCCTGTAATTTCATTCACTGAAGTAAATTTATTTTTTTCAATATGTTACCTTCTGAGTTAATGATATTATAGGTTTAATAGAATATTGTGAATTGTTTAATGTATCTTGTCAATTAAAGTTCAGTCATTTGGATGTCTTTCATCAATTCTTAAAAAATGTTACCTGAAAACATGGATTTGAATTTTTTTGGCCATGACGCTCCCGATAAAAAAAAATTGACATAACCTTGAGATACTGTTGTCAATTTTATGGATACAATAATAAAGTTCAAAAGAAAAACAATATACTTTAAAAGATGAAACACAAATCTTTATTTTTAAAATGGTTAGTTCAGATTAAATGTGAAGAAAACTGCTCTGCGATAAAGTTTAGTAAATTTGCATGTGAAAGTGCATTTGTCCCTAGTAAAGCAGCGACATTCAGACTATCTACTCTAAATCTTCATTGAGCAATATGTCTGTAAATCACTATAGAACACTATTTCTCATCTGCTTGGAACACTGTCCCTAAATCTGCATGGAGCAATACTGTCTCTTAATATGTATGGAACAATATGTCTCTAAATTTTCATGAAGCAGTGTGTCTAAATTTGCATGGAAATTATGTCAGTAACTGCCTGGAACATTATATCTGTAAACATCTGCATGGAACATTATGTCTCAACACTCCATGAAACATGTCTCTAAACAACTGCATAGATTATGTCTCTAAACACAGACCTGCCTACCCCCCTCTTCAGCAGATCATTAAGATCAATGTTCCCAAACCAGCAGATTTATATGAAAACAGAAGATTCTATGTGGAAGCTGATATTTTAATAGAAATACCAATAATACTAAATAAATGCATTATAACAACAAATAATGTTAATATTTGTAAAGCACAACATGGTAGTCTACTCTCCATCCCAATGTTTTATTTTAGACTAATTTTTGTAAAGCACGAGTGTTAGACAGTTTTATTTAGAAATGCATTGGCCAAGGTATGAGCCATTTAAGTATTGCATCATGATCTTCACTTTTACAGGAATACAGGAAAGTTTAGTCCTTATACCTACACTCTAAATGTCTGTATGAAATATTTTCCTCTCTTCACATACAGCAATAAAAAACATTCACAGATGTATCTTGGTTCTACTTATATCAGTACTTGTTACATTGTTATATACAGAAATGTATGTATAGACAAGAAGAGATGTGGAGTAAAAATTACGAAACAGAGATATATTTATTTTAAGCAGATTATAAAGTAATAGTACCAGCAGAAGTCATCTATTTACTATTTTAATTATTGATTTTATTACCTTGATTCGGGATATGACATAGATGCCAGGTCCTCGGCATAAGCCCTGCACAAGTTAATATTAACCATATCACAAATGTATTCAAAATATCACTTGGTTCTTTCATTCTTCCTCTGGTTCCATACAAGTTCAGTAAAGTGTACTGGCTTCATTTTTAATGCTTGATCCACAGGCTAAATGAAGTCAGTGCAATGTCTTCTGGGAAATTTCTATTTTTATAAACCTCTGAAATCTGAAAATGTCAGGACACTCTTTTTTTGCTTCTTCTATCATGACTTCTTAAAATATGCATGAGTTCTTTTATCAAGTTAAAATACAAAAGTGGTGTCTGTAACATGAGTGTCTAAAAATTGCAAATAGTATTCATGCATCATATTACAGTTTTGAAAATATTTTTTTTCTAGCAATTGACTTATCAGTATAAAATCACCTAACAACAGTCAACAAGCCATTCTAATATCTACAAACATATTTTGAGCAAAATTATGGTCAAAATAATTTATCCCTATAATTTATTTTAAATTTATCCCCAACACCCTGCCAGAATAATTACTATTCAATATAATCAACATGAAGCCAAAGCAATCAAATTACACATACAGTTCAGCGGCAAAGTTCTTTCACAACTCAATATTCTAGTATATATGTCAAGCAAATATAATTATCTATAATGTTATTCATATTTGACAGTTGTTATTGCTATAAAACTGTGTTGCCAATAACAATTACTTATATAAACATACAATTATAGTAAATTATTTTATGACACAATATGTATCCAAAATGCATTTCTGTCAATTTCACTATATCATATTTTAATAAATAAACAAACTGTTAAAATAAATGAATATCAAAGGAATTTTGTGACTGCATGCATATGCTCTTAACACATACCATAATTTTTCTAAAGACTATAACAGGCACACCAGAGAAGTAAATAAATAAACATGCCAAATTTAACGAAAATAGACAACAGAGATTTGCACTGCACTGGTACCTTCTTTTTTAACATCACTCAAACATTTAAATGAAATACCACTACTAAATCCTCCTAATTCACAAAAAGAATAAATAAACAAAATATATTGATGAAATGGAATAGTTGCAAAATTAATCAAACAAATTGTAAACCTTCAAGGTATTTGTAAATAAATTCCCACAAAACTACTACTGATAGAAATTAAAAATAAATATAATAAATTTACATCCTTACCTTCTGCGTGCATAGTAATCATAATAGGCATCTCTGAAAGATACAGAAAATGAAAAGAAAGATGACAGTAATTATAATTTTTCCATTCTTGAAATATTTAGTTTCATGTTTTTAGGGCCAACAAGTTATTTCCCCCCCACCCTCCACTGGATGCTTTCTTAAAAAAATTACATTTTACTAGCATTTATAATTAAAATAATGTGAATCTTTAATACTTTTCAATTCCTTTTTCTTCTCTAATCTTAACAAAGTGGTTTAAGATTTTCTTCAGAAAATATTTTTTTAAAATTGCTTACATTCTTCTATTTAAAAAAATAATTAAAATATTAAATATATGACTATAAACTAAACACTTATGTTTTCTACATAATATCCCCATGCTTCAATACCTTAAAGTACTTTAGTTAAATTAGTATCAACTGGAAATGTCTTGCCTTAATAGAATACTTCAATAAAAGTAGTTATATTAGTATCAACTGGGAGTGACGTCTAACTCTCAATTCTCATTAGAATACTTTAATATCATTAGTTATATTAGTATTAATAAGTAGTGACATCTTGTCAGAAGGGCTCTGCATTAGTGCTATTATTAGATTACAGTAATATGACTGCTGTCTTTGCAGAAGAATGCAATATATAAAACCATAAGCCAGAAGGGCTCTGCATTACTGCTATTTTAAGATTAAAGTAATGGATTGCTGGAATCTACAAAGTAGTGCAATATATAAAACAGTAAGCAAAAAGGCTCTTTACTACTGCTATTTTTAGATAGAAGTAAAGGATTGCTGGCATCTGCAAAAGTATGAGATGGTTAATAAGCAAAACTTTCTACTCTTATTGGGAAACATAAATTCATCTAGCAAATCATTAATTAGTTCTTGTTAACCTGGCAGCGAGTCGTTCATAGTAGTCTGCAGCAGGAGGTCCTGGTCGGCCATAAGGGTCCCGTTCAGGAAAGTATGGATCACGGTAAGGAGGAAATGGTCTTCTGTCATAAGCATAGTATGGATGATATCGGTCATAAGCAGCAGGCATATAGCGACCCCTAAAGTATGGATCATCGTATGGGTCTATATCTCTTCCTTGTGCAAAACCAGGACCAGCACCAGCACCAGCACCACCACCACCACCACCACCACCACCACCTCCTCCTCCACGACTACCTCGTCCCCTTCCTCGTCCTCTGCAAACAAAACATATTAGATAATCATACATTTATTGGAATTTTTTTTCAAAGATTAAAAATAAGTATGAACTTCAAATCTAATATTTGAAATGATCTAAAATGATCTGAAATTAAATTCAGGACCATATGGATACAATGTTCTTATAAGCTGAAAGACAACTACAAAAGAAATTACTCAATATATTATTATAGTCATTGTAATTACTCTTTGTTTGAATGACTTACATCAAGCAAACTAATGTATCATAAACAATAACAACAAACAACATGAATTAAATATATTTTAGCTTTCTTTCACATTTATGAGCACCACCACAAAATGAATTGTTTAGTATCTGACTTCAATTCCTGCAATCAGGGTTAACTAAATGTCGATTATGAAATTCAATAGATTTGGAAAGTTTAACATTATCTTGTAAAAAATTGTAATATTCTGGCTAAGCATAACTTAATTTGTGTGCATTTCATTGGATGACTAATTAATTATCTAATGAAGTCTAGTCTAAATATGGTGAAGACCTAAAAGAAATGTATAAGGACAGGTATTCTGTTGCCAGTTCAATTTTTGTTGAGACTATTCAAGTGACATCTGATGCCATGTCTATATTGGTAGATAAAATGCCACACTAGACCCTCATGACAACGAATATGGGATTACAGTGGATAAATTATGTCCAATGTTGATTTAGATATTAAAAATACCATGAATATCAAATTATTTATCAATTCTAAAGGTTATTCATTCCTTTTCTGCATTGGTTTAGTGTTACATTGTAAATCTGATCATTTATATTATCTTCTATCTCTAATACGTAATAGGTATACTCACATTTTATTACAATGTGCATTTGCATTTTTCCGTAAATATTTTAAATCTTCAAAACAAAAATAGTTTAAAATAGTATAACACTGGAATATATTTACTTGTGTCATAATGTCTTTCTGGGCCAAATATGGTGCTTCTATGATTGTGGTTGCTAAGGAAAATTATGTTTTGATTGTAGCTGACTGTTTTCAGACTTTTACTCAAATTGAAACCAATTGTTCAGTGATTACCAGTTCAATTTTCTTATAACTTGCATCAATTATAAGTGTTTGTCTTCAGGTTTCTGCTGATATCAATATCTCACATTGTGTCTTACACCTGACTTGCAACTTATTTGTAATGGCAGGTCAATGCTATTTAGTCTGAAATGGAACAATGAAATGATTTTCTACTTCTGAAGAAATAAGTATACAAACCCTGCTGTAGGACAGTCTCTGGACCTAAATTAGAAAAATAAAAACAATAGAAGCAGATTTATATTTGTGCAAGAATAGATTTAAAAGTTTGATAAAACCAATGAAATTAGAATGTGTATTTGTATAACTATAAGCATAGATTTAGAAACTCGATAAGAATCAATGAAAGTAGGTTTTATATTTGTACAAGCATACATTTAAAAGCTTTCTTTTGCTGTATTATATAACCCATAATTTGGAATTACTGAATGGTATTTTTAGAGAAGAAGATATATTAGACACTGAAACTACAATGATTTAAACCCACACATAAAATTTTTAAATTGGATTACAGCTTCAGCGCTCAGAAAGAAGTGCCACACACCACACATACTGGAAAAGACAAATATGGGATGCCAAGGAGATATATAAAAGTTTGGATGTTTATTGAAAATCTCAGTTTCAGTAACTAACTGCAATCATTCAATAATCTGTATAAGAATACCTCATAATAAGTGCACGTTTGGGATATTATTTTAGAATAACTTGGCATATCATAAATTCACACGCTGCAAATAATTTTTCCATAAGAATAGTGTTGAGGTAGGGCGGTGAATACATGAAGGATAAAAACACTTCTTTTTGTTCAAAATGCTAGAAATAAAGCAGGAATGTGTTTATGAAAGCATTAAAAAAAAAATTATAATGATGTGTAATAGTGAAAAGTGATTCAGCTAAACCATCAAAATCCCAATAAATGCAATTAATTCAACAAATGTTTCTGAAAAAATTAGAAAAAATTATTCTGACTTACAAGGGCAAGCCAATAAAATGAATGACAACAGAATTGAGCAAATAAAAGCTGGAACATGCAGACAAAAATCAGATTTAATCTTCCAGCTAACTAACGATTTTATTTACTTGAGGAGCACATATCCCGTTTCAATCATTGCAGTCTTACTTAGTTAACACTCAAAAGATGCAGAAAATTGAGCAAATTATTAATTATTTTAAATTTTTGCATCATAGCCCATCATATCCAGATTGGAGAGAGTGTAAGGTAAAGAACTTTGAAATCTTCCAAGGGCTAGTCCGGTACACGTAGATATTATGATATTTAGTGATTTACAGGCAATCTTTGATGACCTGTCATTTAATTAAAACTATATTCTAAAACACATAACATGCACACAATAAAAAGTAATATTAATTCAAGTATGCACAAAAGTGCTATAGTTTCAAAGCAAGCAAGCATGTATTTCATTGCAATGACATTTTGTGACTATACATTATGCAATAATAATATTCTTAACATATATGTCCTTATATTTTTAAAGTCCCCCATATCAGAACTAAAATCTTTCAGACATCTCAAGACAGAATATGACCCCGGTTTAAGGGGAAAAGGCGTAAAGTCAAAATCTAAAAAAATGGAAATATTCTGTAGCTACGCTGCGGCTGAAACTAAAGATTAAATATTTTTTTAAAAATAAGAAAAAGTTATGCCAGATAACTGATAATTTACAAATATATTTTTATTCTTGAAGAGATGGGGTGTGTGGATAGAGGAGAAAGCCTTAAGTTTCAATGCATAATGTTAACATCTGCAGCAAACTGATTGACAGTGAAGAAAAATTTCCAAAAGTAGATTCTCCATAGACATAAATGAGATTCAACTCATATAACAGGCACACAGTGAAGCTTTTTAAATTTTAAAGCAATAAGATATATTCAATGCTTTCACAAATTAATATACTGTAATAACCAGTGATAAACAGAATATAAACTGAAACTAAAAGCAATTTGCCCTCACCAGTGTCCATCTTTGCCACATCGATAACACTCTGTCATACTGCCCATGCCAGGCTTGTGACGGACTTTACTATGGGATGCCTGAAATCAAACCTCAAATGAATTTGCAATCAAAGTCTACAAGATACAAAGTAAGATGCACAGGTTACTCTATCATTATAACCATATTATTTACTGAATTTATGGAATGTAACTGATAGTGACAATAAATGAACATGATTATGTTTAAAATTAAAGAAACTGCTTTTTATCAAACTCTTGATTATCTACATGCCCAATATCTGCATACATTTTGGACCAAGTGCAAAAAAGTTGAGTGGAACGCATTTTCTTCTCAGACATGAATATGTCATACAAACTTTTCATTTGTTGGTGGTTATCTCAATAGATATGCCAATATCATTAAATAGTGCAAAACAATTGAATTAGTACAGAAAGAGAAAATAATGCTAGTTCCTGTTTTTCAATGACAGGATAAGATGATCACCATTTCTATAAATGATGATGGCAAAATGTTACGACAATTTTGTCAGTTATGATCGATGCAGAATTTTTATGTGATGAAGCTAAGGTCACAGAATATTATATTATTAATATTACTACACATTACTCTAGATTTCTATTGAAACAACAAACAGTAGCAGATTTAAGATAAATACCCTTTTATATTTGCTTGGCACATTTTTCTAGTCATCAAAACTGCCAGGTATATGAACAGATTAGTTTTTACTTCAGTCACTACACAAAATTATGCTCAGAAAAATTTTCTTTCATATTCATCTTAGAGCAATGTTGCAATGGTAACCATAGCATCATATGATCGATCAGTTGCGAAACTGTTCTCAAAGCAAGCATGGTGTAGAATGTTGGTCACAAGGATTGCAGACAAAGAGTAGAAATAATGAGTTCCATTGATAAAATGTTAGTATTCTTCACAATGAAATTTTTTCAGTAAAGGGGAAGTAACTTACACATACACATAGCATGACTATAAAAGAGTTTATAAAACTTTACATGAAAAAATATCTTACCTCTACTTTTATTGTCATACCATCAAACTCTGACTCATTTAGTTCTGAAACAGCTTTTTTGGCATCATCTTCATTTTCAAAATGCTGTGACAATAAAAATTAGAACATTGTCTATGAGGATGCTAAAAATATTCTTTGTAATTATACTTAAAATATAATTAAAATCTTAACAGATATATTGGATATTCAGATCACTGATATTTTATAATAAAGGACTGTCGGTGGTTCTTACCCTAGACAGCACCTATGGATATTATTAGTGCTCTCTATATTATTAATTTGCTGTACTTCAAAAAATGATAATATTGATAATATTTTTTTTTATAGTTATATTTAGCAGGGATAAAGATGCACTTAGTTTTGCAGCTACCAATCTAGTCATTAGCTTTATTTTTCTGTAAATTATTAACTGAGAATAAAATGACTATTTGATTTCAGAGGCTGTACCTAAGGCTGCTAACACCATATGAGAATATGCTCTGAGAACCAATGATAAAACACGAGCCATTAAATGATTAATATTAGGTTACATACATACAGAATTATATTTCTTGTGCACAAAAAAATATAAATACAAATGCAATATTATATGTAGAAGCCATTAATTAAAAAAAATGTTTACTTATGAATCAGATGAAAAATACTAATTACTATATTTCACTTAATATTATTTTTGTAATTTTCACTGAAAAATAGCATATGAAATGAGGCAAATCTGGTTGTATTAAAAGTCCCCCCCCCCCCATACACACAAACTGTACAGTGCACTATAAGCAGTTTCAAATAACAAATTCAATCGAGGCACTGCAGATGTGCAGTCACCAGAAATTTTGAGTTTTCTAAGCTAACACTTTTCACTATCTGTCATTTGTAAGGCACTTCCTTCCTGTTATATTACTGAATGCCTAAAGCAGGCGGTCTCTGAATGGAAATTTACTTATATCAATTTTATAACTTTTATTTTAATAATATTCTCAGTAAAAATATAAATAGTTACTACACATATATTATTCTTTACAAAATTTAATTAACAACAAAACAAAGAACAAAATGAAACCATAACAATACATTAAAGACACATTTTTGCAGCTCGTACACTGACGGGAAAAAAATTATCAGTACTAAACCAATAGAAGGGGTTAATGTTCTGCTGCAGAAGAAAGCTGAATGATAAAAATTAAATATTTTATAAAGAAATCAGACACAGCTAAAAATTTTGAAAAGAAACTTTAGTCAGACATTTTCTTTCTTCCTTGTATGCTGAATAACAGAAGAGGGGGAAAAAAGTCTAACATGAAATCAGCTATCCCATTCATAAAATGACAGAGCAGACTGAAAATGTGCCTGCCTTCAACTTGGACAGGACCACTGCTCTTTTACTAGTTTTAGGTTTGAATGTTGGATAAACTGATGAATTCAGTTAAGCTAAATTTTATTGCAATTTCTAATACCAAATTACCATATTTATTATAAATTTTTACAATAAAAACTCAAACTACTTCCCAATTTCATCGCTGTAAATATCTAGATGATAACCATTGAATATGATGGGAAATAAAAATGTGGATCACAATTACCCAACTTCTCTGCAAGATAGAAAATCCACAAATCAACAAACACAAAACCATAATACTTTTAATAGTTCAACATGATCCTCAGTCATTTTTCTCACTGGTCTTTTTACAAGCAAGATTCTAAGATGTTGTTTTGGCGGCAAAATGGGAATATGTAGTTTTATGATTTTGTAGAGGGACTGGTGCAGATGAGTTTGAGAAAATACCAGGAATAGCAATGAAAGGATTGTAAAAGTTAACCCCCCCCCCAAAAAAAAAAAAATAAAATTTGTAGTTAATCATATACTGATTAAACAAAATGAAGAAAAGTTATGGCTTATAAAAGCATTAGAAACAAGCTCTATAGCATAAATCTTCCAAACATACCACAAATCCATAATTTTTGATCACATCCAATTCTGACACTGGGCCAATTTCTTCAAACAACTGCCGAAGCCTATCTTGGTCACATTCATCAGGCAAATTTCCAACAAAAACTTTATGTGATGGGAGTTTCTGTTTTTTAAAAAAAAAAAAAAAAAAAGTGGAAAAAATACTACATTAGTCAACTAAAGTAAAAATTATGTGCAAGTGCCATAGTCTTACTAACCTATGACATTTTACAGAAAGAGAAAGTCTTCCAGAAACTTAACAATACTGTCAAAAATGCATGAAAATGCATTTTACAGAAAGTCTGCTTACAAAAACTTAACACTTATGTCAAGAATGTATGATTGTACCCTGTACCCTCACCTGTGACATTTTACAGAAAGCCTACTTATAATGTTATATAAACTTGACAATACTGTCAGAATGTACGATAGTATTCTCACTTGTGACACTTTACAGAAAGCCTGCTTAGCATAAACATGATGTATATATATAAAATTTATTAAGTTAATTATTAAATATTAAAATAATATATATATATTTAAGAGAAATATTGCTTATATAAACTTAACAATACTGTCGAGAATGTATCTTAGAAGTTCTATTTGTAAATATTGCTAAAGATGAAATAACATGTAAAGTAATGAAATGAGTTGCAACATTTATATCACACTGCACTTTATATAAATTTACTACTTTAGTCAATATTTACAAAGCTCAATTTTTTTAAAAATCAACACATTATACATATGTGCAAAATTACACAAAACAAGTTTAAAATTGGAAAATAACTGCACAATTGCAGAGCGGAAAGGTAAATTTTATAAATGAATACTGAGGTTGTCAGACACTTAAGTTAAATGCTGAATCTCTAAAGTATTGCCCCATATAAGATTCTAATAAAAAATCTACCTTTTTACTGTTTGGTTATTTAGTTCAAAGTCTAATACATGAGAAGTTAAGCAAGGTCTGACAAATAAGTATAAATATTAATAATATGACTAGTGTTCAACCCTATAAAAACTTTAAGTGCTTTATATTTTTGATATATCAAATACATAAGGTCTTAATACAAACTCCTTATACAAGTTATAGTAAACATAAAAACAAAACTAATTATAATAAACACATATGGAAACTAAAGTTACTGTAGGAAACTAACACACAACATATAGATATATACTTGTATTTATAAAAGAACAAAATGTAAAGTTTGAACAGTATAAATTATTTTATTAAATTTATTTATTATTTATTTATTAGTTCATATTATAAGAATTTTTTTGTTGAAACAAGACTGCAAAATTTTCACTCCCTTACCCAAACTCCCAATCTTCATTAGATAACTGATCTGAATCTATATGACTTTAACTTGTTTAAGTATATTATTTTCACATTGGAATCAGTTATTTTAATTCACAACATATATTTCATTAATTTACATTTATTAACATTACAATAGTTAAATAATTTTGCAATTCAATCTCACTAAAGGTAAAAGTAACAAGTCATAATTCATAACATCATTATTGTAAACATAATTTTATATAATCTACTTCTTATTCTTATTAAACATGCTTAAACAAATTTAATTGCATAAAACATTTCAAATACTGTGTAGTTTAATTTTAAAAAAAAAGATTCCTAGAATTTGAGAAAATGAAATAGTAAAATACTTTGTATATTCAAATGAAAGTAGATAATATGATCCAGTTATTTATTATATATGGGACAAACTCATTACTATGACATTGACAATAGTAATTCCTGCAATAAGAATACATTTTATATAGGTCTAGGCCTATCATACATATACAAGAATTTCAATATTTAATTTTGTACATATATTCTCCTCTTCTTTAAGATATCATGATTATGATATGACCATAATACACTTAATAATAAAGATCATCCATAATATTAAAAACCCATTCTCAATCATTCTGACACTAGTGACAGGGAAATAAAGAAATTCAGTCCTTAAATACTTTAATGAGAAGCTATCAATTTTATTTGTTTAACATCAGAATGCAGTAGAAGTGCTTAGGCTAGGAGTATTTTGTTTGAAATCAAGCATTTTATTTCAAAATACTATTTTGAGATGTATTTAAGTACTGACTAATAACAAGTAATAGGCCTATATTTTTTCTGCTTAAGTGGGGTGGGTGGTGGGTATAGAGATTTAAAAAAATAGGGTAACTAATTAAAATTAATATTTATAAAAATATTTTTAATTTCTTTATATTATAGTACTAGTAATACTAATAGTAGCCTGCATCGTGCACAGATTATTTCGATACTAAAAGACTAGTATTAGTAAGGTAAAATATGTCAAGACAGTGATTGTATGTATTCTTATGTTGCGCAGTTTAACAGAACAAGTCCCGGTTTTAAAATTAAAAAAAAAAAATGTCCGGGTTGGGTAAATTCTGAATGTTACATGTCCGGCTGACAGACAAAACCCCACAACAGAGTTCAACCCTTTGCCAGTACGACACTACATTTACTTAGGTCGCATGCAATTAAGAGATATTCTATTTCAAATCTTGGGTTTTATACAATAATTAGTCTTAAATTTAAAAGAAATAGCATTAACTTAATAAGATACATTTCTACTAATCACTAATAAATGTTTTTCTGTCATTCAGTATAGTGTTACCAAAGTACAACCTTGTAATAACTACTAAACTTTAATTAGGACAAGCAATCAACTTTCGAGTACTAAAACAAGTCGAATGTATACAAACCCATTCAGTTTTACTTAATATTGCATTATATTATAAATCGAAAGTATAAAATAGTGAATTTTCTCAAATAAAGGCAGTGCGCTTATATCTAATATCTACTAATACTACTAATCTAGTTTGTGAATTTAGGACGTCACGAAGACTACGACTTAAGTACTACTTCAGTAAAATACTATTGATTACGAAGAGGAAAACGGTGCCGTATCCAAAATTCTTTTTCAAAATATATAGCTTTATTGGTTTAAAGCAATATCAATTTATTAATAAATAATATTATTAAACATACACTCATTTTCAGTAGACAGTTCTCTTCGGAATGGATTCGAAATTACTTTCCTCACCATCAGAATAACGCCACGCACCAAGAACAATAACTCTACGAAGCACGAACAAATCACGAGGAAAAAGGAAAAACCTCATATTTTAAATTTATTTTAAAGAAAATGAACATATTACTATATCAGTCAGTTTTATTTTAAATGTTATTGGTTATCCATATTATATTTATTTCATTCCTGTTTTATTATTGTTTAATTTATATTAATAGTTCCCGATAAATTTCCGATCCAACGTGAAGAGGGCGCTTTTGATAATTTTTTGGCTGACGCGTGAGGACGGAGAAGCGGTCGCGTTGTGAAACTAGCGTGTAAAAGCGCGACATCAAAATGGGAAGCGTGAGTGTATCTGTTCTTAGAATGTGCTCTGGTTAGAGAAACGTTCAGACATTCTAATCTGTGTTTGTAGAGTTGTCAGAAACGGTGGCAGTTTCATGTTCGCGTCGATGTATTGTGCACCGGTTTCGACGACCCGCTGCCAAACGATAAAAAAAAAAAAAAGTTCCTATGCTAATTTACTGATTGAATGAAAACGAAAGTTTAAAAAGAAAAATATTACGAAATTTTGCACTAAAACGAAAATATGAACATTTCAGTTTCCATGTGTGTCAAGTCAAATGAAAGATTTTTTTTTTTTTGAAGCTCATTTCCCGCCTTGCCATTTTCAGTCATTTAGTCCTACTGCAACAGACTCAATGATTGGTCAAAATATTCTCAAGATGGTTAGCTGTTGTAATCATTTATCTAGCTTACGTTATAAACTTTCAGTAATAATACTAGTATGTTGAATGCTAATTGTCAGCACGGCTACTACTACTACTATGCCATCTCCTGATTCAGTAGTGCAGTGAACAGTACTATTTAGCAAGTTGATATAAGCATTAAAAAAAATTGCATGTACACAAACATAGGGTATGGTATAGTTACCAAAGTGTGACAAAATAAAATATGCACTAAAACCAGATTTCCTGAAACTGCTAATCAGAGGATTTCTTCAGTTCACAGAAATAGTTTAAAAGCAAGCATTTACTACATCATTTATTAGTTTTTGCTATGTAAAAGAAACTTTAAAAGTCTGAATAAATATGTGTATAGCCTTGTTTCGACTGGTGACCCATCAACATTTTCATTCTCTTAGAAGTTAAATTAAGATAAGTAATGCGAATAATCCACATTGTTTAGAAGAATGAAATTTCAAAAAGCACTATTAAAAAAGTATTATACTTTACTATAAACAATGCAACCCTTTACAATTGGAATACATAATAGTTTAATTACGGCTGTGTTGAAATAAATTCAACTTTAAAACATTCTAAGCTGGGCAGTTGTCTATCAAATTTAATATTCAACAATCAATTTGACTTGATAGAAGTGGTACTTAAGTTTACATGCTGCTGATACATACAATATAATATATATAAGTTGAGAACCCACTGTTTGATTTAAATGCTGGTTAACTGAAATTTACATATTTTTATGTTTAATATGTGTAAAACTGATGAAAGGGTCAGTCACAGATTAAATACATCTTAATATATTATGTACTTGAAAAAAAATGGTTGAAAAGCAGAAATAAAAATTTGTGATTTATTGAAATCAGAAAAAAAACAAAAATTTAGATTGTTTTAGTTTGTCATCCTGATCCATTTAACCATCCAGGTCAGGTTTGCTTCAGCCTATATTAAGAAATAGTAATTGTTTTATTTGATTTGGCAGTTAACATGAAAATTTAACTGCATGGAAGATCATACTGTTTATTTTCTTTATTAATATTCATCAGTATTATTCTTAGTAAAAATCAGAACATATCCTTGAACTGACCATTTATATAAAAAGCTGAGCAATTTCATTCACATTTAAATGTGAATGGTATAATATTGTGTGCAATATTTTGCAAATATATGATGTATATTTGTGAGTAAATTATGGTTTTGTGCAAAGTAAAAATCATAGGCTTTACCCCAGGCTGTATAATATTGAGATTTATTTTTAAATAGTTCATAGTTAAAAGTATAACTGCTAGTTACAGAGGTGGCATAAAAACAAAGTAAATAATGATAGACTCTCGCTTTATGATAGGCTCACTATACAACAAATCACTTTACGATACGATGAACTCACCATAATAAAATACGGTTCACAGTATGATAAAGCATGCATCTTGCTTTGGATTTACTATTACCATAGAAAGCAATATATTGTTGGGTTCACATTACTATATTTTCCTCAATAACGATGGTGTCTCTTGAACAGATTAATATAAAAGTGGGGGTCAGAGTATGTTCCAATTAATTTTATACTCACAGCTGCAATTGTTTGATGCTTAGAATATCTATATGTTTAAGTAGATTTCAAATATTACTTTTTGTAAGGCTTTTATTTTTTACATTCTTATATAAGCTGTTGAAAAGTAAAATTGAGGTCCCCACAAGTGTATACTAAAAACGCACAGTTCATGAATGTAGTAAGTAGTCACACAGTAAGATTTGCATGTATTAATTAATAGATTTTATTGAAAATTTTTATGTGACAATTGCAGTTAGTATATTTGTTCATGAACACGCTCAGAACACACTATTTATTGATTGATTTAAATAGCCAAACAGTTTAACTCTATATTTTAATGAATTAATTTTATATATTCCTTTTAGCTAATGCAAAGCTTATAAACTAGCAAAAATGTTTTGGAATAGCATAATAATTATATTTGTTATATTGACTTTTTTGTGTGATTAGTCCTAATTTAATGGAATGAATAAATATATTTTAGACATGACAGTCTCCAGAGTGGAATGAATTGATATTTTGAGGTTAAACTATTATGTTTACTAATATGAAGATTAGAATGGCATAAAATAATTTTACTAAAATGGTTACTACTAATGCTATGCAATTTTTCTTTTTATTCAATGCCGGTATTTTATGTTTACTAGTAAATTTGTAAATTATTTGTTAATTTACTGTATCACATTAGACAAAAGTAATTTATGAAAGAATGTATATATATTCACTGAAAATTAAATAATTGACTAGCAGATAGTGGTTAACTATATATAGATTTATGTCAAAGTATCATGAATAACTTTGTCAAAATAATTTGGTTTGATTGTACAAACTGAATAATTAATACTTCCGAGGAATATACTGATTATTATAATATAATATGATCATTTTCATATATATATATATATCTTATCTACATACATTTAAGGCCTCTGTCTTCACTTGCGTAAATGTTGGTTTTCAGAATATGATGCTTATAGTAAACTTGTATTGGCTTTGCTTGTGTAAATGTCCGCAGAATATAGACTGTTAATGTAAAAAGGTTGATCTATGTGCTGCTTTGTATACAATATTGTGAGTCTTGTCATTCGGGTTGCAAAGAAAAGATTGTCTTGTTGCTGACTCTGGAGCTCGCAACATATAGCTGTCCATTTGAGAAGCCTGAGACTGAAATTAAGGTTTGATATCTTTCAGGCAGGCATTGAAAAATAAGAGCTAACTACACAGCATAATGCAACCCATCAAAATCCAAAACAAAATATTTGCTACTGCCTAAAATCTAATAACCCAGAATGAGAAATGTAATTTGAGTGAAACATGAATCTGCATTGTAATTTGTATGGAGGTCACAGCGATGTATTAGTCAAGGCCTGCATGCATGCACTTTTAATTGAAAATATTTTAGCTTTAGGGCAAGTCCCTTATAGGATAGCGTAAGGTTATATAGCTGATCTTGATATATTCTAGGGCACTAAAGGTATACAATGGAAAAAGTCCAATGAAAATCTGATCAGTACTTTTTTTTCTTAAAAGTCCACACAAACCTACAATATAAAAATGTTATAAGTATAGATTTGCCAACATTAAATATAAGCATCCTTTACACTGTTATTTTTTTTTTTAAAAAACTGTCTCCCTCAGTGCTTTAAAATAATGCAGACTCATAAGTTATAACTTATATATATTATTTTGCATAATTTATAATGATATTTTTAAACATAAACATGATTATCTAAATTTAGCTTTAGTTATTTGTAAATACTAGTTGTTGACCAGCAACTTGTAAATTTTAAGAGCTCTGCACAATTTTGTTGACAATTTATCAATAACTGAAACACCTTTACTGCCCTTTTAAAAACATTTATATAGAGTGTCATTTATGGATTACCTGTCTAAAATATCTTCAATATTAAAAAATATCTGACAAAAAGGGCATATTGCTAAATGATAGTTTTTGAATTGATTACTAAATTAAGTTATTTAATTTTACTCTTTTTTAATCAGACTTAAAATAGAACTTGGATAAATAATAAATACCTTTAAATTTTGATGTAAAACAAACCCACTCATAAAAAACATTAAGGATGAAGTAAAAAATAAATAATACTTAAATTCAATTTATGTGATAAAAATTGATAACTGGTAAATTTACATAAATTACAAGAGACATTTTAACAGTATCAACAAGGTTCATCTCTCAAACCAAACAAGAATTGTCTGAAATGACAGCAAGAAAATGGTATGAGGACCAGTGTAAATATTAAATGAACTTTTACTAGACTGTTCCCCAAAAAAACATTTTAAAAAATATTTTTAAATCTTACAGAAAGCTGTGCCCACAAAGCTGTACATTGGAAATCTGCCAGATCTGTGCCGAAAAGAAGAACTCCAGGCCAAATTTGAGAAATACGGCAATGTTGTGGAGTTTGATATTGTCAAGAATTATGGTTTTGCGGTTTGTAATTCTAAACCCCTTTGTACATGTATTTAAAATATTTGTTGTTGTTGCCAGTATATTGACTTAGACGTTTATATTAATTTAAAGCAATAAAAAGGTACAGAATCAATGAGTTAACTCCAGATTAAGCATGCAAATTTGTTTAAAAGAGACTACTAATGCTATTAATCAGTTTATAATGTCTAATATAAATACATGTGTATACAAATCTCAAAACAGTCACCTTCAGTTCTTACTAATGTCCATCATCAGATCTATAGTAATACAAGTTTTCTGCAAATGAGGTGTTCAGTCTAACAATCCAAAACTATGGTAAGGTGTAGCAGAAAATTCTAGCTATTGAGGTGGGTTTTTGAGCCCATGATATCTTAAAATCAAATCTAGTATTTAGAACTTCACTCAAATTCTCCAAGTTATCTGCGCAGAATGCTACTAGTACAACTACAAGTAATCGGAAATGGTACTAGTGAAACAACTAGCAATTGCCACTTTTCACTGAGCCGAGGCTTCAGATAGCAGTAAATTCTTTTTACATCTTACATTTAAAATGCATTCTTATTTTATCCAGTGGCACTTTTTGGGGGGCACTTTTTCTATTCAGTACATTACAACTCTTTATTTAGCAGTTCACTTTTGAGATAATTATGAGTACATGTTATCATTGCTCAGTTTTGTATCCTTGACTTGAAGGTAGTTAATTGTGGCCAGGTAATATTTTGTATCTGCTTATTTCTTGCACTGTAGCATTCTTGAAGGTTTACAGATACGTCCAATAAATAGATGAGTGATGTGTGTAGAATTGTAATTGGCATTTTTCTCAGTCATATTTAAATGAAGGACAGGCTTTCAACATAATACAGAAGTACTGTGCAATCTTCATAAATCAAAGTTAATTTGTCTGTAAGTCCATGATTCTATGAGCATTATTAGTCAGCATTTTTCATACAATGTATCTACAAGTCCACAATGTAAGTCCATGATGCTATAGGCATTATTAGGCAGTATTTTTCATAAGATGTATCCACAAATTAATGATTTAGAGAATAATTTGCAAGGGCATTACCTTTCAACATATAGGCACATTAAGATGTTCTGAAAATCATTATTCACAAAATTGGTTTTGTACTCAAACTAATATTTAAAATATTTCTATTCTTAGCTACATTATCTCAGCTGAGACCAAATGTAACAGACAATTTACAACAATAAATGCAGTGTATTGCATATTATATATTAGATGTCACAATCTTTCATGTCAAGTCTTTTTGAAATACATATTAATGTTTGTTATTTGTTTCAAGGTCTCTTGACTTGATGAATATTATAATTGAAATTCTAAAATGTATTTTTTTCTATTTAACTCTATGGGCCAAGCTCAATGCAAGATATTTTAGATTTTCTCCATCCCTTCATATATTTTTGGATTGTCTGATGAAGTTTAAAATTTTATTTTCTAAAGAAAAGCACTAAATTATTGTATCTGTACATTGTGTAAGATTTCATTCTCAAAGTATGTTTGATGTCAAGAAATAATAGAAAATCATTCATACCCCACTAACTGAGGTCATAGGATTTTTCTGAATGAAGGTTTTCTTATTATTTGTGACATGGAGTTTGGGTAATTGATACTCTGTCCTTTATGAATTATCTGAAGATTATAATTTACAATTGTGCCGTCAATAGTTAATCTGAGAAAATGAAATATCAGAAGCGAATTAAATAAACAAGTGTTATTTGTAGCACAGACTATGATGTATCGTGATCTCTAATCGTAATAGACTGTGCATAAACATAACAATGATATTTACAAGACTTGCTTTATGGTCTTCACAATAAAAATAATATTTATTAAAAGGGATGTACAATGATAACAAAAAGATGTTGTAAAAGGAAAACTGAAGAAAGATCAGTTCATATCACAGAACCACTAGATTATTGGTAAAACTTATGTTCTTAGTTCATTACATAAGTCATTGAAACATGGTTAAAAGTCAAGGACCTGCTGATCGCAAAGGAGGCAGAATTGCTTACCTCACATGTGATAAGCTTTCAGTTAGTATATATTCAATTTATACTAGTTGGCTAATTCTTTTCAGCAGAAGGCAAATAGCAGGTACTAGAAGTCAGTTTATATGCGGTCATGCACAAGTGGATTTCTAAAATCTTGAATTCTGACTGAAAGTAGAGGTTTTATCACCACAAATACTGGGTGCTTTGTTTCTAATCATTGGTCATTGTGGGAATGAACATTTTATGCTTCATGACAAGGCTCCAGTTTGTCTGCTTGTAAATGGGGTTAACTTCATCATGAAAGCAAGGATATACTAGAATTAATAAATGACCTTTATCAGTTTATGCATTGCATCCAGTTTTCAGGGTGGGGTGGGGTGTGCCTATTCAATGGTAGTTAATCTTGGGTTTGACATATGCTTATCAGTGCCAAGTTTGCCCTTTGCTTGTGACAGATTAATTAATATGCAGAAAGCTTTATCACTCCAGTGGGGTTTAATTAATAACACTACTTTAGTAAATGTTTTACTGTTAACCTTTAATTAATCAGAAAACTTTATTAAACTGCAATTCTGTTTAAAGCTTGTTGTCTAGCAGTAGCATTAGTAGTATAAGCTGCCATCTTGAAATAGTTTGCCTAGAGCAGGACATAAAAATAATACTTCCAACAAATTTTCAGCCTTCTGTTTGAGGTCCAGTAAAAATGTTCTCAGTATAAATAACTTATAAATATTAATTTTTTTTTTTTAAAAGCTGTCTCCCCATACAGGTGTCCCATTTTTTCATTTCTGGGAGCATTGTTGGAAGGCTTGAACTTTGGAGATTGCTGAATTCAGATGTCACATTCTGTTGGATAGTTGGAATGTCCTCAGATAATCCTTTTAGCTTAATTTTCATTTTTAGAACAGAAAAGAATCACATGGGGTAAGATCTGGTTAATATGGAGGTGTATGGGTACTGTAGATATATTTCTGGGAACCAGAAACTTTTCTCGAGTGGAAAGAGCAATGAGAACAGGAGCATTGTCATGGTGGAGAAAGCCATTTTAAAAAGGTTGGAGCATTGTCATGGTGGAGAAAGCCATTTTAAAAAAGGGTGGAGCATTGTCATGGTGGAGAAAGCCATTTTAAAAAGGTTGGAGCATTGTCATGGTGGAGAAAGCCATTTTAAAAAATGGTGGAGCATTGTCATGGTGGAGAAAGTCATTCAAAAATGTTGGAACATTGTCATGGTGGAGAAAGCCATTTTAAAAAATGCTGGAGCACGGAGAAAGTAATTTTTTTTTAAATTTAAGCATTTCCTCCAAACTTTTTCCTTAATTAAATTACAACCTCTTTATAATAGGTCTGCTTCACTGTACAGATTTGCCTTAAATATAAAAGTAAAATAAAAATAAAAATCTCCATTGATATTACATTAGAAGGAACCTATCATGCTGTTTTGGGGCTGGGAGAATTTGGCACCTTTGATGGGGATGGATGGGATTTGTAAATGCAGTTGATAAAATTAATGTCCAATTAAAACTAAGGACAATGATTTGAAGACACTCAACAGAACTTGACATTGGAACTCGACATTCTCAGAGTTGAAGATTTCCAGTGATGTTTCCAGAAATGACAAAATTGGAACGTACACTAGTATAAATGGGGAGACCACTTTGAAGAGGACAGCTAATAAAAGTTTTAAAAAAAATTACCTTCTTTTTGTAAATAAAGCCTTTGAACTGTTTGATCAGACCCATATCAGTAATGGAGTTGCTGACTTTTTTTTTTTTAAAGTAACATATATTAACTTTTTATCCAATGAAAGATTAGTTTTATTTATATTGCAGCTGTAATTGCGTCTCCACTAAAACATATAAGCCAACAAAATAGGTGCCAAAAATAAAATTGTTTTCAATATTTTTCTACTGGTAAAATTTTGTTCATGAATATCATCAAAATATTAGTTGTCGTGGTAATCTGGCATTCAGTTTGTGATCCATTGTTTATATATTATTACTTTTACAAGTGCAATAAACTTGTTTATACTTTATGTGCAAACAAAATTTTAGTATTTTTAATCTGAAAGGTTATGAATACTAGTATGTCTATATGTACAATTAAAAATTATAACAAATTATTTTTTAATAAAAATTATAAAAAGTTTCAAGATTAAATTGAATGAATGCCACTAATAGTGTGTTTTTACAAAAGCACTAAGTAAGTATTAGATTAATTAGTTTGGTAGCATAATAGAAAAATCTGATGTGATTTAGCATAAATTCAATTAATTATGCAAGTACTGACAATATGAAATTGAGGAGGGATCTAAGATGAATATATGTATGCACCAGGTGAATGGAGGAGGAGAAAAGCTGCTTTTAATGTATTTAATATATATATTTTTTAATTTAATGCTTCCTAGTTGTTGAAACATTGACAAAATATCATGTAAACAAGACTATTTTCTTATCTTGTTTGTATAGTGAACTTCTACAAACATTTTACAATCACAGATTGAAATAAAACGATAAGTGGTAAGGAAAGATATCTACATGACCTTTTGGGGAATTTAGTGGCTGTGAGGTTAAGTTGCTAGCCTTGCATGAAAATGATCATGGGTTTGAGCCCCCAAAATGAAAACTGCTTCTTCTGTACGAGTGGTCAGGGTAAACTGAAGTTCTATTATCAGAGAATATTCATGCCTTCTGTTTGCTTTTTGATGTTCATCTGGTTGTGTGATTAAAAGGTCTTCCCCAGTTTTTCATGTTGTGTTCTGGTTGTTACTAGATTTTATTGAAAGTGATGCTGCTCGTGGGAATTGGCTGCTAGGAGGTCTGTCTGTTTGTCTTTTTGGTGGGTGGGGGTAGAGACCTCACTTCTCGCTTATAAGATGTAATAACTCTGCACTCTCCTCCAATTTTTATTTGCATCTAGTCAGTAGTCCAGAAAGAACTAATTTTGTGTAGAAAAATTCTGTGTGTCCTGAAAGTTACATGTAAATCATCTAAGATAATTTACTAACAATATGAGTATGATAAAATATTGAACTGAAATAGAGAAGGATCCATCAGTAGAGCATTATTTTAATTTCAGTGAAAGATTTTGAATGTACTCTGTTTGCATCTTCTACTAGCTTGACAGTTTTATATTAGATCTTCCTGTGCATCTTGTGAGAGATGAAATCTGTGTACACTACTTGTGATTATGATTTCAGCACTATGAAACAGCATCAGAAGCCTTAGCTGCTGCCAATGCTCTCAATGGTATTCAGTTTGGGGGCAGTACAATTACTGTTGAGGTAATTACTTATTGGGTGTTTAGTTTTGTTGTTTGGATGTGTGTATAAATAGATCTGTGGATCTCTTTGTTACATTTAAATCTGCAATCTTGAATTTTTAAATATTTTTCTTTCATTATATATAATATATTGGTTGGCAAGAAATAATACTACCTTGTAATAATAACATGAATCAGTGATAGATGATGTAATTAAAATTTTAAAGTTTGATTTAATTAAAAAATAAATATCTTGATTAAAGTTTTAAGTACTCTTCTGAAGATCTATTGTCGTGTGTGTGTGTGTGTGTGCCTGCTATAATGCAAATACAAACTTAATCCTGTCAGAAGAGGGTAATCATTGAAGATTATAAACTCCCATAGCTATGTGCAACTATTATAGATGCATTTGCCTAAGAGGAGTTATGTCCCCTTACAAAGTTTTCTCACTAGAGTGGTGATACTTATGACTCACTGGAGTTCTAATCTGAAACAAAGCATGTTCATCATATTTATCAGACAGGATAGTTTAATATAATAAAAATATTAAACATAAACTGTAAGCAAACATTTTTATTTTGAAGGTATGACTTGTGTTAAAATTTCTCTTAGCATTATGTTTTGAAACTTTTGTACATAATCAAAATATTGAATACTGTTGATTTAGCTTACCTCCACAGTAGACTTAAATACCTTATTGCAACGTTTTTAACGTTTAGTAAGATGCATTTGGACTCAAGAGATGAGTACCAGGATTTGCTATTTTGTACTCTAAGATGTAAAAGTTTGAAACATGATGAGTGATATCCCCCATCATACCTGGTCAATAAAACTCAGCCTCCACTTGAGCTAAAGTTTTGTTTGGTCCTAGATGACTGGCAGTGGGTAGATCATGAGCCAAATGCAGCACACTCACTTGATAGCTCAGTGATACTACCAACTGATTCCCCTTAGTCCCTTTCTATTTGCAAATCAAGAGAGCGTTTCAAGAAGATCTAGACATGTATGAGAGCTTGGTCATTTCTCGGAATTTTTTAGGAAATCATCTGTCAATTGTGCTGCTCTGAGAAAGGCCTTTTCCCCTTCGATTCAGTCAGTCTGACAGTCAGAAACAGTCATCTGCCCTGAGTCCAGTTTGATTTCCTGGTGACATGCTCCACCAACGACAGTTTCAGCTAAAGATGTTGGTGCATCACCTTCACACTCCTTACTGATAGCTTCTGGTTTGCCATGCCTACTCTCACATGCATCTTTTCTGCTGCTTCCTGCACAGCTGCTTGCCTACATTTGAGTATGCAAACATTATCGAGAGAATCTGGAGTGTTCTCGCCACTGAAAACATATTTGCAACCCATTATTGCACTCTTGACACAGTTTTTGAGATGTACAGCCTCAATGTGTCCACATACTTACATACTATGTCTACCATCACAGTGGGTACTTTATTTTTTTAACCAATGGCTAGAGTGAGTGTTTGAAACTCCCCAGTGTAATCATCTTTTATTCACCAGGTTTGTGTGTACTAACAACCTCACTCTGCAACCAGTGTCACAGATGTCTGGGACACAATGTCCATTAATATTCGTGTCAAAACAAGGCATACCACATTAATGTTACTTGGACAGTGACATCTCATATGGCCTGGTTTACCACAGTTGAAACACTACTGGTTTATTCTTAGCACCTTTGTCTTGGTGACTACTTGTGTTCATTTTTTCCCCATGGGGGTGAGGGGTGGGTATCCTGTCTTTCGTCTTACTAAATGGAGGAAGTTTGATCTGGCTTGTCACTCTGAGTCATTTAGGCATCAATTGTAAGAGAAACAATTAACTCACCAGAAGTTAACAGTCGCCTTTATGACTGGACTCGAGTTATGTTCAAATTCAAAGTGATTAGAATAGAGTACTTCTTCAACAAAGAAACTTTCCATCCATTCCCATTGGATGAATTTGTTATGAACAAGTGTGAGATTATTAGTCAGATAAACTACTCATCCACTTGAAACTGGTCTGGATTGCATCAGCAGTTTCTAGATTATCTTCCACATGAGATTTTACTTCTAACTTGACACTTGCAAAAAAATACCAGCATGAGGAGTGCCCAAGGTTGGGTCACTTTGACAATTTAACAATTTATATAACAGTTAAGTTTTGGAATAGAGATAGGCAAATTTACTCCGACACAGTATGTATTGCCCATCTAGCACTGAAGAGAAAATATCCTGTCTGCTAAACACTTTTTTTACTACAGGTATCACACAGCAAGGTACGACAGAAGCCAGGCATGGGGGGGAAGGGGGAGTGCTTCAGATGTGGAGAAGAAGGGCATTGGTAAGTGGCCATTAATATTTTTTCCTTTCCTGGAGTCTACTAATTTTTTCTATCAGAATACTTTCCTATCAATGTCTTCATCATTATAAACCATTTTATTTTTATTATATATTCTTGTTTAATCCCCATTTCCTCAAAATGATATTCTTAAAATTAACCCTTGTTTGTCATATTGAAATGCAATTAAATTTGTGTTTTGGAATTTTATAAGTGTTTTTTTTCCCCATAGACTGTATTGTGAAAAGAAAAAAGAAATAGTAAATATGTATTCTTTATTGAATTTTTAATAAAATATATTCTGTTAATCTTTTGATATTCATTCTTAAATTCATTCTTTGATTTGTTACTTTTTTCTTCAGGTCTAAAGACTGTCCAAAGCTTGGGTGAGTAAAATAGCATTCACACATTAGCATTTAGAACTGTTAGTATGATCAGGAATTCATGATTAATATGTGTTAGTTTGTTGTTGTAATCTTACTCACATTAGGATAATAATGTAAAATCTGTCAAGTTGCTGGAAAAAACCTGAAGAATCCATAGTTAGAAAAGTTTAATGCTAAATGTATTAAATTTGGATTTACTTTTATGTGATTCAGAATTGAGGCTTTACTGTATGGAATGTCAAACAGTATGCTTACACCTTCCAAACTGAAGAAGCACTCACAAACCACTAACCCTGAGTGTTGGAAAAACCAAAGGAATACTTTGGAAATGCAAGAGCCTTCACAAGTAACAGAATTCAGTTGCTACCCTCTTGACATTTTCCAAACAGAATTCAGTTGCTACACTCTTTATAAGATCAGTTTGTATCATGGCAGTTAAGTGTGAAGCATTGCTAAGGCTCTGTTCCAAGGGTTATTGGACAGTGGATGGAGATGCATTGAAATAAAAGACTTATATTGTGTCAACAGAAGATATTAGTTTGCATGTCTACCATTTATCCAGTTGTATTTGAAAAGTCATGCCTGTGTACTTGTAGTATGACTAAATCTGAGCTTGTTTCTTGTCTGATCTTATCCAGTTGTATTTGAAAAGTCATGCCTGTGTACTTGTAGTATGACTAAATCTGAGCTTGTTTCTTGTCTAATCTTATCCAGTTGTATTTAAAAAATCATGCCTGTGTACTTGTAGTATGACTAAATCTGAGCTTGTTTCTTGTCTGATCTTATGCAGGCATTCAGAATGAGGGGATTATTACCTTGCAAAAGTTCATTTTGTTTTTTGTCTTTCATTAGAAGTACAGATAAAAATACTTGATTAAATGATACACTTTTCATATTCATGTATCTGTTTAAATTTTATTGAATTTGTATTCTATTAGGATTTACCTTCTTCACCCATCTCATTTCAATACACAACATTAATGAAGCTTGAAGAAATTTGTATATACTTATTTTTACATTTTCAGTCCTCGCAAGCCACGGCCACCACCAAGAGCCTCTGTTTACCCAGACCCGTATGATGACCCATACTATGGAGACCCTTATGCTGATCCTTATTACAGAGCTCGTTATATGCCGCCTCCACCTCCTGGGTATGACCCCTATGATCCGTATGATCGGAGACCTCTACTGCCTCCTCCCCGTGATCCTTACCTCCGAGACCGCATTCCAGAGCCTTACCTGAGACCACCACCTGAATATTATGCTCGTCGATCTCCTCCACCCCGTCCTGATTCTCCACCACCAAGGTTTGTAGTAAAGTCTAAAAAAGTATAGATGACCCCCAGCAACTTGTGGTCACCTGTCTCAAGACAACTTCCTCTCACATTTATGACAATTTTTTTCTCCCCAAGTTAAATGCCTCTGAACCCTTACAGTTTACCTATACAATTTGTTTTTAATTAATAAATGTTTGTGAAGATGTATAGTCTCATCATACACATATTTGATTACTTGAAGGAATCTGTAGGTTGCTCTGTCATGCATTCCATTGATAAGCCCATGTACCCTTCAGGAGAGATAATTCTAAAGACTTGTTTACCCAGAGTCTAACCAGTCTCTACAATTGAAATTCTAGGTCTGTGTTTGCTGACACTTTTTGACACTTTAATCTTTTTCTGCCTGAGACTTGATAATTGTTTTAAAGTATTTTATCTGACTTCATGCAACCATTAGAAAAGTGTAGATTCCAGTATTGTGTATTGAAGATAGTGGTGTTAGCTTCAGCATACAGGATAATGAAATCCATTCTTGTCTCCAGTCTCACAAAAACAACTGAACTTAGTGACGGATTACTTCAATTAGTACTGGATCCATTCTTTTATGGTTAAGAATAGACCTCTGGATCAAGGTACTTGGCCTGTTATTACCCTCCCTTTGCCATTATCTTAAGATGATGATGCCTTATCTTTGCAAGACTCATTAAAGTTTATCTCTGTAGTTTCAGATTTTTTAGAGAGATTAGAGCTAGACTAGTTTACCCATCTCTTCCAGAGTTGGAGGTATTTGTAATCAGATTTTATCATAATGGCTGTTAGATGGATAAGTATTTTGTAAGCATAAGAAGAAAATTATCGACATGATGCAAATAGGTCCCTTTTGGAGAAATTGTGTAATATTGACATGTTGCAGATAAATATATTTTAGAGACATAAAGAGATGTTATGTCTGCTGGGTAATGAAGATTTTCAATGTGGCACTGGGTACAGTATTATATTTATGTTGAGTAAGGAAGATATTTGCTGTTATTTTGCATAAATTAGGAACAAGTTATAGAGGTAATAAAGGCTGGAAAAGATTTCTACTGTAGCACTTACTAAATTATTAGCACATTTTGTCGTAGAGATAATAAAGGCTGGAAAAGATTTCTACTGTAGCACTTACTAAATTACTAGTACATTTTGTTGTAGAGACCCATTTGCAAGGGACCCTCTCATGAACACCAGAGACCCATATGTTTCACGAGACCCATACCACGAGTACTATGAAAGAAGACGGTAAGTTTCAAGGAAGAGTTCTTTCATAATCTGATTAAAAAACACACACACTGACAAAATAACATTTCCATGATCAGATATAAATAGGTACTCTAGATTCACTAAAACTGCTAATTATATATATATATATGACTAGTTGCCAAAAGGTCGGCTTATAAAGTGGACAAGGAGGTCTTAAAATGAGGACAACTGTAAACATTAAAAACGTTTCGGTGGCTTAGTTTTAGACAGCATGCATGGATCAAATATACCACTTAACATGGCAAACACACTGAACAATACGCTACATGTTAATTTCTTTAGCTTGTTTTTATTTTTCAACAATCTGAGGCACAAAAACACATACATTGTTGAACATCAGGGTTACGCCAAATATATAACCTAGCCAAAACAAGCTATTAACAACAATAACAGAATTTATTCCACCAAAGGGAAGTATTAAAATGCACCAGGAAAATCATTTTATTATTTGAAGGTAACACATATTCCTCCACACGCCTATTTAAAAAAAAAAAGTTTTACAAAATTGCACATCAGATTGTTCATATTTGTAATGAAATGATAAAAATATAGCGACTATACAACTACAACATCAATTACATGTATGTATTATTTATTTATTTGTTGAAGCTGATGAGATAAGTGAGATGGGGTGGGTGGGTGGGTTGCAATTTCACTACAGAGTCATTATCACAAATCAAGTGTAGATGTAAGCTCAAGCAAAAAATTCATTTGCCACACAAAATATGTTAATGTTTTTTTAAGACAAAGTAAAAAAAGTACAGTAAAATTAGTATGAAATGGCCAAAGAAGAAAAACCCCAAATAAAATACCTGCTCAGCTTAATCCAAGGTATAATACACGCACTTTTTGGTAGAATCATCTTTGTTCACACAGATGTAACTTGTCTCAAGATGAATGAAAAGGGCTCTGATGAGAAATCACTCTACAATTTTTTGTAGGGCTTCATAAATCTAACACCAACTATTTCTAATATCTCAGAATCATTAAAACGTTAAGACTATGGAAAATATTACTTGATCATGATAATGATGGTTTTATTTACATCTATAGTGATAAAGAACGAGAAACTATTGCACAAAAATGTTTATTACAATTGGCAACACTATTAATCCACAGCTTCAGTTGTCAAATATCACATTTACGCATAGTCTTTGAAAGTAACAATTTCATGAAGTTACTCAGGTGAAATAATTTTAAAAAATAGGTTCGAAGCAGCACATTTCTAATTTTCAATAAATTAATGGATCAGTCATTCCCTGCAATTATATCTTCACAAATCTAGTCCAGATATATTAAATAGTTGATTAAAACTAGAGAAATATTTCTGAAACTAACAAATTTTGTTTTCGGACATCAGGTCTTTGTATTTTAGTTTCTATTTCTGATTTATTTACATTAATATTAAATCAAGTACTAAGAAAATGTAATATAATTTCAATGCTTCAGTGGTCTGAAGTTTGAAACCCATAGAGCTCTAACATTTACATGTAATTATGTTGAAGCTAGTAAATTAAGTTATATTTTCAGATAAATTCTTAAGAAATCCATTACCATCAACTTGAGGCAGGTTTATTACCATATGTTTGCTTATTTCTTTAGTAATTTATTTCTAAAACTTTATACTTAATATATTTGCAATAGAATCTGCTGATAATTTCAGTATAAATGGATTGGCAGACAAGATTTTGTGTATGTTCACTATCCATATACTTGTGACTGAATAATCACTTTCTTCCCTGCCCCACCCCACATACATGCTCAAAGTCAAAGTAGGTTGTTAACATTTTAAGGTAGTTTTACTGCACCAGATGTGAATTTCCACTATATTGGTATCTGAATAACCATCCCCCCCCCCCCCCCAACATATTCATTTTGAGTTAGTTTTACTGCACCAAATGTGAATTTCCGCTATAATAGTATCTGAATAATCTTTCTCCCACAATTCCCAACATCATGCTGAAAGTTATGGTATTCATTAAAATTCTAGTATAAAGGACATTTTGCTTTTTACCTTAAGCATAACGAGTATAAAACTATCATCATATTTGTTGTGAATATTGGCAACATTGAAAATCTTGCTGAACACAAACTTTATTATCACCCACTTGTGTTACAGTATGTATTGGTGTTATGACCTTGAAATTTGCTGTACATATTCAAATCACCTAGGATTATTTGATTTTATATTTTTTGATTACTGATATTATGAATTATTTATAAATAAAAAAAAAATATTGGTTCACACTTTCTTAAAAATTACAGGATAATAATGACAGTCTGTGTGACATAAAGGATAAAAAAGAAAATACAAGATAGTTTTGGCAGTCTGTGTGTCATTAGAAAGTGATCAAAGTTTTAAGTAATTTTTAAAATATCATTTTTTTTTTGTTTTTTAGAAGAAAAACATTTTTTTGTTGTAGATTCAAAGAATAATATCCTTTTTTCTTTAAAAGGGCTTATCTGTCAGCTCTTCGACCAGCACCTTACGCAAAACCTGGAAGGTGAGTGTTCTCCAGTTTACAGAAGATTGTATGAAATTATAGATTAGATGAGTAGTGTTTTTTTCTTTAAGCCTGATGAAAATAGTTAGTACTATTTTATTGGATTAAAAATCTGTTACTTTTTTAGATTTCCATCAGAGATATGCACCTAATTAAGAATTGTGGTTGAAGACCAAAATAAACATGCATGTATAGATTAACCGCTGTTAACTTGATCGTTTATTATTATAAAATCTTAAGTGTTTTTCCATTAAGTCAGAAAAGTGTAAAAACTAAATGATATTCAGGCCACTGTAAAATCTAAATCTTATTTTAAGCTTTGTTTTGTTTTTGTGGAACTAGAAGCTTTGTTTGTAATGTTTTGAATTTTTATTCTGTTTGTATTCCACCTATGAAAAGTTGAAGAAATAGAACTTTTAGATATCTGTTTTTGGTTTACTCTATATCCTGTACTAATAGTTCAGAAGCAAATCTGTGTGTTTCAAGGACAGTGTTGAAATTAATAAATTTCCTTAGAGTTTGGTGTGTAAAAATCTGATATAAGCTTGTTTTTTTATTTTTAAAAAAAACCCAATTATTTTTTGTTGTGATTTGACACACATAAACAGATTTCTTCCTAATGCTGCATCTGTGGAAGTCTGGTTGGTGGCATTTTATCTTAATATAATCTGTTTTTGTGGAACCTACATCTTAACTCTTTTGTACTTCAGTTATAATGGCTTTCAGTATAATCTTATATTTGCTCTGTTTGTACAGTAATGGCCATGCTAAGCCAGCAACTTCTATGGGACGAGTTCCTGGTCCATACTGACCTCCTGCTGGTTAAACTACCCTTCAAAGAGTCTCAAAATATGTGTGTTGTAAAATGGCACAGATTCCTCATTTACTTTTGTGCAGTTGAAGTGTTCATAACAGTATCTATATGTTCAGTGTAAACGTTATTTTTGTGACTAATTGTTTAGCTTTATAAAAAAATGAAAAAAATGTTCTTTTACGAGGTGGGGTGGGAAGTTGGCATGCTGTTCTTATCATGCTGACTCTGAATGAAGACTGAAAAAAGAAACACTTTGTATATAAGCCTTCTATGGGTTTTAGTTGCAATAGATTCATGTTGAGGACTCCAGAACAAATCGTCATTGCTTCATTATTATATCAGTCATTTTTTTTTTTTTAAAGAGTGTTGATGTTAATCTTCATTTTATCATGTATGGATGGTAGATAATAAAAAAAATATTTGACAGTTTGTTTGGAGCTTATGTGTGTTGTTTTTTCTTTTTCAACCGACCCCCAAAAATAAAAATCTGGACAGAGGAAATAATCCTATACAAAGTATGTGGCATGGTTTGAGTTGCGTTCATTTTCAATGAGTTTCTTGTTCATATAATACAATGTACATGTGACACTGCTCCTTTGAAGCGAGAGTAATTTACAGGCCGTCTGCTCCATAAAATCCTTCCACACAATAGGCTTATTGACATGAACAAAACGTCTGAATAATATCCCCCTCCCCCCGCCTATTCTTGTGTGTGTGTGTAGGTATATGTTTAATTTACTGACTGGTTTGAGACGGAACAACTGCACATGGAGATGTGCATTTAAAACATGACCACCTGTCACTGTACATTCTTACGATATAATAAATTATCATTCTCCCCATATCTGTCCTTTATGATTCTGGTCTATGCAATGAAGTTTAAGGTCCATTTGAATGTATAGATGTTTTAGCGAAACCTCATTTTAAAAATCTCGATTTAAACGGTATTCGGATGCTTTTATTCCAGAGTTTAGTCCAGAACCTGGAAGTGCCGGACACACCACTTGACTAATTAGCAGAAAGTAATCAGCCTGTTGGATCTAAATTTGGAATTTGAACGTGCAGTAATGCAGTGTATATAACTTTTGTTATGATTTATTTCATTAACATTCACACAGACGCACGCACACAATGTTCCATTAGTCTCCAGGAATTATTTAGTATATATGTAACTAATTTATAGGTTATCTCTTTAGAAATCCATTACAATCTATATGAACAAATGGTACAATTCTTCTCAACTGGAAAAATCTAATCCCAGGAAAACTAGTTTTTCAATCAATATTTTGTCAAAGTTTTACCGTGTTTGCGAGGTTTCATTTCAAAATCTATTACGTGGCTAATAGCTTTCTTAGTGACATCGACAGATATACCCAGAGCAGCTCTCCTTGTTAGACTGAATGGGCTAGCGGTAGGGAACTGTCGCAAATCCCCAGTACAAAGACAAAGGGAGACAACCTATTTAAATTTATAGTGAGAGTGGAGTCACCTCCCTGTAGTTATTTCCCACTCTAGGTGCCAGAAGTGCCCGTAGAGATTTGAATCCCATGTATCTTATAAACTGACTTGTAATATGAACAAGAAACTGTCTTGTAATGAGAACTACTTTCTGTCTTGAAACTTGTGATTTAACGTTCATAAGTGACCATCAATCTACAGACAGGAAAGCCGTAGTGTAATCTCAATCACACTGATTTAAATTATAATATTATTTATCCTGACTTGTCTTCACTCTTCCTATTATCAAATCCCATTTAAATTAAATTCTGGTGTGAGTGTGTTCGAATGGGGGTAGGGTACAAGCCTTTCCTTTTGCGTGTCTTTGAATGTCATACATCAGACGATCGTTTCTGTGGGTTTGGTTATACATATTTGCTACACGCTACAGAATGTCCTACATCAGACGATCGTTGCTGTGGGTTTGGTTATACATATTTGCTACACGCTAAAGAATGTCCTACATCAGACGATCGTTGCTGTGGGTTTGCTTATACATATTTGCTACACGCTATAGAATGTCCTACATCAGACGATCGTTTCTGTGGGTTTGGTTATACATATTTGCTACACGCTACAGAATGTCCTACATCAGACGATCGTTTCTGTGGGTTTGGTTATACATATTTGCTACACGCTACAGAATGTCCTACATCAGACGATCGTTTCTGTGGGTTTGGTTATACATATTTGCTACACGCTACAAGAATGTCCTACATCAGACGATCATTTCTGTGGGTTTGGTTATAAATATTTGCTACACACTACAAAATTCTACAATTCACAAAATAATCCCAATCTGAACATCACAAAATTGTACAAATGCTTTAAGTTTAGCTAATTATCTCCCACTTTCATTACATTAAATTAGATAAATAGATAGTTAAAGAGACAGACATATAGATAAAAAGACAGATAAACAAACTGATATATAGATAAAAAGATCGTTAGCTAGATAGACAAATAGATGGATAGATCAAATATACAAGGTGACTAAAAATATTTCCTTTCTTTATTTCTGCATGTACTTGATTGTCGACATAATTTTTATTGTTTACAAACGCAGACGTAGTTTGCTATTACTAATGTGTGACAAACCACTAGATGCGATATATAAATATATAACATTGACTTAAGTAAAAGTGTGACAAACCACTAGATGCGATATATAAATAACACATGACTTCAGTAAACGTGTGACCAACCACTAGATGCGATATATAAATATATAACACATGACTTCAGTAAGCGTGTGGTCAACCACTAGATGTAAGAAATACATAGCACATGACTTCAGTAAACGTGCGACCAACCACTAGATACGATAAATATATAGCACATGACTTCAGTACACGCATGACCAACCACTAGATGCGATAGCACTTTACTTCAGTAAACGTGTAACCAACCACTAGACACGATAAATATATAACACGTGACTTCAGTAAACGTGTGACCAACCACTAGATGCGATAGCACTTAACTTCAGTAAACGTGTAACCAACCACTAGACACGATAAATATATAACACGTGACTTCAATAAACGTCATTTAAAAATAAAAGATGTAGATTGCATCAAATTCGGTCAAATTATTTTTTGCGACAGTATCTGCACAGAACGGTGTTGACAAACGACATAAAGGCAGACAGCCTGTTATACGAACGAACAGTTTGAAGAAATAAAAAACTTCTCCAGTCAAATAATTAATCAAGCATCTATTAAACTGCCTATCAACATGCAATCAGCTAAATACTAATTTATTTAATAAATACTGGTGCTTCGTAGATTACAATAAAATTTAATTTATGCAGTCAGCTGATTTCTGCTTAACATCCATTTTATTTAATTTCGCGGTTGGCCCAACTCAGGGGGTGTTTATCAAACAAATGCGTTAGCAGGTTGAAAAGTCACCTGTAAATAAAATGTAGATAGGTAACCCACTGACACAATAATATACTTTTATTACTATACGGTACCAATGTGAAACGACATTTCAAAACACTCCAGCAGTAAAAACTACACGTAAGCAATATATTAAATATCAGATATTGCATTTAGACTTCTGTTTGTTAGAAAAATCTAATGTAAAAGCTTTTAAAATATGCATTTGAAGTAAACAGCCTATACCAATTCTGCGCAGGTTATCAGTTTAAGCTCAGTTAATGTATTAAAAGGAGTCTTTTATTTGGAAATAATAAATTTACATGTTTGGGACACTAATAATTTAGTGGCATTTTATTCAGGGTAGATGACTAAAAACAGCATGTCAGTTAAGAAAACTGTGTGTGTGTGTGTGTGTGTGTGTGTGTGTGTGTGTGTGTGTGTGTGTTATGCATTTTGTAACTATCAACAAACATCTTGTAACGGATAAGGATGTTGACTTTACTTAATAGATGTAACATTTATGTGTATAAAATGATTTCGTCAGTAAATAAGAGTGCTAAATAAATCACTTGTACTTCACCTCTGCGGATCATGTTAAACAAATCTCGTTAGCAGAGGTTTGAGGAAAACTTTTTCACGTCTCCTCACTGTCAAAATAAAAATCACGGTTAAAATTTATGTAAACTAATTTTAGGCCAAGAATTCGATAGTTTTTTTACACCTCCTCAATTACTGTTTTTGCTTACAAATTAAATCATTTACTCTGGACATTGATCATAAGCACACTCTACAATAGTTATTTAGTTTTCACTAAAGGCCAATAACTAAAATCAAAACAAAAACAACTCTAACGACTTAGGACAAATAGAGGTATTTAGTTTAAAGGCCAATAACTAAAATCAAAACAAAAACAACTCTAACGACTTAGGACAAATAGAAAACAAAGGGCCTTGAGTTCGTTACACTGTCGTGGCTATCACGTGATAAAATTATGTAAGTACTCGAGTACTATTACTGTCCAATGATTACATTAATTGAGTGTTTATACATTAGTACATCCTGTCCAATGATTACATTAATTAAGTATTTATACATTAGTCCTGTCCACTGATTACATTAAGTATTTACATATTAGCACATCAAAAGATGAAATTAATTAATAAATGTTCCCATACTTTTCCTCACTGCAAAAATGAAGAATGCAATGGAACAGAAAGTTTTATTGCAATAAAAACGGTGCGTTTTCTATCAGTTTTAACAATTTTCTTATAGTAATGATTATTGCAAAGTCTGTAAATTGTTTATTTGTTTATTTGTTTACTTGTTTATTTCATAGCGATGAAGTTAAGATTTCAAAGCCCTAGAATGTTCCATTTACTTTGATCACGATTTTTATCGTTCAGTTTGACTACTCGTCAAATTCATTCACCCTGTGCGCCCGGCGGCGGGTTGCTATGGAAATACTTGACCCAGTTATTGACTGAGTCAGAGAATGCAGGCTTGGTCAGTCCTCGTTAGTCCAAAAATAGACCGTAACCGGATTTCGGCTTGGCCTGAAAGAAAAGGACTCTCAAATCTTATGTTTATTTATTTTTACAGTACCATTTGCATTTGTTGCTCCTCCCTACCCCCTCTCACCCCCTTTGAGGTTCAGGTGTGACAGAATGATTGCGGATGAAAGCACGCTCTCGCTGAATCGTTACAAAATCGTTTCAGAGGCTGTTTGATACATATGATCAGAACTATTAAATATTTGCTTCTAAGGATGGGGGTGGGGGTGGGTAATGGCGCGAAGTGTTGCGGACGTGTTGGTAAATTGCAATTTACGTCTTGCCTACACGAGTAGAAGAAAAGGCTCACATTAACGTAGTTAGTAGACTGAAATTTTGAGTTTTGCCTACACGAGTAGAAGAAAAGGCTGGCATTAACGTAGTCAGCAGACTGAAATTTTGAGTTTTGCCTACACGAGTAGAAGAAAAGGCTGACATTAACGTAGTTAGTAGACTGAAATTTTGAGTTTTGCCTACACGAGTAGAAGAAAAGGCTGACATTAACGTAGTCAGCAGACTGAAATTATGGAGTTTTGCAGACTATGAAGCAGCAGTTAGTCATCCACCAGAATACAAATTGAAAGTAATTTTTATTTTCTAAACAATAAATGAAAAAAAAAATACACGCAAATGGAAAGGATGAGTTGGGGATTGGGGAGGATTTAGACTCTAAAATTCAAGAGAGCATTTTATTCGGGAAATCATGTCAATTCTCTTCACATCTGTAATGAAAGACATTAATTATTTAATAATTTACTTTCATACTTCACACTTGTAATGAAAGACATTAATTATTTAATAATCTACTTTCATACGAAATACATTAATTATTTAATAATCCACTTTCAGACTTCACGCTTGTAATGAAAGACATTAATTATTTAATAATCTACTTTTATACTTCACACTTGTAATGAAAGACCATTAATTATTTAATAATCCACTTTCAGACTTCACGCTTGTAATGAAAGACATTAATTATTTAATAATCTACTTTCAGACTTCAGATTTCACACTTGTAATGAAAGACATTCATTATTTAATAATCCACTTTCAAACTTCACATTTATAATGGAAGACATTAATTGCTTAGTAATCCACTTTCTGACTTCCGATTTGTAATGATTGATATTAATATTTTTAATAATCCACTTTCAGACTTCACATTTTAACAAATATTGAAAAGTGTAAGGGCCACATTTAAAGGGAGGTCACTGATAGCTACATCGTCTACTAGATTATATATCTCCACCATTCCTCTACTCATAATTCTTCTTCTTTTTATTTTTTTGAACAGTCAGTATGTAACACTTATTAGGAAGTACACATCCCTTTAAATTTGGAAAATGTAAGCGTTACATAAATTTATTTGAGCAAAGTATCTGACGGCTACAGAGTCCAGAAATAATATGAGGCTTGCTTTTGTCATTTTTACATTACTGACGACAGGGTCATACTTTAGGTTGGGAACAGCCTTTCTTGCAGCTGGACTTGCAAGTTTGAAGGCTGGATTATGTGCTTCTTAAAATATCGTTGGCTGAAAAGCGTGACGGAAGACAAGTAAGCCTAATTTCGAGTCTGAATTATCGTGGTCTTAGGAACTATGATTCTTTCCACCATTGGCACCAAAGTTCAAATTCGAACGCTGTTGCAAAAGAAAGAAAATGAAGAAGAATATATGAAGTCGTGTTTTCAAGAAAAATAAACAAGAACCCCTCCGACAAAACTATTTATAAAAAATATAAATAGGCATACTTTTAACTGTTAGTTCATTTGTAAAAAATTCATTCATTAAATAATAATAAATGTAGAGAATTTCGTTTTGCTTAATCGTTGTGTTGTGTGTATATTGTGTGTGTGTGTGTGTGTGTGTGTGTGTGTGTGTGCGTGTGTGTGTGTATGCGTGCGTATGTATGTGTGTTTGTTGATTTGCAAAATTACAGGCACCGAATCTGAAGTGCACATAACTTAGACACACAAAATCAACATAATCGTAAATTACATTATTAATTTTTTATTTTTTTTGGCAAATTCGTTTGCTTCTCATGAAAACTATAGAAATACTTTTAAAATTAATTTGCTTCTTGATTATACAAAACAAACAAAAAAACGAAAACGGCACACATTTTGCTCAAAGAAGACATTGTGCTTTTGTAGCAGGACAAAGAAGGGCTTATTCAAAAGATTTTTGTTTTGTTTTGTTTACTTTCTGAGAAGTTTTGGACGTTGATTCGGATTGCTAATCCTTTCTCGCTCTCTTGAGCACTAATGAATTGCGAGAAAAATGTGTAGAATAATATGAAAGTACATATTTTGATTTCTTCCTTTCCATTGACACGAAGCTTTGTGATAAATTCGAAAGTAGGGTTGCACGTTAGGATTTTATATTTTATTGTTAGAAGTATTTTATTTGAAAATGTCAGTATAAATATATTCGATGTTGGTGGCTGTCTTATGCTATAAACCTTTCATTAATAAGGAGATACACGTTTATTTATATTTATTGTCACTGTAGAAAACATTTGCACACGAAAATATCGTTAACATCACACACACACACACACACACACACACACACACACACACACACACACACACACACACACACACTAAGTCGCACCCGACACTTTTGTGATGTCGATTGTACACTTTGCATCACTGTAAGTCTTCGGTGTCGTGTGCAAAATATGTGCTGTGTTCTTTTTCATATTACAGAATGCAGTGCATTGATGTTTGACGACAGTGCCATGAATAGTGACGTGTGTCAAGCCCAATAGCTTCGTTACGAATTACGTCATAGACTGACGTGAGAGGTCGTACGCCAGACATTGAGAGGCAAGCTCCCACCAAGTCACATTCATTCACATTTACAGTGCAGACAGTTGACTGAAGAGAATCTAATGGACAGAACGGTGATTGTAAAGTATGTCCAGATGTTGGATGTGACATCCAAAGATCTTTAGAAAGCAATTTTAATTGCTTTCTAAAGTAAGTCCACGAAGAATGTACAATATCGAAGTAGCTAACTACTTTACTACAAACTGCAAAAATCTATCTATCTATCTATCTATCTATCTATCTATCTATCTATCTATCTATCTATCTATCTATCTATCTATCTATCTATCTATCTATCTATCTATCTATCTATCTATCTATCTATCTATCTATCTATCTATCTATCTATCTATCTATCTATCTATCTATCTATCTATCTATCTATCTATCTATCTATCTATCTATCTAGTCTAAAAATCATGTACACAATCAACATACAATCGTGTTCATATGTCACATTCAATCATGCACGCATACCATCTACAGCCATGTACACATACAGATTATGCAAAGACACAGGTACACGCACGCGGATATAATTTTAAGGCTCTATAAATAGCGTCAGATTTGAATCCCCCCCCCCCCCACACCAAGTTACACATTTTTAATTATCTCTTTCTAAGTATACATTGTGAATATCCCTTTTGTAAATACACATTTTATACAACACTTTTGTTAAGAATACATTTAAAACATTTTCAAATTTAACGAACATATTTTATTATTGTTTGATGTACTCTGTTGAAAAAGAAAGCCAACATATTTTATTATTGTTTGATGTACTCTGTTGAAAAAGAAAGCCAACCATTTTCAGTATCAGTAGCTGTTTCAGAACACACACGCACGCACACACGCTCTCGCACAAAACACATTTAATATACCAGTACAAATACACACACAATATATACGCTCTGTATGTATTTTCATACACATTTTATTTCCATAATAAAATAGTAGTCGATATCATATCAAAACTAAGACTTTGGCGTATACGTTTACTTCTTCGTTTCTTACCTGAAATATGACACAATCAAGAGCACATAACCTATCAACGGAAATCCACCCTAAAACAAGAACACATAACTTATTAAATGAAATCCACGCTAAGTCAAGAACACATAACTTATTAAATGAAATCCACACTAAATCAAGAACACATAACTTATTAAATGAAATCCACGCTAAATCAAGAACACATAACTTATTAAATGAAATCCATGCTAAGTAAAGACACATTACCCAAGAGAGGAAATCCACGCTAAATCAAGACACATTACCTATTAAAGGAAACCTATGCTAAGTCAGGAAGACAAAACCTGTTAAAGGATACCCATGGTAAATCAAGAACACATAACCCAATAAAAGAAAAGCACGCTAAATTAATAACACATAACCCATTAAAGGAAACCTATGCTAAGTCAGGAAGACAAAACCTGTTAAAGGATACCCATGGTAAATCAAGAACACATAACCCAATAAAGGAAAAGCACGCTGAATCAAGAACTCAAAACATTTTAAAGGAAACGCACACTAAATCATGCCAGAAGACGGTTTCTTTTCAATCGTTCAACGAGGACTTTGCCGTTGTCGTTGGAGATGAGAGTCTTCTAACATTAAAAAAAAAGGCTGAGGTTTCCTAAGAAAATTATTATTATTATTTTCTTTTAACTCCAAATTTTCCTCTTTTCTCGACAGTTGGAAAGATGCAGGTACAATCTTTGCGAAATGTGGAATCAGTTCAACCTACAAATAAATATACTGATGATATTTATATGGCCGAGAGAATGTAATGCTGTTGTTTTTCGATTTAATTTTTGGGTTCACAATGCTGACACCCACAATTTTGATTCACAATGTTGACATACAGTTTTGATTCACAATGTTGACACACAGTTTTGATTCACAATGTTGACACACAGTTTTGATGCACAATGTTGACACACAGTTTTGATTCACAATGTTGACACACAGTTTTGATTCACAATGTTGACACACAGTTTTGATTCACAATGTTGACACACAGTTTTGATTCACAATGTTGACACACAGTTTTGATTCACAATGTTGACACACAGTTTTGATTCACAATGTTGACACACAGTTTTGATGCACATGCACTCGTGACAAAGAGTGTTAAAACGTTGTAGTGATGACATCAATCCTAAACGATGCGCTCAGAGTAACACTAGCTGATTAGGATTAGTAGGATTATGATTAATGTTAACTTTTGCATTAAGATTGTTTGTGGTGCGCCTTGACAACTTTGTTTTTCGTGAAAGAATTAATCTTGCCGGAGGTTATGTAAGAAAAATAATTTCACAAATTCACAAAATCGCAATTCTTATTATAGGGGCGTGGGACGATTAGAATTAAAATTACTCTAAAGTTAACATTAAAATATTCTTGTTTTTTTAATTATGATTATTTTCTTCCGACTTTGCATTCAATTTTAAATGCTTTTAATAATTAATCTTGCAGAGGATTTGTACAGAAAATAATTTTGTTTAATTCGGGCCATGAGTTTTTCTTCTTAGAAGCATTTGATGAAAATATTATCAACCGAAATAAAATAAACATGAAATCTGTTATATAGCCATTTTTTTTTTTCATTTTAAAGATATCACGATACACGATCGTCTGAATGTCAGAATCTGAACAGCTTTCGGTTTGGATGCAAGTGACACGCTCAGGCAGAGTACACAGTTCATTTCCGGAAAGTAGAAGGGTGAGTGGTGAATGCTTTAAAATGTATAGCACTATAAAAATCTTAATGTATATACACTATTGTGCAGGCATACATGTAGAGAATGGTTAGGGAGACTTTTTGCCCTGCAGGAAAGCTTTTGAGCTCTCTCTCTTTCTCTCGCGCGCAAACCACAAACCGATTGGTGCGCACGTATGCACGCGCAAACCACAAACCTATTGGCGAGCACATAGGCACGCGCAGACGCTGGGCGTGCATACTAGCTCGCCGATGTTTGTGCGTTCGTATGTGTGCGCGCGAGATTTCCTACAACTTGCTGCTGCTGCAGCAGCTGTTGCTGCAGAAATCGCGTCTCTGCTCGCTCATCGTAGTCGTCCATTCCTTCCCATCCGTGCCAGCGCCACTCCACCACCACCACCACCCAGTGCCTCCATCCAGTATCTTTCACCGATCGGCGCCTTTGCTGGATTGAAATCAGTAGCGGTTTTATATGCAGACCTGGTTTCTGTTGGGCAGTGGTATTTGGAGCCGATACATTGGCACAAATAACAGTCTTGCTTGTTGCGGTGTCGGGGAGAGAATCAGGCGTTTGCGTAAGTCATTGGTGTTTACGCTGAAGTGTGTTCTTTCACCGCACCACGCCCCCCCAAAATAGAATTCAAGGATTTCCCGATCAAAAACAAGAGCAACACAAATATCGTTTTGTGCTTGTGGCTTTGAGAGAAAAGGGGGCCCATTTGTGAGTTGAAGTTTTCCTGTGTCTTTATTGTAATTTTTGTATGACAACCAAACAAAAGGGACAACTTCAGCCTGGATGTATTGCTTCGTCTTCACCCCACCCCACCCCTTTTTAAATTTCTAGCAGTTTAACGTGTAAAATTAAAAGACAACTCATAGTGTCGGCCGTTATGCTGGCAGACGTAGAGTGGACTTCTTTCGCTGGTTACAATCTCGTTGCTCTGGGCATCTATTTCTGAGGAAACGTTTAGCCAAAAAGTTTTGAAACTCTGTATGCTTTCATTTTTCTTAGTGATAACCACGCGAGCATGGTGACCATAAGGGTAAATTAAGAATTGTCAACGACAATCTGGTATGACAAAGGTTCAGCCAGTCAAGCGAAATATTGTTTTGGAGTAGTGGGGGAAGGGAGATAAATTTTCATTGTGAACAAGGTGGAAGGCCGTCTCAACGAGAGGTCTGATAGTACTTTTACGATCACAGGCCATCTTGAATGTGAGTGAAACCTAGGGACAAAAGTACCAGATAGCGCAGAAAACCTATTACCAAGCCAGATATCTGCGGCAGGAACACATTTTGCCGATTCCCTCTGCTGAACAAGTAATTGCATTCTTTGGCAGCGACAAGTATCGCCAGACTTCTGACAAAACACGTGGCAACAGCTTCCTCAATAAAGCGCAAGAATTCGTTCACAGAGTCGAATCGTCCGCATTCTGACCACGTGACCAGCCAGAGTACTCAGACATATGGTCTGCCATAATGACTGCTGTAATCGAAAGCGGCGGCACAACTGTTGACTTCTGCTTCCAGAGGTTATAGGGCGTGCGTGATTTGGAACGGGTGAACGACGAGAGCGTATCTGGCGAAACATAATCTGGAACATTAAGCAGCTCCTTGCCAGAGTTGTTAAACGATTGATTTTTTTGTTCATTCTTGTTTTTTTTTTTTAATAAAAATTTTGCTTTGTTGCTTAAAAAGCAATATTAACAGCATCAATCATTGAAAGAGTTGAACAATATCTTATTTCATCTTCTTTATATTTGATATGCATATCCTGAAGGGGAGATAATCAACGTTACAGACGGATATTTATAGGCAAAGCATATTAAGTAGTGATTTTACTAGGCAGTTTTATCTTCTAAAGTCACTGATCCATAAAAGATTTGGAGATTGCCGGTTTTCAGTCGCCTAGAGTGAACGACCAGTTCTGCACAGGTATCCGACAGAGAGAAGAATCTTGCTGATGTTGCAAATAATTTTATTGTTGTTGTTTGTTTGTCGGCTTCCATAGTGTTAACTTCCACAGAAAGTGTTTTCCTTGGTACATATGTACTTAGAATGCTTCAACAGTAACGCGATCACCACTGCTACTTGTTACCAAAGGGACTTCACTCTTGTGTCACGAGTGCATGTCAAGACATATTCTCAGCACGAACCAGTATTCTCTCTGTTGCGTAAAGAGGACACCAGCCAAGCTGACCAAGTAAATCGCAGTGTTTTTCTTCTCTCTCTCTCCCACCCCCCACCCTTTATTTCTAGTAACAATTTCTGTAAAAGGACTGGCAGGTCTGCTTTTCATTTCTTGAACGGTTAAAAGCGATTTCTAGCTTGTAATTTTGTTTCCATTTAGAGACAATATCTGATCAAGAGTTTAATGATCACTCCCGTTCCCCCCCAAAAAAAAATTAAATAAATAAAAAGAATACAAATAAATAAATAAATAAACCCGGAGAATATCCCCCAAATAACAATAACAAGTGTGATGATCAATGGAAAGGTTTTCTTCTGCAACAACTTCAGTAAAGATTATCGAATACATGTAATTCCTCAACGAAGGGATAAAACCTCTCCATCCTCTACGTATATTGGAAGGGGAGATTATCTGAGCAAAGCACTTCAGTCGGTGTCTGCCAGTTCAAAGTGCAACAACCTTTTAACTCAACTGCCGGTCACCTCGATCGTGTTACACTAAACTGTAAGCTCCCTTTTCTGGGACAGTGAAATACTACGACAGCAAGCCATTCCCTATACAAACACATTGCTAAATCGGGGGCCAAAACGTTTGATCATACTTATTGAAAAAAGGAAACCAAATATAAACGGGGAAGAAAAATGGCAGGCAAAACTGGAGATGCTGAAGCTCAGACTTCGTTGACGGCAGCACCTGCAGAAAAGCGACGCACTTCTGGTCAGAAGAATGTACACATTGCGGCCAAGACAGAAGAGAGGACTGTGATCGAGATCACAGAGAAACATGGCACCATGTACAACGCCATCCCGTGCATGCCACTTCCGGTGGCCATATTGTGTTGCATCTTCAACATCGTGGTGCCAGGGCTGGGTAAGTGATCTTGGTGTGTTTTTTTCCACCTCTCTCTGTTGTTGTTGCTGTTTTGGTTCTGTAGTATATTGCCTGGCATCTGTAACTGTGAGAGATGAGTCAGTAATTAGTCACGAGCTGATGCGGATGCTGGCTTTAAATCCCGACATTGGTAAATGATGTGTTTATTTGTTTTCTGGAAGGAAGACACTTGTGTAAGTGATGCCATGTGCACAAACGTATGTTACTATGTGTGTGTGTGTGTGTGTGTGTGCGCGCACGCTTGTGAATGTTTGGGTATTGTGTGCGTATTAGTGAACGTGTGTATGTATGTATATGTGTGCGCGTGTGCATTGTTGTATGTGTTCGCAACATCTAACATATTTTCTTTCCACGACATCGTTAAAGCAAGAATTCAATTTAAATATCTCTCCCCTTCCCCATCACCAAGAGCCACCGACAATCTTACCTTCTTCTTCGTTTCTTGTACAGGTCTCGCATTCAGTATCCGTGACCCCCCCCCCCTTTTTTTTTTTTGGTTTGCTGTTAAAGAGTGCTCGCACAAGTGGGGTAGGCCGCCAGGTAAACTGGGTGCAAATCTGTTATTTCATTTAAAAATACCTGTCTCAAGTACTGAAACCGTCTTCTATTTTGGCTCTCGCAGAATTTGGTTTCGCTTCTTTTCTTATGGACAAAACTTTCTTCTTATTGGAAATTCTCGGCTGAAATGCGAAAGAATGCATTTATAGCACCTGGAGTGAGACAATAAACAGGCACCTCTCTAAGAACTGTTTTTTTGTTTGTTTGCAGAATAAAGTATTTGATGCGAAGCAGCTGACATATATATATATATATATATATATATATAGAGAGAGAGAGAGAGAGAGAGTTTGTGTGCGCGCGCACATTTGAAGGCGAAGATTGCTTGGATTATCGCAGTAATCAGTTTCCCCTACATGCGCTGCACAAGAATTTGTCGTTAAACTTACATTGCATAAATCGAAAATGAATGTAATAATCCGTTTCTACTTGCTTGCAAGACTTTTCTTTGTCTCTCTTTTGTTCTCAACCATCAGGGTTATCTCCACTTTCTTTCTCAGTCTGTCGTTATCTGTTTATCTCTCACTGAGTCCGTTTTTTCTTTCTCGCTGTGACTGTCTCTTTTGTTGTCTCTTATATCAGGTGACTGTCTCTTTTATGACTCTTACATCAGGTGACTGTCTCCAACTTTGGGAAGTCAACTTTAGTCTTTGGCTTAAATCTGCAAGCTTTCAGTATACTGGCTGGCTCTCTGTTGTAGCTCGTAGTGATGATTCGAACACCTGTCCGCAAAATCAGCAAACGTTTGGAAGCGGACGTCACATCAAAATTAATGATCAATAAAAATTCAGGAAATATACTAACACCTCCAAAATAAGGAACTGCTTTTTCTTTCTCTCTCTCCTTCCTCTCTCCCTGAACACACAAAATGATTTTTCCATTGTTTCTCTCTCTGCAATTTCGTTTTTCCTCTTTCTTTGTCTGCATACACATATTGGGAAATGGGTAGTGAAGTTATTAAGAGAACAAAAACAAAACGAGCGATCTTTTATTAGTTTTATCGGCATTAGACCAATATGTCATCTTGGTCGCGCTCATTTCCATTTCTCGTGAAGCGACCGCGCCTTTCGCGGATACGGAGTCCTACCGACAACGCTTTTGTCATGAATTAAACAAAATTAATTTAAAGCTCTTTAAAATCACATTAGTATGTATTCTTCCCGTTACATATTAATTTCGTGTTTTTCATTTTTATTCTTTTTTATGTTTAAATTTTTTTTTTCTTTTCACATTTCTTTCTTTTAAAGCTCCGTTGATTTATGATCACAACTGACTAGCTCACCTCTCCTACCCTTAGCATCATTTCCAAACGCTTAGTAAACAAAGCCGTGTGGCTTCAGTCGCTGTATGCAACTGGGTCACTTTTGTTTGGTTGCCTTGTGTATGTGTGTATGGTGTCTGTGTCAGAGTAAATTTCCCTATCCTTTTTCTAAACTTAATCGTTATATAAATTGTTAAATTGTCAAAGTGACCCGACCTTGGGCACTCCTTAAGATTGTATTTTTATTTTTGTAAGTGTCAAAGTTGGAATAATCAACTTGAGTTGAGAATATGCTAGAAAATGCTGATGCAGTCCAAACCAGTTCCAACTAGATGAGTAGTTTTTATTATCCAATGGTTAAGATTTGTGGGAACAAGACCAGCCAATGGGCTGAGAACAAACATTTGCATGCCGTAGAGAATTCCAATGTCTAATCACTTGAATTTGTTGTGGGAAGAAGTCTGGTCATGAAAGGCAGTTGTTCGCTTAATGATGAGTTAACTACTGATTGAGAAAGAATGGACTCAGAAATATTTCATGCATTTTTACTGTTGATGTGTTATACTTGCGTTTTACGTACAGATGTATTATGTGAGTAGACTATTATTTCTGCAAATTGTGAGCTATGATGCTTACATGTAGTATGCTAAACATTTGACATTGTTTGCAGTGAACCCACTCATAAAACTATTACGTTGTATTTATTGTGCTGTATGCGTGTATTGGGCTAATAAATACTGTTGCAGGAAACTGTAAGCTGAGACTTGAATATAAGAAAGAATGGAGTTAAAAAGGAAGAAACTAGAGACTCAACATTTGTATCCTGATTATATTTTACAGGGAAAAAGCAACCTTTTTTTAAAAATCTGAATCTCCTGGTTTACTGATTATAAACTGCTATGACCATGGTAGACGTAAGAAGTATCTACTGCAGTGTGTAAATGTAAGGAATACACTATACCTCCATTGATGTATGGTGACAAGGTATACTGACTACATCGAACACTTTCTGGTACAAGGAAGTTACTGGAAATTTCTACATCTGTGGGAGATAATACAGCAGAGAAGGGCTCAGGTCAGCCTCCAGAGAATAGCAGTGAATCAGTGTTTTCAACATGAGGAGGAAATCATGCAGAATTGACAGTAGTAATGTGAACAATAAACTTGTGGCTTGGTTACAAAAAGTGCGTGAAAAGACTATTGAGAGTGCCTAAAATCAGATTATGTACAAACTATTATTGCTTATTACTAATAACTCCACTTCTCTTTTCTGATAAGAACTATCCTGTAATTTGTATTGACACTAAATTGTTGAATTGTGTTTTAGGATATAAGAATATAAGACTATATAGATATTAAATTTATTCAAACGTGATTTTCTGGAAATATTGATGTCAAGTAATTTTTTTCATTGTATTTTTCTATGTATATTTGATTGTTGATTTAATAAATTTATTGACCATCTTACACATATTGATAACTGTATGTTGGAGAATAAAGTTGGAGGATGGGGACTCGCTAAATATAGATTAAAAGACAGCTTATCTTCTCCTTTAGTAAGAAGATCTCCACCTATGGAAATATTGCGTGAGTAAGTGTTTGTCTTTAATGTTGTGGAAGAAAGAAAAAACGTTTACAACACCCGCAAATCCGCCAGGTGAGAGAGACGAGTGGTGTCTGCTGGAGAATTATTAATAACAAATTAAAGATTTTCATCACTTGTAATTATTTATGGACGATTAATTAATAATAATAATAATCATAATCATTAACTAGGTGGCGTTTGCGTCACAGGGTGTATGTGTGCTTTTGATGTGCGTGTGTTGTTGTGTATGTCTGTGTGTGTGTGTGTGTGTGTGTGTGTGGGTGTAGATAAAGTGTAAAACAATGCACTGATGGAGTCACGCATTTTGTATTATGCTACTGTCAGTGACAAACTTATATGGCCTTGACACACGGACAACGTCATTCGCAGTCGCAGTTTGCTACTGATCGATAATTTTTGAAATAGAATCTACTTACAAGCAACGTCTTTGATTATAAAAAAAAACAACAACGAAAAACCTTGAACAGGAAAGAAACTCGTACTGCGTCAAGGCGTAGAACTTTGAGAGCCAATGTAGAACGTGCGGTAATTGTCTTTTGTATTTTTTAATTAAAAACTTGTAACCCTCCCACTTCCCCCTCCCCCCTCCCCAGCAATTATTGACATTAGCAAAGACACCAAACGGAAAAGGTCATCAGGCGCTGACCTTGAAAATAGAGTTCGAGAGGTTCGTGTATCACTAGGATGACTAGGTATTCCGGTTTTGCGTTCTGCTGTTCATTCTAGCAGCAAAAATATGGAGCCACTTAAGCATCTTGACGACAAGCTGTGACTGAAAGTTTCCCGATAGCTCAGGCTGGAGACTCTCCACAAAACAACGACAACAAAACCCTTTAAATTATTTTTATTTCTACTGATTCTGCCCATGATCTCTGTTTTCCTGTCGGCTAGCGGATTATGAACTTTGATCTCAGAATCCTGTTGTGGATCTGAGTGGTCCAAGGTTTAATATAGAAAGTGGGCTCTGGCTGGCTGTGGGGCTTGTCTGTGATTCTATTGAAATTTATTCATGAACATTACACTTCAGACATGATGCTTCAGCCTGTACTACTTCTGCTGTGCCAGTTAACCTACATCCACTTCACAAGTACCACTTCTGTTGTACCAGTTAACCACATGCACTTCACCGGTAGCCCTACGACTTCTGCCAGTTAAACTGTTGTACCAGTTAACTTGCATCCGTTTCACCTGTATTATTTCTGTGGTGCCAATTAACCTGTATCCACCGAACCTGTACGGCTTCTGTTGTACCAATTCACTACCACTTTTGTACCACTTCTCGCGTACCACTACCCATCCCGTCTGTCGCTTTTACGGATTCCACGAGCGTGAGACTGCAGTCCCTTTGACCCATTTCCTTCTCGTTTGTTTTGAAGTTTTTGTCATTTGAACGTCCATGAATGTTGTACCAGCTGTGGTCTTGTTGTCAGCTGTAGTTGATGAATGTTGTATTAATGGTCACATTGCCATCTGTAGTTGACGAATGTTGTTGTGTATATGGTCACGTGTCAACTGTAGTTGATGAATGTAGTTCTCGAGGCGGTCTTGTTGTGAACTGCAGTCAATGAAAGCTGTCTTGATAGTTGTCAATTGTAGTTAATGACAGTTATTGTCTCAATAGTGTTATTGTCGGCTACAATTTGTTTCTGGAAATATTGTGCTCTTACGAGACTTAACTCACGTGACTGGTATATACTTGATTTTTTTAAAAAATCACGTGACTTGTCTCTCACACCTTTATTTAAAGTTTACCTTTATTAAAAAAGAACAAGAAAAATGTTTATGACGCTTAAAATGTTATCATCAATGCCCATATCGGCTGACATTCTACTGATAGCTTTTGCACATCACTCTGAGATGTTTTTATCAGTTAATAAATTATTTGAAACGCATTTGTCTACAGCTTTTAATTTAATCTTGAAAAGTGGCGGCCGTGATTTAATTGATGCTCCATTTGCGAATGCCCTCTGTATCAGATTCGCACTTTTCTCGGTCAGGATAGGGGCTGCATACTAGAAGTTGGGACCCATAGGGAAAGAACTTATGCCTCTAGTGCAAAGTTCACTGCCGAATCTTATCATAATGAATCACTGCTTAGAATGGATAGAGGAATGGAGTGCTTTTCTCGGCAGCGTGTGCTCGCACCCGCATGCACGCAAGCTCGAACGCACAAACGCACGCACACGCTTATGTTTATACTCATACACCCACACTTATATGCATACATATTCAGACTCAATACACACACACACACACACACACACACACACACACACACACACACACACACACACACACACACACATACACACACACACTTACTCTCTCATACACATACATAGGCTCCAAGAACACACATGTTACATTCCAGTATTTGTTTAGAGACCCTGTCTCAGTATGAGCATTTAAAGATGACTAATTTCCAACATTCACCTATGCTGACGACAGACTGGTTGCCAGATTCACCCTTCAGTCTCCTAAATTAACTCCCTTGGTTTAGATATTAAATTTAGTGAAAGGCAAACCTGTGTAATGATGCACGAACTGGGTACGTTATCCAATCACAACTAATTATGCATTCAAAACATTCATCTTTTGACTCAGCCCCAAACCCAGTTCCTAAGTGGTCTTCCTTGCAATAATTAGCCAACTTCTTTAATTAGATAACAAATAAGAATTTAATAAATTTAACAATTAACAAATGGTAATTCCATATATCAACATTCAAATATGAAGGTCATAGGGTCACCTATTTGTCTTTAAAGTTTGTACGCAATCGTAACTAACAGTTCTGATTTAAGAGATCACCACTGTCCACTTAGCTCTTTTAATTTACTCATCTGTTATGGCAGCGCTCACACTCTAACAGTACGTCGTCAGATGACTGCCAACTGTCGCATAACCTGTCGCTTGAATAGTGACGATTCAGCTCTTCATCTTAGTATCGTAAGGCCCAGTGTTCAGTAAGTCATGCACGTCAAACACCATCTTAGTAGTCGTAAGACCCAGTGTTCAGTAAGTCATGCATGTCAAACACCATCTTAGTAGTCGTAAGGCCCAGTGTTCAGTAAGTCATGCACGTCAAACACCATCTTAGTAGTCGTAAGGCCCAGTGTTCAGTAAGTCATGCAAGTTGAACACCATCAGGATTCAAACATTGAACCTAACATGAAATTCCAAAGTGAAAACACGAAGCGTGAAACACCAAACGTGAAATTCCAAAACGTGAAACCCGCTCTGAAACGATAAGTGTTCATTTCTATGAGCGACAATTCTATTTATTCGCCGCCCCATACACGTGGCATAGACAATAGTGTAGCCTATTTACAAATCGACATTTTAATCGTATTTTACAATGAAAGGTACAATATGAAAAATGAAAGATATAATTCAAATCACGCACATGCTTGTTACAATTATAATAAACATATTACATGTAAGTGGATTAAATCATTACACACGAAGTACTTCAATGCACACGGCATTTCACAATTATCAATTTAGTTAGTTAGTTTTCCAAAGAAGATAAATTAATATTCCACAATGTCTTTACACAATTAAGCAATTCTTTAGAGTTACAAATACATATTAATCTGGTCACTCTATTCTCTGGCCACACATCAGGAAAAATAGCAATAATACAATTCAATCATAATAGATATGCAAAAATCACACAACAATGTTCTTAATAAAATGCAGATTATAATACTAAGATTTCGATGTGTTACCTTGTTCTGAATGTAAACGGCTTTTTTCGATTCACGTAATAAATATGGCGGTCTGTCTGGAATATGTTTTTGGTGCAGTTCCCTCGTGAATGCGGAAATAATTTGGTTCACGGTATATAAAGGTATCTATGAATTATGGCGGGAAATCTATCGGTCAAGCATCAGGCTTGGACAATGACTCATTATGTGCAATTGTTCGTGCATATTATATAATTCATGCGGACCCTCTTTTGACTGCGAGTAAGCCGTCTGCAACGCGAAGAGTCAGGAGCGTGATGATTACGTCACCGTTCATGATGCCTGTACCAAAATCTCGGCTATGAAAAGGAACAAACCTTCAAGGAGCTTAACATAACAATACCAAATAATTATTAGATAGGAGGTCAAGTATAATTTGCCCTTGACTTTGTTACACACACATACGCTCCAAAAACACATACCCGTAGTCAAAGTTATACACACAATGCATACGTTAATTTATGTTCAAATTTGTGCATGCACCCACAATAACGCATATTGAAACTCATGCCTATACTCACGCTCATATATACATACTCAATCTCATATATATATACTCACGCTCACATATACATACTCACGCTCACATATACAAACTCCACGCACACAGTAAACATTATCAAACTCAGGCACACGTTTACATACACATATACATATTCAGACATGCCCACACACTCACACATTCGGATGCAAATACACGAACAGTACCACGTTCAAATTCACACACGTACATACACACGTGTACACGCGAATTTGTACCTATACATTTACAGTGGAACACCCACACGTGCACTGACATTATTTACTTGTCTTAATGGATCTTTTGGAAGAAAGAAATGTTCTCGGGTGCTCTGTGCTGAAGTCTTGCATGCTATCGTCATGTTATGACACGTCCCACGGGCGTCTTTGATAAGCCTTATTCGCCCCTCAGTTCGTATACGATTTCTTTGACACAGAAACAAACTGACACAGAGAAGGTAGGCTGGGCGTTTGGAGACTATTGTATTTAATGTTTCCTTGGCATAGCCAGCGGTCTTATTCACCGTTTCTTTAGTTAAGAGTGACGTAAGTCTAACGATGAGGGTGAGAATTTTGAGCTGCATCATAAAACTTCTCGAACAACGTCACAATAACAGCTGGGATAATGTGACGGATTCCCAACCTTATCTCACCCCACCCCACTAAGTCAACTGTTTGACATTGCTCTTTAGTAATATATAATTACTCGACTTACTGATATTTGAAAGCAAGAAGAAAGAGATAATGAAAAAAACAACAAAAGACAAAACCTTTGGCAGAAAATTTATTAAGATAAGTAAATAGGAATGCAAAAGGAAATGAAAAGAATATATTCTAAGATCACAGTGGAAAAACGATAACAGTCATATTTCCATATATTTTGAATTTTGAAATCTTCTTAGTAAAATACACACACATGCAAACACATATAAACACACTCTCAAACACATACGAACACACATACAAACACACACACATATATAATTAGTATTTAACTTTTTCAGTCAGAATAATTAATTACTATATATAATTAGCAATTAACTTCTTCAGTCAAAATAATTAATTACATTCACACACGCACGCAGCACACACACACAATCTAAGGTCTTGACAACAATGTCATTCGTAAAAAGTTTTGAAGTTTAAAGTGATATTCATAAAGTTTAAATTTCTGACCATTTTCGTTGATTAAAAAAAAACCAAACCCTGTGATCTTCATTTGTTTTAATTTGTTGTTATTAAAGTTGTACCTGTGATGCAAAAGGAATAGTAAAATTAAGAGTTGTGTATGAAACAGAATAGAGGCAGGAATAGTAAAAGAGTTGTGTGTGAAACAGAATAGAGGCAGGAATAGTAAAAGAGTTGTGTGTGAAACAGAATAGAGGCAGGAATAGTAAAAGAGTTGTGTGTGAAACAGAATAGAGGCAGGAATAGTAAAAGAGTTGTGTGTGAAACAGAATAGAGGCAGGAATAGTAAAAGAGTTGTGTGTGAAACAGAATAGAGGCAGGAATAGTAAAAGAGTTGTGTATGAAACAGAATAGAGGCAGGAATAGTAAAAGAGTTGTGTGTGAAACAGAATAGAGGCAGGAATAGTAAAAGAGTTGTGTGTGAAACGTGCTGTGAATAGCGATGGGATAGGACTAGAGCAATCATATAAAACTAAGCTACGATGTGTCGCTTGTGAGAGTGGGGTTTATATAGTCATAAAGCTAAGCATTGATGTATCACTTGTGACAGGGTGGGGGTGGGGTTATACAATGGGAAAGCTAAGCAAATGATGTGTCACGTGACAGTGGGGGTTTATACAGTCATAAAGCTAAGCAATGATGTGTCACGTGACAGGGGTTTATACAGTCATAAAGCTAAGGAATGATGTGTTACTTGCGACAAGGTGGGTGGGCTATACCGTCTTTCTAAAGCTCAGCAATGATCTTGTTACATGCGACAAGGTTTCTTTAATACAGACTCCATAAAGCTAAGCAATGATGTGTCACTTGTGACAGGGGCTCAATTAAGGCAATCATAAGTATCTATCTATCTATCTATCTATCTATCTATCTATCTATCTATCTATCTATCTATCTATCTATCTATCTATCTATCTATCTATCTATCTTGTCGACCGTTGGAGCACCACTGATAACATGGCAACTAGTTTCCTCCATTACATTCTGTTCTCTGCTAATCTTACCGTATTGCTCAGTTTCAGTAATTTTCGGTCGATCCTAAGATGCGAGGTGTGACTTTTGGGGATTGTTGGTCCCAGTGTCACTCAACGGGTTAAGAAATTTCACTTCATCATCATCATCATCACCACCACCATCATTATCATCGTCGTCGTCGTCGTCACCATCATCATCATCATGAAGTAAACTATATTTCGTGACCTATGTCGAATTCAAAGCCATCGTAAATAAGTCACGTTTCACGATTATTACAGTGAGTTCTCAGCAGTTATGAGTCATGTTGCGTGACGTGTGTCGAAGTTCACAACAAGCATAAATAAGTCATGCTTCGTGACTTACGACAATTTGTTCACAGTACTTATAGGTACATCACGTTTCGTGACTTATTACAATGAGTTCACAGTACTTATAGGTACATCACGTTTCGTGACTTATTACAATGAGTTCACAGTACTTATAGGTACATCACGTTTCGTGACTTATTACAACGAGTTCACAGTACTTATAGGTACATCACGTTTCGTGACTTATTACAATGAGTTCACAGTACTTATAGGTACATCACGTTTCGTGACTTATTACAATGAGTTCACAGTACTTATAGGTACATCACGTTTCGTGACTTATTACAATGAGTTCACAGTACTTATAGGTACATCACGTTTCGTGACTTATTACAATGAGTTCACAGTACTTATAGGTACATCACGTTTCGTGACTTATTACAATGAGTTCACAGTACTTATAGGTACATCACGTTTCGTGACTTATTACAATGAGTTCACAGTACTTATAGGTACATCACGTTTCGTGACTTATTACAACGAGTTCACAGAGGGTTTATAAATACGTGATGCTTTTGTGATTTCGACAGTATGTTCACACTAGTCGTAAGCAAAGTCATAATTCGTGACTGATTCATTGCAATTGGAAATAAATTACGATTTGTAAACTACAACAATGCAATCATGATGGACGTATGGTAAGCCCAGAATTGTGGGTAATGAGGCAAAAAATAAGCTCTAGTTAGATAACAGTTGGCATTTCATGATGGGTTCTCTGGAACTATTTGTGTGTGTATGTGGAAATGCCGGAACAGTTTTATGTACAAGAAGCTGACCTGATTTGAGATAGAGTGGGATGTAAATAGGAGCTCGTAGATAGGAATGGTTGAAACATTAGTGCTGCACAAACTCCACTCACGCTGGTGAGGGTATGTGTGTGGGGAATAATTCTCCTGCCTGAACTGGTTCATATGAGTTCTCTCACTTGCACGCATTTTCAGTACACATGCACTCTCATTTGTCGTGCTGTTGCGCTCCCATAGCTTTTATCTCGGAGTGAACAATTTGCGAGTCTGCTTCTGGTTCCAGAATGAAGTTGATCTCAGTTTAATTTCAGTTTCCATGATAACATAGCTGGAAGAGGTTTCACATGCTCCCGTATGCAGTTAACTCCCATTGTTCTGACCTTTCTGAGCATTGCGGCTATCACTTTCTAAGGTGACAGATCACTCCATCATTCTTACAATTTATCTCGCAGGCGTGCATCCAGACAAAACAAAGCAAGCAGAAAGGTATCGCTTAAAGGTTTCGCTTAAAAGTATCGCTTACCTCCAGGTAACTGAATGTGTTTTTATGAAAATAAAATCTCAAACTGGTCTAGCAGTTTGAAATTTTATATCGTCGCCTTGGAAAAGTATTTTCGCGAACCGATTTTGTACCGCACGCACATGAAATCACACTTTGCTGTACCGCACACACAATAAATAACACTTTGCTGTACCGCTTGCACACGAAATCACACTTCCGCTGTATCGTATGTACACGAAACACACTTACGCTGAGAAAGTGATTGCGGGTCTTTCCAGCCACATGTCACGAGGTCCTTTTATTACCAGAGCAATGTATTGAACACAAACGGGTCTGCTAGAACATTGTAGCACTAAAATTTACTTTCATGCATTCTACATCTCACCATACAAAACACTAGTTAGTCACAACACTCAAATCATCAATGCGTCACACCGCACAAAAATCATTACTTTACACCAAACAGAACATTACGTCATAACAAACAAAACATTACTATATCGCACGGCACAAATCATCACTACGTCACTACCGCATAAAACACTACGTCATAACAAACAAAACAAAACAGTAAATCATCAATGCGTCACACCGCACAAAAATCATTACACCAAACAGAACATTACGTCATAACAAACAAAACATTACTATATCGCACGGCACAAATCATCACTACGTCACTACCGCATAAAACACTACGTCATAACAAACAAAACATTACTACCTCGTACCGCACAAAATAACAGCAAGATCATTCCACACATGAAAATTGGAAACTAATAGCATCTATCGCATTTTTATTATTTTTTAAACGAAACAAAGAAACATATTTAATAGTTTAAAGGACCCCATTCACTTTGGGAATATTTATGATATGAAAAGGAATGCAGAGTTCTCTATTCACTCCAGCAGCGAAGTGGTTAAAAGAAGGGCAGATATAACAATATGCAACCCTACAGAGGTAATCACATCAATGGCTATATTCTTTCATTTTTTTTTTTTTTAGTTGACAACCACCTGGCCTTCATAATACATAAGAGAATGTACGTCAGACTGTTTACTTGGAATAAATGATGGTTTAGTCAGCAAAGCAGAATCCCCTCAGCGACTGGACCAGCCAGCCAATCAAGTTTCCAGTAGTCTGCATGGAAATACTTTCTGCTGTGTTAGTTCAGGAAGTATCAAGCAGTACGATACGCTGGAAGCGGTTATTACGAACAAAGTCGCACTATCCACAAATGATGCCATAAACCGGTAATTCGCCTGAACTGGTGACGCCTTTAAGCTGCAGTTCAGTACAAAAAAAAGTCGCGCGCTTTAAAGACCTATTTCGCGATCAATTATCGAGGAGATACAGAGCTAGAGATGCAAACGAAATAACGCTCGTTTATGTCAATCACCAATGGGAGAGGAGGCAATCGGATTTGTTGTTTGCTTGGTTGGAGCTCTTGTACAAGAGTCTGATCTACTGGTATCGCATGCTCGAGGCTTCTAGATTTCTGCATAGCGCCCACTTCCAATGTTTTCTGATTTCGCTGAGAGGTCATAGTACCAGAACTGCATTTACGTCTAAGTACATTATTCATTCCAGTCTAGGGCAGTGAGAGACAAGTGCAGGGGCCTCCCAACATGGTGCTGCATAGCACTTTTGGCCTCCGGACATGTAAGTCTGGCCTTATTGTTTACGTTATACTTGGAGCCTCAGATATTAAATTGAGATTTATTGTCCTCATAGTGCTTAGAGACTCAGATATTAAACTAAGTTTTACTATCCGCGTAGTGCTTTAAACATAGCCGACAACAGTCCACTCTTCCATCTCCAATCATAGTCCATATAAAACAGTCCACATTTGTATTCCACAACCATAGTCCACGTAACTCAATCCACACTACTATTGCACAATAATAGTCCATAATAAACAGCCCACACTTTTATCTCGAAATCACAGTCTCAAAGAAAAGAGTCCCCTATTTCAAAGTCCTTATAAAACTGCCACACATCTATTTCATAATCACAGTCCACACTTATATAGCACAATTTATAAAACAGTCATCTATCTCATAGTCTAAATTGTCCATCCATCTTGTTTATCATTTACGTCGATATCCACTATACCCCATATAAGACACTCGGCTATAGATTGGACAATTCATTGGAATGGGTGCTTTTTAAAAACATGTCGTCAAGATTAACGAAATCAAGAAAACGAGTATTGATGACTTTTGGTAGAGATTTCGCAACCTCTGTATGAAACAATGTGTTACTGTGAAACAATGTGTTACTGTGAAACAATGTGTTACTGTGAAACAATGTGTTACTGTGAAACAATGTGTTACTTATCTTTGCATGATGACTTTGGTAGAGATTTCGCTACCTCTGTATGAAACAATGTGTTACTGTGAAACAATGTGTTACTGTGAAACAATGTGTTACTTATCTTTGCATGATGATGGGCTAGGGGAGCTGGTTAGATGCACACTAAATTTTTGGAGCACATTTATTTAAAATTGCATAAACAAAAAATGCGAGACACCTCAAAGGGGTTTGTATACCGCTTCTGGCGGCATGCCAATGGACTTCCAGTGATGGCACATAGACATCGTTCGTTGCAGTGTGTACTTTGCTGAGTTTCGGAATTCAAACTAAGTGTAGATAATAACACTGGACTTGCAGACCTGAATAATACTGCACACGAACAGTAGTTTTGACTAACAATTTAAACGCTTATTAATAATTTGTCTAACCAATGCTTTAAAGAAAACACTGTCATTTTTTAATAATGTTTGCTAACGGCTCTTATAATTAGAAATGAGATGAATTTTTGAAATTACAAAACATTAACCTCACCACTCATCGAAAGGCACAATGCTTACCAAACTAGGTGTGACAATGCCACCTTAGTTATTGGTTGTTATTATTAATAATAATCATCAATAACTAATTACAAGTTTGATGAGAATCTTAATTTATGTTATTAACATCAGCTTCCAATGCTTGTTGATTTCGCGGATGGAACACCGCTTTAGAATGAAGGTGTGGTCACTTGGAGACATCTCATAGGCCCATAAACAAATTTGGAGTCATCAACCTCCTGCTGACAGATTAGATTATGCTATCGCACATTTTCTCGATTTTACTGTTGGCTATTATTTTAGTTTGCATCAATCAAATTTAACAAGTTCTTAGAAACACAGCAGCAATAAAGCGAAACAAAAATAAAACTAAATTGCATTTAAAATTAAAATTGCATGTGTTTCAAATATAATTAGCAATCTGTAATGATCATTCAGCGCCTGCTTTGTCTGGATCATTATACTTTTGAAATTATATTCTAGCCAAAATTTACACATATATATACACACACACACACACACGCTCGCACGCCCACACACATAAAACGTCCTGGCCTTGATTTGTCTATATTGATGAAATTTAAAAGAATAAAATTATACAATATTGAAAAATACAAAAAGAAATAGATAAATAATAAAAATAAATCAAAATTGCAAGTTCATGTAAAGGAATGGGAGTTTTGATGTAAAATAACATGAGTAGTGGAAAAAAAATGGTGAAGAAATTTTGTTGTTTAGAAAGTCCATTAAAAAACCCGGAAACTCTTTATTTATTTTTTCATTTGGAAAACAACATAATATACAAACATACACATCTCTATGCACACATAAACACAGATGTAAATAGCCACAAATGCTCCTCCGTACCTTACAGCCTGACACTGACCTTAGAAAGTAAAAGTTGAGTTTGGACCAGGTAGGCAGGTTCCTTGGTAGGCAGGTTCCTCTTGGACAGAACAAATACAATATCAACGTAGACTAGCACTATGTACATTTATAGTGGAAAACAACGTGAACGGACAAAGAACTATATGTTTCTCATTTATATCGCACACATTCAATCTCCAACACAATCAGTCTGATCAGTCATGGAGGATACATAAAGATAACACTACACTGTCCTATTATTCATCTTGAAAAATAATTACAAAACTTTCACGCGACACATCCGAAACAAATAATATACACATGTATAAATAATGGAACACTCGATCATATTTACTAAGAGATTTAGCGATGACTAAGTCAATAGTAGTTTGGTTCAATACCAAGAGAGCCAAGTCAACAGCAGCTTAGCTCAGTTGTAAGGGAGCCAAGAGAATATCAGCCATGCTTGTGACAGTCAGACTTCCTGATAGTTATTCAGCTCAAGGGCAGAATACAGTCAACAACGCGGAGTGGTGCTAATGCTCTCTGTTAAATTCCTGGAAATTAAGATGTCACACAAGCATTCCAGTTCTCACAGTTGTCTGTACTTTAATTCAAGACTAGGTCTGAGTGAGCACTCCCAGATAATGCTGATTTTGTGCTGGGGTGAAAGTGGGTTCGGGAAGGGTTAAGTTTGAAAGATTAGGGAGGGGAAGAAAGAGAAGGGGCTATGTCAACCAAAATATTTTTTTGTGCATTTTTATTTTGGTATTTTCTTTGTGTCACATAAAGGCACACCGATGGGTGATGACGTAGAGGAATGACTGATAGGCAGAAGATGAGCAAGATGCAGATATAGAGGGTAGGGCCTTCAACTGCCAGATTCCGATACGGTTGGTGTGGTAATACTGTAGCCGTATTGGTCTCTTGCTTATCAGTTGTTTCTAGGTTGTTGATTAGCTGGCTGACCCCCAAGAAGCCACCAGAGCACCATACTATTTGGTTTTGTTCTTTAGCTGAATGTGTCGTACAGTAATCGATAGAAACCTGACATAAAAAGATCTCAATCTGGTAGCAATCTGTAGCTGGAGTGCCATTTGACTCCAAATGCTTCACTGAATGTAGTGGTGCTTTGTGCTACCGCAGTCATAGTTGACTGAAGGTTCAGTTAAGACTTGTAGCTCCTACATATGTATCAAGCTAACGAATATTATTGCAGGATTTGTAAGGTGTGAATGTGTGTAAGAGAGAAAGGAGTTTAGAAATGAAATATGCCTAAAACTTAGCGCTGCCCTTAATTTGACCTTTGCCTAAAGGAGTATGTCTTTAGATGCTTTGATGCTTTCAATATTTCCTAACCTTGTATCCACTTCAGACTGCAGTGCCTACTGTACTCTACACGTTGGTGTGTGTACCCAGCATTGTCATGGAACTTATCAGTAAACGTGTTACTGTAAGTTAATTCCTGTGAATTCCATTCGAGAGTCATTATGACAAAAATTGAAGTTTGAGTTTGGTCACGAGAATTCACGATGATTTTTTTGGATCATTCCTCAAGCTCTTAAGAAGTTTTGGACGATTCTCTACAATGTGCTTTGGAGCGCATCGAAGATTCTGGAATATTTGTGTAACGTGCCTAGAAGGTGTACGTTGGACCATCATCCAATAAGAAAGAAAGTGATTTGTTGCAAACTGCATGATTGTGAACACGTGCTAGCAACAGATACCATCATTGAAAAGGTTATGTACCTTGACTCCAAAACTCCACTGTTATTTCTATGATGAAACTATGCTGATATCTATGCTAAGATAAACTGAAAAAGTGTCAAACATTAATCAAACGTTGTGAAGTGATGTAAATGCCAATGCTCTTTTGATTATATTCACATGTTGTATATATATATATATATAACAGCGAGTGGATGGAGGCTCATTAAAAATAAATAAAAGACGGATTTTTATTATTCCTTTAGTAAAATGCTTCCACCTGCAGAAGTATTGTGTGTGACAGTAAAACATCTGTCTTATTATTGTGGAAGGGAGAAGACTTAACTACACCCGTACAATCCGCCAAGTGAGAGACAAGTGATGTCCCCTGGGAGAATTATTAATAAACATAATTTAAAATTTCTCCATTATTTTTAATTAGTTATGGATGATTATTATTAATAATAATCATAACTAGTAGCAAAGGGGTACATGTCACATAACTATCTAGGATTAGTGATATGTTTCGATTATAAGGAATACTAAATTATTATCCAATCTCTATGGAATGATTTAAAGTCACAGCAAAAACTGATTAATGACTATTTTATTTTAAGAAATGATTTTCTTTCTATCAACCTGATAGTAAGTAATAATATGAGGATCGTTACAAGAAATGTTTTGTGATCATTTCTACTTTAAGGAATAATTTATCAACAAGACTAATAAAATATTCACTGTTAATCGTGATTGCAAAATGTTTTGTGATCATGCTGTATTTAATTTGTCTTGCGGAATATGAGATTTTAAGAGTGATTAGACATGAATTATTTATTGCACAAAATAATTTAAGAAAGAGAAAAACGAGAGCTACAAAACCTTACGCTAGACCTTGTACTCTTGACGATTAGCACGCAAACTGCAGCGACAACAGACATAACTTGATCCGTTTGCCCTTTAATCTGAAATCGAGACAGCGTAGTGTAAAGACTGGCCTAATTCATCAGTAAATGAATTTTTGCAAGCAGTACTGCAGATTCAATCCCGGCAAAGACGAGTCGAGAATCTACAGAATTGCAGCACAGCTGTTCTGTCTGTGTCACAGCATATTCAAATTACTGCGTCACGTGTCGACTTTTGTGCCCTCGTTGTAGTCTATTAAATACCACGGTACGTGTCCACTTTCTGTACGCGTTACAACATTGAACAATACTGCGCGACGTGTCGACTTTTGTGCCCGCGTTACAGTGTTTTATATATCACTTGACCTGTCCACATAGTGTACACGTTACAACATTGAACAATACTGCGCCACGTGTCGACTTTTATGCCCGCGTTACAGTGTTACACGACATATACCCCTTTTGGAAGTATAACGACAAATTAAAAATTAAGTCCTGCGCGAAATATACCATATGTTTGGAAGTATAACACAAATTAAAGTCCTGTCGCGAAATAGAACTTTTTGGGGAAGTATAACAACAAATTAAGTCCTTCGCGACAAACAACCGTTTTGGAAGTATTTTAGCAAATTAAATCGTACGTGAAGTGCGCATTAAATTCTTTGTTACCCTACTTGGAAGTATTATAGAAAATTAAATAGTACGTGACATGTCACTTTTTTATAATCAGTTTAGCGTATTAAACAGAGCGAGGCCTGTCCGGATTCCGTGACCCGGATGTAATATTAAAAATTGTACGAAGTGTACGGGTTTTTTCTGTAAGGTATTATAACGAGTAAGGTGCATTAAATATAACGAGACATGTACAATGTTTGTAAACATTACGGGTTTTTTTTGTTTTGTAAGGTATTATAACGAGTAAGGCACATTAAATATAACGAGACATGTACAATGTAAACATTACGGGGTTTTTTTTTGTAAGGTATTATAACGAGTAAGGCACATTAAATATAACGAGACAGGTACAACGTTTGTAAACATTACGGTGAAAAAAGCCTACGGTATCGTAATAAATAAAGCGAGTCTTTTTGAATTTATGTAACCAATATGTTATATTAAAAGGTAAACAAGTTTTCTAACCAATGTATAAGCATTTTTTCCTTTTCTTTTCACTTAATATTTATTCTATTTTTATTGTTTTATTTATAGTATATATATATGTATATTATTTTAAGTTTTTAATTTCTATTTATGTTTGGTTGGTTATAATAATATTATTAATTTTATTTTGTTTATATATATATATTTATTTTCCTATTCATTTATCAAGGTATGTTGTTTATTTTTTTCATGGAGGGATATTTTGGTGTTTTTATTTAGGTGGTCCTCCCAAATCATTACTTTAGTCGAATAGTCATAGGGCTTACCCTGGACGTGGTGGGGCGGTAGGGGCATCCCTGGGGGCGGGGTTGCACATGGAATGTAAAAAAGAACAGATCTCCTGGGTTTAATGGGGTTGGAATGAAATAAAAATACATATTTACATTACAATACAAACACTCCAGACTGAGGACAACACAAACTACACACACTCACACACACACATACACACGCACGCACGCACATAGATTCTCATCAACATATAGGTCCCATCAGGGGAAAAAAAAATTGTTTTTTAATCCGACACTAGCTCCCAACTCATATCCAGTGAGTGACTACGTGGCAGCAGATTACCAGCACCAGTTGTAAGGGTTATAGATTTATTACCGTGTCACACACGAACTATATGACAGTGTCTCAAGGCCTATTTAGGCAAATATGCTCTGACAGCTCTATACAGACTGAGATGCTGGTAGTGTGAAATGCACCCCACCCTCTACCCCACTCGATGATGCCTGAAAGTTTGCCAGGTTACTGTTTCATTGGCAAACTGCGGCTCAAGTAATGAGCCCCGTTATCCGATTGTCCTGAAACAGATCATTAAAATAACCCGACTTGTTGTATTTGTTTTAATTTAAAAAAGACATTTCTTTTCTATTAATGATCCGTAGTTCAAATTAAATTGCAATATTTTTTTCCTTTAGAGAGTTTGAATTTCCACTTGAAAGAAACATTTTGCATGGAGGAACAGTTAGATAGGGTTTATTCTAGTGACAGAAAATTGACTTGTAGAATCGATTCCGAGAAGTAATTTTGAGTGATTATCCAGAATTAACATTTGTTCAGAGGAAAAGTTTTTGCATGTTTTATCTTTCGTGTGAGAGGTTTGTATATTTAATAAATGCAGTTAAGGTGTCACGTGCATCACTCTGTAGTTATGACGTAGTGTGTTCAAAACATGTAGTTATGATGTAGTGTGTTGAACATGTGTTGTAATGGTGTAGTGCGTGCAACAGACATAATTGAGGTATAGTAAGTACAAAGGATGTAGTTATGTAGTCTAGTGTGTTGAACATATGTAGTTATGTAGTCTAGTGTGTTGAACATAAGCAGTTATTGTGTAATCATTGTAGTGCATTCAACACTTGTAGTTATTGTGTAATGTGATCCATATAAGTAATTAAGGTGTTATATATCATTTGTAGTTGTAGCGTAATATATCCGAACTTAGCAGTTACAGTTTAAATTGTTCAGTACATATTCTTAGGGCACATTGTACTCAACATTGCATTGCATACAATATTCATTGTATTCGCATTTAACACACAAATTATAGTTAGATGTAATGTGTTAAACGCATAGAGTTAGGAGTAATATGTTCAAGACATATAGTTAGATGTAACATGTTCAACAAATAGGTGCAATGTGTTGAACCCATTTAGTTAGGTGTATTGAGTTCAACACAGGATTAATGTGACGAACACACATAGGTAGGTGTATTATGTTCAACACAAATGTGTAATGTATTGAACCGATATAGTTAGGGTTAAGTATTCAACGCATAGTTAGGTGTAATGAGATGAACACACATAGGTAGGTGTATTATGTTCAACACAAATGTGTAATGCATTGAACCGATAGTTAGGGTTAAGTATTCAACGCATAGTTAGGTGTAATGCGAAGAACACACATAGTTAGGTGTTCAACAGATAGTTAGTTGTAGTGTGTTAACACAAATAGTTAGAATGTAATGTTTCGATGCGTGCAGTGATTTACAGTTTAAAGGTGTAGTGGCTATCCAACACGAAGAGACCTCAAATCGAACTCATACATAATTTTAGTGGTTATCTTGTTGTTATCTCGTCATCATGAGAGGTCACGAACGTGTCACTTATTGTATTACCTAATTTTAGTGCTGTTATCGTGTTGTTATCTCTTCAGGATGAGAGGTCACGAATGTGTCAATTACTGTATTGCCTAATTTTAGTGCTGTTATCGTGTTGTTATCTCTTCATCATGAGAAGTCACGAACGTGTCAATTACTGTATTACCATGCGATAAAAGGAATATAGAGTTACGTCTACGAACCCGTTCTTGCAAAATAAAATAAATAAAAAATAAATATAAATACACTTTTATTGATTAAAGTAAATTTTAGAAAAGTGTATATTGCGTGGCTTTATTTATATTTCGAGCTACCTTCTGTAGTCGACTGTGAAGTGCCAAATTCCTTTTTTTTCCTGGCGTCACAACTCTCATCCTGTCTTGCCCAGTGATATCCACAGAGTACCTTGCCAAAATGTTAGTTGATTTCACTGAAGGATGCACAATTGCAGATTAAGTGGGGTTGTTGTTTATTTTCAGCACTCACCTCGTTTGTGTCTTGTGGTTTGGAATGAGCAAAAATTGTTTATTTGCTGTAGATAAACTTCCTTTAAATTCCTCCACCACCACCACCACCACCCAACACACATACCAGCTTTTCTTATAATCGAAAAGGGATTTATTCCCGATGTTGTTCATGACCTAAGAACAAACAAATATTACAAACTACTCATCCAGATACTAAAGCAAACAAAAAATTATCTCTCTCTCTTTGAAATCAGAAACAAAAGGACAAGAAAAGAAAATAAGGAATGGGAAAGGAGAACATTCAAAAGAACATTCCAGACTTTAAGTTGTGTGAAGCGAGCACGCAGAAAATGAATTTTCTTTTTTTAAAATGGTATTGGCCATTTTGATTAAGCCCGAGGTAAATCCATAGTCGAATGCAGATCTAGCTAGGGAAAACAAGACCCAAAGATGTGTCCGCTAGACCAAGTAAAATAAGAAAAGAAGAAAGACGGCCCGTAACAGACGATTTCTGGCTTCAAGCATTCCGTACAAATCGATCTGCAAATAATATCACAAAGATTTTGCGTTTGATAAAATAACCAGCGAATATTTCTGAACGTTAACAAGTACCAATTTTGGTAAAATAACCGGCGAATATTTCTGAACGTTAACAAGTACCAATTTTGGTAAAATAACCAGCAGAATATCCAATTTGTCATAAAATTAAAGAGAGTTCTCGCAATATTTTCACGAATGGGATAGAATATAAAAGCAAACTCTACGGTTTTTGTACCTGTGACAGAATAAATTTGCCTCTCCCTATTTTAAATTTAAATGGTTAAATAAATTGCTAAACTGTCAGAGTAACCCGACCTTGGGCACTCCGTATGGTGTTAGTTTTGAAAGTGTCTGAGTTGAAGTAAACAGCTCGAGGCAAGAATATTCTAGATTGCTGAAGTAATGCAATCACGTTTTATATTATCAAATGATTATTATTTTATTGTATTATTATCACAGTACTGACCAACAGTTTGTTTTAAAGATGAAATTTAAAAGAAAAGGGATAGTTGACTTCAAAATCTCGAAAAGAATATTTGCTAATATGTATTTTGTTGAAAATTTGTTTACCATCATTATCCCTTTCTTAATCCCAATCCCAAACGATAAAACAAGAAGGAAAAAGAAAGAACACAAAACTCACAAACATGGAACAGCCAAGATACTCTCGTTAACAAATCGCGCACCGTTCATTTTACCTCTTACTAAAAATAGAAAAAACCCACAAAAGAAACCAACAACAAAAATGCATAAACGAAAACAAAGCAAAGCAAATGAACACAAAACCCTTTTATGCGGGTGCCTGTTTTGGAGTAATGACGTGTCGTTTGAAATTAATTCACATCTGCACATTTTTTGTGTCTTGTGCTTGGGTCGATCATAAGAAGTCACGTGTCATTATTATGCCACGAAGTACATAATATGGTAATAATATTATGTAATAATACCGTATTCATATCATTTAAAATTTTGTCTACTTGGACTAATATCACAAATCTTTTAAAATGAAACTTTCTGCTTCCTGCTTCCACTCTCCTGGGTTGAAATCGACATAGAGTTCCATTGGGGACGTCATAAGAAGGAACGAATAACTGATTAGGCTTGGGGTTCTATTAGGGATACCCTCGGAAGAAACGAATGCCCTTTGCATTTCAAATTCCGCGTCCGCTTTGGTTCCAGGGTATTTTTGTGTCTGTAGAGAGAGCATTGCGCATTTAACTGGCGTTAATTTCGTAGCAGCATTATCGAACTTCGATCGTAATAGTTACTCCGTACACAAGCGGCTTTTTCATTTCTTCTTCATCACAAAGCTCGCGAAGAAAGTGATCGCCATTTTGCTTTCTTTCTTTTATCCTTCAAGTTCCTACCAAGTTCTTCTACGCAGCCCCCCCCCCCCCTCGCGGTATTTATCGTTTTATTTTTTTTTTTTGTTGTTTCTAGAGTGGAGTGTGACATTGGAAACAGACATTTCAGAGTTATGCAAATATATGCATATTCGTCTTTTAAGATAAAAATACACGTCTTTTACTGATCAGACTTTTTTCTTTTTAAAGGTCAACGTCATTCAGGTACAAGTGTTATACGTTTATAGTCAAATACACGCAGAAAGTTTGATGTATAGATAAACAGATGGATAGTTTGTAGATGAAGTGATGAATAGAAGGATATTATGAAACACTGATGGATAGATAAACAGAAGGATGAATTGATCATCGTACGAAGAGAGAGAGAGAGAGAGAGAGAGAGAGAGAGAGAGAGAGAGAGAGAGAGAGAGAGAGAGAGAGAGAGAGAGAGAGATGGCTGGAAAGAAAGATAGATAAGCAAAAAGATTATATAGATTCATTCTTCCATCTATCTATCTATCTATATATATATCTATATCCATCCATCCATCCATCCATCCATCCATCTTTATTCTCATCCATCCTTTTCTATCTGGAAGCGACGGAGTCCAGTCCCCTTTCCCCCTATGGATTCCAATTGTTTGCTAAGGAAAGGTCAAGTAACGAAATTCATTGCGTCTTATATGTACGAACTTGACCCCACTCGACCTCTCATTGTCTAAGACGCGCTGTTGTGCTGATTAGCATGAGACCTAAGTGTGCTTTATTTATTCATCCAGAAAACAATAGTTCAACCCTCTAAACTATTCTAAACAGAAACAAAGTTGCCTACTTAAAAAAATAAAGCAAAATTTCCCACCCTTCCCTCCCTCCACACACATGGAAAAAAGAAATAAATCACTGACAATATGGATCACAGAAAGACATAATTAATTGTTATAACGTAATAAACACTGGTAAGCAATATGGATCACAGAAAGACATAATTAATTGTTATAACGTAATAAACACTGGTAAACAATATGGATCACAGAAAAACATAATTAATTGTTATAACGTAATAAACACTGGTAAACAATATGGATCACAGAAAAACATAATTAATTGTTATAACGTAATAAACACTGGTAAACAATATGGATCACAGAAAAACATAATTAATTGTTATAACGTAATAAACACTGGTAAGCAATATGGATCACAGAAAGACATAATTAATTGTTATAACGTAATAAACACTGGTAAACAATATAGATCACAGAAAAACATAATTAATTGTTATAACGTAATAAATACTGGTAAGCAATATGGATCACAGAAAGACATAATTAATTGTTATAACGTAATAAACACTGGTAAGCAATATGGATCACAGAAAACATAATTGTTTGTTTTAACGTAATAACACTAGTAAACAATATGGATCACAGTTTTAAGTAATAAACAATGGTAAGCAACAAATTACCAGAGCCATGTAAAAGAGACTACATAAACATAGTAATAACATTACTATTCTCTTTCTTTCTCTCTTTTTTCAGCTCCCATTCTCCTGTTTTTTTCTGTGGTAAGGAAAACAGTGACTGTTTATTTAGATTGTATATTTATACGGGATAATTGCTCATTCGTATATTATATTATAAAAGTTTTACTCGATTCATTTGCGTTAAATCGGAAATACTTTATTTTGTTCTTGCTTACTTAGCGTATATTTACCTGTATAAAGTCTGAAATGATAGAACTGAAGTAAGACAATAAATATAGGGCTGTTAACGATTAATGATTTTTTTGACGATTAATCTTACAACAATTAACGATTAATTAATAGATAAAAAAATCCAACTAAAGCTTTATACCTTCTCACAACTTTGTTGTTATCGACTACTTTAAAACCAAAATGTTCACGCAATTTACCTTTAATCAGTTTATAAACTTTCATCTTAGAATCGGCCATCTTGGCAGTACAAAATAATAAAAAATAAAAACTTCCGGTGCAAATAAATATCGGCATTGCTTCAGTAAGTAGGAAAATTAGTTGAAATTTAATCGTCATGAAATAAATTAATCGCTAAAATTTCTTAGGGATTAATCGGAAGATTAATTGTTAAAATGGGTAACTCTAGAATAAAGTGATTTTCAACACGTGGCAGTTATCTTCCCACGATTGCGAACAGATATATCGTTCATTGTATTAAATGTAATGGATCTACATTTAATCAACCGAAGGGAGATATTAATTTAAGTGATATATTAAATTATTTACTTTGGTGAGTTGATTCATGGATAATCTGTAAATTTATAATTTGAGTTTTTCTTTTCACCTATTTGGTAAAGAAAATAAATATTAAATTTTGAAAGAATTTCTTTGGTATATGCTGTACCACCGAAAGTGAAAACATAGAAATATAAACATTTTTCAATTTGCTTAAATATATATATAATATATGTAATTAGTGTAGCCTACTAATTAACGCGAAAGGCCATTTTCTAAATTATTTAGAGTAAAAACAACTCAGAACTTCATTCCTTCATACTCAGTTATTTTAATTTAAATTTTATTATTCAATAGCTTAATCATTAATTATTTTTTCTAACCGTTATGTTAATTCTTTATTTTTAAGTGTTAATACATTTTTCTTTACCTTTAAGTTACAATACAATTATTTATTCTTAAAGTATGATTGATATCATGTATTTAAAATTTTAATTTAACATCTTATTCTAAAGAATAACATTGATATAATATAGAATAAACTTTAATTTAAAATCTTATTCCAAAGATCGATATAGAAATATTAGTCTGGAAATTTCCTGCAAGAGATTTTATGATTTGAAAGGACATTATCTGCCCGAAGAGGTTGTAGTTGACAGCTGAAATCTTAGCCCACATACGCGCTCGGCATTCTATGCCAATTTGTTTGTTGAAATTTCTCTCTTTGCCATTATGCTGTTTGAAATTTCACTCTTTGCCGTTTTGTTAATTGAAATCTTACTCTTTGCTATTAAATTAGTTGAAATTTCACACTTTTCTATTAAATTAGTTGAAATTTCACTCTTTCCCTTATGCCAATTGAACATTTCAATCTGCATTTATATTAGTTTAAATATCACTCTATGCCAGTGTGCTGTTAAAATTATCAATATCAGCAAATATTACGGTTTCGAAATGGTCCCGAGACTTCTTGTAGTTGTGAATGCCCGGACATTGAACAAGTAAGCCACTTATCCAACTTGTGTCTTACGTTACAGAAGAAAATGACAACAGGTGGCGCCAACATGCGCGTGTGTTGATTCCACTGCATTTAATCCGGACGATCTTCACAGCTAACTGCATTTTCTTCATTGAGACTGTTATTACTTGTTAGACTAATTTTGGCATTCACTCCTCTGCAACGTAAAAGCACATTAACAAATATGTAATTCCGCTTGTTTCTTGAAAAAATAGAGATACTTAACAATTTATGACAATAATAAATCTTGCAGAGGATTAGGAAAAGGGATAAGATTGAAAAGAAACGCAAGACAAGACTAGTATATAGGCTCATTAATGTCAATTACAGTCAATAAAATAATTCAACAAATTACTGGTTGCTTCTAAGGTCAAGTGCGTTGTCTTAACGTCACGGGTCCTCTGTCGGAGATTCGATTGCTAGTATTTAACAAACATTAGTACAAAATTAATCAGAAAGAAAATTGTTAAGGATCTGCTGTCCTAAAACATTCTTTCTCTCCCTTACTTCCCCCCCCCCACACACACACACGCACGCACGCACGCACAACGCGTTTGTACATATATGGACATATACAGTGTTCTCAACATACATTGATGTGTCTGCTCGCCTTCATCCACCCACTTTCCCCTCCCACCCTCGTCAAGAAAAGGTCAGGGCCAGGTTACTCTTCCGAAAAGAAAACTTGTTTGTGTGAGAACAGTTGAAAGTGGGACAGAAACACTTTGTGCACATTCATCGTTTATATTTTGTTCCATGTTTATCAGCTTGTCTGGGGATTTTGGTTAAGATTAGATATATATGGTATTGTACATTTTATTTTTAAAAGTGAAATGATAACTTCGATTGCAAATTTTATTTTTAACATTATCTTTTTCTTTTTGAAAGAGAGAAATTCAGGTTATACATTACCATTTCCTGAATCGTGTGACTGAGCTATTTTTTCAGGCTAAAAAGATTTTAACTCTTCGTTTTCTGGAGTGAAACGAGATTTCACAATTTCAATTATTGCGGATTTGTTTTTTGTTAATAAAGAAATATTTTTTTAAGTGGAACTTATGTCGGAAAAATGCGACTTAAAATACTACTACACATTCACAATGCAACAAGAAAGAGACAAATATATATCTTTGTCCCGAAACTGTAATCTTCCTCTTGGATCCATCCCTGAAATTTGTATAGGAACAGATTTCACTGTCAGCAAGATAACTCCCAGCAATCTCATTACGTTCACATCAAGGAACCTCGCAGGAAACGGTTGCAGGGATATTTGTATACACAATAATTTTTAACACACACGACGCAAAAGGGAAAACGTCAAGCATGCGGTTGCAGAAATGCACACTGCGGTTCAAGCGTTTACACAGAGACTATACACACACTTTCAATGATTTATTTCCTTTCAGTAGTAATTTGTTGCCGTTTCGAATATGGGGGCTTGCTTATTGCAAAAGCGATATTGTAGGGAATACGAACAGAAACTGTACTATTTTCCAAACGGATAGACACATGGACAATATATAGAGAGGGTTAAAGTAATACAGAGATAGATACGAGGAAGGACATACACATATAAACACTTGCAATTATATATACATACACAAATAGGCACAAATATTTATATTATATATATATAGAGAGAGACAGATAAATCTGTGGATGGACAGATCGATGGACGGACCACTGAAACAAAAGACAAAGTGGGTATTATATTTAAAGACAAGGTTAGAGCAGACAAATCAGGACAACCCTCTATGTGTGCATATTGCAGTTCTTCAGTTATAGTCTTGTGTAACGTTCTATTTCGTCAAAACGTGTGTGTTTTGCATGTCTTTCTTTGGTGATAAATGTGTGTGTGTGTGTGTGTGTGTGTGTGTGTGTGTGTGTGTGTGTGTGATATGAAGATCCTACCTTGTACTCTTATTGCATATTAATCTTGTGCATTCGATCTTTGCGAAAAGTCTCTGTGGCTGTGTGCGTCAATCAGCATATGTATGTCCATAGGGACGTGGTCCCTGCCTGTGGAATGAAAAATGCAAATTATTCTTTACTCCAGTCCATAATGTGTTGATGAATTCTGATGAATTAAAGTCATTTCTTCCTAATGTTTGCTTTACTCCAGTCCATAATGTGTTGATGAATTCTGATGAATTAACCTCAATTCTTCATAATGTTTGCTTTACTCCAGTCCGTAATGTGTTGATGAATTCTGATGAATTAGGGTCATTTCTACCTAATGTTTGCTTTTGTCTTAATGTGGGAAACTTTGTAGAAGTAAATGGAAGGATTATGTTTTATTATTTGTTTTTACATTTACGTTATGCCACTCTCTCATATCCCAACATTATTTTTTTTAATAATTTCATAGTTTGAATTTCTCTATCTTGGATGGATTTTAAAAATGAACACATTAATTCGAAATATTGATTCTTCATGAGTTGTCGATATCAGTACTTCATTTGGCTCCAGTACAACAGTGTTAGCCAATTCCACAAACTCGAGTCTTGTTCTGCATGCTATCACGTGACAGGCGGATTCTACTATGCTAGTCTCCATCCCCTTCTTAGAACTCTTGACAAAATTCCAGACTCTATAAGCAATGCATTCAGGTAATTACCAATCACTCTTAATTACAAAAAAAAAAAAATAACATCCAGATTAAAACACCAGCAACACTATCTTTGGATTTCTCACAAAATAGAATTCTTTTCTTGCAGTCTCCAGAAACATTATTTAAATTGAGCAGATTCTTTAGATAACTTTACTGGCGAAAAAGTATCACTTGATTTTATTTTTCTAATCAGAAAGAACTGAAAACGATTGGTGAACATTTTTGTTTTGGGGAGAGGGGGTCCTAACTTCAGCATTTAGTATTGAAATTAAATAAGGACACATACCAGGCTCATCGTACAGTCCAACCAAAATTCACACATCCTATAGTCCAATTAAAATCCATACTCCAATCTCATCCTAGTCCAACTAAAATCCATACTCCAATCTCATCCTAGTCCAACTAAAATCCATACTCCAATCTCATCCTAGTCCAACTAAAATCCATACTCCAATCTCATCCTAGTCTAACTAAAATCTATACTCCAAACTCATCCTAGTCTAACTAAAATCCATACTCCAATCTCATCCTAGTCTAACTAAAATCCATACTCCAGCCTCACTCTACCACAGTCCAACCTAATTCCACATATCATCGTCATCTAATTGTCCAACCAAAATCCATAATCCAACCCCATCCTACAGTCCAACCTAATTTCATATATCCTCCTCCTCCTATAGTCCACCCAAAACACTCTCAAACCTCATCCTAAATTTCCCCCACCCCCCACCCCGAAATACAAACTTCATTCTTATTCTACAGTTCAACCAAAATCCACACACCAACCCCATCCTACAGTCCGACTTACTCTGCAGTCCACATTTGTCCTACAGAAATTATATAAAAAAATATATTATTTAAATAAGAGGCAGTGGTAAGTAACCTGAAATATTACAAAATATATATTGTGTCTGTTTAGAAAACTGTATAAGAAATTTGTGATAAAACAGAATAGGTTCAGCAAAGTATATCGTACAATCATGTACATTCACAGCGTCGAAAGAATAAAATATGTTTTACCTCAGTATAAAGGTGAGAAACAGTACGAAAACTGTATCATGAGTATTGACAGAAAAGCAATTTCCTCATATACTGGATTAGAGATTAAAATAATTTTTAAAAGTCTACTAAGATTAAAGAGAAGATTTTTTTTTTTAAAAGAACAATCTATATACTGTTAAACACCGAATGTGAATAGTGGTGAAAGGACTGTACGGACTGAGAACATTCCACATCAAGCACGTTGCTACCGCTTGGCCTACACAGCCAACATCACCACTCTAGATCTCTAGGTCCCCAGCAGGGATGAGAAGGGTGAAGTGAACGGGAGGATGCTTCTGATGATCTAGCTGCATTTCTTCTCTTCGCCCCTCCCATTTTTAAAAAACACAAGCAAACTAAACCATTAACTAAAAAAAAACAACAACAAAAAAAAACAGCGTCTTAATGCTAGGCGCGTGTGTCGGCAATCAATGGCAAACATTTGAGGAGAATGTGTTGTGCTTGAAATATCGGGCATAAAATTAATTCATCGCCTCAAACCTAAAACTCTATCACCACCTACACACACACACACACACACACACACACACACACACACACACACACACACACACACACACACACACACACACACACACACACATGCATACAAACGATTGCATTTAATTTTTTTTTATAGTAAAACTGTATCACCGTTCACCCACTCACTCACCCATACCCACGATCTCACGATTGAATTACATAAATTACATTTCTTTAAACAAAATCAAAATGTCAGTTTAAGAGATATATATATTCCTGACGAAACACTAATTTAAAAAATCCATCAGTAGATTCCAGTCTCCATCTCCCTTTTTGCTGTCCTCTCTCTGTTTACTTATCAGTTGGCACGTCTGCCTGTCTGTTTGCCTGCCAATGCGAGTGTAATTTTGCATGTCATTTCCTTTATTAAGCGATAATAAGCTTGTCGAGCTGCGTGCCAGTGATTATCTTTCCTTGAGACAGTATTTAGGGGTGAGAGAACGGAAATTACGTGCGCGAGCCGACCACACGCTTGACTCTTTCATCCTCTGCTCCTTGGCCGGTCGTTCAGAGTTCCTCACGTGCTAATCCACACCCGTAATGCGAGCGGATATGATCTAGTTTGCTGAGCAGCGATCACATATTTTCTCTTGTTTTATTTTCTTTTTCTCTTTTTCATAGTTGCTCGTGGCACCAATAAAGATTTTGCAAGGAACTGTTGCCACATGTCTTAGGGTGCAAAAGATCCACCGAGCTAATCTCTTTCTCGTTGGGAATGTTTGTGGCAATTCTACTTCTGAGCCACGGGATTTAAAAAGAAGCAAATTATTTTCTTTTGTCAAATTTTACTTTTCTTAAAGATTCGAAAATAAGAAGAGTTACCATTCCAACAGCGAGATGCAAATAAATACTCTTCAACTCCCCCCCCCCCCCTTTGGGATTACGTCATAGCATCGATGACGTCAGCACATTTATGATGCAGTATTTTACGTGTTCGGTTATTATTTACAAAGACACGTATGTATTAAAAAAATGATTTGTGACTCGTCGATGACAACGAAGTGCGCACGGAGGAACGAAGCGATTCCCAAACAACTATTCTAACAGAAGGCCTTAACGGAAAATATCATTAAACGAAAATGCTAGAATTTTCCTTTTCACTCTACTTGATTAGCTGGAAACTTTTTTGCAGTTTTGATTTAAGACCCCACTCCCGCAAAAAAAACCACCAAAACCCTACACAAGTAACACAAGTAGAGAACTATGACAGCAACTTTGTAATATGTTGACGGGAGTTTGCTGTCAGAGGACAGTTGTGGTGGTTGCGCCCTGGCTGTAGCAAAAAGCTGGAAGCCAATCTTTTGATTGTCTGACGATATTAGGGCGATGAACCGCGATGTGACAGACACCTTCTCTCACCCGGGAGTGGCTGCGGTCCAGTTTCATGCTTTCACAAATGTTTTCAGCAACATATCGTGATATTCTCATTCTGCTCAAGGACAATAACCTGTTCACATGTGGACAATAATCTAATTCCCATTTGCTCACATTATTTTGGGCAAAAACCTAATTCTCTATTGCGCACATTTGGACAAAAACTAGAATATGAAGCACGTAACTGAAATGTTGGACAATAAAGTATTTATTTATTCAGGCCAGACCACAAGGTGAAGCGTGTGTTGTTTTGGCGTGATTTATGTTAGTAATAAGTACAGTCGAATGTGTAAGCATTCTGCTGACACGTGTTATGTATTTCTATCCATCTTTCTCTCGTTTCTTTCATTCTTTCTTCCCTGTCTTTCTGTCTCTCCGTAATCTATCTATCTACGACATACATAAATCAGATAGAGAGAGAGAGAAAGAAAGACAGAGAAAGTTGAAGCTCTGTAAGATGAACACGCTCCACCAGCTAAAGTACTTGTCAGCATTAAATTATACCTTCTCTTCACGCCCTCCATTGTCATCTACAGACTATAAAATACATCAACAGATTAAATATCCAGCACACACACATTCTCTTCTCTGCCTCTTTATTGCTCTCTCTTGTACAAATACCACTAACACATATTTTACAGACCCTCTTTTTTGACGCGTTCAGCCAACTTTATACACACGCGCTCGCACTCTTTAAGTTTGTTTTCAGTACTACATAGGACCGATGAGGTCATAAATACAAAAGCATCCCCCTAGTGCGGTGTTATTTATGTAGCGTGAATAGATAAGGAACGGCAACTTGTAAACACTAAAGGAAAGAAAGTGACTACTACAGTCCAAATATGGTATGCCAAATCGGTCATAACAATACTTACCGTCTATATTAGCTAATATATATTTTCTGTTAGTTACAAATCAGTGGCGTAACAAGTGATTTTTGCCGGTACATTGCTTCTGTACGAGCTCCTTCGATTTCAAACGAAAAAAAAAACCCGCTATTGTTATGGCACATTGGTTGGTCACTAAATCACACATTTGGGCATTCAGTCTCTTTTAACGCTAATAAAATTAATGAGTGCTTACGGAGAGATTTGGGCTTGATTTGATTACATTCTGAAAGTAAAATTTCTAGGGATCCCACCCACCCGCCCTGACCGCCAAGTCCCTTGTGAATTGCACCACGCTACGCCACTGTTACAAATACAAATACCTAAAGAGAATTAAGCGTAAAGATGGCGGGAGGATGTTGTAAGAAATTTAACCGTTGAAAATAGATTGAAATAAAATTAAAACAAAAACCCATAGTTTGATTTTAAGACAAAGATTTACAGAGTCATTACAATAATGAGGCTGTTGGCTTAAAACTACGTCCATACATAATGTTTTGTTTATTGGAAGGAAGTGTTAATCTGATTAAAAATACTCAAACTGTCACACGGCCTGAATAACTAGGACAAAAATAACTGTAACTTAAATCTGGGCACAAAGCAACAACTGAGACATACGTCTGGACACATAAAAATAATATGACATATTTAATAAGACGGTATTAAGTGAGATATACATATAAACACATAAAAATAATATGACATATTTAATTAGATAGTAATAATTACATCCGGACACATACAAATAATATGACACATTTAATAAGACGGTAATAACCGTGACATATATGTGGACGCGTAAAAATAGATGACGCATATAATCCATTTAGACGTAGCGTAATGTAGAGATACATCTGAACACAGTCAAATAATATGATGTGTGTCACATATTTAGATGTATGTAATAACTGTGACATACATCTGAAACACAGTCAAATTATATGATGTGTATCACATATTTAGATGTATGTAATTACTGTGACATACATCTGAACACAATCAAATAATATGATGTGTGTTACATGTTTAGATGTATGTAATAACAGTGACATACATCTGAACACAGACAGATAATATGACATAAGTAATATATTTAGGTGTAACATAATAGCTGTGATTTACATCTGAACACAAAGCCAATTAATATGACGTATGTAATATATTTAGGGGTAACATAATAGTTGTGACATACACCTGAACACAAAGCCAATTAATGTGACGTATGTAATATATATAGGGGTAAGGTAATACTCATGACATGAATCTAGATACATAAGAATTATTCCGTAAACAAAACAGCGTTATATTACATTAAGGTAATAATGTATAAAGGGCACATTTAAGTAAGAAATTGATAATATGCATCTGTGATATATAAAAGTGGCAAAAACACAAATGCTACATATGTCGATAAAGTATGTGTGTGACAAACATGCACCTAACAATCAAATGATGTACTTGTGGCAAAGTATCTGTATAATGAACATGCCGATAAAATATGATGTAGGTACGGGTAAATTATCTCTAATAGGAACATACTGATTTAAAACATGATGCATGTTTGGGCAAAGTATCTATGAGGAACATGCCGATATAACACATGATGTAGGTACGGATAAATTATCTGTATGAGGAACATGCCGATATAGCACATGATGTAGGTATAGGGTAAATTATCTGCATGAGGAACATACTGAAATAACACATGATGTAGGTGAGGGTAAATTATCTTTATGAGGAACATGCCGATATAGCACATGATGTAGGTGAGGGTAAATTATCTGTATGAGGAACATACTGAAATAACACATGATGTAGCTGAGGGTAAATTATCTTTATGAGGAACACGCCGATGTAACTCATGATGTAGGTTTACGGTAAATTATATGTATAAGGGACATGCCAACATTATGGAGGTATGGGTAACACATGGGTAATATATCTGTATGATGAACATGCCGACACAACACATGATGCATGTATGGGTAAAGTATATGTATGATGAACATGCCGACACAACACATGATGCATGTATGGGTAAAGTATATGTATGATGAACATGCCGACACAACACATGATGCATGTATGGGTAAAGTATATGTATGATGAACATGCCGACACAACACATGATGCATGTATGGGTAAAGTATATGTATGATGAACATGCTGACACAACACATGATGCATGTATGGGTAAAGTATATGTATGATGAACATACTGATATAGCATATGATGTCATCATCATCTGTCTCTTGACCTAGTGTGGTCGTTGGGCTGCTGAGCTGCTGAACGGTTGACCAGCTCCCTCCACTTGTCTCGGTCATGTGCCAAACTTTGTGTCTGCAAATATTTTCCCAGACCATTCTGCGATGTTGTTGCCTACATTGTTTTACGTCTGCCTCGTTTTCTACCACCTATGACGCTACCCTTGCAGGATTGTTGTTGGCTCGAGTAACATGGCCATACCATTTCATCTTTCTTTTTTTTGACATTGGTGAGGAGGTCTCACATTCGCCAGCTCCACGTCTGATGGTATTACGCACATCTTCGTTTGTGATGTGATCTTTGTAAGAGATGCCAAGGATGTTCTGTAGTATTTCATTTCAAGTGCTTGTATTCTGCGCTGTATTTCTGGGGTCAGGGTCCATGCTTCACATGCATACAAAACGATTGAGAGGACTAGCATTTTCAGAAGCCTTATTTTTGTTTTTAGACAGATATTTTTGTCTCTCCAAATGGGTCATAGCTTTGACATGGCTGCCATTGTCTGAGCTGCTCTAGACAAGATTTATGTTTTTGATCCCTTGTCACTGATGACACAGCCTAGATATTTGAATTGGCTCACTGTTTGAAACTTGTTTATCAGCATTTCTCATCAGCTTGTTTTTTTTTTTAAATCTCCATGCCAAATCTGGAGGAGGATTCATCAAGGGTTATCACTAAGGCGACAAGCTCGTCCTCACTGCCAGCCAGCTCGTCGATGTCATCTGCAAAGCAATGATTGGTGATATTACGCCCTCCAATGCTGACTGTGCCATAGTGACGTTCCAGAGCGTCATTCGTGATGCGTTCTAAGTAGATGTTGAAACGCGTGGGTGACCAAAAGACAGCCGTGTCATACATACAACTGTTGTCTGAAACTATTCTCCCACAGATCCCTGGACAAGTACTGCACTGGTGGCTTTGGTATATAGCTGCTTGATGGTGTTAGTCAGCCTATGGCCCATGTTGCATTTCGTCATTTGCATGTAATATTATACGGACAAAGACACATTTGAAGCATATATAGATAAAATATATATATGATTAACAAGTGGACAAAACCACAAACTGTGCAATGAAATCACAAGAAGACATAAGACTGCAAAGAATGTCTGTGCTATACATTACACTTTACAAGTGATGGAAAAGCTGTATTACAAAAGACGTAAATTAATTTTATTTGTGTGATGGATGCTGCTGCAGGTTATGTTTATTATTATACTGTAATTAATAATTCATTACTAAATACACGTTACTGGAATCTTAATTCATATATTAATAATAAATCCCATTAAGACATTAAGACACTCGACTTGTCTCCCACTTGGCGGATCACCTGGCGCTGCAGAAACCTTTTACCTACAACATTTAGATAGATGTTCTACTGACATATAATTCCATTCATAGATGGAACTTCTTACTGAAGGAGTAAATAGATCCGCCTTTTAAGTTATTTTAATGAGCCCCTATCCACCCACTATTGCTCCAAACATATAACTTAGATAATACGCATAAGAAAGATAAATAAGAAACAAAAATAAATTTATTAAATCAACAATCAAAACATACAAACACAGTTGAAAAGAACACAGACACTTATACTGGTATTGAAGATAAATGTTCAGATAATGTCCACCATTCTATCGTAACAATAAAATAGTCAAGTCAATCAGCTGTGAGTCTATTTCTCATCACAGAAATCAGAGCAGGAGTGAAAAGAAGCAAATTTTACATGACCTTCTTATGAAGTAAGCTGTACCTGGCACAGTTTTCACAGCAATGTCACAGGCTCACTTTGCCTATGTTGGATAATGGGTCTAACGTGCACATCGAGGCATGCTACCTGAACTGTTCCAAGATTCTTTTCCAAGAATTCTGAGTGCAATCTCTCCAGACCAAAGCCGGACCCAACTTCTGTCCTATGGTTCTGGAAAGGAGATTCACATAAACAATTTATAGGAACCCTGCCAAGCATAAAAATTGTATCAGACACACATATCAATGTACTCAAGTAGAGTACAGTAGTTCACTGCAGCCTGAAGTGGGTAACATTAAAAGGCGTGTTCCTCTCTGGAAAAGTCAAACCAAGGGACAGCAAATTCAGGTCTTAAATGTTCTACACTCCCATATCTCTCCACAATACATTCTCAAACTTACATTCTTGTAATAAAATTTATTTGACCAATTTACACATATCTGAACAAAATATAACATAATCAAATTCAAGAATAATATTTCCACAATGTCATATGTTCAACAATGCAATATACAAAATCTCTCTAATATGCAAGTCATAGAACAACAGTTCAAATACATGAAAACAGTTCTAAACCTAATTGCAAACTCATAAAATTGAACATTCTAAGTACTGGAAATCATCTCTGAGTCAAATGACAAACCATAAATCAATATCTATTCTTTCTTTATCAGTCAAATAACTCACCAGCTAAAATCTGTCTTTAAGAATGGACTCTACCATAGACAAAATCAAAGTGATTAGAACAAGGGATTTTTCTAATAGGTCACTTTTTGCCTGACTCTTACTGGTTAGATTTGTTATTGGCCAGTATAAGATCATTGGTCACTTTTAACTAGCCAGCTACCTAGAACTGGTTAGCATCACTGGGTGAGTTGTTTATTATTCAGCCTGGTTTGCTCATTTGAAGAAACCTCGACCATGAAAAATTCCAGAAAGAATGACCTTGAGGCTATCGTTTAGCTATGGTTCTGGAGAAATCTGACTTCCTCAGATATTATCTTAAAATGCAGTGTACGAAGTTTGTTTTCAGCTCTTAATACATTAAATATTAGCAACATAAATATGTCTCAATTTGTCTAGATGATTTTTCTTCCTGCGTCCCCAAAGTAAAGATTATTGAAATGATTCATCATATTTTCTTTCTCAATCTTAACAATTAGAAAGCCAATGAGTAGTTTTCTTTAGCAATCTTAACAATTAGAAAGCCAATGATTAGTTTTCTTTCTCAATCTTAACAATTAGAAAGCCAATGATTAGTTTTCTTTCTCAATCTTAACAATTAGAAAGCCAATTATTAGTTTTCTTTCTCAATCTTAACAATTAGAAAGCCAATGATTAGTTTTCTTTAGCAATCTTAACAATTAGAAAGCCAATGATTAGTTTTCTTTCTCAATCTTAACAATTAGAAAGCCAATGATTAGTTTTCTTTAGCAATCTTAACAATTAGAAAGCCAATGATTAGTTTTCTTTCTCAATCTTAACAATTAGAAAGCCAATGATTAGTTTTCTTTAGCAATCTTAACAATTAGAAAGCCAATGATTAGTTTTCTTTTTCAATCTTAATTAGAAAGCCAATGATTAGTTTTCTTTAGCAATCTTAACAATTAGAAAGCCAATGATTAGTTTTCTTTAGCAATCTTAACAATTAGAAAGCCAATGATTAGTTTTCTTTAGCAATCTTAACAATTAGAAATCCAATGATTAGTTTTCTTTAGCAATCTTAACGGTGTTGGAAATCAGAAAGCAAACGTTATATAGCGCATTCTATTGCTAACATTTGTTTTGACAGACGACGAACAACACGATTTTGAGATTTTGTTCCATCTTCCTCCCTCCCCATCTCCATCCCTCCAAAAATACTGATCCCTTCTTTTTCATCAGAGTTACAACAGAAGCAGAAGATACATGCATTTTTAATATAATTCACACGTATTCGTTGTTAAAAAAATTGTCTAGCAGAGTGTAAGTATCTACTGAGGCTGACAAAGAGCTTGTTTAGTTTCTATTATTTACCTGGAGGAGGGTGGCTATGTGTGGGTAAGAGGGTAAGAGGGGGTAAAGTTCGCAAGTTTACTTGTTTTCGAATGTAAGCAGCCAGCATTGCAAAGATTATGCCTGAGTCTGTTAACAAAAATGCTGCACACATTGAATCCTGCAAGAACTTGTGAATTTCCATGATGATTTCTGCAGTTACGTTTCTATCTATCTATCTATCTATCTATCTATCTATCTATCTATCTATCTATCTATCTATCTATCTATCTATCTATCTATCTATCTATCTATCTATCTATCTATCTATCTATCTATCTATCTATCTATCTATCTATCTATCTATCTATCTATCTATCTATCTATCTATCTATCTATCTATCTATCTATCTGTCTGTCTGTCTGTCTGTCTGTCTTTCTATCTATCTATGTGCATGTGTCTGTGTGTGTTTGTGTGTTGTTTAGCACAGAATGCGTTAATATATTTTAAGGATATGCTCAGTGCACAATGTTTGCTTATGCTGCGAGTTATGAATATTGTACGGAGATGCATCTGTGACTAACTCAGGGAGTACTGAGAATTGTAAAATGTCTTCAAGGAGCTCACCTTTGCAGATACTTTGTTGTTCAGCATCCTGTAACTTAACTGGTGCCGCGAGTGTAGCAGATAAATGATGGAATCATCCTTGACAACTACCACGACTGGTGACCTAAATTAACTGGGGCAGCACGTGTTTAGTATATTTCGTAAATACCTCGAGTGTTTAGCATATATATTACCGGTGCAGCCAATGTTTTAGCACATTTCGCAAATACCTCGAGTGTTTAGCATATATATTACCGGTGCAGCCAATGTTTTAGCATATTTCGTAAATACCTCGAGTGTTTAGCATATATATTACCGGTGCAGCCAATGTTTTAGCATATTTCGTAAATACCTCGAGTGCTGAGCATGCTTTGACTGCTGCACCGAGTGTTTAAAATATTTTCATTGGTGCAACGAGTGTTGACCAGATTGCACACAGCAATTGTTTAAAATACTTTTCAAAAAATCGCTATTTAATCTAGTGCAGCGAGTCGTGTATGATCCATTTAGCCTGCTTTGCCAGACGTGCTTAATATAACTTCACATTGCGTAGGGAGAATTTAGCTTTATGTTTCTTAAGTCATTGCAGGTTTAGCATTATTCTCTAGTCATAGAGGTGTTAGAGTTATTTTACTAGAATCCTGCATGTTTAGCAGAACTTCACGACTCGTAAGGAGTTACTAGAATCCTGCATGTTTTACAGAACTTCACTACTCGTAAGGAGGTCTTAGAATTATTTTACTAGAATCCTGCATGTTTAACAGAACTTCACTACTCGTGAGGAGGTCTTAGAGTTATTTTACTGGAATCTTGCAATTTTACGCACAGGGAGTTCTTAGAGTTATTTTAGTAAAATCTTGCATGTTTAGCATAACTAATGCTAGACATAAGGAGGTCTTAAAATTATTTTACTAGTACCTCCCATGGTTAGCAAAATTTACTGGTGCATAAAAATGTGTAGAATTCTTTACTAAAGTAATGCTTTTTTTTTTTTTAGCAGACCATTACATCGAGAGAAAAAATATTTAGCTATTTTGATTGTTAAACAGTTACTTCTTAGTATAGTTTTACGTTTGGGAAACAGTGTTTATCATAGTTAGCAGTGAGTTTATAGGAATTCCCGCGCATCTAGATGTAGCTGCGAGCGAACATGGAGTTGACAGTCCTCAAGTTTTATTAAATGTTTATTGCAGAGCTGGAAGGAGCAGTTTGGTTTGCTGTCTTCCTGTCACGTGCTACACAACACCCCCGTTCTGAAAGGCGTTTTATTTGTACGCTCAGATAATTTCTCACGTATATCTATAGCGCACAGTTCTTGTCAAAAATGTCTGATCTAAAATACAGACTCAGTTTACTTTGGAAATAAAGCAAAAGTATCTTCGTTTCCTTTACATAACTATCTTCATTATTATCAACTATGCCATCACAATCACACAAACTTCACAACATTACTACTGTTACCTCCATCATCATTATCTTCATTATTATCAACATTATCACCATCACCCAAACCTCACCCCACCACCATCACCACCACTACCACCTTGGTTGTCATCATCATCATTGTCGTCGTCGTCACTGCAGTCATTATCATCATCTTCATAGTCTTTATCAACTTCGACGACATTGTCATTATGGTCATCTTCTTCATTCTTTTTATCATTTATTTCCATTGTATATTTCCTTTTCACAAATTAAATATTGACATACTTGCACATATAATACCACGTGAGAAGCAGAAAATTACTGAATACTCCTACCAATCAAGCAGAAACATTATCGTTGATTCGACGTTAGCCTCGAAGTGAGTTATACACCCACCCACCCCCTCACCTTGCTTGCTGTTCTGTGAAATCGCAGCCTCCGGCTTCTTGACACAGACTCCTGCTGTTTGTTAATTGCTTGGAGGAGGTGTTCACTCGTTTAATCGCAAACTTGACATAAATCATTTAATACAATCAATGTGTGCGTACCCACATGTGGTTACGGCCCCTTACTCGCGAAGAATTAGTACTTTGCAAACGCTGCTTAGTTACAGTAAACAAGAAGAAGCAGAAAACTTGTTTCGTTAAATTTTATTTGAATTCAAACTAAATTATTTTGCAATCTTTTTGTTATCAATCAATAAATAAAATCCGATGTAGGAACACAAAAAATGACAGCTGACTGATACCGCAGAGAAAAGAGAAACAACACCTGCCACCACCACCACTACCAACGACAACGACGGGTGTACCGAGAGTAACAGTATCCGCAGTGGGGAGATTTTAATCACCCCATTGCGGACATGATACAACTACTGTTCTATCACCTTACTGGCAGCCAGCATCCGTCTATGCACATCCAAACGGACAACACCGGAGACAGAGACGACGACTATAACACCAGTGAGATGGAAAAGGGGGTTACTAACCAAATACAGACTTGGTGTGTTACTAGCCTGGGCTCTGTAAGATACCCCCCATCTCCCCTCCAACATCGTGGACAACGACAACAACTACAACAACAACCACCGCCACAACATTCACCCACGGACAGTCGAAGTAATGCATGCCTCTGTAGGCCAGACATGAGCACCATGGATCCACCGGCCACCATTCATCATCACAACTCTACAACTTTACTTTCAATAACCCTCCACTCTGCCATCATCTTCTTCAACTCTCGCAACAGTGGCACACCTCGTGTCAGGCAGCAAAATCGACCCAGGCCGGAAGCTGCCATCATTCTAAGCAAAGAAGGAAGAAGCTGATACCCCTCCTCCCTACATCTATGGGTGGGCTTCTATACTGAGCGGTCCATCTGCTGTGGTCGGGACCCAGAATATAGTGCAAGAAACCAAATCCATCCTGAGTTATCCAGGACCCAGAGAGTCCCAAGACGAAAGGTCCTATGCAAGTTCTGGAGAGAAAGGAAGGGAACGGAACAACCATCTTTAAGTGATACGCCACCTCTCCATCCCCAGTGGGATACATCGACATTGTCGGGCTCCCGAAATACAGCGACATAGTCGGGCCCCCGAAATACAGCGACATTGTCGGGCCCCCGAAATACAGCGCGAGAAACCTGAAGAGTAAACCAGGACGGAGGAGAATTGAAGACGAAACGTCCCACGAAGTGAAATCGTTTTAGCGTAATCACCAATATCCAATGAGAGCTTCGATTTTAAGTGGTGCAACTGAGGTGGCCAGTTCCCCAGAATCCAGTGAGTGGAGCCAGATCCCTTCAAGGTCAACCCATTACTGATAACGTCATATTAATGAAAAGTTCTTGGATGTAAGAGCGTTAGCAAAGCACAAATAATTTGATTTAAATTCCCCAATCAATGAGCAATGGACAAATTTAATGCCTAAGCATGAAGAGAGACAAAAACTCCCGATTGTTTGCATTCTTTAACATTTGTTTCGCTTAAGTTACAAAAACAACTTATTTCACCTCGTTCGAATAAAAGAATATGTTTCAACATTCTGTGGCAAGACAACACTGCAGAAAAAGTTATTAAGCTGATGGCAGCATTTTAATTTGAAATTTAAATACGTGCTTAATTTTAAAAAATAATTTTATTATTAGTACTTTTTGAAAAAAATAGTGCAATAGTTACCACTGGAAAACATCAATAATGAACACAGTACTCAGTTATTTGCAGGCAGAACTAATGAACACAGTACTCAGTTATTTGCAGGCAGAACTAATGAACACAGTACTCAGTTATTTGCAGGCAGAACTAATGAACACAGTACTCAGTTATTTGCAGGCAGAACTAATGAACACAGTACTCAGTTATTTGCAGGCAGAACTAATGAACACAGTACTCAGTTATTTGCAGGCAGAACTAATGAACACAGTACTCAGTTATTTGCAGGCAGAACTAATGAACACAGTACTCAGTTATTTGCAGGCAGAACTAATGAACACAGTACTCAGTTATTTGCAGGCAGAACTAATGAACACAGTACTCAGTTATTTGCAGGCAGAACTAATGAACACAGTACTCAGTTATTTGCAGGCAGAACTAATCATCGACGTTGATCCGTTAGGAAATGGTTTACCAGTTCCATAGTTTTTCTTTGTTCGTAGATTGCATGGGGACAATCACATATTTCTGAAGATTCGCGCTGCAGATAATCAACGAACAAACCACCATTTCCTATCCAGAAGATATCAGTCTGATTAATAACAGAGTTTCCAGTTTTACAAGATATCAGTCTGATTAATAACAGAGTTTCCACTTTTACAAGAAGCATGTTCCCATACTAAAAAAAAAAAAAGAAAAGAAACGAAAAATAAAAAAATATCCTAAATATCTCTTTAAAGTGTGACTGAAGTGAAAGGTAGACTTGTAACTTATATCGGCTAATAGTTCCTGTATTCCAAACGTTTGAACTATAGCATGGATAAAAATTTTGTAAATAATTCTAAAAGTTAAATAAGTAAATTAATCGAGAATTTATAAAGTTCCTTTTTATGGAAATGCGGTCTTCCTTTAGTATATTAATTGGCATACAATCTAATTAATTAATCTTACGTGACCACTCTGTTCAACACCCCCAATTCTCGTCTTTTTATACACGCTCTACCACACATACACAATAACTTGATTGCACACGTACGCTTACACGAACGCAACGTACACACATACACGCGCGCGCAACAAGAAGGAAACCAATTAGCTCTCGACTTACATCTCTCTGACCTAATTAGTTTACTTCATCTCATATCACCTCTTCCCAAGCTGATGCTCTCGGTGAGACGATGATGTATGGTGGTGGTGATGGTGTCTAGTGGTGATTACGATGATGAGGTTAGTGCTGGTGCTAGAGCCACAGAAGACTAACCTTACCGTAAGTGACAATTATCATTTATCAGAATTTTTCAGTCGAACAGGTATTTCTACAATACACTAATACACGTGTTTCTTGATATATACTATCTTAAAATAAAATTCTTTGACGAATAATGTTGTTCTTCTATGCATAAGAAAGAGCAATAGTACTTACTTAAAATAAGGGAAAATGTTAAAACTGTAGGGAGCTTTGTACTTCTGTATACATCAAAAGCAAAAGCAACAACCCCACCCCAATCAACAACCTAACAACAATAAACTGTTTGAATATATTTTGGGTACTTACTGAAAGACAGGCTTACTTTTTACTTCTTTATCATAGGTGAAACAACATTTCATATTTCATTGGTTCTCTTATATAAAGGTAGGTTTCGGTTTTTTTTTCTGCGTAGTAAATTTACTCATTATTCAAAGACATGAAACTTATCGGCAGATAAACCAGTCAAATCCACTATAAGCAAATAAGTAATCAGAGTCACCTAACTCGTATTCCACCTTTTCTGGCAAATGTTCTTGCAGAAACTTAGACAGAAACCTATCTTCTTATATGTACAAGGCCTTCACCTTGTCTGACCTGAGGATTCCATTTAAGAGTGATTGCGCATGGAAGTATGAGTGTAGCGACTTGAACTCGAGGCACTGCGCATGACGACAGATTTTCCCCGGCTGTCGCAAAATAATTACTTCCCCTCCATTGCCGTAAAAGACCTCTTTTTGGAGTGTATTGCAGCATCCCAGTGTGGTCATTCACCTTCCCTGGAGCCAATGCCTCAGGTTGTCAAGGTCACGAGGCTTGCCCTAGATGTCGATGAAAATAATAGGAAAAAATCAATATCCCCACCCACTCAACTCAGACACAAATCACTATACTAGAAAGTAGCAAATGATTTTTTTCGTGTTATTCAAAGTTGGTATCATACTGATTTAAGAAAACAAATAATAAATAGTATATTGCTATTCGAAATGAAAGAGCAATACAAATAAACAATACGATGAATAAACACACAAACATGATTGTATAGCAGTGAAATAATCAACTCGGTCTACGAAAGCATTCAGTTTACAAATAAACAGCATATCCAGTATCACAAAGTACCTTCAGAAAATAAATAAATAAAATAGCGTGCAGATGAGTATATATCCTTTAAAAAATTATATAAAATAAAGGTTTGCTTTTGTGTCTCAGAAATAAGTAAATGAAATCTGATACTGCAAGTACTCACGCCCCTGAGTGCTTGGCATATGCTGTATTTTTCACAAATTATTGAAAGAAAACAAAACGACATCCCTTCTTCATTTAAATATAATCACACCTTACACTTTACACCTGTCATTATTTTCTGAGTGTAATGCAGATACACGCCCGTCAGCAGCCCACAGCTTGCTTGTCAAGGAGTCTTTGGGTTGGAAGTGGTGTGTGGTTGTTTTCTTTAATTAAAAAAAACACTTATATTCTTTATCTGAAAATAGACTGGGGATCCATCAAGATGTTCTTTTGAAAAAGAAAGTATGAGGTAAATAGATGTTTTTCTCTCAACGACTCCTACCCCTCCCCCGTCCCAGTTTTTATTTTATCTTTATTGTGTTCCCGGAACCGTTCTGACTTTTTCAGATGCAGAGCAATGACTTGAATCTCTCTCTCTCTCTCTCTCTCTCTCTCTCTCTCTCTCTCTCTCTCTCTCTCTCTCTCTCTCTCTCTCTCTCTCTCTCTCTCTCCGGCAGAAATTGTTTCAATATTATATTTTTGTTCCTGCTTACATATAAGCAAAAATGTATCATACTATTGTTATTTTTAAAAAAAACATAAACACTGCAGCAGTATAAGCTTTTCATATACAGTCTATTAATACGAATGACCTGTTATAATAGTTCTGCATGCAAACACAGAGACAGCCTATTACTTGTGTCTGAGGGTTTAGGATTATCGTGATAATGTTTATGATAATTCCACTTCATGATTATACACATAGGCAACACAATTCCCAACATCTATAAATACTTCGCAACAAGCAACATTACCTCACATCAGTAAATGTTTGACACACAAAATGAGGTGTTCTATATTTTCCTCATTGTTTCATTGAAACCTCAGTATAATAGCTTCAAGGCTGCATTAATATTATATCCAAACTACAACACAATGTCTACTATGGGTATATTCAATGTTACATTCAAAACACAATCGCTTCAAGGTTACATTCAATGTTTCATGGTTCACATAAATCAAATTATCACGTCATCGTGGTCATTTAATGTTTCATTCTTATATGTAAACATTATGATGTCATCATTGTCACATCCAATGTTTCATGGTTACATGTAAATCACATTATGACATCATCATGCCACATTCAGTGTTTCATGGTTACATTGTAAACAACATTATGACGTCATCATGGTCACATTCAGTGTATTGTGGTTACATGCAAACCATATTATGACGTGATCATGGTCACATTTAATATTTGGTGGTTACATGTAATCCACGTTACGACGTCATAATGGTCACATTCCAACAACAGCGTAATGGCTTCAGATGTTCTGTAAGCAGTATTGCGTCCTTATACGAGTACACGATTAGGAATTATAAATCCAGGTCTGGAAACATGCGACATCACACCACAACATCCCGACACATATAGAAAAACAACATGTAATATCGTAACCTTTCCGCATGTTTACACAAGCAATGTTATAATCAAACAGCCAACTGATCAACAAAGCAAGCTGCCAAACAACCAATAGTAAATAAATAAACAATTAAATAGAAGAAAAGCAAAAAGAATATCGAAACAAACAAGTAAATAAACAACCAGACAAGTTTATTAACAAACAAATATACAAAATTAAACAACCGAAAAGAAAACAGCTGATATTCAGTGAACACAGAATAAATAATAAGCACCAAACAAACAATATATAGAAATCAACCAAAGAAGCAAAGAAACAAACGAAACAATCCAATAAAAATAAACAGTAAAGCTGAATGACAAGCAAGAACACTCTTCAGTTTCACAAGACTCACATAATTCTCACAATTCTCCCCTTCCCGAATCTTCATAAAGAAAATCTCAGTTTCACCGTGTAACAAAAGATTTAAAAGCTATAGTGTGTATGGTAACAAGATCTCATTTGAAAACAAAAATATCTACTAAAACACCTCCTTTCACATAGCATTATAGCCAGCAAGATAACCCCTCAACGTGCTCCAGTTTGGCATGATGCTTACCTTCCTACCCCAACTCCCCAGACCCTTCTCATCCACACTACCTTCCGGGTAGGTCTGTTCAAGATATATCTCCGGCAATCACAACTTTGTTTTTGTGTGTGTAGCTACTTCTAACATTTGATCATATTTTTTTTAAAAGTCGCTTATGTCAAACCTTACTTTGGTTTTGTTGTATTTAAAACTCTCCTCGTCAAGTCCATAAGATGAATAACACTAATAACCACAGGCTTTTTTAAAAACAGAGATTCTTACAACAATAGCTGCCAGTTCGTTGTTATGCAGCCTTTGTACTTGAGAAGCCGTTTGACAATGAATATCTATTAGATTTTTTACTTGACTTAGGATAATGGCAGCTTTATACCTCAATCGATTTCGCTGCCTGGCACGAGACGTGTCGCTGTTGTGAGAGTTGAAGATGACGATAGACAGAGTGGAGGGTATTGACAGGACAGTGGTAGAGAGGTGATGATGAATGATGGCCGGTGAGTCCGTGCCGCTCGATGACTATCTGGTAAAGGCATGTAATAGTCCGGTTTTCCGTGGGCGTAATTGTCTTCTAGGTTTTGTTGCTGTTGTCGCTGTCCCCGGTGTTGGAGGGGAGAGAGTGGGTATCTTATAGAGCTCAGGCTAGTATCATACCAGGTCTGTAACTAGTAAGTAAACACGCCCGGGATGTTCAACCCACTGTCCTTCTCATTGACGTTGCTTGCTGTTGTACTTATCTCTGGTGCTGTTCACTGGGATGTGCGTAGACAGGTACTGGCGGCTAGTAATAACTGAATCATATCTGCAATGGCATGGTTGAAAAATCCCCACTACGGATACTGTTAATCTTTGTGCATAAATGTCTGTTTGCACACATGACTATTTTTATAGGAATGCCTTTAGTACATAAATGTCTGTTTGCACATGAATGACTATTTTTATAGGAATGCCTTTAGTACATAAATATCTGTTTGCACACTAATGACTATTTTTATAGGAATGCCTTTAGTACATAAATGTCTGTTTGCACACTAATGACTATTTTTATAGGAATGCCTTTAGTACATAAATGTCTGTTTGCACATGAATGACTATTTTATTATGCCTTCAATACATGAATGTCTGTTTGCAAATGATTAACTATTTTAACTATTAACTATGAATGCCCTATAGTACATGAATGGCATTTGGTTCACGAATGGCTATTGGTACACGGACCGATTGAGCGGAAGTAGCCATTCATGTTGTACACTTTGGGCTGTCAAACACCTCTCCTGCTCCAAGTCGAATATCATGACGTATTCGGTACTTCACATGTGAGGAAATAAACATTAAAAATCAAAATTAATTATATTATTTAACAACAAACACAGAAATTAGCAACAAACTCTTTGACAACACACAACCTTAAAATAGTACCAGATAGGACATGTATTACATTCAAGGTCACCATCCCAGGGAGTGGACAGCAGGATGTCTGGAGTATCGGTGGTTGCTCTGCAGTCCCCCCTCACTCGGTGACCAATCTGACGTCAGTTTTCCTCACTCGGTGACCAATCGGACGTCAGTTCATCTCACTCGGTGACCAATCTGATGTACCACAACAGATATGTTTCTTTCACTCACCACACATTCACAATGTTTTCACAGATTCACAATTCACAGATTCCAACAGATTTGCCAACCCAGCCAAACGGGGTCCCACTTAATTAAGGGAAAGATAACCTCATAGAAAATCTTTGTTTTCATATAGCTGTCGCGACAGTGTGTCCGTACTAAATGTTGCCATTTGGTGACGATAATTTAAATGAAATGAAATTAAGCTCACCTGATCAGGACAACAAAATTGAAGAAAAGGAAAGTTTCCTTCCTTGAAAAATTGCCAGAACCTTACTTAACGCGTTCATTGCACTTTTCGCTACATTTCGAGACAGCTGAAAGGGAAATAAAGGAAATAAAACGAATTTCCTAAGATTATTTTTCTTGGTCTTTTACATTCGTCCAGTTCATAGTCTCAAACTTGAAGAAATGCACGCCGAATTTTGTGGACGTAACGAAAATGAAATTGAAATTTTAAAGTTGCAGGAATTTTTCTTCTAAGTCTGGAGACCATTCACTTCTAATCGAATTTCTTCTTCTTTTTTATAAATAGGTTACTGTTCTGCATTTGGCAACAGCTTTTGGGTCACGCTTTATTGGCCAAATCAGTTGTAAACTATTTTCTAGAGAAATTAAAACTCTGAAAGGATAAAAATAAAAAGAGAGGGGAGAGAGAGAAAGAGAGAGGAGAGAGAAAGAGAGAGAGAAAATAGAGAGAGGGACGAAAGAGAGACAAGGCACAGAAAAAGAGAGAGAAGAGCACGCACACACGCGCACGCACGCACACACACACACACACACACACACACTCGCACAAGCATACGCACACACATAGGGGTGATCCTTATGCAGCGTACGAATTTTTCCGTAAACACCCAAAAGAAAAGCTGTAGTGTGACCTCGTCATAAAGTCAAATGCAGATGGGTAAACAAAGAACTTAGCTGAAATATTTAAAGAAAGCTACTACGTCAATTTGTTATTTAATGGAGAGAACAATCAACAAATACTATTAACAACTTTATTTCGTAAGTAATATGTTTTAGAAGATGAGGGATTTATTTGCATCTTAACTCTGTCACGTGCTCAGAAATCCTTTATATCATATTACAGTTGTCTCTTACGCCACTATGACGTGATCCATACAAATTAATCCTTCATATACATTTTTACAGTTATCTTATTTGCCATTTTGAGCGTCCTTTATGAGCCTTATCACTTTTCTCTTAAAACCAGTTAACTTTGACATATACGTAAGCCCTTTATACAACAATAGATGTTTATCGCCATTTACCATTGTAATACTGGTATATAGACTTACATCCTTTATACCACTGTAGATATTTATCATATTTACCGCATTCAAATATTTATCTTATTTACCACATTCAGATATTTATCTTATTTACCACATTAAGATATTTATCTTATTTACCACATTCAGATATTTATCTTATTTACCACATTCAGTTTCCCGTAGACATATATCCTATATACAATTGCTGAGATGTGTCATATTTTTTTGTACTTTAAAACACACACACACGGACACACACATAATATATATATATATATATATATTCTTTATAGCATTGTGGATGCTTGTCTTATTCCCCCCCCCTCTAATACATGGAATCATGCGCGCACGTACACACATTCACATTCACACACACACACACACACACACACACACACACACACACACACACACACACACATTCACACAAACGTGTATTCCGGTCTCTATGGGTTCATGGTCTGCACAAGGCAAAATGGGAACCCCTATTTGCCGCGCTTTTTTCAACATCAAATAGGTTTCCCGCTAGCTACTGGTACTCGACGATCATTTTGCGCACAAATGCCTCATGGTAACTGTGTGTGCTAGGCAAGATCGAAACAATGGGTTTATTTGCACACAGTGAGTTCATCTAAATTTAGTAGCACCCATTTTTACACACACTCACACAAATGTGTGTAAAAAAAATGGGTTAATTTCCTTGTGTTTTGATTTCTTGTATAAGTAATGATATTTTCAATTAAAATAATATAATTTTTATTGTTGCGCGCACGCACACGCATACACACACACATACACACACACACACACACACACACACACACACACACACGCGCGCGCATCCTTTGTCGAAATATAGAGATGTTTTCTTATTTTCTATTTTAACACAACATTCGTGCACGTATATCGATTATAGAAATGTATACTTATTTCGTAATCGCTTCTCTATGGCACTCATTCCAACGTTTTCAGTCATGAAGAAATGTGCCTCCTACGTCATTGCAGCATGAGTGTTCAGATACCACATTACATATTCTGGCTGAATCACTACATCAAGAATTATTTCTCTGGCTACTGGCATTTCCCCAGCGTTTCAAAATGTTTATTGTCAATACACACACAAAAAAAAATCTGCAGCAAACTTTGACCAGAATGACTGCAAAACTCTCTCCCATCTCTGTGTATCATTGTTGTCAACAGTTCTGGGGGGAAAAGTTTTGTCTTAACATCGCATTTCAATCACCACAATCTTTCAAGTCGGCTTATCTCCCCTTATCACAGCACTGACTTCCCCTTTTCAACGTTGTGAGTGACCTTTCTGCTTTGCATGATGAAAAGATTTCAGTTCTCGAACTTCTTCATTTATTTATGTGCCACCTGTGACCTTATCGACCCTGCTATTATATTTCACCATTTCCTGATATATATGGATCCTTGATACTACTTTATCTTGGTTCAAGCCATATCCGTCCGTAAGAAAAGAAATAATGTCATCAATGTCACTAAGTGGTACTCATTCCGTCCCAGATAATTTTGTTATGACGTCCAATGAAGTTCTGTTATAAGAGGTGTTTTAAAAAATATATAAACTCAGTCTCTTGAGGTGCCACTGCCATCTATAAGCTGATGGATTCAAGTGTACAAATTAAATCTCCCTAAAAAATGAAATTTCTTTTACCAGCTTAAGTTTTGAATGAAGTGTAATAAGTAATCTGTGCCAAAGTCAATGAATATTAGTGTCATTTCTATTAATTATATAGTCAGTAACTAAAACTCCCGAAGTAGCTTATGGCAGCTTATTCCCTACGCCAAATTCAATGAATAGTAATGTAATTTTCAATAAATATAGTAAGTATTTTAAAAATAGGGTGTAGAGTATAAGAGTATATTGCCTATGACAACAGTTTTCAGTATTTGTAGATCTTATCTATCTATCTATCTATCTATCTATCTATCTATCTATCTATCTATCTATCTATCTATCTATCTATCTATCTATCTATCTATCTATCTATCTATCTATCTATCTATCTATCTATCTATCTCTCTCTCTCTCCATCCATCCATCCATCCATCCATCCATCTATCCATCTATCTATCTATCTATCTATCTATCTATTTATCTACCATCTGCACTAATATAAAAAATTAATAGAAACCCTGTTTTGGGTAAATGATAATGATTGTAGTCTAGCCTACGTCAGTCACGAAAAGAGTTATTTATATTCACCGAGCATCGTTGCTTGTTTGAAATTTCTTTGGTTGACCTGAATATTTCTAGGAATGTGACCTTGAGCTTTTTCTCAGGGCAACACCACCATCACCAAATATTTATCCCCATCCTCTTGCAAAGTCAGTTGGGGGTTTATTTTGTTGTTTATTTCATATGTAGGTTATTTTTTTTAGTTCATCCTTGAACACTAGTTCCAGCGTATTGTACAATTATATTTGTTGCAAAATATACTACTGTTGAAAAGTAAATGAATTATATACTGCGTGTTATATGTCTGTGTGTGTGTGTGTGTGTGTGTGTGTGTGTGTGTGTGTGTGCGTGCGTGTGAGTGCGTGTGTGTGAGAGTGCGAGTGTGTGTGCGCGCGCGCTCATTTGAAGAAATGACTTGTTCTTTTCTTTATACGATATTTCTTTATAGATTAGAACTGAGGTGAAAAGAGGGCTCGCGATAGAATATTTGAAACCCAACACCATGAAGAAGTTTTATCTAACCTTGTTTCCCTTATTTTAAATCTGAAACGATGTCCAACAAATTGAACAATGCAGGAGTGCTACAACATCTAATTGAAGTACTTCAATATTGTAATAACCGTTTTAAACGGCAGAAGTGCTACAACATCTAATTGAAGTACTTCAATATTGTAATAACCGTTTTAAACGGCAGAAGTGCTACAACATCTAATTGAAGTACTTCAATATTGTAATAACCGTTTTAAACGGCAGAAGTGCTACAACATCTAATTGAAGTACTTCAATATTGTAATAACCGTTTTAAACGGCAGAAGTGCTACAACATCTAATTGAAGTACTTCAATATTGTAATAACCGTTTTAAACGGCAGAAGTGCTAGAACATTCAATGTAAATTCAGCAGTGGTGTAATAACCACTTCCAACGTAGCAATGCTACAACATCTACTTTAAATGCAATAACGCAACAGCATCCACTTTTTAATACAGCAATGCCGTACATCCACTTTAAACGCAGAAGATATAAAACATCTACTTTAAGTGCAGCAATGATGGAACAACCACTTCAAACGCTGCAAAGCTAGAACATCCATTTTAAACGCAGCAAATACTGTAACATCCACTTTAATCGTAGCAATGCTTGAGCAACATCTTTCAACGCAGCAATGCTAGAATATCCATTTTAAACGCAACATGGCTATGAAATTCACCTTGTAATGCAGCAAATCTGTAACATCCATTTTTAAAAGCAACAATGATTGAACACCCACTTTATATGCAGCAATGCCAGAATATCCACTTTCAATGCAGCAATGTCAGAATATCCACTTTCAATGCAGCAAAGCCAGAATATCCACTTTCAATTCAGCAATGCTAGAATATCCACTTTCAATGCAGCAATGTCAGAATATCCACTTTCAATGCAGCAATGCCAGAATATCCACGTTCAATTCAGCAATGCTAGAATATCCACTTTCAATGCAGCAATGCCAGAATATTCACTTTCAATGCAACAATGTCAGAATATCCACTTTCAATGCAGCAATGCCAGAATATCCACTTTCAATTCAGCAATGCTAGAATATCCACTTTCAATGCAGCAATGTCAGAATATCCACTTTCAATTCAGCAATGCTAGAATATCCACTTTCAATGCAGCAATGCTAGAATATCCACTTTAAATGCAGCTGTTAGAATATCCACTTTTAATGAAGGAATATTGCACAGGCACTTTAGACAAAAATGTTAGTACAGCCACTTTAAACACAGCATTGGTATAGTACCCCCTTTAAACGCAGCAATGCTGCAGAAGCCACTTTAAATGCAGAACTTCTAGAACAATCACTTATTTGTGGGCCCACAATATTTCCTCTTTCATGTGCAAAATGTACATTGCCTCGGGAATGATGAGCATGCAAATATTCTAAAAACTCTTAAATGTTATACTGTTTTCATTCTGTTTTCAGACCACTTTAAAAGTCTGAAAATGTGCGGTACTCGTGCCCTTTTTGGTCGGGAAGCGGAAGTGACGCTTGCGAATTATAAACACTAGTGTGTAATTGGGTTTTGTTCTTCCTTAATGGTTTTGTTGCTTCCCGAACACAATCCGTTTCAATGTTTAAGTTTACACGAATTAAAAAAAAATTGTTGTTGTTGTGATTAGTGTAGCTTGCTTATTTTGTTTAAATTTTCAAATCGCAAATGAGGTATTTTTGATGCTCGCAACGAGCCAAAAATTCCTGTTGTAGCACGCTGGCAACTAAGGGCTTTGAAAACTTATATCCTCGCTGTCAGAGAAATGTTTACCTACTGCACACTTTTTGTTGGAACCCTTCTTAAGGGAGTGAACTATGACTGTAGATGAATTAGAGTTATATTTTCTTTTTGCCGCTTTAACCAATCGAATTAGTCGGAAATATCCCCGCACTGGTAGATTTTGTTAAAGGGGGTGGGTGAGGAAATATTTCCTGTGGCAAAGTACGTCAAAAACTGTCCTTCAGTCAACGGGAAAGAACTCTTTTGTCGAGTGTAAAAATAAGAAGCAAACGTGTATGGCAATGAGTAAACTGCGTGCCACTTTTATTGAGTAGCCTTTCTACAGGTCAAGATGGAAGAGTATTGGATGGGGAGGGGGGGAGGGGTAGATATCTGCCGCAAGTTTCCATCTACCACCGCATGCAGACTTCACTGGAAAACTGATGTTAAAATTAGAATTTATTTCAGTTGCTCACTACACGGTAATTTTTTTTACAAGAAGCTCTTTTGAGGCAATTTTATCACTTCTGACAGCTGTTTTGTATCTGACATAGTAAATGCTTGCTTCCAGCGTTTCGTAAACTTTAGGGAAATATATACATGTTGAAGTCAGCCGTCATAGCTTTAGACCGGATGAGCTTGTCTCCGTGATAACGCTTGACTACAGCTATTGACTCGAAGGTTATGCTTTAAGTATTCTGAACTTACGTCTTCCCTTTAGGAGCAACATTTATCGTACATGTTCAAATGAAGGCGACTATGCTCGCACGGGAACCATGCACTAGATCTAGTCAAAAGTCGTAATTTAGCGGACGCATTTCGTTTGACGTGCTTGATTTCGTCCGTGCAGCGCAAAGTGTAAGTGGAGCACTTGCTCCTGAAAAAGTGAGGGATAAAAAACTAACTTAGCATAAAACATAAGGCTAATTTCAATTAGCTATTTTCTACAGCCTTGTTCTAGTGGTGATTTTAAAAAAAACTTTTAAGCAGAGAAATCAAAATACTGACTAGTCTGGGTAAATCTGGTGGGGGTAGGGTGGGGTAATGGGGTGAGGAGCAGACAAGGTTCGAGACGACAGCGAAATGATGATGTTGATTTAAAATTTCATTCAAGAAAATAGAGTCACTAAAATAGTTTTGAAACGCTTTCCTGCTGTTGCTGATGATAATAACAGCTTTAAAAGTTTCCCAAACCGATAGTTTAAATACACCTTCATTTTGAACTCTTACCTACAGTATTTACGCAAAACAGGAAACTTAAAAAATACAGTTAAGGTTTGCAATAAACACGGCTTCATGAGCGAAGAAACATAATGTCCCGTTCTTAGAGGATCTATGCGTTTTCCTCGGATCCCGAAAGTGGTCGAGGGTCCAATGTGACGTGCACACTTCAAGAATCTGCACTCGGACATAATTAGTGAGATGCGCAAAACAACACTGAATAAAGTGGAAGAATTGTATACACAAGATGAAAAAAGAATATTGAAAATGAATTCGATTTTAAGAGCCACAAAGAGGTGTATGGACGATTTTGCTATAAAGCTAAGATTGGTATAATAAAATAGAATAAACTGAGGAAAAGAGATTGTTATTGGTGAGTGGGATATAAAGATTATGGTATAAATAATATGACAAAGGGAAAAAACGAAAAGAATCGCATTGATTAAAGAGTTAATAAGAACCATTAATACGGCGTTGATAAGGGTATATATAAAATTACTAAGACTAGTAAAGATGAATGGGATTTCGAGAATCTCTATAAATAATATTAATGATTGGGATATCAAGAACGACAAAGACTATTATAGATGAATGGGATATCAAGAACGACAAAGACTATTATAGATGAATGGGATATCAAGAACGACAAAGACTATTATAGATGAATGGGATATCAAAAACCACAACGATTTATTATAGATGAATGGGATTTTCAGAACATTTATGACTAATATAGATGAATGGGATATCAAGAACCTTTATGACTAATATAGTTGAATGGGATATCAAGAACCTTTATGACTAATATAGTTGAATGGGATATCAAGAACCTTTATGACTAATATAGTTGAATGGGATATCAAGAACCTTTATGACTAATATAGTTGAATGGGATATCAAGAATGACGAAGACTAATATAGATGAATGGGATTTTCAGAACCTCTATGGCTAATACAGATGGATGGAATATCAAGAACCATAAAGAGTGAGAGGTGCAGAAGAAGGAGATATGAAAAGCCACAAAGAATAGTACTCGTTATGAGATATTTATAAATACATAGACGAAAGGTTTATAAATAACAATGCGTATAGATGAATGAGATTTAAGAAACTCTAAAGAATGGTATAGAAGAATACAATACAAAACTTGCAAGAAATGTTATATGAATGGGATATAAAGAACACATATAGTGGCGTAGATTCCCTTAGAAGAAGGGAATATAAAGAGCCATAAGAAATGGTATAGAAAATGGGATATAAAGAACCTTAATAAATAATAAAAGAATGAAATATAACCTTCCCCCCAGAAAAAAAGAAAAAAGAAAAACTGGAATAGAAGCATGGGATATAATGAACCTTAAGGTATAATAAAAGAATGAAATATAACCTTCCCCCCAAAAAAAGAAAAAGAAAGAAAAACTGGAATAGAAGTATGGGATATAATGAACCTTAAGGTATAATAAAAGAATGAAATATAACCTTCCCCCCAACAAAAAAGAAAGAAAAACTGGAATAGAAGTATGGGATATAATGAACATTAACGTATAATAAAAGAATGAAATATAAAACCCCAGAGAATAGAAGAATTTGTTTAAACACCCAAAGGATAGGATTATCTATATCCACAAAACCCAAATAGAAACGGCATAGAAGAATGAAATACATAAAATCAAGAGGTTTACGTGTGGGGATTGTATATAATCCTGGGTTTTTTTTTTTTATTAAGGCTATTGGTTTAGGTTATTTACATTAATATTACTCACAGTTCCACGGCTTACTCCAGTCCATTACCAATGTTAATACTGGTTGCAGTAACTATATGAGAAAGCACTCAGAATAACGACCACAAAAAATAGTTAACGTCGCCCCTAGGATAAGTGATTTATTATCCACATCACTTAATTAATTAATTCGAAAGCACACTCATCAATCTGTGGCTCGCCTCCGCTCCCCCCCCCCCCAGCTGTTTCCAATCACTATTCATACAGAGGAATTAATTAAGATATAGTGAAAATAATAAATATTTTAGTAAATAGAAAATGACATAAAATAATTTTTAAAGTTGCATTAATGAATATAGAAATGCACTATATATCCCACATCCCAACATTTTCTTATGAATATATAAACCTGGGTGGTAGGAGAAGGGACTTAACTCTCGATATGTGTGGCAATTGTAGACATGGCTAACTACGTTACCATATGGTGTTGCACTGTTCTCACTTGATTCCCTGGATTGGTGGCGATTGGCAATTGCCTTCAGCCCAATTACCTGAAAACCTCTTTCACTGGCGCTAATCCAGCAGGCCCTGAAAGCAAACTGACAGTTTCTCACTTTGGATCAGCTAAGTTGTGCCACATGTAGGTCATAGCCAGGGTCCAGCTAGACAAAATACACAAACACCCCTTTTGTAGTCTAGCGCACCAATATTTAATAAATACGATATGTGGCAATAATGAGAATTTCATAATGTAGTTCTTTGCAATGCCATTATCAAAATCAAACAATAATTCTGGTGCAATGTGCATAATGTGATGGCACCCATCAGTTAGCTATGATTATTAATATAAATTCTTATTTAATAATCAATAATCATGTTAATTTTAGGTGATCGAAATCTTAATTTGTATAATAAATCTATGATGGCTGACTCTTCTCAAATTTCATCTGGCAGAGCTGTCTGGCGCTTTCCAAACTCCATTTTCAATACATACACATATATATAAATAAATGTTCTTCTGCTACAATTTTCCTGTAGGCAGGACTTCTTGTTAAAGGATAGGAGGTAATCCATCTTATTACTTCTGTCCCCCCCCCCCTCTACCCACTCACATATAAAATAGCATGCACAAGAAGTAAATTACATAGTAACAATAATATATATTAGTCACAACAATTATGAAGAAAAAGAAATACGGTTAATTTTCAAAAGACAATAACTTCATGATAGCTGTTTGGTATAATGCTGGAGTAATGTCAGGGTATCTATTGAGTCCTTATAGTTCTACAGGTTTCTAATTTTCATCATAAAAAGTTCAGAACAAGAGGGAGTGAATTGCAGATACACATAACCTTGCTTCTGGCAGCATTTTGCTGGAATTCTTTGCAACAGCACCGTTGTTTTATATTGTGAACAATGTATAGAGGACAGAAGGAGTTGTAATGAAAGCTTAAGTTGTATGTTTTACGAAAGCTAAACTAACGAGATGGATAAAGGTTAATATTCTTATATAATATATAGAAACAATGTGCAAGATTAAATGAAAATTTTAACTAAAGTTATATGGATATAAAGATAGACAGACATATAGAAAGATAGGTAGATATATAGACAGATGGATAGATAAATAGAATGATAGATAGATAGATAAAACATCAGTTGTTAATAATTTTAAGTTCTTAATTTTTTTCTTATACAAATACATGTGAAAGTTTATGAACGTATATCTCTATTGTTATTCTATATATCCTATAGAATATAGATGACTGTGATACTGAAAGCTGAAATAAAGAGAAAAAGAAAGAAAAAATGTGTGTGTGTGTGTGTGTGTGTTTGTGTTTATTTGTTTATTTGTGTGTGTGTGTTTGTTTGTTTGTTTGTTTGTGTGTGTGTGTGTGTTTGTTTGTTTATTTGTTTGTGTGTGTGTGTGTGTGTGTTTGTTTGTTTGTTTGTGTGTGTGTGTGTGTGTGTGTGTGTGTAAATACGATGAAGAGATAAAGAAAGACGAAAAGAGAGATTAAAAAAATGAGAATAAAAGAAATAGAAACAGGAAAAAAGAAGGGAAAGAAATAAATGAAAAAATCGCGCCATTTCCATTGATTAAACAATCTCACCTCTGATAATTATTAAAATACTAATGTTGCCCATACTTTTTTTGACGTGTTGCTAAATATAAATAAATGTATCAGCATACACAAATATTCTAAGACCAATACAATAAACAATAATATATTTCATGATCTGATTGCAAAACACTATGCCAGTCCAGATTCTTTGTTCAGTGTATGTCTGTCTACCCAGTAAATCTAAGATTCTCTAATTAGCTCTTATGAAACAAGGTTGTCTCCTCCTGTAGTTCACCAGTTGCAAAGAACTTCCGGTGCATTCTGAAGGTCCTCAGTATGCAGAAGGAACAAAGTGGCTGGAAGTCACCTCTCTCATTTCCGCATTGCTCACAACTCTTCACTCCCTCCTCTGACTGGCATATTCTCGCTTGCGAAACACTAATAGTGGAGCCCCTTAAAGTGTTTACGACATTTCTGGAATGAAGTCTGGAAGCTATGGCAGTGGAATGAAAAGGAATGATTAATTAAGTTGATTTTGCAGGAAGCCAGTCGTATTTCAATATATATGATAGGCCTGGATAGATCAGACTGGTGTGCCGAATTGACTTAATGTGTATTTCCTTTCTACTGACATGAATGAAATTAGTGTGTGAGAGACAGATGATAATCTAATGTGTAGGAGACACACGAGTAAATGTGTGAGACAGTTGCTAATCTAATATGTAGGAGACACACGTGTAAATGTGTGAGACAGTTGATAATCTAATGTGTAGGAGACACACGAGTAAATGTGTGAGAAGAAGCCATGAATAATTGACAGTATTGAAAATGAAAAAAAAATGAAATAGAAAACACTGAAAAATGTATTAAAAACCAGAACACAACAAAATTAAATTGTGCTGATAAAACCTACCCCCCCCCCAATTCATGTGCAGAAGACAGAACATGAGCTAGTGTAGATACGGAAATAAGTAAAGGACATGAATAATTGATGAAAAGAAGTGTGTTTAAGAAATGACCCACAATACACTATGTCGCAGGCTCTACATGGGTATTGCTTAGAATATTTGCAAACGTGTGTAAGCTGCACCGGTGCAACTAAATCATAATATCACTTCAGGCTATGTTTAGCTCTGGTACTTGGGAATTCTGTTTTCCCCATAAGGCTACTGGTTAGCTCTGGTACTTGGGAATTCTGTTTTCCCCATAAGGCTACTGGTTAGCTCTGGTACTTGGGAATTCTGTTTTCCCCATAAGGCTACTGGTTAGCTCTGGTACTTGGGAATTCTGTTTTCCCCATAAGGCTACTGGTTAGCTCTGGTACTTGGGGAATTCTGTGTTCCTTACCTAATTTTCTTAACGTGCAGTACACGAGGTCTGCTTTCCATTCTTGCTACATTAAATATTAGCAGCGTAAATATAATAACTATTTCATAAAATAATGCAGGAAACTTTGCTCTGTTACACACATTTTCAAATTAGTTCAGAATTGCATGTATGTATTTTTGTATCTTTTTTCGTGATCATTTTCTATTGGTATGCAGGTTGTGTGTCCCTATCAACGCACTGCACACGACACTGATTCCAACATCTGTGTCCTTTAGGCAGAACACTTTCCTACGTCAGAGGTCACGTGGCTCTTTCTTTCATGGTTGGTGTTCATGTCGCAGAGAGTGGGGTGAGTGGGGTGGGACTGGTGGGATTTAATTTCCAGAGCCCACAGCACCTCTCGACCCTTCCTGTTGCAGATTCCTCCTCTCTGTAACAGTGCAACCAGTCATCAAAGTCATCAAACCTTTCTCAGCATGGGCCCACCAAAGAATTCAGCCCCAGGGCCCAAGCATTTTCGACGGCCTTGCCCAGAACAACATCAACTAGTTGGTTGCCAAATATTTGGAAGCATATATAAATAAGCCATGCGTCTGAACCATTCGTTCGCATCTTTAAAATGTATTTTATTTATTTGCAACCTCAGCGCAGCTGATCAGACATTATTTGTCCCAGGCACACCAGAGAAAAAAATTTGAAAAAAGCAATTTACAGAAACTGACGATAATGTCCACAATTTCATCTTTTGGAGCGGTGCACTAGATTTAGCAGAAGAGACAAGAATGGTGAGCTCAACGCCATTAGTTTAGATCGAAGCCTTACAGAAGTCAGACTAATTAGTGGAAGAATACCCAAGATGCTGCTTTTGTTGATGCAGATAAGACAGTCGGGTTGCTGCAGGCCAGGCTGCATCGTAATTGTCTGGGTATCTGTTTGGGTGGATGTTGATTGACTGGTGCCTTCATTTAGCAGGAAATGCGCCTAACACCCGACTGGCTCTGCTAGATAGTTCGGTCACATTATGGCACGCAGAATGAATGTGACCATGTTGTTGCAATTGGAAGGACAATGCAAGTTAACGTACAGATCAGTATAAGTTAACGTCACAGATCGATGTAAATGAACGTCACAGATCTGTGTAAGCTAGTTCACAGATTGATGCAAATTAACGTCACAGGGTCAGTATAAGTTAACTTCACACATCGATGAAAATTAACGTCACAGATGATGTAAATTAAAGTGATAGATCGATGTAAATTAACGTCACAGATTAGTGCATAATGCCTTCTCAGTAGTCCATTTATTAGTGCATAATGCGTTCTCAATAGTCCATTTATTAGTGCATAATGCGTACTCTAGTCCATTTATTAGTGCATAATGCGTACTCAGTAGTCCATTTATTAGTGCATACTGTGTACTCAGTAGTCCATTTATTAGTGCATACTGTGTACTCAGTAGTCTATTTATTAGTGCATACTGTGTACTCAGTAGTCCATTTATTAGTGCATACTGTGTACTCAGTAGTCCATTTATTAGTGCATACTGTGTACTCAGTAATCCATTTATTAGTGCATACTGTGTACTCAGTAGTCCATTTATTAGTGCATACTGTGTACTCAGTAGTCCATTTATTAGTGCATACTGTGTACTCAGTAGTCCATTTATTAGTGCATAATACGTACTCAGTAGTCCATTTATTAGTGCATACTGTGTACTCAAAAGGCAGTCCATGCATTCCAGGATCGTTGGCAAGTAACAGGTGTTGCGTATATAAAGCATAAAATTTTAATTTGGAAGTGTCACGCAATACGATTATCTACACTGGAAAGCGAGGAACACTAAATAAATGCAGACGCTGAAAGTGTCACTCAAACCTCCGTGTTTAGCTGACGGAGGAAAGAACAAACTCGCATTAAGATAATTACGTTCTCTAACGGGATACCAGACGATAAGAGTGTCAGGAACCGAATTAGCAGAAATTTCTTTAAACCAAAAATCAGCGCTCTGTACTACGCCGACATTCGCCGTAAATTTCGCAGTCATATAAACTTAGTGTGAACCGAGTGTAAGAGGGGTGTGTGATGACGCCCACTGGTGTTTTGTGTGACTATTTTCTGGTTTTTCGAGTTTAGAAGATTGCCTGAGAATGCTGCTTGCTCCTCATCAGTCGATAGGAAATTAAAATGAGCATAGATAATCGAAGAATGTATAAAAAAAAAAATCGAACGAGGAATATGAGATCAAATGGGATAAATGAGATCAAATGGGATACAGGAGATCCAGTGGGGTTGAGAGATCAAATGGGGTAGGTAACGGCTCTTGTGTACACTCTAAATTTAAGTTCAACCGAGAAATCCTATCTCTTTCTGGATCTTGACTGTTAGGCTGATGACTGTAACTGATTGTCGCAAGTTAATAGGAATCCTACCCTTTTCTGGATTCTGAATATTAGGCTGATGACTGTAAGCTGATTGTCGCAAATTAATAGGAATCCTAACTCTTTCAGGATTTTGATTGTTAAGTTGATGACTGTAAATTGTCGCGAGTTAATATCGTTGGCTGATACCCATCAGTTGATGATAGGAGGCTAATGCTCGAAGACCTCAAATCCTTGACTGGTATTCGTAGGCTGATGACTGATAATTGATCGTAAGCTGACGATTGCAGGATGAGGATTATCGCAGTTTGAAGATAATGTTGAATGACCTTGGATGAACTTAATAGGTGTATTGATTGCAATTTAAAAATTTTGACTGAAAGCAAGTGCTATACGGTTTAGAAAGAAATATATTAGAGTCTTTTAGTTATACAAACTAATTTCTTGTAAGTTACTGATGTCTCTGTCTTTTAGTTATACAAACTAATTTCTTGTACGTTACTGATGTCTCTGTCTTTTAGTTATACAAACTAATTTCTTGTAAGTTACTGATGTCTCTGTCTTTTAGTTATACAAACTAATTTCTTGTAAGTTACTGATGTCTCTGTCTTTTAGTTATACAAACTAATTTCTTGTACGTTACTGATGTCTCTGTCTTTTAGTTATACAAACTAATTTCTTGTACGTTACTGATGTCTCTGTCTTTTAGTTATACAAACTAATTTCTTGTACGTTACTGATGTCTCTGTCTTTTAGTTATACAAACTAATTTCTTGTACGTTACTGATGTCTCTGTCTTTTAGTTATACAAACTAATTTCTTGTACGTTACTGATGTCTCTGTCTCGAAGTTAGTCGCTTGTTGCGTATTAAGACGGCTTTTCATGCTCGTGTTATTTTTTACCTCATGTCATTTTATCCTCGTGGTGCGTACCAAGTCATAGCTTTTTATCGTCGTGTTACGTAATAAGTCATTGCTTTTCATTCCCGTGTTACGCATTAAGTCATGGTTATCGTGTTACGGTTTATGGCATATAATCCTCATGTAGCGTATTAAGTCATGTCTTTTTATCCCAGTGTTACGTATTAAGTCATAATGTTTATCCTAGTGTTACGTTTTACAACATGGCTGTTTATCCTCGAGCTACGTATTAAGTCATGGCTTTTTATGCTCGTGTTACGTTTTAAGTCATCGCCTTTTATTCCAGTGTTAAGTATTAAGTCATGGCTTTTTATGCTCGTGTTACGTTTTAAGTCATCGCCTTTTATTCCAGTGTTAAGTATTAAGTCATGGCTTTTTATGCTCGTGTTACGTTTTAAGTCATCGCCTTTTATTCCAGTGTTAAGTATTAAGTCATGGCTTTTTATGCTCGTGTTACGTTTTAAGTCATCGCCTTTTATTCCCGTGTTAAGTATTAAGTCATGGCTTTTTATGCTCGTATTACGGACGGCAAAGTTGTTTTTCCGATGTTATGTAAGACGGACATGAATGTTTGCTTAAAACAGAACACAAACACACATACTCACACATTATGTTTTAAACTCAAATCGTGTGTATATTTAGTTTGTCAAGTGACCTTTCCTGATTGTATGCCAGTTCCGTGTGCAAACCAGACAGAAGAAAATATCCAGCCAGTAAACTACTTCCGTGTTTAGTTTCTAAATCGAACACTGCATTAATTTGTTCTTCCATATACTGAACACAATTGAATATGACAGTCAATAATATTCAGCAACATTGTCTGTGGTATAGTACTAATAAATAAGTAAGTAAATATGGGGATGAGGTACGGGCCTGGAAGTGGGGTGGGTTTCCCATCTTTAATTCACAATTTGAGCACAGCCATTAATAGATGAAAAACAAATATTGCTGAAAATTATTTCTATAAATTACTGGAAATATTGAATCACAAAACAGGTCTTAGACTCCAATGGCATCCTGTTTGACACGTCAGTGTATGTATGTCAATGCCCCATCCACCCATCTTCCCTTTCCACCAGTCTGTCCATGATACCGCATGTTTAGTACAAATACGCTTTGTTATCAACGAGACTCGTGGTGACATACAAAGACAACTCTTTCGTGTTAGCTTAGCGAAGCCTGACATGTTTATCCTTCTCTGATATTGCCCCAATAGTATTCCAGGAAGTAGATCATTAAGGATTAGGCGTCTAGACAGGACACAGATCGAGCAAACTAAAAATAGGATGACTTACGGCTTCTATAAAGATTTATTAACGCGTACGTACAAACAATGTTTGTTAATGTCTTCATTACAGAGAAAGCAGTATCACGTGACAGGGGAATAACGGTATTCACCATCGACTGTGACCGCTTAGGTGTGATAACGTCCACTATCAGTGTTTGCAGTATATGACTGTTCTTAAAGCAAAGCACGCGGTGCAACATAAATATTTACGACGATTTATAGGTATTCAGTATATTACGATTTACAGGTATTCAGTATATTACGATTTATAGGTATTCAGTATATTCTCAGCTATAAGAATCTACACCAAATAAGAAATTATAAGTCTTGAATATAAAAATAATTACAAGAGTTTGACACAATGACAATCACAAGAATTTACAATATAAAAACAGAGTCTATAATACAAGAAAAAAGTTATAAATCTACAATACAACGACAGTTACAAGAATATATAATACCAAATCAATTAATACAATCTACTATACAAAAACAAGTAAGAAAAGAGTCAAAAATGCACAAACTTACAATAAAATAGATATAATATAAAGACACACATCTTCAATATAAAATCATTTACAATAGTGTATAGTACAAAGACACAAATGTAAAATACAAATATTGTTACATTAGTCTGTAATATAAAGTCACAAATTTACAATAGAAATGTAGCTACAATAATCTATAATACAAAGATAAATGTACAATATAAAAATAGTTACAAGTCTATAATACAAAGACATTTACAAATCTACAATACAAAATCAAATACAATAGTCTATAATACAAAGACAAATCTGCAATACAAAAACAGTTACAATAGTCTATAAAAATTTATATAGACAATACAAAGACGTAGAAATCTACAATACAAAAACAGTTAAAATAGTTTATAATACAAAGACATTTACAAATCTACAATACAAAATCAAATACAGTAGTCTATAATACAAAGACAAATCTACAATACAAACACAGTTACAATAGTCTATAATACAAAGACATTTACAAATCTACAAATCAAACACAGTTAAACTAGTTAATAATACAAAGACATTTACAAATCTACATACAAAAACAGTCTATAATTACAATAGTCTATAATACAAAGATATTTACAAATCTACAATTCGAAAACAGTTATAATAGTCTATAAGAACTATTTATAAAGACATTACAAAGACATTTACAAACCTACAATACAAAAAACAGTTACAATAGTCTATAATACAAAGACCCAAATCTACAATAGTCTATAATATAAAGACATTTACAAATCTACAATACAAATGTAGTTACAATTGTCTATAATATAAAGACATTTACAAATCTACAATACAAATGTAGTTACAATTGTCTATAATATAAAGACATTTACAAATCTACAATACAAATGTAGTTACAATCGTCTATAATATAAAGACATTTACAAATCTACAATACAAATGTAGTTACAATTGTCTATAATATAAAGACATTTACAAATCTACAATACTTTCACATAATGACTTATGTAGCCTACACCCACCCTTATCTAAAAATAGTCTACAGGCAAACCTATCTTCTAGAATAACTGATCCTTATTCCCAGGTCTGGAACCTTATCTGAATATTCCAGACACTCACTGTAATGAACAATCGGAGTGCTGCGCAAACCCATGCAAATAAATGTACTCACTTCGTATTCTTCACTTGAATGCAAGCTGACCATGGAAGTAACACATATTTTTGCTCATGGTATTAATAAAGTATAATCATATTATTAACCTTATCACTGGTTACCAACACAGAAGGAAACCTCCTCTGTAAATATTACTGCTGAAGATATGTGGTTTTGATTGTGTAACTAAACATTATATCTATGTTCATTTAACCTTAACTGTATTTTACAGTACACGTACAAGACTACAACACTCATACAAGACTACACTATACATACAAGAGACTATAATACACATACAAGACTACAATACACATAAAAGAAGCTATAATACAAGTATGAGACTGCAATATCAAAACAGTTGCACATGACTACAATATATTAACTCGTGCAAGAGTCTTGCAACATAAAAAAAAAACAATCTTGTAATTAGTTTTGAATTATACTTCACTCTGCATTAGTTTTATTTCTAGCGCTTAACAGACGTGCTACACTCTATATGGTTTACAACAACAATTATTCAATATATTAATTATTTTGGGTGCCTGTACGAATGCGCGTATATTTTATGCCAGCATGTGTGTGTGTGTGCGTGTGCAAGTGGTATGCAATCATATATGTATGCTTTAGGGGAGTGTTTAAGTAGGAGCAAGCTCACGACACACGCATGAATTTGTGCGTGCACGTGTTACGTGGTTTCTGAATGATGTGTTTGTGTGTGTGTGTGTGTGTGTGTGTGTGTGTGTGTGTGTGTGTGTGTATACGTGTGAACGTAGGCGGATGTACAATCATCTGTGTGTTCATGTGCATGCGTGTGTGTATTCACCTGTTTGCTGTAAATTTTCAACTTGGGAAAAACCAGACTACCATTGTATCTTGACCTAAATATTTGACCTCGTTATGGCGTATCCCTCTCTTAGGACTGGTCTGAATTCCGAAGCCAAGGGGAAGCTATTCGAATCTAGAGTTACTTGGAAGCTTTCTTTGATGTTTGGTACTAAAGTATTTCAAGTAGCTCTTTGGCCTCTCCGACAGTCTTATGTAAAACGTAACACGCCCTTTGAACTTTTCAGTGTGCTCCCCTGATCCCTGCATTTCCCCTCCTGCATTAACTAACCCCCTCTATATTAATTATTTTCCTTGCGTTCACTCATGTTTATTTCACATTTAATTTATGAAGCGGTGCAGCTCCTAATAAATATGATTTCTCTTTAAAATATACCACTAGTATGAAACTAAAAAAAAAAAAAAGTAGTATCTGTTAAGAATTTCTATGAAATTTCTCATAGACTGATAAATACTTTGTTTGCATATAAGCGCACCAAGACATGTATTTATAGAGAAATCACTATTAATCTCAGTTTATTCTCCTGTAGCACTGCGAACATACTCCTTTACGTTCAATTTAGTAGTGGCGAATAAAAAGGTAATGAACATATTCAAGGGAAGACAACTTTGACGAACTTGCTTAATATTGTTTTCTTCAATTGTTCAATTAAGACCTACTATTGCAACAATAACACTTGCAAGTCTCTAATTCAGTAATAAAAAATGTTTAAAACGTGCAGCTCTACAGAAGTTTAAAATAACTTTACATTTACCATTTGTCTGGGAATGAATACCCCCCCCCTTTTTTTTTCAGCTGTGAAGCCACCGAATCCGTACACGTTATGTGAAAAACTTTAAAGCTTATTTGTATTATTTATAACGCAGTAACATTTATAGATTATTGTACGAAAGCTATTTATTTTTAACTTTATAAACGAACTCCTAATTAAAAAGCATATTTTGTCTTAAAGTGAGCCGCTAATGGCTTACGTTAAGGAGTACTGGGCTGCTTGTCTTTTTGTTGGCGTCTCTTGTCTATCACCAGTCACTTCATTACTCGTCACTACAGTTACAATCTTGAAGAGAAAGAAGAGTTGATGATGATATTGATGATGAAGTGACTAAGACAGATACTGTTTTCGATCTATCTTTATTTGATGTGTAAAACTGCATCTACCAGGCGGATAGCGTCAATTTTCTCACAAAAGACCCTTTCTTAAGAATTGTAAGGAAGTTGTTAAAATATCCCAACCACTGCTTGTTTCTGGAATAGTTCTAAGCTTCAGTTCCAAATGTAGAAAGAAAATGATTATAGAAATGTCAATAAAAAATTGGGCTTTTTTTTAAAGAAAGCAATTTTTTTCATCGATCTTGGTAATCAGTGGCAGATAAATACGTAGGCCATATTCTTCCAGGATTCATAGACAAATCAAACATAAGCAGTCATAAAGTAAAGTGGTTGTGGACACTTTTTTCAATAAGATGTGCTCGGCCATCTGCCCTGATCATAATACAGCGCAAGTTGGTTCGTGCTGAAAACTGGCATAACCCAGCTTAACAGTGCATGACTCTGTTGGTGAAAATAAATAACGCTTAATGAGCAAAATGGACCAGCAGGTGTCTGCAGATGGTACAGAATTCTAAGAGAAAATCCGCGAGAGAATGTTTAGATTTATGGGGAGAACGGGGTGAAGGTCACACAAAGGAAGAATAACAGAACTGAGAATCTTAGATCGCGGTAGAGACTGCTGCACGAGGATTTACACTAAGATGTAATACTTTGCATGACAACACCAGTTTGTTTTTGTTTGGCACCGTCATGAATGTAAGTTGAGATACAGCCGTTATTACTCGCTTGTCTCTTAATTCTTCTCTTTTTTTATACCTTTCTTTTTCCTTCTGTGTTAACTTCTCTATTCCATTCTCGTGCTAAAGTAATGCCAATAGTAATAGGAACACTGAGGAAAAACGACAGCAGAGCTTGAAAGTTACCTGAATAAATTGCCAGGAAGCTAAAAAGACTTCTCTACTACTAAAAGCAACACGTTTTGGAAGGGCTACATTCCTTCTACAAGTCTTACATATTCCGGAAGCTTTGCAGGAGGCATGGGGCTAGAGAGAAAAAAAGTACAAATACAAAAAATAATGGCTTTTTACTATCAAAGCCAACCGTCTGAAAAGATGCACTGCAAGAGGTCAGCAATTCCAACAGATCAAAATATTCAAAACTGAATCTGGAAGATGTACCAAGAAAATTCTAAACTAGAACAACAGATGTCTGAAGGTATCATAGATTGGACAAAAGTGAAATAAATGATCTGGACAGAAAAAGAAGAAAACTACTTACATTACACCCATAAGCAGTCCAGCAGACTCTATGTATCTCAGAAACTGGGCGGCAGAGGACTCAAGAAAATCGAAGATGTCATTGAAGGAGAAGTTATAGACCTGGTGGACTACATCTGGAACACCAACAAAGATGAGCCACTGAAAATATGAGTGGACGATACGAAAGCCCCCAAACGAATAAAGAAGCATGGAAGAATGAATTCTCTACAAAAACATGCAATGAAATAACAGAACACACTATCTGGATGTTCGCTTCTGGCTGGAATGTAATACACAAAAAGACACAACGAAGTGGCGGGAATCATATTTGTGTGCGTACAATAGATAAAAACCCCAGAAAGAACATTGACGCACCAACCGGAAGCAGTCTCCAAAAAAGAAGTCAAAATACTGTGGGACTTTGAGATAAGAATAGATCGAGTGATTCCTGCACGAAGACCAGACATTGTATTTCTCACTAACAGAACTACAATGGTCCTCGATATCGCTGCTCCAAGTGACAGAATCATAAAAACAAAAGAAATAGAGAAAAAACAACAACAAAAATTAGACCGTGGAATGCACAAGCAGAAGTGATACCTGTAGTGATGATGATGATGATGATGATGATGATGATAATAATAATAATAATAATAATAATAATAATAATAATTTGTGCTCTGTTGTTTCATCCATACATTTGCAAAGTTTACATTTGGAATCTTTTAAGATTTTCATGATTTTCGTTTTGTGTAATTTCGTGTTGAGTGCTTGATCTTGTGCAGCTGTTCTGAGAGCTTCTGTTTCTGCTTTCAATCCTGCCTCTTTCAACCATTTGAAAGAGCATTTTGATTGTTTTGTTAATATTTCATGGGCTTGTCATGTATACTGGCCGGGTATGTGCTAGTGCTTGTTTTGTTGTTTTTTTCCATGTTTCTTTGTCTGTTTCTGGAGTTGATACAGTCCACTCATCTTTACTGCTTCTATCAGTGGATCGTCGTTGTTGTTATCCCAAAAGACCAATGACTTCTCCTTCAATGATGTCTTTGATTTTCTTGAGACCTCGCCTCCCATATTTTGAGATACATAGAGCCTGTCTATGTCTGCTTTGGGGTGTAAAGCTTTATGTATTGTGAGTAGTTTTCTTGTTTTTCTGTCCAGTTCATTTATTTCATTTGCTGTCCAATCTATGATACCTCCAGTGAAGCTTACTACAGGTATTGCGTATGCGTTAAGGGCTTGTATTTTGTTAGCCCCATTTAACTTGGACTTCAGGACTTGTCTAACCCGTTTTTCATACTCTCTCTTAAATTTGGACTTCTCTCTGTATATTTTCTTTATGTTGTAGTATCCCCAGGTATTTATATACCTTTTCCATTGAAGCGTCGTTGATTTTTCCGATGTCGAATTGTAGGCCTTCTGTTGTTTTGATCCTGCTTTTCTTCCACATTTCTCAAGGCCGAATGCCATGTTAATGTCCTCACTGTGGATCTTGACAGTATTTATCAACGATGTGATGTCACATTCATTTTTACCGTACAGCTTGAAATCGTCCATGTACAGTAAATGGCTGATGACCGGTCAAACTTTCATTTTGTACCCTAACCCTGTTTTCTGGATCACTCGACTGAGAGGATTTAGGGCAATGCAGAACAGCAGTGGTGATAATGAACCACCTTGAAAGATTCCACAGTTTATTGTTATGTCTGCAATTTCTGTGTTGTTGTGTGTGATGATGGCTTTCCAGTTTTTCATTGATTCCTGAATTAGGTTCTGTATTGATGGCGCTATTTTGTAAAATTTTAATGTTTTAATGATAGGCATGTTTCAATTATCCATGAATATGGAACTGACTCATAAGCCTTTTGATAGTCAATCATTGCCATTGCAAGATTTGTTCTTCGTTTCTTGCTGTCAGTAATTATTGCCTTATCAATTGCCAATTTGTCCTTTGTTCCTCTGCTGCCTGGTCTAGCATCCTTTTGTTTAGAAGTTTAGAAGTTTGTTTGTTTCAAGGTGAGTCATGATTTTGTCAGCTATAATTTGTTATATGATAGTAACTTCCTAGTTGATAGGCATGTGATTGGACGATAGTTGTTTGGTGTTGTGCTTTCTCTTGGTCTTTCATAATCAGATTTGTTTTTCCTTTAACCATCCAGGCTGGCAGAGTTCCTGGTTTGTTTAATATGTCTTGCAGTTGTTCGGCATGTCTACCATGTAGGGAGGTAAGATGTTTTAACCAGAATATCTGTACTTGTTGATGGTTTCGAAAAACTGCGAGTGTTTGATCAGGTTATTGCCTCTATTTCATCTTTATTTTCCAACTTGATATTGTGCCTATTCACACATTTTTTTTACGCAAGGCATTATTCGCTATGTGATCAAAAGTCCACACTCAATATCTAACGTGATCAAAAGTCCACACTCAATATCTAACGTGATCAAAAGTCCACACTCAATATCTAACGTGATCAGAAGTCCACGCTCAATATCTAACGTGATCAAAAGTCCACACTCAATATCTAACGTGATCAAAGTCCACACTCAATATCTAACGTGATCAAAAGTCCACACTCAATATCTAACGTGATCAGAAGTCCACACTCAATATCAAACGCAAACATACGTGGGAACACATTGTACAGGTTACAAACACAGGCATACACGATCATACATGGGAACGCAGACGTCACAGATCCACAGTTCTCAGGCATTCACGTTCACGTAATCATTCATACACAGTTACATAAAACAGGCACACACACAACACACAAACTCACACGTCACACACACAAAACCTACACGCACACGCAATCACGCAATAAAGAAAAGAAAGAAAATTAAGCTCTTAATCACGTGATCTTTGAAAGAGAAACATAATTCCTGTTTCAAGTACAAACTCATTAAAATTTGTTTTTGTGGGGATTTTATTAGTAGGCGTATTTTGATTTTCAACCTAAAGTCAGCCATTGACATTATCTTAATTAAACTTCATTGAGACTGCGAAAATATTTTACTAACGTTTAAGTATCTTTATTTAAAAATAAAGCAACAACAGTCAAACAAGCATTGTAGTCTATCGACTTGAAGTTTTGATCAAATGCAGTCACTTATGTTGAAACATTTAAAATACAATATTGAAAACATTTTTCATATAGTAATTACCAATCAGCTTGTAGGAAGAGGATATAGAAAATGTAAATACTACCCGAGTTCAATGGTTTATCAAAGTGAAACACGTCTACATATAGTTATTCTTAAATCACACTGACTAATCCGCACTACGTGTCAAGTATCGTCATTCATTATGTTTGGTATGATTTAATAAAATGCTGATTGGTGAATGCAGTCATACAAGACACACTCTGACATGTGATGGCCCCTTAAACCACATAGCAATTTGGAAAATTCGTTGATAACATCTATCTATCTATCTATCTATCTATCTATCTATCTATCTATCTATCTATCTATCTATCTATCTATCTATCTATCTATCTATCTATCTATCTATCTATCTATCTATCTATCTATCTATCTATCTATCTATCTATCTATCTATCTATCTATCTATCTATCTATCTGTCTGTCTGTCTGTCTGTCTGTCTGTCTGTCTGCCTGCCTGCCTGCCTACTACCTACCTACCTACCTACCTACATATCTATCTATCTATCTATCTATTTTGCCGCTATCACTCCCATAAAATCCACCATCTTGACCATGACAAACGACCAACATCACCATCACCACCATCATTACACCATTACCCACACACCTATCCACCCCATCACCACCGAGTTTGAGGCAAATAATTCTTGTGTAGTGAGTGCCTTTAAATAGCACATATAAGGACACTGACTTCAACACCTCATACAGACCCTATCTGTAATGCTGTAGTAAGATTTTAACGTTAGGCTTAAAACTTTATCTAAATTTTATCTAACAGGCTTAAGAATCGTTACAAGTCGTGAGAAATTTCCTACGGCTTTATCTTGAGACTCCATTAGGGATTTAAACCAACATTAACATTAATCTTCAGAGTATTTTAAGACTGCACTGTAAGTCTTCACAGCAAGGCCCAACCCCCCCAAAAGAAGATTGTACTTTATTAAATTTTGATCACGAGATTTTGTGAAAACTCGAACACCTGTAAGAATGCATGAAATTTGAAAGCAAATACAAAGCATCCGACAATAGAAAATTGTTATCCTAATAAGCTAACTCGAAAAGCAAAGCAAACTATAGCATCTTAATTCAGGTTTTAGAGGAAAAAAAAGCATCCTCCCTCCCCAACCAGCGTCGGGTTTGTCCGTCCCTTTAACTTTTCCACACAGTTCCCAGACATTATTACGTGTTAGTAATCAATTGCAAGATAGGCTACCATCATACTCGTGACGTGTAAGTTACAACAGGCTGGAATAAATTATATATTCAGAAAACACTACATGACGTCACTGGAGAGTAAATGCATGACTCAGCTCTGTGTTTATCACTGCAAGTCTGTACTTATGCAGAGCAGAATGACGTCACCGATCATGTGCTCGTTCGTATTCGTAAGCATTTGTGTCCGGATGTAAATAACACGATATAGAACGGACAGACACTAAAAATAATTATGGTGCATTCTTTTCAGCTGCTTGTCCCAAAACTAGGTTGAAAATCGGGAATAATATACGTCACATTGTCAAGTTTTAGCCTCAGTTTTTATTATAAGTGCATATGTAATGTTTTAGTTTTTATAAATGACGTTTACAGTAATGTGCGCTTTTGCAATATTTCTCTGTACACGTCACTGTTTAAAAGAATTAAACGATGAATCAACAGATATTCTGACAGTGAATAAATACTGGATAAATACAATTTTCCAAGTAGTTTTGGTATCTAAAGAAGTAATTTACCAGAGGTAACGATAGAAATGTCTATGCAAAAACAAACAAAATAAAAATTCTGCATTTTGAAAGCCATTCCATTCACATCATGTTCATGGCTGTCTTGTTTACTTTGGTTAGTTGTGTCTCACAGACAAGATGGGGATAATGCGATCCACCTGAAAATAAGTAAAGAAGCAAATCTTACAACATAAATAAACTGTGACAATATATATTGCACTTCGAATGACTAATTCTACGTCAGTTTATGACAACACATTTGAGCAAATAGCATTAAGCAAGAAGTAGCAAACCAAAAAAAAAAAAAACTGCAGCAGCAATTATAACACTGCAACCAACTTACTTGTAAGACACCAAGACCTTCCGGAGAAGCATTTGGAGCATTTTAAATTTATAATACCCCAGCAGGTAGATCAAGGAACTAACAGAGGAGCATAAAGATACACCTCAACAATGCAAAGTCACAATCAATGAGAAAGATATCAAGAAAAAGTTTAAAAGGTGACTGATTAAAGAAAAGGAAAATGTTTCTGAAACTGCATATTTTTAAAAACTAAACAAACAAAATATTACAAGAAATAAAAATGTCATGGTCGTCGATCAAACGTTAATTATATATATAGTCTATTTTATTTTTCTTCACTTCTTTAATTTCTCAGTCAATGATGTGAGCTCGATAACAGTTTTGATAATATGTTTCCTATAAGAAAAAAAGAAATACAGCTTTAGATGTCTTGAATGTGGCTGTGGAAGTATATTAGTGTTTGTGTGGCGATGGGTGGGATTCAGGTTGGGTGAATGATGGGGTAGATTCTTTAGAAAAACAATCTTCGTAGAAAAGTTATTTTCCATTTATTTGAGTAAACAAGGCCATTTCCGCAAGTTCATCTAACCACTTTTACAATCATTTAATGGACTGCCTACAATTCGTCTCATGATAAGCAATGAAAAACAGTTTTCATTTGTTTTTTCTTTACCAGTCAATGAAAAGTGCATACAGTTAGCTATATAAAAACGAAGGGGGGTCATAACGTAAACGTTCTGATGGACAAAATTAAAGCATGAAATAAACACGCTAATGTTGACATGCGTCACACGTACACATCCATAGTAATAATGCTAATTTAATTTATTTTTATGAATTTAATTAACCAACGAATTATTTATAATTCTGACTTTTACCACGATGGCAAGATTAAACTAACACTGTGATTGAATCTTGTGAATCATTTAGTCGACTGCAAAAAGTGCTTTTGTTCTGTTCAGAAAATGAAACAATATTAATAATGACACGTATGACTAAGATATAATACGTTTATGTAACTCTAATCTTTCGAATCAAATGCATTTCAACACCAAACACTTTGTCGTTGTTGATTTGATTTGATTTCAGTTCTCTATTAAAAATGAATGTTATTCTACGAGTTTTCTATCTCTCTCTCTCTCTGTCTTTCTCTGTCTCTGTCTCTCTCTATCTCTCTATCTATCTATCCATCCTTCCATCTATTCGCCCGTCCGTCTGTCTGTCCGTCTGTCTGTCTCAGTGTCTGTCTATCTATCTATCTATGGGAAAAATACCCAAAACTGCAGGAAAAGCGATAATAATAAAACGGGTTATTCTAATCGTTGCACTATTGCAAAGGAAAGCAATAATTAAGTGAATATAATAATTATTGATATTTGAATGCTTGCTAATAGCCGGCAAAAAGTAATGAGGTGTATATCTTTCTTGTCTTCTTTCTGTAATAATGTCTACTATCTAATGTCTAATGTCTAATGTCTACTATCTAATGTCTAATGTCTAGTCTACTGTCTAATGTATAATGTCTACTATCTAATGTCTAGTCTACTGTCTAATGTATAATGTCTACTATCTAATGTCTAATGTCTAATACCTGGCAAATGTTATCCGAGGTAATTAAGTCTCGTCTCATTAATTTATGACAGAAGTGTTGTGATTTTAATGATAGTGAATATAAAATTAAGCTTAATTAATGTGATATTTATGGTCTAGCTAATGATCAGTAAAAAAACAATGGAGCTGTATGAATACTGCAATCGTAATCATTTTCTAAAATTGACTTAAAATAATATTAATTAAAATTATGTAACTAATAAAAAATGTAATAAATCTTTACTAACACGGAATTTTGCAAAATTCTCTAAATATATCATGAAGTTTAAATTCGTGATTTCATTATTACTATTTAATAAAAACAACAGGCCAGTTGTCATCCACAGACCTCAAACACTCTCAAACAACCCAAATGGAATGGGAAAACAGAGATACATTAAGAAAAATGAAACCATATTCAATGTCTATACCTAGAACAGATAATCAGCATCTACATGGCGACTCTAAATGAGAAATTATCTTTGCCACGGCGACCACAACTCCTCCTACGTCAGCGCAAACAACTCACCTCAGTGTGATTCCAAGTCTCATTTATAATGTCTTCTTTGAACAATAATTACATCGTGTTGAGTGTTGGTTTGCTTTGATTGAAGTGTGTGTTTTTAAAAAAAAATTCAATTATATTTAAAAGCCGCAATAATTTATTCCTTCAAGCTTGCTTCAGTGATATGTACTTGACACGCTAAATCCTCTCTACTGTCAGGAGATATCAGTTTCTAAGCCCAGCATTGTCTTCTGTCGGATCGTTGTTGAGAGTTGCCGTGAAAAAAGCTTTCTCGTCTTTGTGGGTGGTGGTGGTGGTGGTGGTGGTAGTGGGCATGCCATATTTTGAAACTATCAGTAGCGACAGAGAAAGGATAAATGACGGAAAGGTGGAGAATGTAGCAATGAGGGATTAAAAGTTTCAAACTTTCGATGCCGATAGAATTAACAAATTGATGACAAGAAAAACAAAGATGCTTTGAGGATCGGTTAGAAATGACAAACTTTCCTTAGTGAGAGAGAGAGAGAGAGAGAGAGTAAAATTTAAAGTGCAAAGAAAATCCCAAATTGTTCAGCGGTGATAGTTTGGACTATCAGAATGTCTTAACAATAGTTAGGCCAGCGTAGACAGATGATAATTGCTAATTACATTTGCACGTTCGTCATGCTTGTTCTTATCAGGTGATAAATATTTTGTAACGAGAAATAATGAAAATATCACTCGAGAAATGCTTAGATGTGTAATTAGCACACTGGTTTTCACGCTGACAAACACAAAGCTTGACGTTTAATTAATTCCAACGTTTAAAATTTGATCAAAGACTCAAAATAAGACTTGTGTGTGTATGTATGTGTGTGTGTGTGTGTGTGTGTGTGTGTGTGTGTGTGTGTGTGTGTGTGTGTGTGTGTGGTTTGTGTGCATGCTTGCGTGCGTGTGTACGAAGACATAGGAGTGTTTAAGTGTTCCATCAAATGTCTTAATTAAGTGACCACACGTCCTGGTTACAGCCATGCGATGACTCAAGGATTGTTATAGAGAGAAATGTAATGACTGTGTTGTGTCTACTCCAAGCAACCTGCGCTCCACAATCCCATCTCCGTGCAAATAAGACTAATTGCGCCACAATCCCATTTCTGTGCAAATAAGACTAATTGCGCCACAATCCCATTTCTGTGCAAATAAGACTAATTGCGCCACAATTCCATCTCTGTGCAAATAAGACTCCCTGCGCTCTACAATCCCATCTCCGTGTAAATAAGTGTTCTCTACAATCTCATCTCTGTGCAAATAAGTCTCACTGCGTTCCACACATCTCCCGTGCAAACAAGACACTTCTTTCCCCAATTCCATCTCCGTGAGAGTCACTGTTTTCCACATTTCCACCTCCGTGCAAATCAGACCACAACTCATCTTCGTGCATATGTCATTGCTTTGCACAGTATTCGTGTAAATAAGACATTACATACAACCCATCTACGTGCAAATAAGATACTTGTTCCACAATCCCATCTCTATGGTAAAAAAAAAAATCAATGCCGTGCCTGCGTTATAGAATTTGTTCTTAACGTGACAAGAAGGTCAAGGTGAAGTATGGCAATCTCTTCTCTACGAAAAAAAAAAACATGTTGTGACTACGTTTTAGAATTCCCCCTAAACCCGGCAGGAATGCTATGCCACCTCATCTCCAGGCCCCAAATTCTGTAATCATTTCACGTGCGCGAAATAAAGTATCTAATTTTAGTCAATATGACGCAATGTAGCCTTTCGTGATAGTCCAATCACCCTGCATGACGAAGTAACTGCGTGTGTCACTTCATCACTGTTTACGTCAATGTCTTGGCGGTTCAATATAAATGTGAGTGCTCTTTATAACGCCAGCCGTACGCTGAGGAAATGTGAGCGCTCTTTATAACGCCAGCCGTACGCTGAGGAAATGTGAGTGCTCTTTATAATAATATCTGCTTAAATATACAAATAAATATAATGTTCTACTGAAGTTTTAATGTGTCATTTCAACGCAAGAAAAAAATTAAAAATGATCGTGATAAAGTTGTACAGTTCAATATTTTTTTTCTCATAAACGACATCTTCTTGTAAAATAAGTTAATGCAGTGTATAATTTCATCTACAGCAGTCGAAATGTCGTGGCAAAGTTTTATAATAATTCATACTAACACAAAATAAATGAGATTTATGAGAGATTTCCTCTAGACAGACAAAAAAGTTATTTCTTTATAAATGAAAACAAAATATTACAACTATTTTGTATATATAAAAATTACTTGTCTTAAAAAACCTCTAAGTTTCAAAATCCGATCATTACTTAAAGGAAATGTGACCTTTTGGTAATCCATTCGCGACATAAAGAGATGGAGATCCGCTTTTGAATCCAGTCTCTAGATAAAAAAAAGAGACCAAACAGATTTCTACCACACAGAACAGCAGATCCCTGCCATTCATAACATCTGATTCCCACCACACAAAGCAATATATTACCATCACACAAAGCAACATATTTCTACCACACAGAATAGCAGATCCCTGCCATGTATAGCAACTGATTCCCACCACACAAAGCAATAGATTACCATCACACAAAGCAACAGATTCACACTACACAAGCAACCAATTCACACACTAAAAAATATGCAACTGATTTTCCGCTATATAAAGCATCTGATTACTACCACACAAAACAAATGATTCTTACCACACACAACAAATTCTCACAACACGAAACACCAGATTCCTATCACAAACATCAACAGATTTCTTCCATACATACACAGATTATTATTATACGAAAAGCAACTGATTCAAGCAATACAAAGGAATGGTTCCCCCCATCCCACGAAGAAATGGATTCATTTCACGCAAAGTAATTAATTCCCATCACACAAAGGAACTGATTTCCATCACCCGAACGAACTGATTCCCACCACGTAAAGAATTTGATTCCCTTAACGTAAAAGAATTAATTCCCACAACACACAAACATATTCTCCCCACACAATTGAACAATTCCCACCACACAGTCGAACACCCCACACAGGAATAGATTCCTTGCCGTGCAATCTCATGTCAGCAGGAAATTCAAGAGGCACCATTAAAGCATTCTGTCAGAAATCTCATTTAAAAATTCTGTAATCATTTCACGTGAATTTAAATTATTTTCTTTGCTCTTAGTTTGTCCTCCACCACCCACCATCCACCATCCACCATCCGCATTTCCCGCTTCCGTTCCGCGAACGAACATAACGGCTTGCATGAAAGTCCACAAGAACTAGCACACATTGACAAGGTTACTGAGACAACTGTAAAATAAGCTCGATATCAGCAAGGAATACCTCTCACTAATAAGCAAGATGTGTTCTTCCAGACAGCGTATGTAAATAAGTCTTTGGCTGCCGGCCGCTGTCTCAGTCATTCTTACAGTCGCTAATATCAGAGTCAGACATCATTTAACGTCTCTCTCTTTCTTTCTCTCTCCATTCGACAAATTGTCATGTTGTTTTACCGTAATTTCTCTATAATTGTCTCATTAAACAGTCTTGATTTTATGGCTAACCTGACGGACCCAAATTGCATCGGGCTGAGCCGGATCAAAAGCCTGTGTCACGAACTCCGATTGGAGTTAGAGCTCTTTCCCCACTTCCGGTTGTTCCAAGGTATGGTAGTAACTGCATTGCAAAAGAGGAAAGAGAATTACCCCCCTCACCCTCGTTTGGTAGGGATGATTTGGATTGCCTCTTACAGGGTTCTTCTGTTGGATGGGTTTTGGCACTCGATGTAGGGAATATAAAATTTGCAATGGATCTGATGCTATTTGCGTTAAAAATAAAATCCGTGCAAGATAATCACGAAGCGCTTCACTCCCATTTCCTTCCCGCCCTCCTTCCTTCCTCCCTCCTTCCTCTCACTAGCACGTAAGCAATCTCTAACAGATCTCTTATAGATCATCATAATCATTACCATCATCATCAATAACAACTACAACACTTTCTATCATCATCAACCTTATTGTACATTATTATGATTAATATTCTTTTTATTTTCTGTTCTTCTTCCACTTCTGTTATTATTACTATTATAGTGTAAATGCAATAAAACAAATTTAAATCAACGAATGCAGAATTACCTTCTTCAAAAGTAAAATGTTTTTGTGATTGTTTTCTACTTATTCCTAATTAAATAATCTTGACAAGTAAGTTTTTGGGTTGTTTTCCACTTAATTAAATAATCTTGACAAATAGGTTTTTGGATTATTTTCCACTTACTCATAATTAAATAATCTTGACAAATAGGTTTTTGGATTGTTTTCCACTTAATCATAATAAAATAATCTTGACAAGTAGATTTTTCGATTCGCTACAAGTTTCAAAACGTACCTGATAATCTTTCTGTAAGGAGCTGTTTTTTTTAAAATATAAAATACTTATTTCCTGACTGTTTTATTCGCCCTTGTTGCCATCCAGTTTAAACCAGAAAAAATCCCTCCCCTCCTCAACACACCACTTATATTCCAATACTTAAAATCCAGTCAGTGCAAGAAGATATAATTTAGAAGCAAGAATTATCTCCCCTGCTTTAAGACAGTCTCAGCAATGGCATCACCCTGTCAAATAGCATTTTGTTAACAATTTGTCATTCAAGATTAAAACTGTAATGCTAAGATTAAGCATTAGTGTCTGAGTGAGTACATATGACCTTTAACTATCTTTAAAATTAATATTTAATGGCCTCCTAATTTCTACTCAAAGAATTTCGTCTGCAGTCATCGTGACTATCGGCAGCAAAACCAGAGTATGAAAAATGTCTTTTGACTTCAACAGCAAGCTCCGATATTGATTTTACCCTCCCCTCTTCATTCTGGAGCCATATGTATACAAGATTTTGTCTCTGCTCTATTGTAAATTAAGTCTAGAGCTACTTTTCCAGACACTTACATTGCCAGAAGTGCTATTCCAGACACTTACATTGCCAGAAGTTTTATTCCAGCAGCTATAAACTATATGCGTTAATAAAATATTTTCAACTAACCCACTGCTTGCTTACCAAAGTATATACATGTATTTACAACAGCACAAAACTGACTTGGTATTTTACTAATTAATTTGTTTGTTTGTCAGTTTGTTCTCAGTATTTCTCCTTTGTTTCGATGAAGCTGGGATTTTGATGTATAGGCCTACTTACGAAACTGTTAATAACATCCACTGATCCCTTTTTCCTTCCCGCCCTTCTTTCTCCCTCCCTCCTCTCACTTACTAGCACGTAAGCAATCTCTAACACTTAGTCTAATACTCGTAATCATCATCATCACCACAACCACCACCACCACCGTCGTCGTCGTCATAGTAATAATAATAATGATTTAACAAACTTTTGACAAATGTACCTTTTGTATATCAGATGGTGATTTTCGGTTATACACATAAGTAGTCGTAATGTTATCGTCTTTACGTTAACTTTTATCTCATCAAACACCAACAAACCAACGCACATACATCTTTAGAAAAAATATTTCAGTAAGATTTGTGATTTGTGTTCGTAATAACAACAAAAGTAAATACCATTAGACATTTGTCGAAGTATACATTGTGTCATGGGGCTCTATGTTTAATTTATACTGTCAAATGAAATGAACAATACATCGGTTTGCTTGCTCGTACAGATCACATGACGTAACGTGAATAAGACAAGTGTAAACTCATCATTCGCAATATTCGATCGCCGCGTTTCCTAGGAGATAACTGATCTGCAATGCAAAATAGTTCTCGATGCGACACACAAGCAGACGATGCTCGGGCAAAATGTCTGTGGCTTTGTATTCTTCATTGCTGTTTCTTTTTTTCTTTAAAAAATAATAGTATGCATATCTTTCACTTAACCTAAGCCTGGCGATGCTGTGCAACACGGCCTGCTCGTCTCCATTATCTATCGCACAATGGCTGTTGCTTTTCTGCACCCTGCACCTTGACCTCAGTTAATAACCAATTCCGTTACCTTGACCTCAGTCATAAACCAATCACAACATTGGTTATAGACCTATGATTCATCATGCTGTCGAGGTGACTTGCTAAGGCCTTGAATAGGGTTTCCGAAGGAATCGGTTGACTCTGGAATTCTGGAAGCATCTAACGAATATTAATGTTATAATTGTCATCATCCTCAATATTTTTTCCCACTGAGTGCTCTCACAGTTTTGCATTCGGGCTTGCCCAAAACGAGGCCAATGCTGCGGAAAAAAATAAATGATCAGAAAAGATCGTATGCGAACCATAAGGGTATTGACATTTCTCTTATTACAATTAATAGCAGGATAGCGAAAGTGAAACACAATGGCACAATAAATTACTCTTACGAACGAATATGCTTAGCCTGGTGTAGGCCACAAGAAAAGACAACTATTTACTAGTTGTCTGTTTTTGAAGTTGATCGAAAGAGTCATTTGGTGTTTCAATGTTTGTTGGAATGTTTTTGTAGATTTGTTGTTGTAGCTGTACTTAGTTCTTTTAATTTATAAATTATTTTTAGCCATCGTTTTCCCTAACTAGTAGTCTAAATGTGAGAATATTTTGTTTTGCAGTTCCCTAACCAACCCCCACCCACCAAAACAAAAGAAGAATAGAAAACAAAAAAACCCAAACAAAACATTTGAGACAACGTTGTTTTACTTTTGTAACCAGAATGCACATCCGTGTTCTGTGCGTACATCTGTATTTGATTAAAATGTTTCATTTTAATTTTCGTATGTATGACTTAAGTGAACTAAACGTAAGTTGAATACTTTATCATTCAGATGACGATTATTTCATGTACGTGACAGTCAAATAATATAACGTGACTTGATTATTTATGTGACAAAGTCAAGTAAATTAAATGTGATTTGTTTTCTTTATTTATAAGACGAGTCAAATAGATCAAATGTGATAGTTTATGTGCGGAATGCATTTTGCCTTGCTTATTAAACCAAATATGAAATGTTTTCCAAAATTTAACCGTCACGCAAACCACGTGTTTCCCTAGCATGCATAGAAAATAACATCATGTTTGACATTTTATTTCCTGGAATACAATATAAATGTAAATTATTGTAGCAATTTAATTTTCACAATGCTCGTCTAACAGACCACACGTGTCATTTTTATTTTCCAGAATGCACTTTGGGGTAGATCAAATGTGACTTTGTGTTTTGATCAAATGCGCACTGTTGTGTTTAGTTAGTAGGTCGAATGTGGCATTTTCTTTTTCGCACACTGTTGTGTTTAGTGAATCAAATCTGAAATTGTATTTTTGCACACTGTTGTGTTTAGTTAGTAGGTCGAATGTGATATTTTGCTTTGCACACTGTTGTGTTTAGTAGAGCAAATGTGACAATATGTTTTGCCCACTGTTGTGTTTAGTAGATCAAATGCGAAAGTGTGTTTTGGCCACTGTTGTGTTTAGTGAATCAAATGTGACAATGTGTTTTGACCACTGTGTTGAGTAGATCAAATGTGACAATGTGTTTTGACCACTGTGTATTTTATTTTCCGGAAGGCATCATCGAACACAGTTTGTGATTTTGTGACAGTTTTTTTTTTCACTCTTCTCATGCATCGTCAAGGAAACCAAATGTAATACTTAATTCTGGAATGCAATACCTAGCAAAACAAATTTTGAAGTGTTTTGTCCCCCCTTTCGATTTTTGATTGTGCTTTCTAGCAGACTAGCAATTGACATTGATTTCTCAAACCTGTAGGCAGTACACGCCTGTCCACTAAAATACTAATCGTCTTTTTTTTGACTTTCTAAATTAACTGGCAAGTGTTCTGTCGATATCATGCAGGACAGTTTTAGCCTAGTCCTAAAACGTGGACTAACCCGATTCGAGTTAACAGCAACATATTTGTGCGGACCGGCTCCGTGCACGACTTAACGCGGTCAATTGTTCTGAGAGACTAGAAGCTGTCAGTATCATTCTCTTGGGTCATCTTATTCGCTTTAGACACTTCTGACGTGAAAAGGCACGTGCAGAACAAATGAGGTGAAATTGCGCGCGCGCAGGAGAGAGAGATGAGGTAAATTATGCGCGTGCAGAGCAAAGGAGATGAAGAAGTGACTGTGCGCGTGCGGACAAAATTTTATGAGGTGAAAATTCGCGTGCAGGAGAGATGAAGTTTCTATGCACATGCAGAGCAATGAGGTGAAAATTCACGCGCAGAACAAATGAAGTTGGAACGTGCAGTGCTCTCCGGCGGAATTTTGCCGTTCGAGAGCCTAGCGGATGTTCCAGATTAAATAAAATATCACATCCAGCACCACCCTAACCAAATTTTCTTAGTGATGTCATACATACTTTGAAAGATTTAGCATAACAACTCTATTAAAGCAATCTTGTTCTAAAAAAATGTTTTAAAATGTAAAATAAACTTAAAAATTACATCAAATGTCCATTCCTTTCGTTTAGCGATCGGTTTCTACTTGTCTGAATCATATTACTTCGTACGTTACTTAATATCTCTTCCTTGTTTCTACTTGTCTGAATCATATTACTTCGTATGTTACTTAATATCTCTTCCTTGTTTCTCTTGTCTGAATCATATTACTTCGTATGTTACTTAATATCTCTTCCTTGTTTCAACTTGTCTGAATCATATTACTTCGTATGTTACTTAATATCTCTTCCTTGTTTCAACTTGTCTGAATCATATTACTTCGTATGTTACTTAATATCTCTTCCTTGTTTCTACTTGTCTGAATCATATTACTCGGTAACATAATTAATATCTCTTCCTTGTGACAGAAAAACCTCCATTTTTATTATCCGTTCCACGAGACAAACAAAAGCATTGTTATTTTCCTTTTCATATGCCTAACGAAAAAACCTTATTTCAAACTAACGGTAAAATAAAAGTACATGCTCAACGAAATCTGGGAAAAACAAACCCTATATAAAAACATTTTGAAGAAACATATTGTACTCCCTACCCCCCTTCCGGACAATAAGAGAAAACAACTCGCACCCCCAACAAAGCAACAAAACAACTACATACAAATTAAAATTAAATATTTAGATAATACTATGAGATAGTGGAAATGACACCTCCCATCACTTCCAACTGCTTTAAAAGCAAATTAAAAAATCAAACAATAAACCAGACAGCAAGAGAACTGCAGTGAAAACCAAGCAAACAAATATATCAGCTAGAACAAAAAGTCAACACTTTACAAAGAGAAGTCTCTGTAAACATAAAATAAAAAATGAAAAGAACATTTGAAATAACTAGAAAACGGATCATTGCGATAAAGCAGAGCAAGACAGATCGACTTTCAAAACCAAAGTTAAATGTAGCGACTTGGCTCATTTAAATACTACATTATGAATGTGGGAGCACACCCCACCCCCACATATAGATACATGACAGGTATTGTTTATATTGAAGATATCTCTTATTAATTCTGAGCAAATTAAATGAATCTTTTATTTAGATAATATTATCCTTCTGCGGACAGGTTTTAAATGGTTAAGAGACATGCAAAGACCATAGTATTGTGCTCTGCCAACAAAACCCCTCCACCCCCAATCCTATACATCTTGGATACCTTTATTTTAGAGCAAATACTGACCTGACCTAACTCCCTAATTTTAGCAATGCGTACAATTATGCATTCAATTTCACTTCCGACTTCTTGTATCATCCAACAATCACTCCCACTTTTGTGCCCGAGATTTCTCCCAATTTATTACAAGGAAGTGCAAATTGTAGCAATTAATAAACAATTATAAACTAAAATAAAAGACATTTTTCTTTAACATATACACCCTGAATAGGAACTGTGTGCGTGAGTGAGTGCGCGTGCGTGTGTGTGGTTGTGTTTCTTTAGTTTCCTTCCTCTCCAGAGCTTGTGAGGAGCTCTTTAATCTTACAACGTTCACAACCCTGGATGTCCCTGGAGAAAGGGTTCTAATCAGTATTCCGGGGTCCCAACTACACCTCATAGAGGGTTCAACCTAGAAAACCCTGACTTCAAACCCATGGGCGGCGTATCAGACGAGAGCCTTCTTGTGCGTGTGTGTGTGTGTGTGTGTGTGTGTGTGTGTATGTGTATGTGTGTATGTGTGTGTGTGTGTGTATGTATGTTTGTGTATGTGTGTGTGTGTGTATGCGTGTGTGTGTGTATGTGTGTGTGTGTGTGTGTGTGTGTGTGTGTGTGTGCATGTGTGTGTGTAAGAGTGTATGTATGTTTCCTTAGTTTCCTTCCTTTCCAGGGCTTGTGAAGGGCCTTTACGGGATTCTCAGCTCTAGAGAGACTTGATTCCCTCTCTCTACATTCCAGGGTCATAACCACACAAAGTAAACCCCTCCACATCGAATTCCCACCCATCACACAGTGGGGTGAAGGGCGTATCAGATGGGAGAGAGGGTTTGCTTCCCGTTGACCTCTTTGCTCCAAATGAACCACAAAGGACTTGGAGTTCTCAGTCTTGAATGGTTCCTGTGAAGACTTCTTTTCTTCACGTGATGTCCTCTGTCTTGAATGGTTCCTGTGAAGACTTCCTTTCTTCACTTAAATTCATAGAGGGCATGGTTGTGTTAAAGTGTCGGGTCTGGTGGTGTTATGCTGAAGATTTGTTCTTTCTTTGTTTATTCCTGTGAAATTTTTCTTAATATAATTTTAAATTTAAAAACCAGTATAAATCATTTTGCTAGGTAACCCTTGTTTCTGAGGCTTAGAGGAATGGAGGGTGTTGGTTTCAATTAGAAATTTGATAAGAGTTGTGTGGATGATGTTTCGGATTTGTTTCTGAGCGAGGGGGGTAATGGATCAGGTTGTGGCTGTTAAATAGCTGTATCTGAACATTTCTCTCTTCATGGTGCAGGGGTGGGTGAGTGGTGAATTGAGTGAGAAAGTTTTGTCTACTCTGCAGCATGTGCACATTTTAGGCTGACAGTCTGGGTTTTGTGTGTATAATTTGGTCGTAGTCTGTAGATTGCTCGGTGTGCGATATGTTGGGTAGGAGGGTGGGTGGGTGGTTTCTCTCAAAGGCGTTTCTGATGTGTGCATGTCGTTCTGCTTTGTGAATGTGTGTATGTGAAGAATGTTTGCCTACTTTGACCCCTTATTTTGTTCCCTGACAGCTGATTTATTTCTTGTTATAATAGTGCAATTGGGATAGGATACAGATAAACATTATATTTGACTCCTTATTTTGTAGTTAATTTTAGGTGAGAGAGCTTCTTTTATGGCAACCATTTCTGCAGTGAGTATGGAGTGTGTTGAGTGTAATTTGTACGAGTGAGTACTTATTCGGGTGTGTGCAGTTGTTCCTGTTTCTGTAGATTATTTTGAACCGTCAGTATGGTGATTGTTGTACTTTTATGTTAATGTGCTCCAAGGTCTGTTGTTTAATTGGGCATTTTTGCTGGAGATTTTCAGTAGTGGCAGGTTGATTTGTGGGGTGGGGGATTGTCTTTGGGGGTATGGGTGCCCCCTAAGGATGTCCAAGTTGTGTTTTAATTAGTTTTTTTTTTAAATTGTAAGCATATATAGGGATGTCGTCACCATTTTGTGGTTTTTATTTTTCTTGATGTTTTGCTTACGAAACCTCTTTATCCTAGCATTGTGTTTTTTGGTGTGTGTTAGATGGAAGAGTATTGCCGTGTTGAATTTGTTTGCCCAGAGTTTGAGTGTTTGTTTGTCTCACCTTTCAAGGAGTGTAAGGTGACCCGTTTGTAGAGTTCTGTCTTGCAGGTGCTGGGAAGTGCGTGTGCGGATTGCTTTGTTTTGTAGTGTTTGTAGTTTTTTGTTATTTATGATTGTTGGTGGTTTTGTTTATGTTGGACTAGCATTGTCTAAGATAGAATATGTCAGTGTTTTTGTTGCTAATTGTAAGTTGTTAGCCGTCCATTCCTCGCCCTTTGTCAATCTAAGTTTTGTTTGTGTATCTATCTATCTATCTATCTGTCTATCTATCTATCTATCTATCTATCTATCTATCTATCTATCTATCTATCTATCTATCTATCTATCTATCTATCTATCTATCTATCTATCTATCTATCTATCTATCTATCTATCTATCTATCTATCTATCTATCTATCTATCTATCTATCTATCTATCTATCTATCTATCTATCTATCTATCTATCTATCTATCTATCTATCTATCTATCTATCTATCTATCTATCTATCTATCTATCTATCTATCTATCTATCTATCTATCTATCTATCTATCTATCTATCTACTTGTATTTAAATAAATTATTGTTTAGAATTCATAAATTATTAATGTAATTCTTCAAAAGTTCTTTTTCCTCCTCACACATATTAAATACAGCCAAACGAAATTTAATGAATACAAGATTTTTAAAGTTTGTGAATGGAATGAGTTTTCTTATAAACTACATTTGCGGATTTTCCACGCATTGTCTTGAGGATTCCACCTGTCTGCGTTGCTAGCGAGACAAACCGGTGCAGAAAGCTTCATGAACTGAACTTTTGTCCAATCATGCGTGCAACGGAGCTCATGCACCTGTTTCTCGTCATTAGTCTTGTATCAGCAATCCGGACGATTACGAGAATTTATTAGTGTAATGGTTCACATTGATGATGGGTAATTTTTAATGCAATTCACGATTTTTATTTGTGAGATAATTATCTTTACCAACGCCTTGCTAAATCGCGCACTGTGCGATTAATAATTTAATTTCTCTGATAATTACGATGTCGATTACCGAGATGATGACAAATACAAGGACGTTCTTAACTGCCATGTATCGAATTATGTTTTCATAACGATGGCGATAATTGCAATAATGTCCTTAAAATGCAGAGCATACTGTTAAAATCAGGACTAAATAAATAGTGAGTTGATAATTAAGTATTAAAAATAATGATGAGCTGAGCATTCTATTTCTGTCTCTCTCGCACTGTATCTGAACACTTATCTGTATGTTTCTATCCTTCTTTTATTTTCTCTCTCCATCTCCGCCATTTGCTTTTATTTCTCACTTCTCTCCATGTCTCGTTTTATGTATATATGTCTTGGTTTTCATTTTCCCCCATTATTTTCTTTCCACCTTTGTAATTGTATGTACGTCTGTTTTTTTCTTCTCTCTCACTCATTCTATGTGCCTGTCTCGGCAAGTAAATCGGATGTTTTCAGTTTTCAGCCACTTTCTTCCTGTCTGTGCTGGTACGTATGTCTGATTTTTCTCTTTTTTACCTGTCTTTTCTATCCGTTTGTCCTGAAGGTATTCCTTTATTTTTTAAATTAAACTTTCTTTTGTTCACTTATTTCTACCCCTCCGACTCTCTCTCAATGTCTACCTCTGTCTCGGCATTCAAGTTTTCTTCTCCTCCTCCTCCTCCTCCACCACCACCACCACCATCACCGCCACTGATACTCTTTCAAGATCTTGTTACAAATGTCTGATGTTCCTGGTCTTGGAATCTTACCAAAAATCTGGGAGGTCCAAGACAGCAAGGAAGATGTGGCGCTATGGAGAAAACCTGCTTTCAACAGTGAAGCAGATCTTTGGTTCGATACTTATTCAGGAAACCTTTCATTTCAATTGATTGGTTTGCTTACCGAGTTCCTTGTTCCAATGTAGCCTTGCCGCTTTTTCAAGTTCCACAGTCTCTGAATTTCCAAGACGAGACTCTCTTTCTTTTCAGACGCTGCCGTCAATTTTGTTTGTGTTTGTGTCGCTGTGGCCAGCAGATATTGACTGTTAATGTCCTGCTGGTCTCGTTGATAGCTCCATATATCACGTAGCCAGTGTATATTTCTTATTCGGTTCAGTGTCAGCGTTTTATAGGAGCATGCAAGGTTTTGAGCACATTTGATCATAACCGCCACCACTTTACCAATCTTATCACCATCAACATCACCGTCATCATCAATAGACTTTCTACCTCCTTCTCCACCATTACCACCACCACCACTACCACCATCATTATCAATTAAATAATCAGTATTCTTCATCATCACCATCGTCGATACACCAATACCTACAACACCCACAACACCCACAAATAATTGCATTTATCCTTGAGTTTTATTCTACATAATCTTCATTGTTATAATTATGAATCAAGGTTTTGGGGGTAAGTTTCATGGAACCAGGGCACCCATTTAGGCTACGTTGCGAGCTGTGTGTCCAGTGCAAGACGTCTAAGGGATAGGATAAAGATTAAAACTACATCTCAGAACTATGTCTTAAAATAGACATCTATTGCTTGAGAATTTCCTTCCACAATACCTCCTGTGGTTTGTACGAGAAGGAAAGGTTATGTTATGAATCAGGTCGTGGCCTTGTGTGGTGGTAGGGAACCAGCCCATCGTATTTGACACATTGGGTGATGGTACGATGGGGCGCATCAGGTCCCTTATCTTGAGACTTTGTTTTGGGCTGATTTTCTGCCACCACCCAGTCCCCCTTCCCCCCCGGGTTGGAATTTGAGATGTGTGCCTTATGTCAGATTTTTCCCAGTCTGCTGGCGGACAAAGCTACCAGCCGGTTATGGTAAAAAAAAATATATATAAAAAATTAAATATTGTGCTGGCACTGGATGGGATACTGATATTTATAGAGGGAGAGTATAATCACCCCAACAGTTAGCTCCCCACCACTAGCTATCTATTTCATGGGGCGCACCGGACCACCTAGGTGAGTGCTTTAGTTTAGTTTAGGTTTTGGAAAAAAGCATCCTTCCTCTACTTTTCTGTTTATAGGTTTTGGTGAAGGGAGTGACTAGTGGTTAGACTATTGAGTTCATGCCAGACCTTTTGGGAATGGTTAAGTACCCCTTCTAGTGTGGTTAGAATGTCTTTGTCTATATGATATTCTGTAAATGTTTTTTCTTTCATGGGATACTAATTGGCAATTTTTAAATATAAGTTCAAATGTTAGTCGTTGTCCGCTGCTACATTTAATAATTGTGTAATGAGATCTTTCGCTGCCTAGATGAAGTTTTGTTATTCTTGTCTGGTCACTTCACGTTGAGTTAAAGTAAATTGGAGTTGTTTTAATTGTTTTGTCTATCTTAGGTCTTCTACCTTTTGCTAGTTATATTTGTCCTGCCATATTTTGTTCAGTCGTTTATTCAGTAGATTTAAGTTTTCTTGTGGTGACTTTATGATTTTTAGTTCTTTAGTTTGTGTTAGTCCATTTTTGGCCAATTTGTTTGCTTTTTCATTTCCTGGTATATTAATGTCTACCTTACTGCCTTTGTTTGTCTATCTGGTCCAATATGAAATAATTAATGTCTGGTCTTTGTCCTGTGTTATTGTCTAAGGCTTTTAATGCCGAGTGTTTGGGGTTTTAGTTTTATTAGCATTTACTAGTCCTGTCAGTATGGCCATCATGTCTGCTGTAAATATTGATATATCGTCTGTAATTCATTAGCTAATTTCAATCTATGTGTGTATGTGATGGTCTGATCTCGCAGGCGGCGATGACGTCACTCCATGTAGTGATGACATTTTGTAGCCAGAAGTTCAAGCCACTGAGTATAATTGTCCATACGACACACCTATATACCTCAGAATAATGTCACATCAGATATTTCTACTGACAGTTTTTCACTGGGTACAACCTTCTCTCAAGGCTGAGAACTTAGGAATAACACTGCTTCCTATTAACTTTGATTTGGCAGGGAGGACTGGTTCACGTCCCTGGCATAACACCAACATGCATTGATTATGATATCAATGGTTGGTAAATTTGGCAGGCCCCTTGTCTATATGAATTTCCAAACAACCCAAGATAGCAGATTCCTAAGAACCCCTAGCCTAGAGTCTCAGTCCTAGCATTGAGAAACGAGCCCAAAATAGATTGGAATGTGGATTAGATTTGGGTTGGATTGGACTATGGAGAATGCTAAATTGAAACAAAACATAGTGCAGCATAAATCTCTTGTGTTGATTTCTACCTTCTCTCTCTCCTCCTTTCATTTTTAACCTACACATCTGAAATTTTTTTTTATTATAACCATAAACTCGAAACACGAAAATACATGTGCATCAAAATACAATCAAACTATAAATTCAATCTATACAACACAGTAATTTTAACATTACTAACATTCTTCTATTTTATACCAGAAAACATATACAGCATAGCAAATATTTCTTTCTTCTCATTCAAACTGTCAATTAGCTTATCAATGGTCAGCCACCACGGCGCTCCTTCCATGGACTGTAACTCTCTTGTATTAATTTAGCAAAGATTCCAACCAGCGTTTTCCCGAAAACAGTGGTTACCTCCCCTTCAAGTACGCTATGTGTGTCTATCACTGATGCTTCTCCTTCCACACTTGCAAACAGTTCAAATGTACCGGTTGTCCTTCACGTGACACTTTTGTTAGTCCCTCAATGGTCTCAACTGCACCCTTGTGGATATCTGCAGGCATTCGAACCTATTATTTCGTTCTTACTCATCACATTCATTGGTTTCTATGGACACCGATGTCATACGTCTGATTCTAGTGTGATCTTTCTAGCCCAGCCATTTCGTGCTGTCTTCACGCTGGCCTCTTACGTGGAGGGTTTGGTCTACCATTGTGCATTTGCTTCTGTTTCCTCATTGTCTACAATCACATGTAGTCTCGTGGAAATCAGTCTATACCTTTTTGTGAATGTTCTAGGCATTGCAATAGCTTTTGAACCAGGACCAACTGAGGTCAACTGTCATTTTGACAGATAACATATCTCAATACCTATAGTTTAAAATGACGAAAATGTAATAATTAATCATGTGGATGGCAAAAAACTCTGTCACACATTATAATTTATTTAATCTCTTGAATTTAGATATTAGCATCTAATTTATTTCTGTTTTCTTTTCTTTTAGTCTTGTGGTTGTTTCACACTGGCCTTATTTTTTCTGGTTTAATGTGCCTTTTTGTTCATTTCCATCTCTCTTTCTCATCCTCCCTTTGTCCATCCATCCACCCAGCTATCTATAAGTTTGTCTTTGTCTCTATATTTAATTTTTGCTCTGTCATATATTTTATTTAAGAATCCATTTACTTTAAAAATACCTTTCCATATTCTCATCGATATTAAAACAATGGTTTAAAATTAGGCACAAAGTTAGTGCTGCTTAACAGACCCCCCCCCCCCGCCACTAGCTTTAAAAGTGTACATTTATTCATTTATTTATATATACTGATTAGCGGAACTACGTCATTAGGGTTAAAAATGGTGATAGTGGCACGTTGACACATGGAAAGACGTGCGTATGTGGAACATACAGCACTGCGGTGTTTTTACACGCGATGATTATTACTCGGAATCTTGAACCGCTAGGCGAAAGTCATCGATCGCCTCGCGGAGAAAATAGGACCGGAAGTGAAAATAATAAACGGGTGTTCGTAGGCTACTCTTTAGAGCACGCCACACAGTCATCTTCTAAGCTGACAGATTTCTGGCCATAAGCAGAGAGAAAAGTGACATTCAAGCTAAAGTAACGTGTGCCGATATTGCCAAAAAAACGCTTGACCGAACCAGAGGAAAATACGTGCCCACAAGCGTTGGTGCAAACACCACAGTAAACAAGTTTGGCTCTGGGAGACCGAAACCTGAGCCGCTGTATCGATAATTTCCGGAGAGGCTACGTCGTACACAAGGCAATAAATAATTTAATTTGCTTGTCGCGTTGTGCTCTAGTCTCCCAACCCCTACTTCATTTGAATTTAACACACACGCATGCGCTCTAGTCTCCCAACCCCTACTTCATTTGAATTTAACACACACGCATGCGCTCTAGTCTCCCAACCCCTACTTCATTTGAATTTAACACACACGCATGCGCTCTAGTCTCCCAACCCCTACTTCATTTGAATTTAACACACACGCATGCGCTCTAGTCTCCCAACCCCTACTTCATTTGAATTTAACACACACGCATGCGCTCTAGTCTCCCAACCCCTACTTCATTTGAATTTAACACACACGCATGCGCTCAAGCACACAGCCCACACATATGCATGCATGCACACACATGCACATACACACATACACATATGTGCATACACACGTTCACACACACACACACACACACACACACACACACACACACACGTACAAACATTAACACACATGCGCACGTACATACAGTTAAACACGCACGCACGCTCATCTCACTCCCCTCTCCTTCATCTCCGCATAGTCAAATTCACACAGTCTCTTAGCTTATTGATATTTTTAACTTTTGCCAACCGACATCGAAGTCAGTGACGTCAATTTGCATTGTGTCTGCCAACCGTGAACAGACCACCTAATATGCCTGTGCTGCCTCTAGATGGCCGTTTGCATTCGAAATGTTGCAAGGTAGCAGAGGAGAAATGTTGCAAGGTAGCAGAGGAGAAATGTTGCAAGGTAGCAGAGGAGAAATGTTGCAAGGCAGCAGAGGAGAAATGTTGCAAGGTAGCAGAGGAGAAATGTTGCAAGGTAGCAGAGGAGAAATGTTGCAAGGTAGCAGAGGAGAAATGTTGCAAGGTAGCAGAGGAGAAATGTTGCAAGGCAGCAGAGGAGAAATGCGATGTGGGTTGCTCCTGGAAGCTTCGGTGCACGTGGCTTCTGCAAGTCTGGAACCAAGCGAACACAGGAGTATTTACGTTCCACCCGTATCACGATAAACAACATAGGTCTGGCATTCCTGGAATGGTGCTGCCACTGGGTTTTGTCTTGTCTGCAAACCGATGAGGGGGAGGATGGTTACACTGCCCTCCCTGTGGAAAATGGTCCATGAGGATAATGAGAGCGCAGTGTCGAGTGTCCTCCATATTCTGATTCCTATGAAGTCCACATCTAAAGCCTGGCCGGTTGGCTGGAGGAAATGATCTTTAAACGTTGTTCGTTTATCTTCGCAAACCGTTCAAATGCAGACCTATAGCATTTTAGCACGTGAACATATTTTTTATAATAGTCTATCAGGTAATTTTGCCGGCCAGCGAACTAGCAGTGCCGTCCAATGACAGTAAACAAAACCGCGGCGAAATATTTCTAACCGCTCTTGTCAATCAACGACATCCCGCCATAAAGTTTTCTTCTGATACATCGTGGTTTGATCTTGAAACATGGCGAAAGGATTACCAAAATCATTACCAAACACATTGCCAAACGCATTACATACACATTAACAACGCTTTACCAAATGCATTACCAAACACATTACTAAACGCATTACCAAGCGCATTACTAAACACATTACCAAACGTATTATCAAACACATTACCAAACGCATTACCAAACACATTACCAAGCGATTTACCAAACAAAATTTTAATAATATTAACAAACCTTAAAAAATATATACATCTAGGTTAATTATACCACCGATCGACGTGACGAGGAAACCTTTGCATGAAGTAGGTGGATAAGAAAATTTCACGATCCCATGCAACTGCTAACTTTATTCGTCTTTCAAAATGTCATGTTAGGGTACTGTCATATTTGGGAATTATATATTTTTTGCACGTACGTCAGTCTGTCTGTCTGTCTGTCTATCTATCTGTCTCTCTCTCTCTCTCTCTCTCTCTCTCTCTCTATATATATATATATATATATCTGTCTGTCTGTCTGTCTACTTATTAAGATTAACGATTTTATAATAAGCGTATTTTCATTGGCCTTACTGCACGTGACGTAATTTAGTAACAGACCTTTGACTAGCACAGGTAAGAGATGCGATTAATCGCTGGACGTGGTTTTTACAGCTAGACTGAATGAAAACCAGATGAACTGAAAGTGTTCCTGTTAATAAACCTTAATAAAGATAATGCCCTGCCATTGGCGATTGCACGTAACTAAAGAGCACGGATGAGAGCTGACATCAGGTAAAATCTCGTCTTGCAGCTCTGATTCTCATTTATATATCGAGATTATCGCGATTTGAATGTCTTGGGAGCCCGGGATGGAGAGAAGATTTGCTCCTGGGTATCAGAAACATCGGGTGTTTTGACGCGTGGCTGCAAGTTCACAGAGCTTGCTGTTGATTTATTATGCTTGAAGGCATTTACATGAGATCTCGTCTGCGAGGAGGTTATAAATCTTATTCCACTGTTTGACAGAGAACAGAAAAATATTAGGTCACGTGAAGAGAGAGAGAGAAAGATTTCCCTCAAGACTCTGTCAGATAATTTCTGATATCGGGGATCATAAAAGACGAACCGAAAGACTACAGAAATGAGAAGAAATGAATAATGTTATTAACTCTACGTTCTGTGATGTTGTTTTAAAACAGAGTGTATTCAGTAAAACATCACACTTTTACCTATACATGTGTATACACTCATGCAAATACACACTCCGAAGCATACGTACGCACTTGCAAATAAAATAACCAAACAACGTAAAGCATGCTGCCATTCGTAACATTCATCTTCTTGTTCAAATAAATATGTCTTTTAAGGATAGCAGACCAGATTTTTATTTATAAGTTGTATGTTTCTCACTTCATCACATCTTTCGTATCGGGAAAAAATCCACTTGAAGCACACGTTCCCAACCCAAGAGCGCTGATTATATAATTGTCTTCTACAAAGAGATGTTATTCATTTGTTCTGTACAACGAGATGTTAGAGTATTTGTCTTCTACAACGAGATTTTATCGGTCGTAGAGTGTGCACTACTGAAATTCTCGTGCACGCTGATACATTAAACTCTGCGTGTGTATGTTTGTGCGTATGTACGAATATTTATGCATAATTGTATATGCCTGCGTATATTTGTAAATGCATATACGCTTATTTGAGCGTACGTATATATGTGCATGTGTGAGCATGTGTATGTGCTAACTTTTGTGCATGTAAGCATGTTTTTGTATATATTATGTGTATTTTTGTGTATATTTGTATATATATATATACACACAACTTTCCCGACCTTACTTAAAAGGTGACACTTGTAAATCCTCAAGGCTTCCCTGCTCAGCTGCCTCTTTTGTGAATTTGTTACTGAGAATATTTATTTTGATCCGATCGTTAAAAGTTAGTAATTTTTAGAATCACACATAAACACAAATACTTTGAAAGTAAGATTGGATCGTCAAAACATATCAGAGACGATCAGATGGGTTAGAACCACTGATTTGACTTTCTCTTTTCCAACTTTTGTCTGGTATGTTTAGGCTTATGAATTTGCAGCGATGACATTGTCGCTGGATACTACTTGTTTCGTTGTGGTTACGTAATGCTAGGCATTCAACTTGTTTCACTGTGATGACGTAATGCTGGGCATTCTACTTGTTTTTTTCCACTGTGATTACGTAATGCAGGGCATTCAACTTGTTTCACTGTGATGACGTAATGCTGGGCATTCTACTTGTTTCACTGTGATAACGTAATGCTGGGCATTCTACTTGTTTTTTTCACTGTGATGACGTAATGCTATACACCGTACTTGTTTCACTGTGATGACATGATGCTAGACATTCAACTTGTTTCACTGTGATGACCTGATACTAGACATTCTACTTGTTTCACAGTGACCTAATGTTATATACTCCGTTTGTATCGCTAAACTGTACTTATTTCACTGTTTTTACTGCGCGCTATATATTCTGTTTTGCACATTGACTTCACGCTAGATATTCTATTTCACACAGTGACTTCACACTAGATATTGTGTTTGTTTCACTACATTTACTTCATGCTAGATATTCCGTTTGTTTCATAGAACTGACTTTAAAACTAAACAGTCGGCATTTTCACTGGATTGACTTCAGTCTGCCTACTCGATCTGCAGACTATAATAATCCCACTGGCATTTGACTTGTTCAGTCTTCCGACTTGAGACTTAACCTCCGAACTGTACCATCATCACACCGGAAGCGATCTGTGCCAGTGAAGTCGCCGCAAGTTACAGCGCACAAGCTCAACGTGTACCACCAGCGAAGTCTGCACAGAATACTTGGTGTCACATATCACGATTGAATTACCAACAAAGAAATCTTGCGGAGAGGTGGCTCCAGAAGGTTGCAAGACATCGTGACAGAACGTCCAATGCACCTAGCCGATCATGCTCCTCGTCGACCAGATCAACGGCACCCGAAGACTGCGATGTGATGAACGCCACCTGGAGAAAGCAGAAAAAGGGCAGAACGGGCAACAACAAAATAAATTACCTACTAATATTTGACATCCATTGGGAAGAGTTCGAAAACGTCACGGCCAACATGTCGAGTTGGAGAAAACTAACTGCCCATCTTGCACAGACTCACAAACGGACCTAGGTCTGAGTATTCGAAATGAACACTCTAATTTCAGAGTTGGCATCTGATTTGTTCAGTGTACTGACTTTAGGCTCGGCATTCGACAAATGGGCTTTATTGTCTTTAAACTAAGTTCTGACACCAGTGGTTTCAGAAAATGGCAGATGACTGGTCCACTGCTCTGTTTGACATTAGTCGATGTATTGACTTCAGACTAACATTTAACTCATCCGCTGTAATGATTTCGGATTAGGATTCATTTGTTCGCTGTAATGATTTCGGATTAGGATCGTTTTGTCTGCTTTAATGACTTCGGATTAGGATTATTTTGTCCGTTGTAATGATTTCGGATTAGGATCCATTTGTTGACTGTACTGATTTCGGATTAGGAAAATTTTGTCCGTTGTAAAGATTTCGGAGTAGCATCCATTTGTTCACTGTAATGATTTCGAATCAGGATAATTTTGTCCGCTGTAATGATTTCGGATTAGGATTCATTTGTTCACTGTAATAATTTCGGATTAGGATCATTTTGTCCGCTATATTGATTTCGGATTAGGATTCATTTGTTCACTGTAATAATTTCGGATTAGGATCATTTTGTCCGCTATATTGATTTCGGATTAGGATTCATTTGTTCACTGTAATAATTTCGGATTAGGATCATTTTGTCCGCTATATTGATTTCGGATTAGGATTCATTTGTTCACTGTAATGATTTCGGATTAGGATCATTTTTGTTTGCAGTAATGATTTCGGATTAGAATCGTTTTGTCCGCTGTAATGATTTCCGATTAGGACTCATTTGTTCGATATAATGACTTCGGAATAGGCATTCCTCTACAACTGATTACTGATTTAAACTAATTTAAGATTGTTTTATTATTGATTTTATACTGATTTAATTCTGTTTTAAAACAACTGGTTTAAGACTGATTTATTTCCGCTTCAGGAACGACTGTAGTTTTCACGGACGGATGCTCTGTCTGACTGCACCATGTTAGTTCGAATCAGTTGTAGCTTGAGATTTATATCTGTGACAGCGTGCTGCACTTTGTGTTGGTCTGATTTATTGTTTATTGCTGTAAGTGAGAAATTTAGAATGGAAATACGCTTCTTGCGAAAAGGTTAATTTATGTATTCTGCCTACTTACGTTATAAGACCAGCAGTAGAAGAAAGCTTTTACCTTGGTGTTACTGGCGTTATGGAAAAAACTTTGGTAGTGGCTTCACAGCGCACTTAACCAGTCAACAACGGTCAGAAAACAAACTTTGGTAGTGACCTCACAACGCGCTTAACCAGTCAACAATGGTCAGAAAACAAACTTTGGTAGTGACCTCACAGCGCGCTTAACCAGTCAACAACGGTCAGAAAACAATGCCACCGTCAATGCTAGTCTCCAAATCTAATTTCCAGAAATGTCATAACATCGGGCGACTGAGACCGCTAAGAAATACATGCCTTTTTAATGACATCTTGTGAATGAGACCGATATGAAATATGTTTGCCTATTTAATGACATCGCGTGAATGAGACCGAAATGAAATATATTTGCCTATTTAATGACATGGTGAGATTGAGGCCAAAAATGGAATATTTTTACCATAATGACATAGTGTGACTGAGACCGCTAAGAAATATATGCCTATTTAAAGACATCGCGTGATCGATGCCGCAATGAAATATATGCCTATTTAATTAATGACATCTTCTGACTGAGGCGGCTAAGAATTACAAGCCTATTCAATGACATCGTGTGAGTGAGGCTACAAAGAAATACATTTCTATGTAATGATATTATGTGACTGTCCACAATGAAATATATGCCTATTTAATGACATTATGTGACTGGAACCACAAAGAAAAATATGCCTGTGTAATGACTACTTGTGACTGAGGTCGCAGATTAAAATATACCTATATAATGAAACTTTGAGTGAAGCTGCAAGAAATATGTGTCTCTGTAATGACTATCTACAAGACAAATTAAATATATTTGAATCTAGCAAATAACGTTTATAATAATTCAAATTATAGTTAACAGTTTCAATAAACAAGGTTGAAGGAATAATCCCTATTCAGAAACATCAAACCGAAGCAAAGAAAAAAAAAATTGAAATGAACGTGCACAAAACAGAAATAAACGAACACGTAATAAAATAGAAATTGTCGGCGACTCCTTTGTAAAGCCACAAAAATCAAATTAAACACTCACTTTAAAAAAAAAAAAAGAAAACAAATTCCCTAGCTCTGACGATTTATCACAGATTGGGGGGAGGGAGGGGGTTCTGATATAAATTAGCCACGTGTGGCAAATGGCAATCATTTCTAAATGGAACAGAAGCAATTTATTATGTCTGGTAGCTTGCGCATACCAACAATTAAAAAAAATGGCGAAAATAAAAATGCACAGCTTGTTGAGTAATTAGAGAGAGTTATCTATCACACCGAGGTCACTGCTGATCCGGGGATTATGGGTATTTGCCGGTGTTCCTCTCTTCTTTCTTAAAATGAAGAAGAGATTTAGAGAGTGGTTCCGAAACGAACTGTGGTGTCCATAACATCAAGCTAAAATGTCCAACTTAGACTTGGTGAACGGTGGTGTCCACAACATCAAGCTAAAATGTCCAACTTAGACTTGGTGAACGGTGGTGTCCATAACATCAAGCTAAAATGTCCAACTTAGACTTGGTGAACGGTGGTGTCCATAACATCAAGCTAAAATGTCCAACTTAGACTTGGTGAACGGTGGTGTCCATAACATCAAGCTAAAATGTCCAACTTAGACTTGGTGAACTCGAGTAGAGAGTAACCTATGAGCGTACTACCCCCTCCCCCCCAACACCTCCCAACGTTTCTCTATTCATTCCTTTTCTTGTAACCTACGCGACTTCAACACAACAGGTATATAGATGTAGCATTGTAGTTGGAAGTTGGATGCGTGCACTTATCGACCTTGTCGATGGCTCTCGATGCAGAGTATAAGCACAGTTTGATCTACGGTGACCTGCTTAACTAAAGTACATTTTAAAAAAATAAATATTTCCTATTTTTTTAAAATTAAAGTTATTTCCGCATACTTAGAGTATGGTTTTAATACATATTTTGCAACGAGCATAAAATTTGCTGCAGCGCACTTACGGGCCCAGAACCAACATAAAATTTGCCTGCAGTGCACATATGAATCCACAATGATTCTGTTATTGATCTTATAACTAGCTTGCAACAAGACTTGTCAACTATGACAAATATCAAACTTGCCGTCAATGAGCTTACTTCGGCATTAGAAATGTCTATAATGGGTTTGCAATGAGTCAACAACAAGCTGAGCCAGCAATTTAATTGGACAATAATGTATTCACTCACTAGGACAAGAATATTTTAACTCACTAGGACAAGAATATTTTAACTCACTAGGACAAGAGCATACTAACTTACTAGGACACACTAAGGTTGTGCATAGTATTAACAGTGAGAATCATCTGACTTGTCTGATTCTTCTGATTTGCCTGACTTGTCTGTTTCGTCTGACTTAACTGATTTGTCTCATCTCCCAGTATGCTGCTTTACAAGGACCGAAGATGTTTCAGCAGAAAGAAAGCTAACAGAATTCAAACCCTGGTTTCTATGTAAATGGAAGTGGTCTCCATTATTCACCTCTTCTGGCAGGTGTAAGGATTTAGAAATCCTTGTTGGGAATGATTGCACGACCACAGTTTTATATTCAATCATTTCAAACTTTTAAATCATCATTCACGTCTGAACAGCAAACACAAGTGTCTCAAGACCTTGCATAATGGAAGTAGAAAATTTTGGGGGAAATCTAGGGTGATTTGAGGTGAACATCACGAGCAATCAAGTGGTGGTACACAGGAGGCGAGTATGACACTCTCTATGGACTGTGGGCATGTGTAATAAAAATAAATGGTCGAGAGCAGAGCTTTGTGGTACAATTATTGTCTAGGTGAGAATATTTGCAATTTACTGACACAATATGTTTTCTTTAGATGATATATGATTTGAACCATGATAAAACAGTGCATGGATGCCCCAAACATGCTGAAGACAGTGGAACATTACATCATGATCAACATTGTGAAAGTTTGCATATACGTTGAGAAGAGGATAGCTAAATTTTTTCCATTATCCAACATAAAGCGAAGGTCATTAACATAATTTAAAAGGGCTGTTTCAGTGTCGCCCAATATTATGGCTTTATAGGTGAGATGCTAACTTGCGTTAAAACAAAAATTTTCCCCAAGAACTTTGACACAAATGATAGATTAGAAGCTGGCCAATAGTTTTCTTTAAGCCGTTGGTCAATGACTGTTGATTTCAAAAGAGGTTTTACAATAGATTTAAAAAGCAGGGTGATGGGAAATGCCTGTGGTACATGAAACATTTATGGTGTCCATAGAGGGTAGTATAACATCTGAGCACTCAAATGGCAGTGACATTGGAAGAGAGTCAAGTTCACGTGACTTTGGGGCACATAATCAGGATTGGGCAGTTAGAAAATCCACAGTTATTGTCTGAATGTTGAGAAAGATAGCTGCTAAAACTCTGTGTGATGGCCAACATTTCCTCTAATATTTTCCCTGTGTGCGCGGAACTTTTCCCTGTGTGGGCGGAACTTTTCCCTGTGTGGGCGGAAAACGTTTCCCTGTGTGGGCGGAACTTTTCCCTGTGTGGGCGGAAAACGTTTCCCTGTGTGGGCGGAAAACGTTTCCCTGTGTGGGCGGAACTGTTCCCTGTGTGGGCGGAAAACGTTTCCCTGTGTGTGCGGAACTTTCCCTGTGCGCGCGGAGCTTTTTCCTATGTGCGCGGAACTGGCGGTTGTTTGAGCTTGCTACCAGACTTGTTCGCAGAATTTTAAAACTGCTGCATGGCATTTTCTAATGATCTGCGCGGCCGCGCACCTTAAAGGGAACATTGTGATGGCTGTCAGGTGATGATTGATTATTGAGAAATGTAGCTGTTGAAACTCTATCTGATGGCTTCCAGGTGATGTAGATTGTTAAGAAAGATAACAGTTAAAAATTTGTCTGATAGCCGTTAGGTGATGGTAGATTGTTGAGAAAGGTAGCTGTTGAAACTGTCTGATAGCCGTTAGGTGATGGTAGATTGTTGAGAAAGGTAACAGTTAAAAATCTGTTTGATAGCCGTTAGGTGATGGTAGATTGTTAAGAAAGGTAGCTGTTGAAACTGTCTGATAGCCGTCAGGTGATGTAAATCAGGAATCCGGATGCCGTGAAGATGACTTCTAATATCTTTTTACCTGGTTGTTGTGAAAAACATTTGAGAATTGATTTTGTAAATTGTAGGCAGAAAGTCTGACACGAAGCGGTAGAGATTTATTTTCTACAATTAATATAGCTGGCTGCTATGAAGAACAAGTGTTTATACTTAGTGTTTTCAATATTTATTTTTGGGTATTGCACACGGTGGATTTTGCTGAAAGAACAGCTTTTATAACTTTCATATTGTTGTTTGATACATTTGCTTTGGACGGCCAAACCTGATATCCATTGTCTGTTAGCTTTGCAACATTATCTTTTCGCATTGCATAGTTTATCACTGACATTATTGTATATAGACCAAGGTCTACACTGCAAGGCACACACGTATTGTTCATTGGTGGGATTTTGCATATGTTTCAGTTACGATATTTTTCATTGGTTAGCTGGGGTTTGCTAGTCGAGCTAACTTACATTCTGAACATGTAAACTTGTAGGGGTCAGGAATAGATGAATGTGACACGTGACATCTAAATGGGCTGATGTCAGTTCATACGAGACAGCAGTAGAAATATGAGTGTCGCCGTCAGGTCTATCTACTACCCAATTTAAAATTTAGCCCTGTCTGTGGGTTGGCATTCTACCAGACTGTTCTAAGCTTTTATATTAAGAGATGCTAAGATTCTAAGAGTTGTGAACATACACTACAGGGGTGCACAAACCGCGGCCCGAGACAGGGCTCTATACGGCCCCCGGATGACTTTTGGATGTTATCATTATTACGAATGTAAAGCACATTATTTCATTATTTGTGTTGTTTTTTTCTACTGAGCCATCAATGTGGCGGCCCTCCACGCAATATCAATTGGAAATTTGGCCCTCTGGCCTAAAAAGTTTGTGCGCCCCTGACATACAGGTTGGTCAAAGTGAAAGTTGAAATCTCCTGGGATCTGGAAACTGTTACTGGTTGCATTACAAAATTCGAGAAGAGCAGGAAATTGTTCTAGAAACAAAACCCACTTAACTTATTATTAATATTAACAAGGTAGAAGATGATAGAGGCAAAATAAATTGACTGACTTATTTTAGAGTGTTATACTTTCGATTTAATTAGTTCAGAGAAGGAATGGTCGAAAGCGAATGTAAATGTGAATGAGTGAAGAGAGAGTTATAACCTTTGGCAATTACAGTAATACCTCCTTCACGTGCATGATAAGGAAATTACTTTTTATAGCCATCGGGCGTCAAATTTGAGTCAAACATTTTCCTTCCTTTCCTGGTGTACTGGTCGGGTTTGGGTCAAAAGAAAAATATCTGTATTCTTGTCAATAATGAAGTTACAGGTTTCAGCTCATTTGTGCTATTGCAAATTGGATGTAGCAGTTTTTAAGGTTTTAGCGATCTAGAGGTAAATATAGATGATACAAATTTTATTTTTATCGCATATTTGGTATCGAAAAAAACAACGGATTTGACCATTCGAAGGTCGACAAGCAGGGGAGATAATTAAAATTCTTCTTTCTGTTCATTTCTTTCTTCCTGCCTTGTATGATCGAATTTTCGTCTGGAATGCACATGTTATTTATGAGGCAAATGAGTGTAACCCAAGGTGTTCGAACAATCTGAGGACAGAGGGGTCAAATGCGTGCTGCTTATGGAACACACCATATCAAGACTGGAACGATAGAAATGTACTTGCATTTGTAGAATTAAGAAAGCATAGCGAAAATGGCGGGCTTGTGATGTGAACGAACTTTTCTCTACCGAGAGAAAAATTACAACACATCTTGCTTCTAAGCTTCTAAAAATAATAAGTTGAACGGCGCACACGGGAATACAGGAAGCGAAAGACACGACGAGCATGATAAACAAACGAATTATACTCGAAGACACCCGTACTCAATCACAAATTCTTGAGATTCTCAGAGGGCTGGTTCGAGCCTTTGAAGTGAATCAACCTTAAGAGGAGCCACTTCGGACAAGTGTGGATCCTAATATCATCATCATCATCATCATCATCACCACCACCACCCCAACCCCCATCAATGTATACCCGTCATTGTAAAGTCTATTTCGTACGCGCGAGTTGCCTTCTTGCAGTAGAAAAGTAGAGAACACGATAAAAATTGCCGAACAACAGATGTCGGTCGATCTCCGGACCAGTCGTGTAATCAAAGCGAATTAAACGAACTTGATTAATGATGGCGGCAAACGTGTACTGATTATTAATGGCGTTCGAGGCCTGGGAATCATTGCAGCAGATGCTTTCAACGGATAGGATGACGAGTGCTTGGTTCGTTTCCTGACACCTATCTCTTATTGCCAGCAGCAGGGAGTTTGGTAACGATGACGTCAGTAGGGTTTTGAAAATAAAAAAAAATATTGAAAGGTATAGAGGAGCACAAGCACCTGAAGATATTACTATGATGAGAAAAATATTTATATTGTAAAATAAATAAGGATTACAACCCCTAACCTCTAAAAAAAAAATTGAATTTCTAAATAAATGATTTAACAGGAAACAGTATTAATAGAAATAATAAAATATGTTTAGAGAAAAAAGAAAACAGAATCAGCAAAAAAAGAATGAATGTTTGACAAAATGAATGAATCAGTTAGTGAATAAAAGTACACATATGTCAAATTAAGAAAACAAAAGGAGTGAAAGAAGGAAGGAAAAGTGGAAAGTAAAATCAAACTCGACGAGGGCGTGTAGAAAGAATGCACAATTTCCTTTTTAAAACATAAATAATACTCTTGCAATGAATAGGCACAGCAGTAGAAGTGCTATATGTACACCCCCACCCACCCCTTCTCTTCTTCGGAACACTTAGTTCATCGGTCCACAAGCCCTAAGAAAAAGATATTTTGGGTTGAACGAGAAACCATACCTAGGCCACTTCTTTCTTGTCATATATTCTAGAGAAATGGCAGTCTTTAAAGAAACACCTATGTGGATTGCTTACTTGCATCATTATACAGGGACGATAATCTACACAAAGAAGTTTTGCTTCCCCCCCCCCCCCCGCCCAGACTAGTGTTTCAAAGAGAACGAGATAGTGACAGAGAGCAGTCGTGTCGAACTCGGTGTATTCAGATTAAGGGCTTTATTAAACTTTCTTTCATTCAAATACCACTTCTGTAGGTCGGGTTATTGCAAAGGATTTCATTGCAAAGCTCAAGTGGGGTTGGAGACTTTGCACTGGGAAGTAGGCAACTTACAGACTGGCTTTCATGTTAGTGCTAACTGATTTCAGTGTCATTTTCAAAGAAGGAGTCACAGACCACCAGTGGAAATCAAGGTATATCGAATTACGAAACTTTAAAGTCTCGTGATCTCATATTTTCCAGTGTGTAGTTTTGTGTGATTCCGATTTTCTATCAGACTCCAGGATATGATTTACACCGATTTTCTACTGTAGAACTAAGTACGGTGTACACTTTAGATCTAAGTAAGCTGCACCTTTGTGTTCCACTGAAGATCTAAGTAAGGGGCACTCACATTTACTTTCCACCGTAGATTACTGTAAATCTAAGTAAATGACACATATATTTTCTATTCATACAAATCTAAGTAAATAACACATATTTTCTGTTCATACAAATCTAAGTAAATGACACATACATTTTTTGTTCATACAAATCTAAGTAAAGGACACATATATTTTCTGTTCATACAAATCTAAGTAAAGGACACATATATTTTCTGTTCATACAAATCTAAGTAAAGGACACATATATTTTCTGTCCACTATGAATCTAAGTAAAGGACACATATATTTTCTGTCCACTATGAATCTAAGTAAAGGACACATATATTTTCTGTCCACTATGAATCTAAGTAAAGGACACATATATTTTCTGTCCACTATGAATCTAAGTAAAGGACACATATATTTTCTGTCCACTATGAATCTAAGTAAAGGACACATATATTTTCTGTCCACTATGAATCTAAGTAAAGGACACATATATTTTCTGTCCACTACGAATCTAAGTAAAGGACACATATATTTTCTGTCCACTACGAATCTAAGTAAGTGGCAAATTTCCAAATCTATTCCACTTGTAACGTGCACGATGATTTCCCTTCATACTTCAAAGTACAGTCCAGCTAGTCTTGCTTTGTCCAGCTAGTCTTGCTTTGTCCAGCTAGTCTTTCTTGCTTTGTCCAGCTAGTCTTGCTTTGTCCAGCTAGTCTTTCTTGCTTTGTCCAGCTAGTCTTGCTTTGTCCAGCTAGTCTTTCTTGCTTTGTCCAGCTAGTCTTGCTTTGTCCAGCTAGTCTTGCTTCTCATTTCAACGAAGGATAACGCAAAGTGTCCAGCTAGTCTTGCTTCTCATATGGACGAATACGAGTGTTGAATTTGTTTAGAGAATCACAATTGTACTGTGATGTTTTTCCGTCACGCGATAAAGAGTAAAATTTTTAAGCTTCTAGAAACGAAAAGTGCAATACAGAACAGAAATAAAATAACTCTCCGTGTCATCACCACCTCCTCACCCCACAAAAGAAATAAATAAAAAAGAGAGAAAAAAGTCTCAGTTTATCGATGACTAAGGGAGACGATTATAGCAGGCGAACTCGGCGTTTTTTCCCCTTCTGTTTTTTTTTCCCAGTGCACCAGATTTCCGCGGTCTTGTGTTAAATTCGTTCTTTAGATGTTGAACGATTTTTATGTGTCGGGGGGAAACTGTATAAAACATTCCCAAGCCGATCTCCCACCCCATCTGACGAGATCGGTATTAATGTCTTTCTTGCATGTTGGGCTCTGATTATTGAACACACATCAAAGATTTTTCGTCGTAGTGCAGTGACCAGGAAATGCTCACATGGTTTGAGTGGATAAGGACTGTAGATGTTCCGTAGTCGTAGTGCAGTGAGCAGGAAATGCTCACATGGTTTGAGTGGATAAGGACTGTAGATGTTCCGTAGTCGTAGTGCTCTCATGGACTACCAAACCAGTGATGCAGAGAACTAACCGGCCTTTCGGCAAATATATCCGCGCGTACCTACAACACCTGCAACCCAGGCCAGCCATTAAATGAAAGACGTATCAGTTGAAAGAGAAACTGTCGCTAGAAGAAAGAGTATCAATTACAAAGAAAAAATATTTCAACCGCGAGACATGCAAATTATTATAATTGGAGGACATTTGCTTCTGTTTGTCTGTCTGATTTCAATTCTGTCAGGATGATTCGTGTATAGTCACCTCATATAAGATAGTCCACTTTCTGCGGAAGGCGTTTCGTGTTAGGGAGAAACATTAAAAATTAACCAGTAATAATGTCTTAAATGAAAATAATGCTTTCCTATTTGAAATGAACATCGTATACATGCAAGAGCGTTATTATGAGTCTAATTCATTGCCGTGTGATTCTTGAGAGCATCACTTGCCAATCAATCAATCAGGGGTTAAGCTACTAAGCATTGTGTAGGATGTTTGCCGCCTGCCTTCTTTCCTCGTCCTCGCGGGTGTTGCTTTAAGCAAACGGTAGTTATTTATATGAAGCGCCTTGACCGGTCGGGTCAACGACCCCACGCTAGCTTTATTCAAACAGTGCTGCCTGTTCTTGTGAACTCTTGCAGTGCTGTATTAGGGTACACACTTTGACGCATACTGGCATTGAAGTAGAAGTCTATATATATTAAAAATAAATTGCTTATATTTTGCCTTTATGTATTTTTATGTGAAAATTAATAATATTGTATTTGCATATTTTGTGATTTATGTGTGGTGAGAATTTCCTAAAACATGTCAGTATAGTTTTCTTTTATTAATTTTTATTTCATCTTTAGCAAAATAAGTTTGTAAAGAGTTATGTTTAAAGCATAAGTAATATAGTTTCGTTTGATAGCTAAACCAATACATAACTTTAACAATTTAGATGTACTTAATATTCAAATTTAACTAAGAGACACAGAAAGGGCAAAAAGTGCCCGTTTTAGTGGTCAGTGCCTGGCATGCATGCAGGCGCTCGCTTTGCTGTCAGCGTTGTATAGTATACTGGCTTGCTAGGGACTTGAGAGGGGGATTTGAACCTGCCAGTGATAAAAACATCAACCATCGGTTTCTCAATAATAAAAAGCAAATTAAACCAGTTCTAAAAATCAAATGGACACACAGACTCACAAAGACTACAAAATTCCTGAGAATAATTTTCGATCCTAACATCACCATTTCAAAACATAATACAAATATCACCATTTCAAAACATAATAAAAACATCACCATTTCAAAACATAAAACAAATATCACCATTTCAAAACATAATACAAATATCACCATACAAAGGCAAATAAAGCGTACATCCTTCTAAAAATGACAAATGGTAAAAACTAAGGAGCAGATCACTCCCACCCCACCCACAAACACTTTTAACTAGCCTCAATATCACTTATATATTCAATCACAGACAGTGATCTCAGCACATGCTCATCAATAAGCAGCCCAAATTTTGAAGAAAAAAAAAATAACTACAAATCGTCCCCAAACAAAGCAATCAGAAAAAACACCCTTACCCTACCACGTAGAACCTAATCTTGAAGGTCAACTCAACCTAACTGAAAGACGAGCCAAACAAACCCTTAGACATTGCCAGAGTTGATATTAAATAATGACCTCATCCCCAAGTGATTTCGAATGTGACGACTGTATTTGATGCTCTGTCTTTCGCTAAACTTGTCGACAGTGACGTCATGCATAGAGCTTACTTTACCATACGCTTCCCGAAAATGAGACTCACAGATTAAACAAACATAAAACCCTGACATTTTATTTATTCCTGTCTTAAGTAATATTTATTCAAATATGACCTTGAGGACTAATTTCTGAGCTAAGAAAGAGACACGTATTATTATTAAGTATTATTATAATTTCATTCTTTCATATATTTAACAAATATCACATATCTTTTTCGAAAAGGGAACACATACAAAACTCTATACTGAAGATTTAGAAATCCTCCCTAAGGTCGTCCACTTCTTTCCTCGCAAAATCTGTTTGACGCAACACGAAGACATAAGATTACTGTGACATCTTAAATCAGATTATCTCCTTCCAAACTTTTCAGTGCTCGGATTTTGTAGGGATCTAAATTTTCTTAACGTCACCTCTCATCACAGTGACTCTCGCGTCATCTTTTCATTATATCTTGCTGTGATAACTAGTCGATTTACACCTTTATTCACACACGTAAAATTGTGAGACTAGTGTCCTACATCGGGAAAGGACTGTAAACAAGAGACCTGAAAGTCGAGAAACATAAGGGGAGACCAGCTGAGATCTGGAAAAAACGGTAAACAAGAGACCTAAGAGTCGAGAAACAGGGGGAGACAAGCTGAGACCTGGAAAAACGGTAAACAAGAGACCTGAGATCAGAGAATGAGAAGTTGGGGGGAGGTGAGACAAGATACATGAGAGTCGAGAAAGAAAGGGTTGGTACAGTGTACCAGATGGTGTATTGTCGCCATTCCTTGCTGTGGTTGTCGTTATCAATTTTTTTGTCTGTCGTCTTCGTCGTCGATGGTCCTGTAGCTTGTATCCTTCCTATCCCATCATACAATTAATCCTATATCCTGCCTATCCCATCATACAATTAATCCTATATCCTGCCTAGCCCATCATACAATTAGTCAGTCATTCTTTGTTGCTGTCTTTCTCGTTCTTTCTATTTCCACTCTCTCGTTTTCTCTTGCCGATTCTCTAGTTTGTTTTTTCTCTTTCTATTTCATTTTCTTCACGTTTTCTATTTTTCGTTATTTTTCATTCTTTCTTTAACTTCATTCTTTAGTTATTCCCCATTAACTCTTTATGTGCGTTCGGATGTATGAAATCGCTATGCATACTTACATTTTTACATGCATGACACATGTATATATTTGTATGTTTGTATGGGTGGGTGAGTATACCTGCAAACATTTTTTGTTTTCGTTCAATTTTGTGACTCTTCTTATCCATCTGATTGAAAGATCTGACATTTATGTCCATTCACAGAAAAGCCTAGACCAAGGTTTATTTTTCTTTCATTTGTTCCAACTCTTCATTGTGGACAGAAAATTACTACAGTTTCTGTTTCAGTTTTAGTTGCTATCCATTACTAAACTCTCAAACGAAGCAACAACCCAATGTGCTTGTCCTTCACAGAACCAAGCCAGAAGCAACGCGAAGATCGCGTGTGAGCAACTTTCGGGCGAGTCTGTGGGATTCTGAAATTAGTCATTACTGGAAGGAGATTTGCATCAGGAATCCCTTGGTGCTTTGATTTATTTGCCAAGATTATGTTTTTGTATTACATCTTGAAATTACTGCTAGAAAAATCGATGTGCTTGTTAATTTTGCAAAATTTTGTTTGGGGCGAAACTAATGGTTTAGAATTTAGCGACAGCTCGTAACCTTTAATGTGACATGATATTAGTCACTCTGTGGCCTATTTTGTAGGAACCCCGTACTATACTGCAGAATGTCAGTGAATATATTAGTTGTTGCTCTCATGATTGCGTTTAGTTGTTGCTCTCATGATTGCGTTTAGTTGTTGCTCTCATGATTGCGTTTAGTTGTTGCTCTCATGATTGCGTTTAGTTGTTGCTCTCATGATTGCGTTTAGTTGTTGCTCTCATGATTGCGTATCGTATTAGAGAATGATTTGACTATTTCGTTTAAGCAACATACATGTCAACTTTCACTTTAGTGATTTGTACAAGTTGTAAAGCGTGTCAATGATTGCTCTCGTTGCTTCGTTCATGCATAAATGTGCCCTTGAGTGCATTCGATGTGTGTGTGTGTGTGTGTGTGTGTGCAAACAGTAAATATGTATCAATGATCGCACATTACACCTTTTGCGCTAGTGGTATAAATGTGTCTGATTGCTATGATTGTCTTGTACATAGCCTCATATGTCAGTGAGTGTTGATTAGCTTCATGTAAGTGATTGAAATGTGTCAATAGCACTGAAATATTCTGTTCAGTAGTGATTGTTTTGAAATGTGACACATAGAATTAAGTCTTAGCCCTATATTCTATCTCTGCTTCATCTACTTTAAATTGTGGATACTTTCGTTGAATTTCACTAAGATAATAGCTTGGGCTTTAATAGCTGCTATTTTGAAACTTTTCTAAGTAAACCATTTTATCTTCTGTAAAGATAATATGGGATCTGGGGATGTTTCAGTAGCCATTTTCTTTGCTATTTGTTTGGTGGATAGCGTTTCGCTGGGCATGAAGCTGTAATACTAAAAGCAACAACTGCTAGAGTATGTAGATCACTAGATACTTCTGGGACTTTAATATGTCATCCTAACGCCTAGACCAGGGTTCTCAATCAGGAAAATCCTCCCCGTCCCAATGGAGGAATTTGAAGGTTTCAAGGGTATGGGGAGGATTGAGACCACAGACACAAACTGTTGCAATATTGATCTTTCTATAAACTACAATTGTATATATTGTACATAATCTACAGGACATCACACTTTATTGAATGTTACAGATTAAATTAAAAGTAAAAATAAATATTTCACTCTTATCTGTGGAACTTTAGACTGTAAGTAATTAGTTATAAATATAAAAAAGAATCTATTCAAGTTTTAAAATCCATCAACATTTTCTATTGCTATTAAATTAAAATTCCACTATAAAAATAATCCAAGTAAATGTCTATGTACTAATATTGAAAAAGTAAAAGATTTTAAATATTATATGCATATTATCTGGAATGTACCTTTTGTGTCAGACAATCCTGGAAAGGGATAAACGACATTCATACAAATGGTGAAAAGGGCACATCGGACAAAAAAGGTTGAGAATCACTACCACAGACTGTAAATATCATCATCATCATCATCATCATCATCATCATCATCATCATCATCATCATCATCATCATCATCATCATCATCATCATCATCATCATCATCATCATCATCATCATCATCAACAACAACAACAACAATCATCATCACCATCATCATCATCATCACCACAATCATCGTCGTCATCGTCACCATCATCAACATCATTACCTTCATCACCACCAGCACCAGCAGCAAAAGCATAGTCATCATCATCGTCGTCGTCGTCGTCATAATCATCATCGTCGTAGTAGTAGTCATCATTATCACCACCTCCACCATCATTTTTATTATTATTATTTGCATTAGTAATTTGGAGCCACTTTTTTTCCCCTAGAATCCCTTATGGTATGCAAGGAAAGTCACTACACTTTCATTTACTGATTAGTACAATCGTTAACTTTTGAAGTTTTATAGTCTGTCATCCTTACCTCTAGATTAACGAAATTATCATAACAATCATCATCATCATCATCATCATCATCATTATCAGTAATAGTAGTAATCAACGAAGATATATACAGGTTCGAGCCACACGCCTCTGCCTAGCTCGGAACTGTCGAGTTCAGTCACCACATTGTAACGTGTTTAGAAATTTGGGGACATAAAGCACTAACGATTTCACCACATTGTCACGTGTTTAGAAATGTGGGGATATAAAACACTAATGCTTTCACCACATTGTGACGTGTTTAGAAATGTGGGGATATAAAGCACTAATGCTGTCACCACATTGTGACGTGTCTAGAAATGTGGGGATATAAAGCACTAATGCTGTCACCACATTGTGACGTGTTTAGAAATGTGGGGATATAAAGCACTAATGCTGTCACCACATTGTGACGTGTCTAGAAATGTGGGGATATAAAGCACTAATGCTTTCAACAAAAGCAATAAAACCTGTTAAAGTTTGGTTCTGTGAGTTTTGAGAATGATAATAATGAGGAGGAACTTGATGAAAACACTTGAAAAAAATATAATCGAAAGGATTTGGGAGAGCATTCCTGTCTCGATACTGAATAATATGACAGAACAAAACGTATTCATAGAACTGTAATTTTACATTTACTTTTGGTAAAACCTTACCTAAAGGCGCGAAATGGACATTTATCGCAGTTTTACGTGCAGTGTGCATTGACGTTGTGAGTGTGTATATATGAGAATGTGTGTGTGTGTGTGTGTGTGTGTGTGTGCGAACGTGATATGCATGTGTGTGCGTGTATATTTGTAAGTACGTGTGTGAGTGAGAGAGACAAAGAGTGAGTTGCTAGGGAAACGCATTTCAATATTTCGCTTATCAATTGGCAAGCGCTTTGTGGTGAAAAAAAAAGAAAATAAACAACAAACAAAACAACCCAGACAAAAAAAAGTGTGAATCAGCATGGCAAAAGAATTTATATCAAGATTAATCTTTTCAACTGAAAATAGTTTTCTAAGATGCGTGCAAGTAATGAACACTACAATCTAAGGTGGAAGACTGCGGTTTATAAACTATTTCTTTTACATATAAAGTACAGATGACAAGGTATAGATAACGAGGTACATATCACAAGGTATAGATAACGAGGTACAGATGACAAGGTATAGATAACGAGGTACATATGACAAGGTATAGATAACGAGGTACATATCACAAGGTATAGGTACAGATATATAGGTGATGAGGTATAGATAACGAGGTATAGTGACAAGGCATAGATAACGAGATATAGGTGACAAGGTTTAGGTAACAAGGTACACGAAACGATATATAGGTGACAAGGTATAGTTAAGGTGGTATAGGTGACAAGGCATTATAGCAGGGTATCCTAACGAGGTATATGTAACAAGGTATAGGTAACAATGTTTAGTAACGAGGTAACGAGGTTTAGGTAACAAAGTATAGGTAACGAAGTATAGGTGACAAGGTATAGGTACAGAGGTATAGGTGGCAACAAAGTATAAAAGCAAGAAGAAAATTGCATTTCGGACTGAATGTTTTCGAATCTTTGAAGTATCTGAGACATCAACACGATTGTGTTTAATTTTAAGGTTATTTCAGCACGTTTTTGCTGCACGATTTCATTACTTTTAAGCAACCGAAACAGCAACAGGTCTGCGTTGGATATTTTCAGTTAAAGTACCCACGACAGCCTCGTGTTTATGCTGTTTTAAGTAACCACTTTCAGCAGAGTGACTGTGTAATATGCATTTTGAAGTAAACCTTACAGAAAGATGCTGTATTATATGGTTTATCGCTTTACAGTGAAAGTGGAAACTGCATGGGTCAGTTGTATGGTTTGTCGTGAAAGTGGAAACTGCATGGCTGTACTGTATGGTTTATCGCTTTACAGTGAAAGTGAAAACTGCATTGCTGTATTGTACGTTTTCACTTGTACAATTGAATAAAGGAAATATTCTTTCAGATTTCAGAGCCCCAAAAGCAATGTTTTATCTTAATTATTTAATTGCTTAAATAATATTTATTAATTTTTGTCTGGGTGCATTTTCAGGTTGTTTCAGGTTTTAGTCTGTTAGAGACAAATTAAATCACTTAAAGGGGTATTAATATCGTTTTTAATGATAGTTTGGATATTTCTTTGCTTGATTGGCTGGTTAGTTGTCTCTTTTATTAGTTGTCTTTTTGATTGTCTGCTTGATTGGCTGGTATCTGTTTGAGTGGTTGGTTGTCTGTTTGAAAGACTGGTTGTCTGTTTGATTGGTTAGTTGTCTGTTTGATTGGCTGATAGTCTGTTTGCTTGTTGGTACCTGCCTTGTCTGTTTATTTGATTGGATGGGAATCTGTTTGATTCGCTGGTTGACTGCTTGATTGATTGGGTTTTCTGTTTGTGTGGTTGGTTGGCTGCTCGATTGGTCGGTTTTCTGTTTGATTGGCTGGTTGGCTGCTTAATTGGTTGGTTGTCAGTTCCATTGGTTGGTTGTCTGCTTGATTAGTATGTTTTCTGTTTGATTGGCTGGTTTACTACCTGAATGATCTGTTTTCTGTAAGATTGGCTGCTTGATTGGTTGGTGGTCTGCTTGATTGGCTGGTTGGGTGGATTTTGGTTGGCCTACGGATTTTGTTTGTTAGTAATAGCTGGCTTATTAACATGTTGCTTGGGTTCATTTTATTTCGGAAAAAGGAATTTTCACCAGTAATTTCGTTCTGATATACCGGTTAAACTTAATTTTTGTGATTTGTCGAGAGTTCTCGAGGGTGGCTGTTTAATTTTTTTTATGGTATTTTGCTCTTATTGGCGTGCGCTATGCAACGCTTCCAAACGCTGAGTTGAGTTTGTAGCATGTAACGCCTCCTTAATTTTTTTCTTTTCCTGGGAGAAATCCCAGAGAAGGTTAAATAATTTTTTGTTTTTATTTTAAAACAAAAGTCGTGCTACTTGTGGATTTAATGTTCAAGTCAAGCAGATTGAGCTGTTTAAGCACGCGACATGCCTTCACGTTCGCACTGAGAAATACCTTCTGCACTAAAGGATGCCGAAGATAGTGCAATTGGCAGAGAGCCTGAAACTGCCATCTTCTTCAATGTTCTTGGAAGAAATTACCAGACTACTTATGAAATGAACTTTCTGTACTTCAACAACAACAAAGAACAATAATAATAAACGATAATAACTACAAACAATAGAAAACAAACAATAATAATATTAGCAAACAATTACAACAAATAATAACAACAACAATAATCTATCACCATAACAACAACAATAATCCATCACCAGAACAACAACATAATAATAACAACAACAATAACAAAAGAAAACAATAATAGCAATAATGATAACAACGATAACAAAACCAAACAATAATAGCAATAATGATAACAACGATAACAAAACCAAACAATAACAAGAATAGCAACAAACAATAACTACAAAACAGTAATAATAGCAATGCTGCCGATGACGATAAGATAAAGAAAGACAGAAAGAGAGGAAGGAAGGAAAGAAGAAAAAGAAGCCAAATAGAAAAAGAAAGAAATCAAACGCACATACTAAAGGCAAGCAAGCAAACAAACAAAATAATTTAATTATTTTAAATAGCTAGGAATTCATTCTAATCTAATTAAATACAGATTATGGCTACGACCAGGTACTGTAATAATATAATGTAAAAGTGCATAATTTGAAAAGAATATATGCCTTGGGTTTCTTAACAAATGAAATATTATTTACCTGTTCAAACTGATTGAAATGTATGACGTTTTGAGCTAGAATGTGTTTGACACATTATTTACATGTTATAACTGATTGAACTGTATGATTTTTGAGCTAGAATGTGTTTGACAAATTATTTACATGTTATAACTGATTGAACTGTATGTTTATTTTAGCTAGCCACATTCGTTCCCTCACAAATGTTTACTTTTTTTTATAAGATACAAATATTTTAACTCTGTGTTCAGATAATGTCCAACACTTATTCAGTCTCTATCCTAACAATGAAATATTCAAGTTGGTAATCAATAAATATAATCAAATTGTGAGTAACGAACAGTGTGACACACACACCAACAAAGTCAAAGTAGAGTACAGTCAGTAAATCACTGCAGTCTGAAGCGGATAACATAACACCAAGAAAAGATTGCTCTTCTGGAAAAGTCAAATCAAGAGACAACACTCAGATTCAGATCTAAAATATTCTACACTCCCTACCTCCACAAACACTCTCAAACGTACACTCCTGTAATAAAATTCATTAACCCGATTTCACACACATGGGCATAAAATGTAACATAGTCAAATTCATGAATAGCATTTCCACTAGGGACAATGTCATATGTTCAATAATGCAATACACAAAATCTTTCTAATTACAAGTCATAGAACATCAGTTCAAATTTCTTACAGGTCACTTTCTGCCTGACTCTTATTGGTTAGATTTGTTGTTGACAAGTTTTAGATCATTGGTCGCTATAATTAGCCAGCCGTCGAGAACTGGTTAGCAAATAACCTTGCTTCATGCTATCGTTCAGGTATGGTTCTGGAGAATTCTGACTCCATTACATATTATCTGAACGTGCATTGCACGAAGTTTGTTTTCAATTCTTAATACATTAAATAATTGCAGCATAAATATAATAATTATTAAATATTAGCCGCATAAATACGTTAATTATTTCATAAAAATGTTCTGGCAACTTTGCTCAGTCACACTATTTAACTCCTTTGCATGCAATAAATTGAGATTTCAATGCCATCTTGACCTACCTATATGAGAGAGGGGGGGGGGCGGGAGAGCGAATGGTAAATCAATTGATTTCAGTTAGGAAATGCGTACAAGACTCGATAATAACAGGACGCCATCTTTGCAGATAATTACAAAAAAACTATCTCCTGACATAGTCAGATAAAGAGGGCACACCGTTTTTAACTACCTTCACTAATGAAATAGCAGACCAAGCTATAAGGATCCTTGTGCTCATTGATGAGGAATTTGACCTAGTAAAAATTAAGTTGTGAAGGGGCCTTCCAGCTTAAATAGTGCCAAGTCACATCCAGACCAGGCAATCAAATCTTGCTGAACATTTGGAAATATTGATCAAGTGACAACTTTATACACTCCTGTGAATTTGCACAGTGAGAGTCAAATCCATCCACATAATCAAATCTTACGGAACAGTTTGTAACTATCCGATCAGGTGATAGCTTCATTCCACTAGCGTCTGCTCTGAGGGATTCCTGTTGTAAGTTTCCTGTAGCAATACATTATGTTCCAGGATTTGTCCGATAGTTACGTTTGTCCGGAGGAGCCTCCTACCTGTCTGTCTGTCTGTCTTTTGGAAAATGTTACTGTGTACCTAGATGCGAATTTTTTTTTGCAAGGCAGTTCGCGTGTGTTTCGTCATCTTGATGAGAACTCTAGTTGTGAGAGTGAGGTTTATCTGTTAGCGCGCATTACATCTTCTACAGTCAGAAATTTCTAATGGAGTTTTGTCATGTCGCCCGAAATGTGCTTCTGATTAACTTTCGATGACTGTAATTCTCTTGTAGAAATTTTTTTTTAACCGTAGTGCACATTTCAATAAGGCTAAGTTATTATCATCGCAAATAGTTTTAGTCATTCATTTCCAATGACATTTAAAAAACAATTAAAGGATTCGTTTGGTACTTCATCTTGAAAAAGGTTTCACTGGGAGATAGCTCCCCACTTTTTCTTTCTCAATTTCTCCATTCCTTTCTTACTCCATCTTTCCTCTCCGTCTGCACTCTTTTTCTGTCTCTCCCTCTCCACGCGTCCCTTCTCTTTCTCTCTCCCCGGTTTTTCAATTTCTCCCTCCATTACCACCATCCACCTTTTCTTTACTCTCTTTCTGTCTGCATTTCTTTTTTTTTTATTTTTACCTCTCACTCCTTTTATCTGTTTCTTTGTCTCTCTTCATTTCTCCTTTCTTACGCACATTCCCGCCGTTCCTTCTCGTTTTCTCTACCCCTCTCTGCCCCCCTCCTCTCTTTTTTTCTCTCTTTCACTCCACCTCCTGTTAATCTTTGTTCGGTTTGGCAATGAAGCATTTTTAGTTTTAAATACTTGTCAGGAGCACTGCAGTCGAGTGTATTTGCCTTTGGATAGCTTAAATACTTGCCAGGAGCACTGCAGTCGAGTGTATTTACCTTTGGATAGCTTTCTTACACTTAGGTAAAAAGGAGATTGGTTGCTCTAGAGAATAAATACATTTTGTTCACAAAATTCGCCTGATAATCTGGTAAATGTAAATTAGTGGTTTGACTGTTGTAGGAAACTTCACATTTCTTTTTAATTTGTGTGTTTAAAAAGTGCTTTTTTCATGTATATTCTTCAATCTTTTGATACAAATCAACCTGGAGCCATGCAGGGTTCTTACGTACTTAACGTGACTCAGTTAAATGACAGGGTAAGTACTTAACATGACTCAGTTAAATGACAGGGTAAGTACTTAACATGACTCAGTTAAATGACAGGATTTGATAGCAGCGACTGCTCAATTACAGACGCCATCTTTTAATTGACCTGGCTTTGCGTCTCTCTCATAATAAATATTTGTTTTAGTAGAAACTAATAATAAATGTATTATGCAGTATAATTATAAATACTGTCAAGGAATAATTATTGGGTTTTAAGTGGAAGCAGTAAATCACGAGATTTAGAAGCCGGAACAGGCGAGCGAATTTTTGCTTAAAATGCTGGACATTAAGACTGGGGTTAATTAATTAATTCCATGACGTTATTTCCTTTTGTAAGACACGATAATTTTCGCTTCAAACCCCATTGCGCGAACGAGAGGGGTTTTGACAGTAGTGGGAAGTGAGTGAACTTTACCAATCAAATACGTGTTGAATTAGACTGGGTTTGATGTGAGTCTAACCGTGTCCCGCTTTAGATGTGGGGTTCTTTCCGTCATCAAGAGCAAGATTAGGTTGGCGCAGAACAGTGTGGGCTAGCGCGATCACAGTGCGGACCGCTATATGAGAAAATTTTAATTGAAGACAACTGTAAAATTGCACTCAATAGCAGTATTAGCAGCTTGTAGTTTAAGTAAGAGGAGAAGTAGACTATATGCTTTCTGTGGCGTCTGAACCAATGTTATACTTGTTCTGGTGATTAAAGACAACTCTTCTTATAAAGTGTGGGTTAACTAGACAATTGTTTTGTAATATATGGACATAGTTTTATTTGCTTGCTCGTATATCTAATTATAAGATATTTGTCTAGAGGAAAAAAATCAAACTACAAACCACTGAATGCTTGTATTGTAACAAATCTAGATAATGGATTTCTTAAATAATATATAGATCCTTTCTACTTTGTGTATTATCGACTAACTCTCATGTGTCTAGCCCAGAGTGTTGTTAGCATGTAACATTGATGTGGATGGTCATTATTTATCTAAGATGACGATGGTCATTATGTCTAAGATGACGATGGTCATGATATCTAAGATGACGATGGTCATTATGTCTAAGATGACGATGGTCATTATGTCTAAGATGACGATGGTCATTATGTCTAAGATGACGATGGTCATTATGTCTAAGATGATGATATAATTTATGTGTCTACAATATCAGTTGAACTTAGCAACTTTTTCCTATGTAAATCTTAAGACTATAAAATTGGTGACTTTTTTGGTTCAAGTATTGTGCGTGCCTGTAAATATTTTTGAAGAAAATTATTATTTTATAATATTTACAAATACACATATACACACACCTCACCACACACACACACACACACACACATAAAACAAGAAAGAAAATATATATAAGAAAGAGACTGAAAGAAAGAAATAAAACAGAAAGCAAAAATGATTAGATAAATAATAAGAAAAGAAAGAATTAAGACTAATGGGGGAAAAGAAACACATAGAAAAAATGCCAACGACAGACAGACAAAGCAACAAATAAATTATTTTCTGAAAACCCATTATGCTGAGCCACGTTCGATCATCCCCTTTTGTGAGCCACGGTCGATCATCTCCTTTCGTTAGGCCTCCAGACGTCCCCTCTGCTCCTTGTTTATCAGGGACCAATCTTCTGTCACTTGTCACCCAACGACTGAGGTTCAGGGATCCATCAATGGACCGAAAGATCTTGAGATCTGAGCCCAGCTATTCTCTCTGAATTGTAGTATTGATTTCCGGCCCGACTTGCGTGCATTAAAAGGTCACAACCAGACAGGAAGTTCTTGTGATTGTCTGAGAGATAATACCTTTCATTCCACAGACGTGCAGATCTTGGTCTGCTCAGAAATATTGCATCAATTGGCGTTCAGACGAAATTAGCACAAAAATGGAAAGAAATCACAGGTAAATACTAACAGCAGATTTTGTTAAATATCAGAAAGTAAGAAAAGAGGAAAAGCTGAGGTAAATGCCATCAGCAGATTGATGAGTAGCGGAGAGTAGTACACAAAGGGAAAAAACACAGGTAAATACCATCAGCTGATTGTCAGAGGAGAGCAGCAGTCGGTAACTAAGTTTGCAGTCAGGTGAAGGTATAAATGAATGTAGGTCGTGTACTTAAGTCCTCACTAGCTGTTAAATATATTTGCAGTCAGGTGTCCGTAAACTGTTAATTTAGCTTGTGTACTTAAATCCTCGCTCAGTGATTCTGGCACTTTTGAGAAGATGTTTCTTGGTTTTTACTTTTGCAAATCCACTTCCTGATTCGCATCCATCTTCAGTGTATGCAGACCAGAATTGATTAAAGTTGTAGTATACAGACCAAGAATGATAAAAGTCATAGTATACAGACCAAGAATAATAAAAGTCATAGTATACAGACCAGAATTGATTAAAGTTGTAGTATACAGACCAAGAATAATAAAAGTCATAGTATACAGACCAAGAATGATAAAAGTCATTGTATACAGACCAAGAATGATAAAAGTCATAGTATACAGACCAAGAATAATAAAAGTCATAGTATACAGACCAGAATTGATTAAAGTTGTAGTATACAGACCAAGAATGATAAAAGTCATAGTATACAGACCAAGAGGAGTAAAACTGCAACACACAGTGATGTATTGTGTCGCGGTCAACTGCTATCGAAACCAGACAGGGAAAGATAATATTCAATTGCTTATATTTCCGGAAATTTTCCAAGAAAAAGACTGACAGGAAAGTTCCAGGAAACCGACTAACAAATCCTGCACCGTTCTGGAAGCATGTTAATAGACAAGCAAGCAAGCGACACCAAACCCGTCATGTTGTGAAAGGTTGTTGTGGTGTTTGGGTTAACTTCGACTTCTTTCTTTTCCAGAGCTTTCGTGAAGCATTTCGGTTAGGAAGTTTCGGCCCAACGTAGGCCCTGGAGGAACTTGGGTCCCTCTGTCATAATTATATTCTGGAATCCCGACCACCATGTGGACCGCTCAGTAACGTAACTCCCCCAAAGGGGTGAGTGAGTACGTGCGTCTGTGTGCGTGCGTCTGTGTGTGTGTGTGTGTGTGTGTGTGTGAGAGAGAGAGAGAGAGAGAGAGAGAGAGAGAGAGAGAGAGATCATTAGCGAAAAGGATGTGGTATGTTTTCTTTCAAGCATTTTTAAAATCATTAATTTAACATTGCAATTTTCTAAACTCTATCTTGTAAGCATGACCCCAGTAAAGTGAACAACAAAACAACAGCGCATGCTAGCATGGCCCTATTAATGTGACATTTCGTTATTATTAAGTTTTCTTCTTCACCTACCCGCCCATAAGCCATAAAAAAATGACGTGAAAATATTAAAAATTAAAAAAAAATATTATTATAATTATTTCTTCGAGTTCTGTAACTATTACGTCACACCTAATCTTAAAAAATGCAAAATGATCGTCGTGACCTTTTTTAAGGAGCGTTTTCTCTTTTGGTTTGTTTTTCTGAAACGGATATCTACATGGATGGCCATTTAGAAGGGTTCGATCCCCATCTAATCATCTTTACTGGGCACAGGGATCCAGGCTAATTTAAATCTGAACAAATAGATTGCCTGTTTCTAAGCTAGGAGAGCTGTTTTGTCTTTTCTGTTTCCAGAGTCGCAGTGCCTGTCTTGAAACAAGTTATACTTGTTTCGTGAAATGCTACGTTAAAAAAATAAAATAAATAAGCATTTCAATATTTCCGTTTTCAAACTGTCCGTGTTTGCTTCACTCTTGATTCATATTTCTGGAGGAAAAAAAAATCTCCGTTTCTGTCGCAATTTCATTGATTTTAATTTTATTTTTATTGCAGTAATACTAACCTCTATTTCGCTCATGTTTTGACACATTTGTATAAACTACTTTTCGTAATGTTTGTAGCACACTTGTAGGAACTAGTTTAGTTAGCGTGTATTGTTCACTTGTAGGAACTAGTTTAATTCGCGTGTATTGTTCACTTGTAGGAACTAGTTTAGTTAGCGTGTATTGTTCACTTGTAGGAACTAGTTTAATTAGCATGTATTGTTCACTTGCAGGAACTAGTTTAATCAGCATGTATTGTTCACTTGAAGAAACCTTCTTACTGTTTTAACGCACTTGTTGAAGTGAATTCAACGTTTGCTTCGTGCACTATTTTGACTGGTGTTTATCATACTCGTAGGTACCAGTTTTACTTATGCATGTTGTCCGCCTCTATAAACCTATTTCATAATGTTTCTAGCACACTAAAAGATCGTATTAAGTCATGTTTATTAGGTGCCAGAAAGACATTCAGTCACGTTTATACAAACCAGCGTGTTTACACTAATATGTACATACATACACACACACACACACACACACACACACACACACACACACACACACACTCACATATATGTGCATGTAATGGACTTAATCCGGATTGGTTGATTGATTATTTGCTTTGTCTTTTGATATGATAATGGACGGATGGATGAAAGGAAGGATGGATGCGCGCGCACACACACACATTTAATGGACTGAATCTGGATTGACTGATTGATTAATTTTTGTTCTTTTGATATTGGGGATAAATGGATGGATGATTGGATGGATGGATTTACTGATTATTTGTTCTTTTGATATAACATATGGATGGAATTATGGGTGAACGGATGGATGGACGAATGAAGTGATTATTTGTTTGTTCTTTTGATATGATAACAGATGGATGGATGGATGTATAGCTGATTGATTGTTTAATACCTCCGTTTTAAAAAAAAAATCAGCCCCGGTAATATTTTTCATGTATGATACATTCATTCGTAGCAAGAATCTGCACAGAAACATGTTTTTATAGTTGAATCGTTTATATACCTGGCTTTCTGGCATATATCAACATTTCACCGCTTATTTTATACAGTAATTGGATGTTTAGTGTCCGCTATTTCTGACTGCTATATTTTGGGTTTGATCCATACAAGCAAGTTATTTTTATATTATTTCTCAGTGTGTGATCTACTTTTACAATGGTGGTGGTGGTAGTGGTTGTGTTGGTGGGAATACTCTCAGATTTTGTGCAACAGAGTTTAATTGCACTCTCGCATTCCTGTCTGTGCCTTGAGTAAATACATTCTGCTAAGTTACCTGGTTTAAAGAGCTACCTTTGCACGGAGTATACAGTCAGGTGCTTAATGAAAATATTCTTTTATCTGGTCCTGTTTCTCTGACTCGTGTATATCAGAAGTTGATTAAGTGCACCACAAACTTGTAAAATATAGAATATGTATTAGACATTGCAAGAAAGTGGTCAGTAATAAAGAAAAATCACTACATTAAATTTAACTGAATGGTATTAAGTGCAATTAAGTTCAAAATCAAAATCAAAATACCCGAACAAAACAACATAAGTTGTAGGATGTAGAGTATCCTTGATTTTAGCTGATTGACGTCAGTCGTAACTAGATCGCTTAGCTGACTAACGCCAGTCGTAACTAGATCGCTTTGCTGACTGACGTCAGTCGTAAGTAGATCGCTTTATTAGTTATGCATCAGGCCTATGTCTCTTCCAGGAAATACATTAACTAATTATTCATCGATCCGCGAACCAGGTTGATTTATTGATTTTCCAGTGTCTCAGTCATGAATAATGTAGGTTTTGTTTAAACGCACACCAATATCGATTTCGTGTGTGTGCTTAGGTGCATTAGATGCACGGGGTCCATTTGTCCCGAGGGCACTAAGTCGTAATGGCAGTTGAGCACCACGTTGATTTCCTTGCTAGGTCGATTTCTCATCCATGTCGATTTTCCACACGAACACCAGATCGATTTTCTCCCGCAGGTCAATTTCTAATCCAATCGTTATGTCGATTTATCGCCATTGCACAAAGTTGATTTTCTATACTAACACTCAATTTATTTTCTCCCACAGGTAGATTTTTAATCCAACCACCTGGTTGGTTTCTCACCCCTGCACCAAGTCAAATTCTTCACGCGCATATAAAAGGTTTTCCATCCATTCGTCAGATCATTTTCTCAAGTATTCCATCCGGTCGATTTCCGCTCTACTGTCAAATACTCGAAATAAAAATGGATTATTTACTGGAAGCTGAAATTATTTTAGAGTTTCTGGTTTTGTTTAAACATTTTGTGACAAATGTAGTCGCAAACACCAGCTTCCTGGAGCGTCCATCAAGAAATCGCCCAGCATGACATTTGTTTAAAGTTATCGCTCTTTGATGTTCGAATGCCGTCGAAGAGTGACATTCGAGATATAGCAATGTTAAAGGGTTGGGACCATTATTCTCTTACGGAAGTTGTCTGTTAAGGTCAGTTTAGAATTGAAGTTATTCCTTGTCAAAAAAAAATAATCACGTGTACCTATATACAGGGTGGCCCAAAAGTAGGTTTACAGTTATTAAACTACCTTTTATATATATATATATATAACTGTAAACCTACTTTTGGGCCACCCTGTATGTATAAATATATATGGGTATGAATTATACAGCATTCTTCGGTGTGAATGAGAAGAATATGAACACATTAGTCATTAAGCGTTTTAAAGCACACCGCGCCCGTCGGAGGTTACACAATTGTCAGCATGTGGAGCATTGGTATCGCCTTGCATTTGAAAGCGTTCGCATGAAGACGCATTCTGTTGGTTGCTTTGGTCTTATAAAGTGGTGAATTCACGTCCTTTTTCTGATCAACGCTTCCCCCCCACCCACCCAACCCCCACTCACCGGTCCTCTGACATGCATCCAGCTTTGTGCTAAATAATTTCAACGAAGTGAATTCGTGCAAATGCAACTGATTTCGTCCTCCTCCGCGCCACCTTTTAAAATTGTGTTTGTTTTCCTTCGCTGTTTAATGAAATTTATTTTATTTTAAAATTAATTATACTTAGGAGGATTATAATTTGAAGATGTGAAGGAAGTGGTCAGACTTGACAGTAGGCACTTGCCTCCAACCCCACCCCAACACCCAACGATCTAGCTCTCCCAAACTGTTAAACTTTATTCATATTCGTTAAGCCGATATCCCATCTACAAACGATTTTTGTTAGCGTACAGATTTCTCCCTAACTGTTGAAAAGCATAGTGTGCATGATCTCTCGCGTTCGCGTTAAGAATGAACGTCGTGTTACAGAACAGAGATATACATGAGTGTGTAAGTGTGGATGTTAGTTGGTATAAATTTGGATGTATCAGGATTTAATTGTTATGTCGTTAGCACTGTCACGTCAAACAAATAAACCAAAACGTAATTTGTTTCTGTAAAAATTGACTAGTCTGAGCCAGTGTGCATTGCACGTGCAGAATATGAAAGTCTAATTGCTGTTTGAGCCAGTGTGCATTGCACGTGCAGAATATGAAAGTCTAATTGCTGTATGAGCCAGTGTGTGTTGCACGTGCAGAATATGAAAGTCTAATTGCTATATGAGCCAGTGTGCATTGCACGTGCAGAATATGAAATTCGAATTGCTGTATGTGTTGCACGTGCAGAATGAGAAAGTCTAAATCTGGACCACGTTCTTCCCCATCTAAAGCGAATGAATCGTAATGACATCCTCGCGGACTAACGCATTGGAATTAGGTTGTCACGGTGGAGTACTAAAGTGTGTTTGGTGGAGGGGATGGTATTCCTGGAATGGGGGGGGAGGTAGCGGTCTTTACTGTCTTTATTAAAATTTAAAATTATTTGGGGGTTGGTGGGGGGAAGTGGTTGCTCAACGAAAAATCCGCTCTAATTGCTCCTCCATCTCAATAAAAAAATACTTCCTGGGTGCCAAATTATTTACGTGCGCTCCTCAATTGCCGTCACATTTCTTGCTGTAAATATTTTTAAATATTTCTTTTAAAATATAAAGAAACATCTCACCTCTATTTTTTTGTTTTGTTTTATTTTTGCTGCCACCCATGCACTCCAGTAACTTTGATTGCAGAGGTGCAGTGATTGAGCGGAAGTTGGCTTCCTGCTGTTTTAGGAAAATACTGGGTCAGTCCAGCAGAGATTTCAGGTTGTCTGTTGCAACAACAACAAAAAATTGTATAACTGTTGCAAAACATGTCAAGGTTTACGACGCTCTGTGGCTATGTTCTTTCCCTCTTTCTTTCCCTCCTACGATTAATATAAGTGACTCTTAACCAAAGCACATACACATGTATGTGTGCCAATATCTCTTCAGAAGACTTGCATAATGTCACATACAAAAATACGCATTTATACACACAAGTACACATTATGCATACTAACACACATGTACAACCAAGTACACATTATGCGTACTAACACACATATATACGTACAAGTACATATATATATATACAAGTATATAAAGTATATACAAGTATAAACAAGTATATTTATACATACTAACACACACATACAATCAAATAATTAGCATTAAGTTCCCAGACCCTCATGGGGAATGCTGTTCCTATGACTAATATACACATGACATAATGGGATGATATACAGAGAGTCAAAATCATAAATGTAAAAGAATTTAATAAATAAAAGAAAATAGAAAAATGGTGGAGTAATGTCTAAGGAATTAATGTCTAAGTCATCACACTTAGGAATTCCTGCACAGATATAGCAAGGCTAATGTTTGGTAAAGTCTCACAATTAGGAATTCCTGCACAGATATAGCACGGCTAATGTTTGGTAAAGCAATGCCTTGTATGACAATGTCTTTTGAGAGTTTATGTTTAAGACTTAACTTTCCATTCATATGACCAAGAGCTCCTGTCCCATCAGCTGGAAAACAGCATTGTGTGTAGTCTCTGGTCAAGTGTGGTTTGATGTCTTTTGGATGGACCATGGAATATAGATATTGCAGTTGAGAAGAACAATCTTTCTTTTAGTTGGGTCACAATGTGTAGAGGTCGTGGATGGGTGAACAGTCTTGTTTCTGAACTGGTCAGGCCATGACAAAGTGCCAGACCAGAGATAAAACAATAATGTTCTTCCTTTTATGCATTATTTATGACCGTGCAACTGAACAGTATCACTTGCACTCATTCAGACAGTTAGAGAGATGAGGGAAAATAGGACACCACTTTCACACACTCTCTTGTTCAGACCTTAATTAATAATTACTAATAAGAACAATAAGTAATTGAACAACATGTGGAATAAAAGGATATTAGTTTTATTAACAACAACAATAAGTTAGAGAAACCATGATTACTAACCCCTAACTAATAAATCTTGAATTATAAAATCCAGGGAAAATATCCCACAAACATCTACAGACATATTGTTTTGTCTGTAAAATGACTATAGGGACAACTCACACCTATAGGAGATGCTGAGTGTGGGTCTGAAGGCAATCTAATTTTGGCTTTTTTCCTAATGACATATTTATGTGTTCTACCAGCCATTGACAGTAAATTTTTATTTGGTTGATACACCCAGGCTCTGGTATGACCAAGGGACATGGGTCCACTCACCCAGACTCTAAGATGTTGTGCAAACGTATGGCAGCCAGAGTGAATGACAAGCTTGACCAGGTTTATGTAACTGGCAAGTCCTGGAGCTCAAGGCCAAATTTAATTAAAAGGGTCAGGGCTTAGAGTTGAAACAACTTCTACAAGAATTCGAAGTTACAAAATTGCAACGATTATTACTGTTTTAATCATTACTATTATATATGAAATATTATTATGTATTAAAACAATTCTGTCTCTTAATTACTTAATAAAAGCATGAGAAGATGGACGTATGCGTCACAACCATTAATCCCAACCTGAAATAAAGATGAAGACAAAATTTAAAAGAAAAACACAAATACTTATAAATGTAGAGATGGATGAAAACTTAATGAAACACGTAATGGTGGCGGAAAGAATTATAACTAATTATAATTAATTTACAATGGCATGAGTGTGTCCAGAGTGTTTGATATTTGCTCAGTATCCACGATTTACCAGAGTAAGCGTTTTTGTATACTTTATCTCTTTAAACTTCCTGGACTGTCATTATTTGTATACTTTTCTCTTTTAACTTCTTGGACAAGATCGAATTACGCAGAGAAAGAAGTCCATCACCACCCGCCACAATGTCTAGGTTGTATCCCCTTGTTGAAAATGGCTTGCAGACGCTGTAGGTTATGCATAGAAGAGAAGGCTTTTAAAGCACTACCTTGCACCAATGACCAATTATGAGCCTTCAGAAACAGCCGGGACTTTGTCACTCTTGACAGCTGTACTAAGTAAACTCAATTGCATAATTATTATATAAACAAAATCAGTCAGGTGGATTGTTGCAAGACCCTTGTCTAAGAAACTAAAAATCTAACATGTTTTTCACACTTCTATCTTAGCAAAACAGAACACAAAAAAGAAACATCTTGCACAAAATTAACGTTATATTTATTTTAATCAGAGAAAATTAATTAATAAAGATATAATTAATTAAACTATTTCCACTTCCATATCATCATATATATATATATATATATATATGCACTTACACATATGCATGCACACAAATACACACAAATACATATGCGCACAGATATACACATACATAAAATATATATATACACACACAAACACATACACAAAAACATACCTTCACAAAATTACAGATATAATATAAATATAGAGAGAGACATACATATATACATAGACACATTGTGACAAAACTATTCCAATGCCATTTTCTCTATTTAACAATAATGAACGAAATTAATATTTCTCTCTGTTTTCAATTAGTGGTACTAATATTTTGCATTTCTAATATATAAGCAGGATGAGACTATCATATATATATATATATATGCGCTGTTACAAGGCATTTCTGTTTAGCAATGTATTGTTCTTATCTGTATTGTGTACCCTCCTGGGGAGGGAGTGAGTGAGTGGAGCATGAGAACTGACTCTTTGATGTTATGCTTGCCGGCCCATTCAGTACAGCCAGGCAAAGGACACAGCGACACATAATCTTTCTGGCTATCGCTTGTCTATTCCCTATTTCCCCTTCTTTACTTCTGGGTGAGTTTGTTCCACTAATTGATTGATAACCGCCCTTCTGGAAATATTGTCAGACCAGTGAGTACGTTCCTAAGCCAATTCTCACCGGAGTCAGAAGTCGTCAGGGTTAGGAACTTATCAGTAGCCGACAAAGATGAAGTTCACGATACAACATGAAACATTTCTGTTTAAATAGCTAGTATAGACATTCCTTAGTTTCTTAATAAGATCGTTGTTCTGAATAGCGTTGGTAGCATAACAGATTTATTGCTAGACGCTAGTTCTTTCTTTTTACTTGCAAAATGTAGCAGTGAAAGTGTTAAATAGTCACCATTATACGAAACTGAGTGTGGAATGGGTGGTCACGATAAATGGTAGTTAGTGTGAATGCACCACCGCCCTGCATTAATTATAATTACAAACAAAGTCCATATTTCAGGATTGGACCACAGAGTAACTATGGATGATGTAATGGATTTAAGATAGACAATAGTCTAACAGTTCTAGCCCCCCCCCCTCAACAATCCTGGTTTTTTGGAAGACAGAAAGTATAAATAAAATGAGCTACTCTGTGGTTCTAGTGGCAAATTATGTATTAATGAATAAATAAATATTTGCTACATGTGCAAATATGATCGGTACTATGATGATGATGATGATGATGATGATGATGACATGGCATATAACTCGAAAATGTCCATACCAAAGTGAATGGTAATTAATTTAGTCCGATATGAGATATTTAGAAATCTGTTTGCGTAAAGAAGCTGAAACCTTGATTTGTATATAGGCAGTTAAAGTGTAAGCCACGTTCGTGTATAAGGATGTTTATACTTGCGGAAATCTTAGTCCAAGTAAATGTGAAATTGCTGTTGAAGGAACCCTTCGTGTTGCTTTGTTTGTTCCTGACACTAGCAGATACGAAGGAATTAGTGATTAACTCTCTATGATTTATTTGTTGTAACTCATAATCTAGAATACCAGATGTTTTGTAGTTGATTGTCATTTCATAAACTTTGCAAGCTTATCAGACGTGAGAGACATTAATCTATTTGTAAGCAAACGCCAATAGAAAATGTTGCATTTGATGACGCGAGTTTAATTCACATTTTAAAATCTTTTATTATATACTTTATTAAATTTATTGTTATTACTCAATTGCTTAGATGTCTAAAATGTGCAGAGTGTTAATCATAACTGTTGTGAACATCAATGTGTTGTCTTTGTACATCATTGTCTATGTCACGTGATGAAGCTGGGGCCTTGATAGGGGGTTGGTTTAAACGAGCCATTGTTAGATTTAGGCACCGCTGAATGGAAAGACTTACCCCACTCGTGTGTTAAGAATATATATAGCTTGAGGGCGTGGTGAGTGGCAAGTCTAGAGAATTCTTATAAGTCCTATTTAGCAGTTATTCCACCCGACCAAGTGCTCGTGCAAATAAAGTGTTTGTCCTTGGGATGATTTGAAATTTGTTGAAATATCTGTTTGAGCCCTAGAGTGCCTGAAACCTGTTTACATACATATACACAAACATACATATATACAAACAAATACACACATACATACATATATATATATATATATATAAACACATATACACGCAAACACACGTATACACCACGAATACACACACACATATACATGCAAACATATACACACAAATACACATAATACACACATACACACAAATACACGCAAGCACATATACATACAATTACACATAATACACACATACACACAAATACACGCAAGCACATATACATACAATTACACATATAAACACACAAACACATATAAACAAACAAACACATATAAACACACACATATATATATTCACACAAACACATACACACAAGTGCATATATACACACAAATATACATATATACACACACAAACACATACACGCTTACACTTATTCAAATATACATATATACACAAAATTGTATTTCTTCTTGTAAAGTGTCTCCGATATTTGTATTGTCAAAGCTATAGTCGTGATGCAGCAATTCAGAGAAAGACAATAGCAATGTGCATCGAGTATAGAAAACACTCGATCTTGGCTGCAATATTTTAAAATCTTTGATCCAGCAGTGGTCTCCCTTGGAACCGGTGGCTATGTAGGATCATAATGGATTTGGCAATCATTTCTTTTACAAATTCATTTAGCTCGATTACATTGTGCGGAGATGTAGTGGGCCTAATTTTTCCACTTCACTGTTTGACATCTGCTCAGTGTCTAGACACAATTTCACTAACAGAAGCAAACACTTTGTTGGTTTCTCTTAATAATGATTCTGTGATACTTTTGTTTCAAAAGTGCAGATAACTCTTTTAATAAGGATGCAAATTATATTAACTTCTTTTGATACTATGCCATCTTCCTGCGGACAAAGTTTAAGTGGTTAAGTGAAATGCAAAGTCCAAAGAATAATGGGACTTGTCACAAAATTTCCACCCAGTTATTTATCCTGGATACATGTGCTCCAGAGTAAAGGCTGACCTGATATTATATCCGTTTAGGCACTACAAGACATTTGGCATTAGGTCTCACTTCCGACTGTTACCATTTAACAATTAACCTAATCCTGACTGCCCGAGAATTCTTCCAATTTAATACTAATAGTACAAAATGTAAGAAATCAAAACAAGTATCTAATAATAAATACAAATGAAGAAATGTCCGCCAAATTGGCTTTCATGGGAATTCACAGGAATCAACCGACAGCAACACGATTTACTGATAAGTTCGAGGACAATGCTGGATACACACACTAACGTAATCAAGTAGTACAGTAGTCACCGTAGTATGATGTGACAAAAGATAAAGGCGAGCTTTCTCAGCAAAGGCAGCACTAAATTTCAGGCATATTTCATCTCTAAACTCCTTTCTCTCTTACAAACATTCTTACCAGTCCTACAACAGTTTCATTAGTACGATACAGAGACACAGCATAATAAACATATCATCGATCAAAATTCACAAGTATAATGTATAAAGTAGTCAAATTATGAACATATAATAATGGTTCAATTACATAAGTAATCATTAGTTCAAATCATAGATTAATAGCAAACATGTATGAACTATTCTAAGTCCATTGTTTCGTTATCAGTGAGTTAACTTTCCATAAACTAATGATCGCCATTATGACCAGACTCGAGTTATGTTCAAATTGATGATAGAATAGAGTACTTCTTCAACAATGAAACTTTTGGTCCATCCCCATTGGTTAAGGATGTTATGAACAGTGTGAGATTAATAGTCAGCAAAACTACTCATCCAGTTGTAACTAGTTTGGATTGCATCAGCAAAAAAATTCTAGCATTGTTTACTTCAACTCTGACACTTACATAAAATACCATCACAAGGAGTGGTAATACTGGGTCACTGACAATTTAACAATTCTAGAAATAGGGAGAGTCAAATTTACCCCGCCACACTATCTATCTATCTATCTATCTATCTATCTATCTATCTATCTATCTATCTATCTATCTATCTATCTATCTATCTATCTATCTATCTATCTATCTATCTATCTATCTATCTATCTATCTATCTATCTATCTATCTATCTGTCTGTCTGTCTGTGTATCTATCTATCTATCTATCTATCTGTCTATCTATCTATCTATCTATCTATCTGTCTATCTATCTATCTATCTATCTGTCTGTCTGTCTGTCTGTCTGTCTGTCTGTCTGTCTGTCTGTGTATCTATCGATCTGATTCCTCCTCATCTAACCAACGAATCAAGGGTTTATTTTTTTAAAAAATAAATAAATGTAATAGTGCAAAATAATAAAGATTCCACGAATTGAAGTGCATATTTTCTAATGCAATTGGAAGTAATAATCAATCCTCCCCCCCAAAAAAAAAAAAAAAAAAAAAAATGAAAAATAAATAAATTAAAAAATATGGAACTTTGAATTATAATTTAATCATGAAGCATAAAGCATTCTTAATTTTCTTAAAGTACTCATTAAAAAGCATATTTTATCATTTATAAAACTAAATTATAATAACATTTCACCGAGAGAATTAAAAAAATAAAATTAAAAAAAAAAGGTAGTTGGTATGGGGAAGTGATTTACGGTATCAATAAGCGGCCTGAATACCGGCGCAGAATGTATTTTTTTTTATTTCCTGGCACATGCTAGTTTATGAATAAAAGATTTATGCTTAACAGCAAATTCTTTTGAATTACTTTAATACACATCTGAGTGGAAAGAAATATTTTATTTAAAGAATTTTTTTGTGCATTCTGTTATGTCTGGTGATTGATTTATTATAAATAAATATTTCTTTTAAATAGCTTATAGCAGTGTCCTAGAGAATGTGTTTAATATTTGTAAAAGTGCATTATATTCATATTAAAACTTGGTATTAGTTAACATTGGCCGGTTTTAAGGTTCATTTTAATCCACACACACACAATGTGCAAGTTGTATATAAGGCGCTTTATGTATGTGTCTGTGTATTCCGTACTTATAGTTGTATATAAGGCGCTTTATGTATGTATGTGCATACGTGTTCACTGAATAATCAAAGTATTTTATCTAGCATCCTGCAAAAAAGGTGGGGGGGGGAGGAGTGTAATCTATTCTTTACACGTTTCACCTATGTCACGTTTCTTATTTAGTTAACTACCGAGAAAACATTCAAGAACCCCTGCAAAAAAAAACAACAACTGAATAATATCATGTACATTTTTTACAGGCCCACTCTCGTCTTCACAGCGCAATTTTTTGCAAAGCTTGTCAAGCTCACTAATGGACGATCCACAACGAATGTCTTTTTTTTGGTGAAAATTCGACAATTGAAAATCATCATCACAAAAACTAAAGATATTTCAATGTCACTATTCTAGTATATAACGTCTTGAGCAAGACTTCTTAACCTGGGGTCCAGGACTCCCCAAGGGATCCATGAATGGGCTTCAGGAAGTCCACAGAAGTCAAATATTCACTATATTTTCATAGTCTGCTTATGTGCATTTTTCCAGGCAGGGTTGTCCTCAGCTTTCACCAGATTTTCAAAGGGGTCCGTAACTCCAAATATTTTCAAAGGAATCCGTGACTCCAAATATTTTCAAAGGGGTCAGTAACTCCAAATATTTTCAAAGGGGTCAGTAACTCCAAATATTTCAAAGGGGTCCGTGACTCCAAATATTTCAAAGGTGTCCGTGACTCCAAATACTTCAAACGTGTCTGTGACTAAATAAAAAGTTAAGAACTACTGGTCTAGAGCTTTCTAGCGTCGTCAGTGCATTGACGACTTTAGTCCGAGAATTCAAGTCTTCACATATCGGTTTACTAAACAAGGTGGTTTCAAACTTACAGACACCAGAGAAGGAGGGGTTGGGATTTGTTAAGATTAGATAATGGAAAACTAAAAACAACAACAAAAAACGCTTATCATTCAATTTTCGAGATGTTCTCTTTACCCATAGAGTGTTTACCTTAGTTTTTCTCAAGCGTCTATTGTGTGTATAACATTAGACCTTCGAAACTAAAACAATGAAATTAAAGCAATTGTTGCTGTGTCCGTAGCCAACTGCTGTTTTATTTTTAACACAACTGAGTGACGTTGATATGATACTCAAAGGAAATATAATATCATTTTTATCAAATCCTTACAAACAATAGTGCCCCCAGAAAAAAATAAAAATAATTGTACAAAATTCACCATGCAAAAGTTTAACATGCTGTGTCACTGTTCTGTTGTGCCTACTTGGGAATTTGTATATCGTCGAAAAGTCTTCTATTTCATCTTCCTAAAATTGACACGAAACGAAATCCTGTTTAATAACATCGAATTATTTCTGGTATACCAATTTCATCGTCACCCCTTTCACCTCCTTTTTGTCGATCAAGTCCAACTTCAAGAGTATCTTCACTGGGACGGCTTTTGTCTTTATTTGGAGCCTTATATTACGTCAGTCGGGCACGTGTTTCCGACGACGTGTTCGGGATTCGGAAGTATTCGTGTACGGCAAAGTCCGTAAATATATATATATTCACAAAATTTATTGCATTCAGTCTACAAGGAATAACTATTTTTTCCTAAATAAGAAAATTACAATTTTCAACACTAAAAGATGCCTAAACGCAATACCACTCCATGGAAAATGAAAATACTTACTGCATTGTACTATGCAAATAAAAATCATATGATTAAAAAAAATATCAGTTACACATTATTTTTCTTTAAAATAAAGCACTGATGACTTTGTTAGCAAACTTCACTTAATTCGTTCTTTAAAGAAAATTTCGAAAGTTTGCTAATGTTTTATTTTTATTAATGAAAAGAAGTGTTGGCACATCTACTGCTTACTTTCAAATCTGGCATATGTCTGGAGTCGAGTTGCTCATTTGTGGCTCTGGGGTGCTTGTGCATCAGATTTTTATTTATATTTTTAAAGAATGTTTGTAATTCCTAAGCTCTTAGTTTTGAAACATACAGACTATTTTAGCACATTCATTAAAAGAGGTCTCTCTTTGTTTTCAAAATAGGAGAAAAAACTGACTTATCTTTCCATGTACAATTTTATATTTTGCATTTTGCAAGACTCCAACAGGAAGAATAAAGTAAACAAAAAGAAAGTGAAAACATGTATTTACAAGAAAAATAACGAATCAGTAAATAGCAATCAATACGATAAATGTGATGGATGGAAATAAGCGAAAGATAAAGAAAGTGAGAGGGGAGAGCAAGCAAGAGAGAGAGAGAGAGAAGACAGAGAAAAATAATAAAGAAAAGAGAGAAAGAAACAGAAGAGAGAAAGAGAAGAAAGGAGAGAGAGAGAGAGAGAGAGAGAGAGAGAAGACAGAAAAATAATAAAGAAAAGAGAGAAAGAAACAGAAGACAGAAAAAGAGAAGAAAGGAGAGAGAGGGAGAGAGAGAGAGAGAGAGAAGACAGAAAAATAATAAAGAAAAGAGAGAAAGAAACAGAAGACAGAAAAAGAGAAGAAAGGAGAGAGAGGGAGAGAGAGAGAGAGAGAAATAATAAAGAAAAGAGAAAGAAACAGAAGACAGAAAAAGAGAAGAAAGGAGAGAGAGAGAGAGAGAGGTGGAAAATTGAAAATGGAATGAAGTGTTTAAAGTGTTTTACTGGATAATAATATTAACAAAGTCGTCATTTTTCTTACATGTTCTTATTAAAACTATAAAGTTTGAAATTATACTATAAAGAGCTGTTAAAATTTAAAGTTGCTTTTGCAACAATGTCAAATGTCACAATGTCTGCGTGTCAAAATGTGTCTCCCACCACACACACATGGAAAACATTGACAAGCACTTTCCTCTCAAACTGCTTGAGCATTCTGCTCACTGTGTCTGTCCATTCAAGCAGGATAAGATCACATTGATTCTGGTACCTTTAATGTACTAGTATTTTCCAGAATGTACCCAGCATACTTTACTCTGATACATCAAAAATGTGTAGCATACTCCCTTATGCTTACACACACTACAACAGGCATTCCCACATCTCCCTGGTCACTGAGGTTTATAACTGGTGAACACGTAGACTTGAAACTTAAAGTTTGAAACTCAACACTCAAGACTCAAGGCGAACTCAAAAGTCAAAAGGCCACTTGCTCCCTGTAAAATATAATTAAGAAGCAAACCTAAGTTTCCTGTTCATCACAATATAACTCCACTCCAGCTCACACTCCATTCTCAACTTACAATTTCCTGCAGTGGTATTCATTGTCTGATGCACACACATAGCACAATAAGTACAGCATATCAAACAATGTCACGTTTTTCTTAGCACACTATATGGGAAAAGCTTAGTTCAACACTTGTAGTAATAAAAGTCACTTCACATAGTACATCTCTATATAAGTATAACATATCCATGGTATAATGCATGAAATGTTTCCAAGTCCATTCTCTCTCAGTAAGTCAGTTTTACTCACCATAAAGCTAATGACTGCCTTTCAAAGCCAGACGTCTTCCTTCCACTCTGAATTAAAAAGTGATTAGAGAGCAAAATTTTCTACAGCAAGTTAACTCCTTACATTCAGCCCATTGTATAGCCTCGTTCTCATAAATAATTATCATTGATAATAGAAAACTACTTACTCATCTTACATTCTGTCAGCAATCTAGAATATTCTTGCCTCGAGCTGTTTACTTCAACTCCGACACTTTCAAAAATAACACCAAAAGGAGTGCCCAAGGTCGGGTTACTCTGACAATTTAACAAATTATATAACAATTTAAATTTAAAATAGGGAGAGGCAAATTTATTCTGTCATAGCAGCTACAACAACAAAAGCAACAACAACAACGCCAACGAAACCACCACCGACAACAACGACAGCAATGTTGACTCAGTGAGCTGCAGTTCATGTAGTGGAGATACTTTAATCACCCCATTGCAGACATGATTCAGCTGCTGCTAGACCACCTTTACTGGCCGCCAGCGCCTGCCCTTATGCATCCCAACTGACACAGGGGACAGCCATGACGACAGCGCCAACATCACCGGCGAGGAGGAGAAGGGGTTGAACATCCCGGACGCACGTACACACTAGGTACAGACTTGGCGTGCTACTAGCCTGGGCTCTGTAAGAACCCCCCCTCCCACTCCGAGAATGACAGCAACAACATCCATCACAACTTCAGCCCACGGATTACCAGACTAAAGCCCGTCTTTGCCGGCTAGACATATTTTGCAACGGACGAGCGAACAACAACAATACACATAGATTTGTCACCAATATTCACAACTTACATCAGCTACCTACAGCACAACACTCAACACGAACGAAATAAAACTTCAGTGCCACAGACAGAAGAAATAGCGGGCACACAACTCACACAAAACAAAACTCAATGACATTTTTAAAAAAAATCCCCCCCCCCCCACCCAAAAAAAAATTCAACAACTGACGACAACACCAAGCAAGCACCAAGACAAAACTCCAACAGCAACACCACCGCCAACGCTCCCCGAATGCTCGTCCCACTTGAGCACTACAGATCAGAGAACGTCTGATGATGAAATGATCCACGAAAACTCCAGTTACGACTTAAAATTGTTATCGAAACCACCACCACCGAAAAACTGCTGTTCTAGTGTTCGTGGTACAAGCAAAAAAAAATACACAAGGTGGTTCTGAAACCACCCGGAATTTAATTTCACACACCAAACACCAACTCGACGCATTACAAGAAAAATTGGAAAAAAGAAAAGAAACAAAATCCCACACAAGAAGACCCACAACAGTCGCAGTGAAGCAGGCACCAGAAAAAAAGAAACACGCAGAACACAACGCCAACCACCCTCTTCAGAATAAAGTGAGAAGAGGAAGGCTCCACAGGAATCCCCCCCCAAAACCGAGAACATCTGAAGAAGATGAAAATTATTCATGCAATTCCTGTGGAGAAAAGAAGTTAAACGACACAACAACGTGTTATCTTGTGTCTGAAACAGCAGTGATCTACATAAGTTGAATAAAGAATGTAAAAACCGGTAGGAGTGTTCCTGCGTTGTCGGTCGCTGTTGCTGTCCATTGGTGTGCAAGATTTGAACCTACCCCATCACATACATTTAAAGACTGATTACGCGTCATGATTACGTTAATTAAGGGACGTCATCCACGTTTATTTATTATAGTGCTCAGTGTTGTAATTCCCATATCCCACCCACCCACCCACGCACCCATACATACAAAAAAAAAACACCGAACGTACGCACGCATGCACACATATCGTACAAGATTGCAGATAGAGAGACAGCTAGACAGATATATAGACAGAAAGATAGACTAACATTCCTACAGACAGAACAAGATAATAAATTTTACTGATAATTACAGAATCAGTACTGCTCTCAATCTTGAATGCTTTACGAGACATTTAAATACATAATATTAAAATCGCGGCTTGCTCTTTGAGATGAGGTGTATGGGTTCTAGTGTCTGCTTCCTGGTAATAACTGCGTGTTGTTTGTTTTGCGAGTGTGTTTGTGTGTCTGTGTGTGTCTGTGTGTCGGCACCATATGGACGTAACGGCGACACGTCATTGTTTACAATACGAGCAGCATTTTAACGGTCCTTGTTTGCATAAGGGCAACCATTTTATCCTCCTCTTCCTTCGGGAGAGTTGAAACTGATGCTCTATATAATAAATATTCATTTTATCTGTACAATGTAAATCTATAAAAAAAAAAAAAAAATAATAAAAAAAAACCAAAAAAAAAAGACATCAAAATTTCGGTACGGCATGGGGATTCAGTTGTGGCCTGTTATTTGGAACGTCGGAATCCTTCCATAGCTAAGGGGAGACAATTGTTGTCCTTTATACTAGTACAGACTATACATTGGATCATTAGTCGAGTATTTTGAGGCTTTGGAAGGGATGCTAAACATATCATTCTTTGCTCGTGGTTAAAAGACATGTTTCTGTTCCAGCATGTTTCCACGTAAACATGTGAGGTTTGTGTAATGTTAGTGTGTATATAGGTGCGCGCTCTTGATTGTGAATGTGCATGCGTATATATAAATATGTGTGTGTGTTTGTGTGTGTGTATGTGTGTGTACTTGTGTGTCTATGTATTTGTGTGTGTGTGTGTGTGAGTGAGTGAGTGTATATATGTTGTGTGTGTGTATATGTTGTGTGTGTGTGTCTGTGAGAGAGAGAGAGAGAGAGAGAGAGAGTATGTTTGTTAAGTGTAAGTGCATGTGCAAGTGTGTGATATTGTATATAAAAGTATTTTTTCTATTTTTGATTTTACTTTTATTTAACTCACACTTTTCTTATTTAATTTTTCTTTGTCTTTTGTTAAGCGCATTTTGCGTATGGACATACATTTCTTTCCTCCACATATATTTTCTCATAGATTTTTCTTTTCATCTTTTCAAGATAACTTTTTTCTTTTTTCTTGGCCTGCTCTCCATGTTAGAGTCTACTGAAATAATTGAATTTTTTAAAAAAAAGTTTTGTTTGAAACCAGACTTAATTAAGGAATGGTGTGAATTGTTTTAGGTCAATAGACGCATTGAGAATACTTTGGTATTTTGAGTTTTTGTTTTTCTTCCAGGGACCTTTATCTCAGCCTGGACAACCCTTTGCGGCTGCAAGACCCGTCTCGGGGCTCCTGCCAAAGCTTTTGGCATCAATCTCCTGTCCGCCGTTCTCCAGATGATCTCCTTTGTCATCATAGTCGGCTGGGTGTGGAGCATCATTTGGGGCATGAACTTCGTCCAGATATCGAGTACGTTTTCTATCTATTTATCCATCCATCCGTACGTCCATCCATCTAGCTATCACTCGGTCTATCTATCTATCTATCTATCTATCTATCTATCTATCTATCTATCTATCTATCTATCTATCTATTAATTATAAACACATTAAAAGATACGTAATATCCACAATAAATATTAATTTGTGTTTCTTTCGTCTGTGCCTTGGGATCACGGCATTTAATTATTCATAGCCTTTCGTCGGTGAAAAAAATTAAAGTGGTTTTATTGCTCTGCTCTTTATGTTTTTTTAAAATTAAAACAGTCAGAGTTACGTGTGTCTGTTTCTTCTGCAATTAGCACTTGCTATTTCATTAAAGTTGCAAAATAATTTACTTAGAGAACGAATGCTAAGTGGGCGTGGCGTAACGCTCATGGGTGGTGGTGGTGGTGGTGGTGAGTTATATGCTGATGGATTCCAGACTTTTGCTTTACAGGATTGTTTTAAGTAGTGCAGACGTCATAAATCGAATGCTATGATAATAAAGTGAAGTAAGTACATATACATGGCATTAAACACTTAAAGGGAGAGAAATGTCGTTATGCCGGCTTCAGAAGGTGCAAGTGGTCTCAAGTTTCCAAACTCCTGTTAACGCGATAGTGCTACGATGATGTGTCAAAGGTCAAATGTCAGAGTTCAATACTATTCAATCAAACAGCCGCAGTGATATTGTTTCATTGTCTGTGTGTTTCGTTCAATGCCTTACCGTTCTTTGGAATTGTAGTAAACAGCCTGACGCCTGATTTTCAGGGATCTTGAACATATACACGCTTTTTTGCAGAAACACGATGATTTTTTTTAATGTTATAAATATATTTATGTAATGTGTGCCTTATTTAAGGACCACGTGTCTGTTTTTCAAAAAAGGTCGATTGGTTTGCACTATATTGCATCGTTGCTGAATGTGTTGATAAAACATTCAGGAATACATAGTCACTAAATAAAAAAAACTATTTTTATATTACTTGTATTTATTTTTAAAGTCAACAGGTTTCTGTCACAATGTTGTAGATAGTTTATTTTAACATTTAAGTTTATAGTGTTGCTCGTGAGTATTGGTGAACACAGTTTATTTTAAAGTTTGTGTTTATTTTTGTTTACAGTGTACTGTTAATTTATTACTTACAACGTGGTAAATAACTTACTGCAAGTCAGCATTTGATTACGTGTCATGTACTTATACGTCCACACATGACACATAGCTATTTCAGCCATGCATTTCTTTGCACATGACACCTAGTCACTGCAGTCATGTACTTATACGTCCACACATGACACATAATTATTTCAGCCATGCATTTTTTGCACATGACACATAGTCATTGCTGTCATGTAATTGTATGTGTACACATGACACCTAGTCATTGCAGTCATGTAATTGTATGTGTACACATGACACCTAGTCATTGCAGTCATGAAATTGTATGTGTACATACGACACCTAGTTACTGAAGTCATGTTCTTGTGTTTCTACACCTCAACACCTAATCACTGCAGTCATGTACTTGTATGTGTACACACGGCACCTAGTTACTGAAGTCATGTACTTGTATGTGTACACACGACACCTAGTTACTGAAGTCATGTACTTGTATGTCTGCACCTGCAGTGGGTGGATGGGGGCTCGCTAAATATAGATTAAAGATGGATTTGTCTTCTCTTTTAGTAAGAAAGTTTCCACTCACGGAAACATTGTGTGACCATAAATGTTGTTTTATGTTGTGAAAGAGAGAAAACGTTTACAGGGCCTGTATATCTGCCAAGTGAGAGAAATAAATTAAGATTCTCATCACTTGTGATTAATTTTGGAAGGTTAATTAATTAATTATTATTATTATTATTAACATCCATTAACTAAGTGGCGTTGGTATCACAATGTGCATTGTGAAATATGAATGGGCACTTTATGTACTGTCTTGTGAAATACTTTATATACAGTGTCTTGTTGTGAAATATGGACTGACACCTTATGCACTGTCTTGTGAAAAATTGTACTGACAATTTTTGTACTGTCTTGAGAAATATGGACTGACAATTCTTGTGCTGTCTTGTGAAATACGTACTGTCTTGTGAAATACGTACTGGCAATTTATGTGCTGTCTTAGTGTGAAATATGGACTGACACTTAATGTACTGTGTCTTGTTGTGAAATATGGACTGACACTTTGTGTAGTGTGACTTGTTGTGAAATATGGACTGACACTTTGTGTAGTGTGTCTTGTTGTGAAATATAGAGTGACACTTTGTGTACTGTGTCTTAGTGTGAAATGTTGACTAACATTTAATGTACTGTGTCTTGTTGTGAAATATGGACTGATATCGTATGCAGTGTGTCGTGCTGCAGAATCTTGACTGCTCAGCACTGGTCTTTGTCTTGAGTAAAGAATTAGACATTCGTAGATTCCAGACTTTAGCTCTCATGAGAAAAGAATTAGGCCTAAGCATTCGTAGATCCCAGACTTTAGTTGGCATGAGTAAAGAATTAACATGAATAGATTCTACACTTTACCTTGCATCACGTGACTTACTACACCCTTCCACCACCATGTGTCTTTCTGCACACGTCATATAACGGTTTTCTTTTGTTTACTCTTGTCCGTTTTTTTTTCACTTCCCCACAAAGTCCCGAGATTGCCTTAGATGTGAAAGCTTTCTAGTGTGCGCAACCAAATCTCTTGTGCTGCTAAAGTGTTCTTTCTGTCATGCAACCCCCACCCCATCACACTTCTGTTTGGCTGAGCACACTGTGCACCTCGACTAATAGGCTTTCGTAGTACCTCTCCCTCCACCTTTCTGCATTGTATTTCAAAGACTGTTCATTGGGTGAAAGCCCCCAAAGCTTTAGCAGTATGTCATTTGTATGAAATCGAACCGGGTTGCTTTTGTCTTCGCCCGTGATTCAAATTGTACTCATACTATATGTTTGGTAATTAATTCTTTCGAAATTTGGGTGCAACTAAGCCATTGTTTCTGGGACGAAAAGTTTACCCACACTGTGCCATGTTGCAGAATATCTACAACCCATCTCTGCAACGTTGATTGTGGTGTATTGTCTGCGTCACTTTTTGCGTACCTTGGTGTGTATCAATCATGCTGTATAATATTGACTGCCCACCTCTGTTGTGTGCTCCTCTGATTGTAGAGTATTGTCTACCTCTGTTGTATGTTCCTCTGATTGTAGAGTATTGATTGTCTACCTCTGTTGTGTGTTCCTCTGATTGTAGAGTATTGACTGCCTACCTCTGTTGTGTGTTCCTCTGATTGAAGAGTATTGACTGTCTACCTCCATTTTGTGTTCCTCTAGACTAGTTGTTGAGTAGCTCATACTTGCTTACTCTTGCGCATTGTTGCCACCGAACATTTTAACAGTGTACAACACTGACCGCTTGATCTGTACTGTGACACTTTCTAAAATACAGTTGTAGTTTCTGGTCATTGATTTTTATATAGGAATATTGGTTGGCAATGTCTCTTTATGTCATTTTGTAAATCACTAACTTGCAATCTTATAGGATGTGTCATGTTGTAAAACGTTGACTTGTAGTCTTACAATGTGTGTCACGTTGTAAAACGTTGACTTGTAATCTTACAATGTGTGTCATGTTGTAAAACGTTGACTTGTAATCTTACAATGTGTGTCATGTTGTAAAACGTTGACTTAATTCTTACAATGTGTGTCATGTAAAACGATGACTTGTAATCTTACAATGTGTGTCATGTTGTAAAACGTTGACTTGTAATCTTACAATGTGTGTCATGTGTGCCACAGTTGGTTATGTTGTAGCATATTGTTTTTGCAGCGCCAGAAAGAACGGAAAATGCTAAAAAGTAAAACATCAAAAATATTTATGACGCAACGCCGAGTCTCGCCATGGAGCTCAAGTGAGAAGTACAGCTTTTAACGTTTTATCACTCATGCTGCCCGACTTTCTCGTCCAGCCACTCAGAATCGCTTTCTGCAAACCGAGAAATATAAACGACTAAAAAATAAAGACAACAACCTGTTTAACTAATCAATCCTTCCTTTTCTTCTAATCAAGCGTGCTGTGAACCCTTTTGGAAAAGTTAATTCATCCCCTCCATTTTGACAGTGGCACGGCTGGATCTCACCGATAGTGCAGATGAATTCTTTTTTCTGTTCGACTGGCTGATTGCCTGAATAAACGACTGATAGTTTCAGAGACATTTCAATTGTTTGATAACTGACTGGTTTATGGTCAATGATGATGATGGTCGATGATGATGATGATGATGATGTTGATGATAGTAGAATTAGAACTTGTCCGGTGAAAAATCCTAGATGAGCAAAGTGACTTTCGAATCCATGACTCTACAAACACACACGAGAGTCCAGAGTTAATCGTATATTTACGATATACGATTTGATGACTGATAGGTCATAATTTATTGGCTGATTGTTGGGTTGATTTGATAATTTCACAGAATTTAGCACTGATTGATAACAGAGTTTGACATAATTTATTAGCTGACTTATTTTGGGGGCCAATTGATTGGCCGAATAATGATTAGTTCATCGACTAAATGTGATTGACTAATAACTTATCTTACTGACTGATTAATTAAAAGTTTAAATAATTGATTCTTGACTGATTATGGGATTACTAGATTGATTAATGGAGTTGGTTTATAGAGTGATTGGGTAAATTCCTACGTACTGTAATTAATGATGGTTAGTTTTTTAGAAAAATTCTTATAGAGAGGATATAGTAGCAATTAATTTTTCATTAATTAAATTCTGTAAATAAAATTTATTAATAAAGTGTGCAGTTACGTCATTAAATTAGGATGTTGTTTTTAAAAAGTCAAGTAGAAAATAATTAGTTGGTATTAATGGATTTATCATTGCGTTACAGTATCACCGTTATGTGTAATATTTATACTCGAAGTAATGTGTTTTCCATCTATAGACAGATAGTGTAATCCACTCACAAGAATGTACCCGGTTATTTTACCGGTAGGTTATTCATGTTGATCTATTGTCTAATGATAATTGCCTAGGAAACGTTTGACATGTGGGACCTATACAGATTAATAATTATTACAAGTGATGACACTCCTGTAGGTTACAGTTCACATACATTACACTACATGTCATTCATTTAGTGCAATGTTAATTAATTTAGCTACAGTGATGCAAAAAAGAATACATGTCAGAATTGCAGACCAGGTAAAATCACAAATGTGCCTAAAGAGGTGGATAGGAAATGTTAATGCTTCAAGAGTGGGCTTAAGAAAATTACTAATACATCCTGTGCTCTCGACTTTCGGTTTTTACCTTTAGATATGACTACAAAAATCTCTGTGATTTCTCTGCAGACTAAGCCTCGTTTCTACATTTAGATATGATGACATAAAGTTCTCTGTGGTTGGACTGTAGGCTAAGCCTCGTTTCTACATTTAGATATGATGACATAAAATCTATGGGATTGGACTGCTGTCTAAGCCTCGTTTTACAAAACATGGCATAGATGACTTCTCACAATAATATTTTTAAATATTCTATTTTTAAAATAGATGAACTCGATTTATTCTGTTACAGATAGATAGATAGATAGATATGTGTTCTTGCACTTTGATTGGAAATACATCACCCAAGGGAAAGCACCACAGCTATCGGTCTAACATGATTCTAATACTAAATTGCTATGTACTTTGACTTAACTCCCTTGTTGTTGTTCCGCTCACACAGTCACACTCATCCCAGAAGCCGCAATAGACCTTTCATCTTCACGATGTTCGCGGTCTTGGTCTGCTTCTGGGGGATCCCCACAGCCTCGCGGTGCGTCTGAGGTGGAGGGCAGGAGGGCTGGCGGAAGGGAGTGAAACAGGTAGCACCTATTTGGCGCACAACCTCAACCGCCCTCCGTCGGGGAGGGGGGGGGGTAGAAGCCGCATTTTTCTTAACTCCCCTTCGTCTGCACTTGTTGACGTTATAAGAGCCTGTACTTCGAAAATGTCAGTGGAACGAGCATAATTGTATTCTCATTACAGTGCAGATGAAAATTGTTTTGGAGAGTTGGGAGAAAAAAAAGAAGGATAAAAAGCATCCTATCTATTATTGTTACAAGCCAAGTCTGACCGATCTAGGGAAACATAACCACCATGCCACTGAAAAATCCATACATCTTCAAGGAGTTATATCCCTTTTCCTAATGTGATTTTGCGCATGAATGTGAAGACAATTTATTTTATTGATCATCTGACTCTGAGTGGAATTTGTGTGCACCCACGTGTTATGTGTTAGCTTGTACAGCCGCTTTGTGTTTGAATATAACACTATCTCGGCATTGCCTGTAATACTTAAATTGGTTATATTTTTTCTATATATTTATTGATTGATTTGTGTTTCTTAAGGAAGCAACATCTAGGTTTCTAGATTGGGTGGGACTCTAGCCTCTAGATTAGCAGAAGACTAGGGTTTCAGACTTGAAAGAAAAATCTAAAAGATGATTAGCGCTCTTTGACTTGAAAGAAATGATTGTATATGCATCTTAGTTAATATAGTACTGTAGTAAAAGAAATGTTTCATTTCTGACTGAAGTGACAGTAAAGAGAGACTATTTGATTGAAGTGGCAGTAAAGTGGAACTATTTGACTGAAGTGGCAGTAAAGTGGGACTATTTGATTGAAGTGACAGTAAAGTGAGACTATTTGATTGAAGTGGCAGTAAAGTGGGACTATTTGATTGAAGTGGCAGTAAAGTGGGACTATTTGACTGACATGTTAATACAGTGGGACTATTAAGATTGAAATGGCAGTAAAATGTGACTATTTGACTATAGTGGCATTAAAGTGGAATATTTGACTGATATGCTAATACAGTGGGACTATAAGACTGAAGTGGCAATAAAGTTGACTTGTTTGACTGAAGTGGCAGTAAATTATGACTTAAGAATGGATTTATTAATTTTCTGATTTAAGAATGAATAAATAAAATGTGAGGACTAAGTGAAATTAATATTTAGAAGAGAGTGGGATTGCTGAGTTAAGCTATAGTGTTTCAGAAGTTAAATCTAGATTTGCAAGAGTCTAAACATGCAAATGAGCAAGGTCTCCCAGTTAAAACTAGACTGGCACAAATTTGCGAAATAGGTACAGATTAAAATTAAATTAAAATGGAAAGGTGTAGCATGTTGACTTGTTACTGGATGCATAAAGGTGCCATTACTAGCAGAAGTAAAAATGGCACAAACAGTAGTTTTGTGATGTCACTAAATTCTAGATGAAGAAAAGATCAGGGTTGTTTTCATTATTCAAACTAGATTGAAGAGGATAGGTTTGTGATGCAAGTAAATTCTATATTAAGAAAGGAATATATTTATTACAGAGTTTAGATTAAGAAGAAAATAAATTTAAAATCATTTGAAGTGCTGTTTGGTGTTTTAAATTTAAATTCCTTAACCTGAGCTGTCAGTGGCTTCTTGCCAACAGTGATCCGCTTCAGGCAAATTGGAATGATGGAAAGGGAATTGACTGAACCAAATAATATAACTTGGCAGTTATCATCCCTTGATTGTGTTTATTATTTGTTGCTCTGAGGAATAAATTTGTTGCTCTGATGAATAAATATGAAAGATAAACATGGATACTCCAGAGCATTGAATGAATTATGAGTTGCCTTGAGGCTTGTTTCTGATAAAATGCTTTTAACTAGCATAAAACTGATCGGAGAACAGGATTTCAAACTAAAACCATGTAAGGACTCTGTGTGGAAGAGAGTGAAGTCTGTGACATTGTTTCATTTCCTATCTAAATACATAAATGTCAGCTTTAGTTAATAAATCCATAAAACATTGTACAACGATAAAAGCAGGTACTCTAGCACAGCATATTACATTAAGCACTAACAACTACCATTTAAAACAAAGTGAGTGCTGACCTAATTTTGTCGCTTCAGTGAAACAAAACAAAAAGCGCTGTACACACAGGCACACACACATTCCACATTGCATTAACTCGTGGTTTGAACACTTATTGACTGTCACAAACATGCACAAACACAAAACAAAACAAAAACATAAACAAACAAGGATAAATAAAAGACACACAAAGAACCAGAAACATAAAATGTCTTATCTTTTGCCACAATGTCATTTGTAAATAATTCAAGTTTAATTTAAAGAGAAAAAGTATTCTTTCCTTAACATTTAAATACTTATGCATTGAAAAGAGAAAGTGATATTTGTATAATGATGCTAACTCACAGAAATATTTAAAGGTGGTTTCTAAATTAAATAATGATGTGATAGTTTCCATAATCTCCTTTGATATTTAAATTATGGTGTTTTGGAAGAAAGGACAATTAGTTAATTATAAAAAAGTAATTTAATCATTAATCGCATTCTTTGTTTCTGAACTGAGAGTAATTTTATCCTGTTATTTTTTTCTAAAGGCAAAAGTCATTTCAGCTGTTGTTTGTTAAGTTCAGGGTCATTTAATCTTGTTACTTTTTGCCAAGTCAAAAGTGATTTAAGTTTGTTGTTAAATCGAAAAAAATGTAATCTAATTATTTATTTCTAAATCAAAAGTAAATTAATTTTGTTGTTGTTTCACTAAATCAAATGTCATTTAAGTTCGTTGCTTGCCTGGAAACTGCTCAAGCATATAAAGACACTGATTAAAGTTATAAATATAGATGTGATGCTGATTAAGGCTATAAATATGATAATTACACTGTTTACGGTTAAAAATATAATAGTGACATTGATTAAGGCTATTAATGTAAATTAAAGTAAGTTTATTAATATAAATATGACACTATTAAAACTATAAATATGGAAGTGAAACTGTTTAAGGCTAAAAAGGACAATTACACTGATTAAGGTTATTGTAATGGGTAGTTTAAAGGCTTAGCTACCCATCCCCTAAACTATTTAATTCCACCCATACAGGTCTTTGTAATTTTTGCAGATGGAGAAAACTTTTCTACCCACTAAATACTTTATTCTATCTGTCCCTGAGTGCTACCGGTTCAGAATGCCTTTCACTCCTTGGAAGTACGAACACATCAAGAAAGTATAGGAATTCTGGTAAACACACACTTCTAGAAAGTATAGGAATTCTGGCACACACACACTTCTAGAAAGTATAGGAATTCTGGCACACACACACTTCTAGAAAGTATAGGAATTCTGGCACATACACTTCTAGAAAGTATAGGAATTCTGGCACACACACACTTCTAGAAAGTATAGGAATTCTGGCACCCACACTCTCCTTCAAATTAGGGGGGCATTTCCCAAGATATGCTATTGTCTGACTTAACACAAATTAAATTAATAACTGACTTAAATTTTCGCCCCCACCCCCTAAACATGCATTTCTCCTTCTTTGCTTAAGTACAGGTGGAAGTGTAATAAACAATTAACAAATTTATTTGACACAATGAATAAAAACTAAATAAGTAATAATATGTACACAAAAATAATAATCACAAAGGCAGCAACACGAAAAAAAAAGTTGCTTCAAGCTAAGTTAGGGATTAAATTAAAAGAATCTGCTACTAAATCTGGTTTATTAATATTAAACAGTTTTTAAATCTTGAAATGTTTATGATGAAATCTAGTTTGTTATATAGTCTCCAGAGTCTCTATTGTTTGAGGAGTACAAATGTTACATAGGATATTTGGTTGAGCTCATTATCAATTACTAAAGATTATGAATATGAAGAAGAGTAAGAAATCACAGGAGATATTTTAAGAGATTTTAGATTTGAGAAGCCTATCACTTCCTGTAAGCTGCATAGGCTGAGTTGTCTCGCTTGGCTAATATTAACTATTCCAAACATACCCAAAAGTGCTATTTACCAATCCAATCCACAAAATCAGGACGTCTATTTCAGACAGTATCTGTTCACAAATTTGTGCTAGTTTATATACATGCATGCATTTAATTTCCTATGTTAAATCAGGAAGAAAAGGTTAATTGACTTGACTGGCCGACGTAACGACCTTGAGACATATTTCTAATATTTCAAATTCTTAAGAGGGGAGACATCTGTTCTTTTGAAAGGATATTCTTTCAGACGGACAGTCCTAGGAATTGTTGTAAACAATGCCAGCTAGCTCTGGGCCTGTGTTTTAAGTTTCACATACGAGAATTGATTTCTATTTATAAAAAAACAGGCTGAGAGACAGGGCTGCAGGTGAATGATGTCTGCTCCTGCATGACTGATGCCTATATAATGTACATATGGTGGCCTTGCTAAGTAGTGCCGATTACACAATAATCAATATATGTCACTAGAGTGGACTGTCCAACAATTAATTGACACTTTAATCGTATCCTCACTTAAAAGAAATTTAAAAAAACCAGAGTGACGGACATTTAATTAAATTCAAGAGAGTAAACATTTTTTTAAAAGTAAAAAAATTAATTATTACTTATGCCATTTGCGTTTCAGGCGTTTCAGTTATAAATATAATAGTGACAATAATAAAGGCTATAAGCGTAATAATGACACCGATTAAATCTATAAATGTAAAAGTTATTCAGGCTATTAATATAAGGATTTAAATCTGATATTGACACTGATATAAATATACTAGAGACACTGACAAGGTCTGTAAATATAATGTAGACACTGTGATAGACACCCTAATATAAATAAAGCAGACACTGATATAACAGAAAAACGGACATTAGGACAATATAATATAATAAAAACACTGACTAAGAACTTTAAATTCTAATAGTGAGGCAAAGACTAAAAATAGAACAGTGACAGAAAGTCTCTAAATAGAACAGTGACACAAAGGCTATAAATAGAACAGAGATAGTAGGAAATTTCACTTCCAGTTGCTTTGAATCACGTGACTGGAAATGGATCTTTCCGTCACCGCTCCTCAGTAGACAGGGTAGTCTCGTGGACTCGAACATTGACTAGGAAGTATGACTCCTTTCCTCTGCTGTCGTGCAAGACGATTTCACCTTCACGTGATTAGACTGACTGTGTGTTTGCAACGCTCCTCGCTTCCTTGGCTGTACACTTGTTTGTAGGTTTAAAAAACCAAAAATATCTTTTAAAAAATATTTTCTGCCATTGTATAGTACTGCTATAAATCAAGAGCTCTGTATCACATCTCTCCGGCAAGAGAAGAAGATATTTAAACGAGATATTTAAATACTGTCGCATGGTCAGTTTATTTCCGAAGAATCGGAACCTTTTCTGATAGTATCTAGTCACTAGGAATTTGAGAGTAAAATAATAGTATTTATATTTTCTTTTCTTTCATATTGTTTGTTTGAAGTATTTTATTTTCTAGTGTTGCTTGCTTTCGTTCTCTGTTTGAACGTTCTTACCAGTTGTTTTGATGACGTAAGCTTTCCCATGAACTGCCCTTGTTTTGATGACGTAAGCTTTACCACGAACTACCCTTGTTTAAATGACGTAAGCTCTCTAACGAACTGCCCTTGTTTTGATGACGTAAGCTTTTCCTCGAACTGCTCTTGTTTTGATATTATATTTATTATACCATTTCCCTTTTCTGACGTAAAGATTTCTTTTAAGGTTTGTGTCAAATAACTGTAGTTATCATTTGCTTTTAATGCAATTTTCAACAAATTATTTATCAATTTACTTACTCCCAATGGTCTTAGTTCGTGTAGCTATAGTTGCTGGTAAAAGAAAATAAAAGTAAAAATCTTCTGACGTTATTTTCTTTTGTATTAGATGTAATTTAATCCAAATGCGTATTATTTTCTTTGGACATCTTCCGTTGTAGCTGAAATGTTATTTCAATGATTTCGTCTTCCACCCCCACCTCACCTCGCTATAGCGAGTGCGAAGCAAGTTTGGTTTATCTCTCCAGATTCGACACATTTTGTAATCTACCTTTCAAAGACACACGATGCATTTTGTAATCTCCCTTTCGCAAGAGCGAGCTGAGGACGCAGGGAACCAAGTGACTAGTAAAAGAGAATTGAGAATAGCTCACCTGACGTATACCTATTAACGCAGAACGGCGGATCTTTGCAATGTAGATAATGGCCATTCTTGTTATCTTTGGGCGCGTCATCCTTCGCAGCATTTTAAGAAATATTTATTGTGACTCACTTTTTTATATTTTATATTTTTGCCAAAAGTTAATTTTTTTTTTATTTAAAAAATATTCATTTTTTTCACCCTCTCTTTCTCGTTCAGTGTCTGCCGGCGAGCCTCAGAAGATACCCTACTACGTCCGTCGCCAAAGCAGCGTTGAGTGATTTGAATCTGTCGGCACAAGGTCACCCCCGTTGGTCTTTCCTTGTCATTCCTCTGCTTCGTAAGACCATGAAGGGTAGGGGAGGTAACATTGGCAACGGGCGCTGCTACGTCTTCAAGATCAAGGTCAAGTCTACGAGATCGTGACCTGCAAAACCTACGTGGGATGGTGAAATGTCTGAGAAATATACCTGGAGATTGAGGAATCAGGTTGTGCAGTTAAAGAAGCAGACTGACAGCATCTACTAATTATATTCTTTTTTTCAGATAAGGGGTACCCTTGTTCTTCTCTTGTTTTGTTTTTCTACTTAATCGAAGAAGTATACAATGGACTGATTAAATGTACGCATTAACTATTCCCTTTTTTTTCTCTCTTTTTCTTGTTACCCAAACTATGAAAAGGTTTACAGCTTGAATTCAACGATGAAAGGGTACTGTGCTGTTTAAGGCACTTTATTCAGATATGTATGTCATTCGCTCATATGTTTTGCTTCTTTCAGTGTTGTTTGTCTCCCTTAGTTAATTGTGGGTTAGCGATGTCATACAGCATTTCCGATGAAGCAAATTCATCATAGTTATGTTAGAAGATCATTTGAATTTTAAATATTTATCCTCAATATGGATTATTTAATAAAAGACAAATAATACAAACAAGTATTCTTAATTGTAAAGATATATTTCGTGCAAATTTATCTTCAATTCCATGAATGTCAAGATTTCAGCTGGCACAACGGCAATGTTATCTCAAGATTATTTTATTTTCTAGAATCTAGACAGTCTGAGAACCATTAACATCATTTGTCTGTAGAATTTTTTCTCCTGTCGACTATCTGGCACCAATTGTTCATTATCTTGACAGAATTAATAAATAAATAAATCCAAGCCCGAAACAAGCAAATACGGAAACGACTGCCAGATAACGTAATGAAGCTTCGCGCATGCGCTTGATCAAGGGGAAGTAGTAAGAATGGATAACTCACTGAAACGATAGCGATGCCCGAAATGGAAACACGCTGATTATAAAGCGATTATCAATTTGTCCAGAAATCCCTCAACATTTGCTATAGGTTTTATGCGTGACTATATATAAATATATCAAATGTATTCTTGGGACTGAAAATGCCGACTACTTAATCTAAATGATGACCACTTCTGTACCGTTGTCATGGTACTGTGATGTGTCAAGGTCTCCGCCGTGTTAGTACTTGCGGTGTCGAAATTCTCCACCACCCACCACCCTGCCACCCCAACATCCCCGCTTTACAGGTATGCGCAATTTTTATTGTTGTTTGTTGAATTTTGTTTGTGTAATTCTTGTTAAAGATAAATTTTCTTTATTACCCCTACCCCCCAATTAAAATATCATAAATACCCTCCACCCCAAACAAAAAAAAAAGCAATGAAAAAAACAATGAAAAACAAGGGAAAATACCCAATCTAACAAACAACTCCACCCCCGAAACAACCAAAGAAAAAAATAAATATTATACAATGTCGACAGACAGTAGTGTCTGGACCTGTGAAATATCTTTTGCTGTAACACTAGAAATATGTGACAATGGTTTATAACACAATTTTATAACATTTTTCCTGTAGTTTTTAACAAATGCTCAAAATAAGTCTTTACTTGTATTTCTTTTTCCCCCGAAAAGATTGTCACATGGTGGCGTTGGCACATCTAAAACAGAATTATATTAAAATAAATCTTTTTATTTAAAAATATTTTTAAAGAGAAACGAACTGAAAGACATGCTTATGATAATTTAAAACAGATGTTAGATTTGAAGTTATTCGCAATAATAAAATAAAAATCAGCAGTAAGTCCTTACTTTAATTCTTTTTAAAATTATTTTGAAATGATTTCATAGTGTAATTTTACAATTGCAGTGAGAACTGTATCAGCTCAGCAGCTTTATCTCCCTTTGTTGCTATGAGAACATTAAATCAGTTATTCAGTTGTGCTGCTACTGAATTCGCGATGCACCAAGGACATACTCTCGGCTCTTAAGATTCTGGTTTGACTGAGTACTTCCCCTTTCAGTGTCGTTGTCCAAATGAAAATGCTATTTTATACTAATGACGATGTTTATGACGCTGCTAACAACATCACGTGTGCTGATTAGTAAAGTAATTGTCATTTAAATGACCAAGATTGTGGCAGAAATGGCAAATTTATTTATTATTTGTTTATTAATTAGATCATATCGATGTCATTATTATTCATTTTCGACGCAAATATTAATTGCGGTTTTTCTTAATTTGTTCATTTGTTTTGTTGTTTCTGTTGTTTTTATCTTGACGATATCCATGTGAATTAGGGATTATAAACGTGGATTAAACATCAAATTGCACTGATCGAAATTATAAGAAATCGTATACTGATGTTGTAACTTTCCTTTACAGCATGATTGTCTATATTGGTACAGTCACCGTACGCTTGACCTCTGTTCTCTAACCTTTCCTGCGCTGTGTGTAGATCTTATATCATGCATGCGTTGGTTTACTTTAAAGCATTTATTATTTCCGGGTCAATATTTATCGAGTTCATTGCACCAAGAACTTATCAAAAGTAGTTTGCATTGGTTAAAATAAAAATGCGTTTAAAAATGGTGTGCTTTTGTCAAATTAAAATGCTCTTTTTAACTCTTAATGACAATGGGTGATGTTGGACGGATGACGTCACACTTCTTACACAGTTTACTTGTCCTTTGTAGTCCGCTCAAGTGTGCACTGTAAACAGCTTGTCTGAAGACTGTGACGTATGGCATGTACAATTTTATAACTGACAAGTTCGCTGCACGTGGCTTAAGTGCGTAGTAAAACGCTTAACTAAACATTGTGACGTGTGGCATGCACAATTTTATGACTGACAAGTTCGCTGCACGTGGCTTAAGCGAATGGTAAAACGCTTAACTAAAAACATTGTGGCATGTGGCATGAACGTGTGTATGACTGACCTGTCCCTTGAACTCGGCAGAGGTGCGCACTGTCAACGACTTAGTTGAACATTGTGACTATGACTGACATGCTAATGTTACAGGTCAAAGTTGAGCATCCACCGGTGTACCAAATTCGCATGTGGGTACGACTAAACTGTACATTGCTTACTATCGCACATATTAATCATGACATGTCTACAAATGCACGCAAACTTTGAATAATGTCCTACAAAGCGTTACTCGAAATCTTCCCCACTCCTATGAAAACAACAACAATCAAAATTATGTTGATTCCATACAGATAGTCAATGTGCCCTTCTGTTTTCTCCAGTGCAGACTGAATGCTTTAATTTCCACGTGACCAGAATAAATTGAACCTGACAAAATGACGTCATATAAAAAAGCAAACACCATTGTCTCTAAAACGAAAAGCAAAGGAATAAAATTTATTAAATAACCAGCTGAACAAGCGAACATACATCAGCTGGGAAATAAATGAACGATTTAATATTCATACATGAGTTTACACACAAATGTTATAATCGTTAGACGTCGAATTTTAGGCTAGAGTTGCAACGCGTTGGGTGTTTTGTTAAGAGTGTTAATACTTTCGTCTGAAGATTAGGCATTATTTACTTTTTGTAAAAATGTATTATTATGTGCTCAAATTTCTCACATGACACCAAGTTTTTCTTTTTAAAACGGAAAATGAATTTGGGTGTCCGAAATTTTTGCAAAATCATTGCCAAAACATTGTACTATTTGTACTATTTGTTTGTGTAAACTTGTATGTGCAAACATGTAGATGTATGTAATTATATGCGCGCGCGTGTGTGGATGTGTGTAGTGTTAGCATTTTCCCTAGAAAAGTACTTTCAATACTGCAAGGAACCCAGGAACCAATAAAAATTCAACAATGCACGCAGCACATCTAGCACTTCCTGTCAGAATCCTTAATGACCTAATTCCCTAATTACCCTCTTCAACCCGCACTTAACGCTTTGAAATTCATTGTGCATACTTCTGTTTGCGTGTTGGCTTCACGTAATGTTCGTTTTCTCTTTGAAGTCCAGATTGCCATTCAGAGTAAAATGAGTTGTATTGCCAAAAATCCCATTCTGCCCAGAAAGATAGGCGCCATGGCAGTTTGGCTGGTAAACAATTTATGTTATCATTCTGTATTGCTGACTTGTACCATTTAGTAAATTTTATGTTTATCCTATTTGCAATGGATTAATTGAATTCCTTTAATGCTAATGGTTATCATCATTCATCGTTCTGAAATGAATAGTTTACATCAGTCGCTTCAAAATCTGTTTTCAATTAAATAATTTAACGCTCGGTCCTGGAGATTGTTTGGACAGTAGTATAAATACATTTAACAAAATCAGAGAAAAAGACTTTTATATTATCTTAGAGGAAAGAATTACACGTGCGAGAGCAAAGCTAATACAAAACTGGTCGATTAAAAGCAATCGCCGAATAAAATGACAGCTTTTTTAGAACACAAAGCATTTGAGTGGGTTTCGTTACATTTCCTAATAAATTATCAGATGCGAAAGTGTAGGGACCTGTCTTTGCACGCTGAGTTTTTATTTATATTAAGATGGACTCCTAAAGAAACATTCAGGAAGAAGAAAAATCTTAGAGAGCCACGAAGCGCACAAAATGACTTTTACAATATTTTCTTTGACAAAACCAAGTTGTCTAGAAACATACATACACGCTTAGATAATTTACATCGCTACATATTTCAAGTATGATACAGAAGTCTTAACTTATATTATAAAGTATGTAATTTATCATGTTTATCAAAACTTAATTAAATATTTCCTTTTAGTATATGTGTAAAATGTACTTCTTTTTCATGAATTCGAAAGTGAAAGACTTGTTATCCCTGTATTAATCCAAATTAATTTTCAAATTAAGCGCAGGTAGCATAATAATATGTATTTTAATATTTTTGTTTTCGTATTTATCCATTTTTATACACTTTTAATACCTCTTTATATCTCTCTTATTTCTCTTATTCCTGTTATCGATTCAGACATTTTTAGCATTGGTTCTAGAATACTATCCAATACTATCCAATACTAGCCATTATTATCCAATGTCTCAGCTTGCCAGTCATCCAAACACACACCAGTCTCAACACACGTATTCACTTAACTACCGATTAACCCGTCTATCCATCTATATTAATCACTGTCAATTACCCAACCAATATATCAACCAGCCAACCAGCCAACCCAATGCCCACACACCTCAACAACCACTTGACCATACATTCAAACTCAGTTAGCCACTCTCTTTCATGTAACTTCATCCTCACCCATTTAACAATCCAACAATCATTAACCCATTCAGTACGCCACCCATGAGCAATTCACATTACACCCCTACTAGATTTTATAATGTCTAAAAAATAAAAATCTATGTATTGTAATCATTGCACAGATAACACTAGTCACTTTCTTCCAACTTTACGGTAAAGGGGACTGCACTCTTCCTTGACCATTGGTTTGTAGAGTTGTAGTCCCTTGTATATAACCTTGTATGTCAATAGTCAAAATTATTTTTTCGAACTGTACAAGAAAGGGGACTGCACTCTTCCTTGACCATTTTTTTGTAGAGTTGTATGTCACTAGTCAAGATTAATTTTTCCTACTGTACAAGAAAGGGGACTGAACTCCTCCTTGACCATTGGTTTGTAGAGTTGTCTATCTTAAAATTTTACTTTCAAGAAAATCCACGGTGCATTCATTAATTTATAATAATCTTTTATATATAATTATGATATGTGTATATGTCAAGTTAAGGAATATATTTCTGTTTTGGATGAAATAAAATATCAAGAAACTTATATAAGTGTGTGTGTGTGTGTGTGTGTGTGTGTGTGTGTGTGTGTTAATTTTCTTTCTTTATCTTCCTGAAGCAACTACCCTTTCTCCATATATATCCATGCATACTTGAACCAAACGTGTTCACTTCAGCTCCATGTGCATGACAATACATAATTTCATAACGACTTCTACTGCACGAACAAATGCACTCACATTTGCAGTTGGTTATTCACTTATACACACTCTCACCAGATAGATTTTATGCACGCATTTATAATCAGTTTATCCCACTACACCATTATAGACGTAACACACAATCAACTGTACAACGACTGCTTACGCAAGTACAGTATACACACAATCAATTATATGTTGATTTATTATGTACATACACGCACAATAAATTGGATTGCTCACGTAAGTATACACACAACCCACGTACACGAACAATCAGTTGTACAAAGATTTTAATGTACGCACATATACGATCACTTGTTGAATGATTTCTTACGTAAGTATATTTACACACACACACACACACACACACACATACACACACTCACACACACACACAAAATAGCCCAATTGTAGAGCGATTTCTAAAATACGCAAGCATACAAGGAAATGCTCGCATATTTACAAATAACTGTGCAATAGTTTCTAATGCATGCATACAAAACAGTGAAAAAGTATAGTGAGTCTTATGCACGCATACTGTTCAACAATTTCCAAAGCACGTACAAAACACTGATAAAAACACGGCCTTCTTTGAATTTTCCTGATGACAAGACATAAGGACACAGCACAATACCTTTGCAATCCAAATCTGTTATACAGCTAAGCTAAGAGAGCCAGAATTATGTTACACCTCTTGAAATTACCGCAAACAGAGGTCAAAATACTAATATAAACCATTTTATTCTGGCACCTCTCCTTTAATAAATAGCAAATCTCTCCCTTTATTCTCACACCCCCAACACTATGCCCCAGGCTCCTGACTATCCACAAGCGTACTCACAATTTGAGCAGATGACGACCCATTGTCTGCTTCAGCAGTGTATTTTGTACGAACATCTCAGGTGACAATGGTAGCCTCTGCTCCTGCAGACAACTGGCACCCATTTAGATTGTCAACAGTTCCCCCCTTCCATCCTCCTCATCACTATCCTCATCAGTAAGTTCATCAACAGGTGGAGGCTCCAAGAACACCAGCTGACTGAAAGCCATTGTCAACCTCTAAGGTGCTGATTACATCATGCTCACTTGGACATCAGAAAAATTACAAGAAATAGCCACATTATGTAAAACCCTTGGCCTCTTTTGATTGAGTGTAGGGGGCGCTTCCGGCTTCCGCCGCTTTCGCGCTGGGCTTGGCCTCTTTTTTTTTTTGAATGTGGGGAACGCTTCCGGCTTTCGCGTAGCGTAACTAGCATCCTTTTTATAGGTTGCCACTAGCAGCACATTCTACAATCACAGGATTCAGTTCTTTAAAAATCTGAAGGAAACACATTTTAGATTTAAACACAAACTCAAATTGTTCTTCTTAACTAATATCAAAAAGTTCAACAGATTTTGTTACCTTTTGTCACTTACCATTCTTATGCTGTTTGCATTTAATTTTGCTGACACAATGGCTGCTTGGGCACAAGAAGTGTAAGGGAAGTAAACCAAATTTATCATTCTTGCAAAGGGGAATCATCCATTTTCACTTTTATTTAATCAGTATGTGATTGTCGCCCATTGGAATCTGTTGCGTTCTCTAAAAAGGATTCTAGGCATATATGTGTTAATTGTTGTAATATCTTTAAGCTGTCCGAATCTGTCTCTTGTATTGTTGCCTTGCTCTCTCTCTCTCTCTCTCTCTCTCTCTCTCTCTCTCTCTCTCTCTCTCTGTGACACCCCAGAAACCGCATTAGACTTTTTATCTTCACGATATTCTCAGTTATGGTTCGCTTTTCGGGGAACCCCACAGCCTCGCGGTACGTCTGAGGTTGAGGGCGAGAGGGCTGGCGGAAGGAGGTGAAAAAGGTAGCCTCAGTTTGGCGCACACCCTCAACCGCCCTCCGTCGGTGGGTTCTATCCTTGCTGTATCAATGCCAAATTAATCATTGTACTATCGTTAAGATGTCTGAATTTGTTCCTATAATGTTGCCTTGTGTGTTAACGCTAATTAATTATTGTATTAATTTAAAATGTCTGAATCTGTCCCTTGTATTGTTGCTTTGCTGTATCAATGCTAATTAATTGTTGTATTATCGTTATGATGTCTGAATCTGCTACTAAAATGTTGCCTTCTGTGTCAATGCTTATTAATTATGTCAGAATCTGTTCCTTACTGTATTGTTGTATCTGAGAAGAACACGACCAAGTATATTCATTGATGGTGTATAATCTATTATAAAAGTGTTTTGTTTACTGGAGATCAGCCTAATGCTGATCTATCTATCGATCTCTCTATCCATCTATCTAATTTGCTTTTGATCACCTTTTTAAAACTTGTTTATAGTTTGATATAAACTGTCACCGTTATTTAAAAAATAAAGAGTGTCGTTTCTGTAATACAAGAACAAAGTAATTCACTATAAATAACTAAAATAAGCGGATGTCACACCTTCAAAACATAGCGCAGCATTTTCAAATCAAGGGATCTAATATTAACGGATAACTCTTTGTGTGCTTGAGTTGTTTCCCATTCGTTTCCTGTTCAAGTATAGGGCAATTTTATCCGGCTCTCTCATTTATTGAAAAGTGAATTATCTGTAATGTCATTCTCAAATGAAAATAATCTTAAGAGAATTTTGTCCGGCTCTGTCTTTTATTGACAAATGAAATATTTGAAATATCGTCCTCTGGTGAAATAAATATAAATCTGGGAAGCACAATACATAATTTGTCAAATGAAATATTTCAATTGTACATAGTTTTTAAAATATTATTTCTGCAATATTATAATTGATTAATATTATGATCAATGAAACAAGGATGTCTCATTCCAGTAATAAACAAAGGGTGACAATACAAGTACGTTTATAAGTCATTTATCCAGTGAGATCAGCAATTTTTACTTGCTTCTTACCTGTTTATGGGTCACTAGGCGTAAATTGTAGAATAGGTTTAAAAATAAAAGAAATAGTTCATACATAATACATTTTAAAAGTAATACTTGTAGTGTTTACGCAGGGTATAACAATACTCATGTGTATGGAGTTTATTGTTTCAAGGGAAAGGACAGTGCTCTAGAGGTAACAGCAACAGCTCTGTTTCTGACTGACAAAATTAATTCGTAAAATTCTCACGCGATAGCCTCCTCTTGGATCGGGTTGTAACTTTTAAACGCCCAAACGCAACTCAAAACTGCTGAAGTAAGCCTGCCCTATATAATACTCTAAAGACGGTGGGGAATACGGATTGTGGGGTGGGTGGCTTGAGTTGGTGCTGGGGAATAACTGACGTGTTCGGGATTAGATTAACCGTAATCGGTAATGATGAAAGAAAGATTCTCACACACAAACCGTTATCTGTTTGTTTCAATATCGCTCAGCACGTTATCGGTACTGATGATAGAAAAAGACATGTACGCACATTTACCTGCGTTGTTTGTTTTGGTGCTGGCACAGTGCCAGGTATGAATGGAAATGACATACAGAACGTAATTCATATGGCACTTTCCTCCTTTCCAAATATTATTGCTGAGTTATTATTTACAATGGGACCTGTCTGCAAACTGGTAAGGCTTTTATATTATTAAAAAGAAATGAGTTCGCTTGAATGCATAATTATATTTTTATATGTTAGGTTGGGACCTTAGGTCTGGAAAGATAGGCTTAGAAAATAATTCGCACATTTAAATACTTCATGCATTTTAGATGTTATTACCTGTCAGAGAGGTCTCAGCATATTATATCAGATTTAATTTATGATTCGTACTAATTACCTATTTTTCCCTATAACAGTGCACTAGCCTCCCTTTGTTGTGAGTCAGAGAAACAGGTCACATGACTGCCATATGTGGACATCAGAATGTGAGCAAGGAGAATGGGGGACTTCACTGAGTAACCACCTTTTATGGAATGGACAGCTAATTGACGTAATTTGTCAATTGAGTCCAACCGATGGCTTTCATTTACACAAACAATCTATCCCAGACAAAATTGGCCATCTCGGAAAGACTCATAAATGTGTAACTTGTATCAGATTGCTTGTACTGTTTTACTGTAAATTATTAAATTTTATTTTCTTGTTATCTTAATGATGAATTGACTCAATTATAATCGTGACTGAGGGTTGGGGGGGGGGGCAGAACCAAAAGGGATATGAATGACCTTTATGCTGTAAATTCAGATTAAAGATAACTATTTCCAACCAATGCGTTAACACGAATTTACCTGTCATTACATTATATGCCAGGTCTCAAGAGTGATCCAATCGTAAAGACTGAAGGACGAATTAGGCAAACTGTCTGTCATCAGTATAAATGTGAATATTAAAATTAATAAATTTAAATCTTGATACTTAGAAAGGGTCATTAAATAAGAGCTGGTATGTAATACAACCTATGACTCGCACTTTATTCCATAGGGTAAAGTCAATTACAATTCATGGCAATGAATCTTCTCATTTTCCACTGGCACACAGTTACTTAAGTATCTCCAAATCTTCAACTGCTCTTCGAAAATGTTATATATTTTTCTTCACGAAGAAGAAACGAAGAGATATGAAGAGACATGAAGGAGAAACGAAGAGACATGAAGGGACATGAAGGAGAAACGAAGAGACACGAAGGGTCGGAAGGGACATGAAGGAAAAACGAAAAGACAAGAAGGAAGAAGGAAGGGACTCGAAGGAAAAACGAGAAGACACGAAGGCACACGAAGGAGAAAAGAAGGGGCACAAAGGGACACGAAGGAGAAACGAAGGGAGAAAAAGGAGAAACGAAGAGACACGAAGGAGAAATGAAGGGACACGAAGACATACGAAAGAGAGACGAAGAGACATGAAGGGACACGAAGGAAAAACGAAGAGACAGGAAGGAGACTCGAAGGGTCGGAAGGGATATGAAGGATAAATGAAGAGGCACAAACGAAGGGACATGAAGGAAAACGAAGGAGAAATGGAGAAACACGAAGGGACATGAAGGAGAAACGAAGGGGTACGAAGGTCACGAAGGAGAAACGAAGGGACACGAATGAGAAACGAAGAGACGCGAAGGAGACACAAAGGGTTGGAAGGGACGTAAAGGGTAAACGAAGAGACAAGAAGGGACACGAAGGAGAAACGAAGGATCACGAAGGGACAGTGAATACACTTTCCAAAGGGAGATGTGTTCTTACTGTTGTGCCACGCCCTAGAGTTACTGAGCGTTTCCCCACACCTATACTTTCAAGTGATAGTAGCAGACAGGTATTCCCTTGCCAGATAATCGCCCCAATCAAGCCATTTTCCAAGGCCGTTTGACTCTTAAAAAGATTCTTGTAATATTCGTTCGACCGAACTTTCTATATTACTGTTTTGGTATATGTTATACTCTCTTCCCCCTTGTCTTCTTCTTCTTCTCTGCACCCCTCCTCTCTCTCTTCTTCCTTTCCCTGTCCTTTTATTCCTTCCTTATCTCATTAATCATCCATGTGCACGTGTGCCTATTACTCCCCGGCCGGCAAACACTAATCACTAGTTAAGCTCAATCAAACTTTCTCTCGCCTCAGAGCGCTCCTTAAGTACCACTGCTTTCCTACAGTATCAAAAGGTTTGTGAATTTTCAGTTGTATGGAAAATGTCTCACTATATTATTAAATAAAATTTATTATTACTAGAAAGGAAATGATGTTTTCTCGTGACAATCTTAAAATATCTTCGAGATTAATAGCTTTTAAAAAATTCTCTCTCAGTCTATCCGTGCACCCGCATTTGTACCACTCTCTTTCGATATATATATATATAGTGAGAGGGGGGGGGAGGAGAGAGCAAGTACCTGTTAATCTATTTTAATCTGTTATTTACTCCTATCTATTAACATATATTTGTATCTGAGTTATTTTTTAGTTAATTTATTTTTTTAAAATATTGTTAGAGAGTTCTTCTTTTTCTAAAAAAAATATTATACTGCGAGAATGTAGTGGTCCGAGCCAGATAACTTTTATAATGTCTTCAACGGGCTGTTGTTAATTTAAAGAAGCACCATAATTATACACGAACCAGGAAAGCGTTAGCTTGTTGCAAGTGATTGGTATAAGGGAGATAATGCTGCATGACTCAGGTGAACTCTCCTATGGCAGTGAGTTGTCTTTTACAGTTCGTGGAGCGGTGGCGAACACATTCATGAATCAATAATGAGTTTCGTGATTGAGCGCTGACCTCAAACAAACAGTAAATAATTTATAGGCAACTGACAGTTGAAAAGAACATGCATTCATTTATTTATTTTCCTTTTCTGCTTACCATCCACTTCCAACATTGTTGATTTTGTGGAAAGGCGCCAAGGCCTAGGGAGAAATACACATGAATGACGACTTGAAGTTTGGCAGACGATAAAAAGGACGTAATATATTGTAATCTATATGCGCAATATAAGGTTGCGTTTTTGCACTTCCGGGTATTAATGAGCAGATCACTGCACTATCAGACAACGATCGGAGATGGTTTGGGGATGATAGACATACTGGATTTGTATCATCATCATCATCATCATCGTTGTCGTCGTTATCAAATAAAATTCCGTTTAGAAATCAGAACCTCCAAACGGTTCGTGATGGTTGGCAAAGTTGTGTGTGTTGGGGGAGGAAGAAGTATAAGAGTCTCTTTAATAAGAAAATAAATACATAAATAAAGAGAAAATAAATACATAAATAAAGAGAAAATAAATACATAAATAAAGAGAAAATAAATACATAAATAAAGAGAAAATATTACAGTGCGAATTTAAATAATCGAATCATTCTTATAAAGAAAATCCCACAAACAATAACACTCAGATCAGGAATATTTATATTTGTTTATTTTTATATCTGCTTTGAAATGTGTGCTTGTAGACTGGGGGTGACTTTTTCTAATCGAAGATAAATCATAAATAACTGACAAGAGATTCGAGGATAAAAAAAATGCAAGATACAGCTCAAGTTCCTTTGTGTAAATTTCTTTGTTACATTCGTGAAAACACTTTGGACAGCTGGTGGGACATGAAAGAAATGTGCTTGCGTTAAGTAGCTGGTGGAACATGAAAGAAATGTGCTTGCGTTAAGTAGCTGGTGGAACATGAAAGAAATGTGCTTGCGTTAAGTAGCTGGTGGAACATGAAAGAAATGTGCTTGCGTTAAGTAGCTGATGGAACATGAAAGAAATGTGCTTGCGTTAAGTAGCTGATGGAACATGAAAGAAATGTGCTTGCGTTAAGTAGCTGGTGGAACATGAAAGAAATGTGCTTGCGTTAAGTAGCTGGTGGAACATGAAAGAAATGTGCTTGCGTTAAGTAGCTGATGGGACATGAAAGAAATGTGCTTGCGTTAAGTAGCTGATGGAACATGAAAGAAATGTGCTTGCGTTAAGTAGCTGGTGGAACATGAAAGAAATGTGCTTGCGTTAAGTAGCTGGTGGAACATGAAAGAAATGTGCTTGCGTTAAGTAGCTGCAAGTGTGAGGAGAAGTAATACTGGTATAAATGATCGATAGTAAACGCTTGCCTTAATTTTTTGGGGTGTGGATGGGAAATAATGATTTTGTTACGTGTGCGCAGAAATGAGAAACATAATGTTTCCGCTGCTCTTTGTACCTGTAACCATGGAAAGGACTGTTACATAAAAAAAACAAACTAATTTTTCATGTTAATAAAGTACTGTATTTGCATCAGAGAAAGCAATGTGTGTGTGTGGAGCATCAGAGAGAGAGAGAGAAAGCTATTTTCAAGAGAGCATTTGTTTCATGATTACATGTTAACTAAGGTTTATATTCATGACTGTGTTATAATAACTGGAAAGTTTTTTTTTTGGGGGGGGGAGCTTATATAAATCCACTGGCTTAATTTCAAGAAATGCTTGTGGTATATGTCTCCATGTTCAATGTATATTTTGCTTACGATTACCTGTCTGTAGGGTAATAGGATGAAAGAGCTCACGTTATACATCTGCATGGTAAATGAAAACGACCTTTGATTGCAACTGCCATAATTTGGGATGGGTGGGGTGGATAATTACGTTATAAGCCAGTATGGTAAAAACAGATGTATGGATGTGCAGTGAAATATTGTTATTTGATGAACAGAAACAACTTGTTAACGTTGCAATAAGTCAGTATGATAACAGCAACAAACATATCTACATCTTTGAGAAAATATCGTTCTTGCTGCACGGATAACGAGACGAAAAGTCTGCATTCCTAACGACAGAATAATGAAAGGAATTTATTGCATTCCTAATGATAAAATAATTAATTAGAGGAACTGATTGCATTAAATATGTTTGAACTCCTAACGAGGAAGTAACGAAAGGAAATGATTGCATAAATCTATTTGCAACGACGTGCTGTCGTGACCAGTTTTCAGCCTAAAGGACAAAGATAAGCCTGCATTTTATGTCAGCGGCGTAATGAAGATATATGAGATTGCGTTTTACGTCAGCTGCATAATGAAGGTATGTGAATTTACGATTTACGTCAGCGGCATAATGAAACTATATGAGTTTGCGTTTTGCGTGAGCGGCCTAATAAAAATATATGCGTGCGTTTCTAAGTAGTTGAAAACCAATTTATTAATCCACGTGTTCAATAGTTTATTTTCAACTCGTCTCCGTTAATCTCATTAATAAAGTTTGTTACAATAATATGTTTTCTCTCTTATCTATGACGTGGCCTCTTTTCTTTACAAATATGTACACTATTGCAAACAAAATTATGGAAAGTTCTGCGGCATCGAGGTAAAGGTGTTAGCTCGGATACAAAGATTTTGCGTTCAAAGCCGGATGGGGTCAATGACATTTCTTTCGGCCGATCTTCACCTCCTTCCTAACAATGAAATGTTACGATCAGTGGATATGATTAATTATAAGCGTTCATAACTATCAGCATGTCGTCTGGAAAGAAATGTCAAAATGAGGCAAACAATAACTAAGAGAATTTTAAAAGATACCATCAATAACAACAGCAATTTAATTAATAATGATGGTGACTATGACGACGAAATGTTGATGATGATGATGATGATGATGATGATGAACTTCTATATATCCCAAAAGGATTCTTGAGAAAAGAAAAAGAGGAAATACTCTCAGAATATTCTATGTAATAAATCCTTCCTTCCTCCTGAATTTCCTTCCTTCCAAACTTCCTTCCTTTCTTTCTTCCTTCCAAACTTCCTTCCTTCCTTTCTTCCTTCCAAACTTCCTTCCTTCCTTCCTTCCTTCCTTCCTTCCTTTCTTCCACATTTCTTTTATTCCTTCCAAATTTGCTTCCTTCCAAACTTCCTTCCTTTCTTCCAAATTTCTTTTCTTCCTTCCAAACTTCCTTTTCTCAATCATGCATCCAATGTTTTCTTCGTTTTCTTCTCCCATCCTTTCCTTATTCCCCTCCCACTAATTTCCTCAATCCCTCCTTTCTTACCCTTTTCTTTTTTCTTAGTTTCTCTCCTCTTTTCTTTTTATTTACGTTTCTTGCTTGTAAACCCGATGTAGATCTGCAGTGATCATGTAGAAGTGCCTTCCTGTCCGCAATTAATGACAGTAATGTCTTAATAACTCGGTTATTGGCTTTTTATGATTATACAATGATTATTTGACTTTCTCGTGCTAGGCGGCAGTCTATCTTTGGTTGACATACACTTAAGACAAATCTGATTTTGTTAGGAATATTTATTTCTGTACAGTAAGCAGGCCCGACAATCTGTCGAATCAGTGAAAGGACTTTTAAGTTTGTGAATTTGTGTATTGCGCTGACATGTACGTATTATAACTGTGTACATGTTTTTGACGTCACGAGGCCTACAAATAACTCAGGAGTATACATGTTAACACCAAAATAGTTTGACATGCATATAAAGTTGCCAGGTAACAGGAAAGCACAGGTTATATTTTTTAGAGAAATTTCATAAGGGAACACTGAAGATAAAAGTTAATTGAAAAAGGTCATTACATATTTTTTAAATTATAATGTAGCAAGTGACTTTTGTTTTATGTTTGAAGCAACTTTTTCGAAATGTGCATATTTTCATACGTGATAAAAATAACTTAAAAAGTACACAAAATGAGTAAAAAATATAGTTAAATAGATAATAAATAGTGAAACATAAATGAGAAAAAATGGGAACTGTGTTGCTGTATTAATATTTGCAATTTTTTTCATGTACCAGCCCTGTTCTGGCAGCCATATAGTCACGTGACATTCTGTGCACCAGATCTTGATTTATACTCACATGTTCTGAGTTTGTTTTAAATAACCTTCAAAACTGCCTGAGCGAGTGTGCATTTACTAGGTTTTAGATTGCGTATATTTGTGTGTGTGTGTGTGTGTGTGTGTGTGTGTGTGTGTGTGTGTGTGCTCGCGCATTGATTTACTTTTGCATGTGTGTGCCCTTTAAGAGGAAAATGAAAATATTTAATAAATCAGTAAATTTAAATTTTAGCAGATAATATGGATCAGTTAAAAATGTTTATCATTCTATACTTAAGCAGTATATTTTTTTTTAATTACAAGAAATTGGTGGGTGAGTGGGGAGAAGATATAGCACCTGAACTTTTTTTTTTTTTTTGGGGGGGTCAGTGCTAAAAATAGCTCATCGTTAAATATACACCGTTAATTTATTTAGTTTTGAAAAATTACAAACTTGCTACACGTTTCTCTTTCGTACCTTCAAACATCTGATATAAGTGGCAACATTTCATAAATAGTTCTTTTCCTTTTGAAGTAAATAAACGAAATTTAACAATAAAATATCAGTATAATACAGTATGCATAGAGTTACAGACTTGTAAACGGTTTATGACAATAAAAATAAACATTTTTACAATGTGAACATGTATGTAAATTAATAAATAATAAGGAGATTGTTTAATGATTTAGAACATATTATTAAAGTTTTCTTTTAAAGTTTAGATAATTTAAAACAATAGAAGTAAAGACCCGCAAACTTTCAATCCTCACAATATTGAAGTCACAGAACGCATGTCGTCTTGTAAAGAAAATTTCAGGTTACAAAGAACAATTAAGTAAATGAAACGATATCAGGACATAAAAAAATAATTAAGAAAAACAACATTTAAAAAATAATAAACAAGATAGCTAATATTGCAATCAGGCCGCTTGCGTTATAAAATACATACTAAACTAAAACAGTATAGGCATATGGAGAGAGAGTGCAAGTGACGTCATATAGGTAACCAGTATAACGCTTCCTGAAGCATCCTGGAAAAAATGTATACACCATTCTTTTTATGCATATTCCCCAAAATCTAACTCTTCTTTCTCCACTTCAATATTAAACTATATATATAAAAATAAATAAATAAATTAAAAAAAAAATTAACATTCAAGATTTAGTACAAAACTTTGACCGCTTTAGAAAGGAAAAAGATAAGTCTATTTGTGCCGTACATCTATAGCTGATATCCACCTCCGTTTACTGTTTCTGCACTATATCCGTGCGTTAAAATATTAGCAGTCCTATAGAGCGACTGCGTTCATGTGATTTGTTTACTGACTGCTGTTGAGTTATAGCTGCAAACACCGTTATCCACTTCTTGCAGTCCAGAGCTGCAGGCTGTTTGCTGGTATGCCTTTGTACTTTGTCCGCGTGCCATCGGAATCGCGTATCCGCGGTACGTTGGACTATGCCTCGGGCTACCGTACGGGTTGCCATGCAAGCAAGCGCGAAACTGAGGTGTGTTTACGAACTTCAATCGTCTGATGATGTGCTAATTATTAATACCGAATTGTGCGTTTGTACTCTTTGGACTGAGTTGATGACGATTTCAAGGAGGCTCCTTTACAAAGAAATGTGCAAAACCGATGACGTCATTTATGCGATGACGTCGTACGATATCAACGAAGCTCAGTGGTGAAATGAAATGCAAAGCGTCATCTGATGACGCATAACGACGTTCTGTTTAAAGAGACGTCATTAGTAAAAGTGTACAGAAACAATGATGACAAGTAATGAGGTGATGTCATGGAGGTTCCATTCTGTGTGAAATCCTTGGACGAATGCCAGTATATAATGACTAATTTTACCGGACTAACTTTGCTATTATTATCAAGGCTTACTAGCTTACAGATTAAGAACATCAATTTTTAAAAAAAGAATAAAATATTATCAGTCATTATAAACGTTTCTTATACTTAAACTGTATATTAACTAATATTTGTTGTTGTTGTTTTTAAAGTCGCTGTAATTTTACGTTTTGGAACACTTGCAAAGTTTCAATATCTTGGGTTTTGAGAAATGAAATATGATAACAGCTCTCTTAATTTTATATCTGGCTTGACACATAGTTGTGAGAAGGAAAAAAGAAGTGTGAGTGACGCTTACAACGAAAAATAACGAAAAGCTTCCTTCACATCACTCACAGAAAGGAAACAATGGTCTTAAAAAGAAAAAAAAAATGCAGCATTGCGGACATGCTGTCAGAATCAATCCATTACGGTGAGGTAAAGGTACATTACTCTGTATGCCCTAGATTATGATAACTACGCCTTTGTTTCTAGTGACGCTCTCTGCTTTTTGATGACGGAATTAGTACGTCATAAACTATTTTTTGTAAAACATAAAAGAAATTGACGCTCACCTATTCAAACAGAAGTTGGAATGTTGCGTTAACATTTTTTGTTTTGTTTTTTTAATTGAAAACAAAGTTGCTAGCACATTTCTTTAGGAAACGAGAGCTTGACACAGGTCAAAAAGAGAGATAGCTTGAAGTAGAAAAGAGAGTGTGGAACAAAGTGAGAGCTTGAAGTAGAAAAGAGAGTGTGGAACAAAGTGAGAGCTTGAAGTAGAAAAGAGAGTGTGGAACAAAGTGAGAGAGCTTGAAGTAGAAAACAGAGTGTGGAACAAAGTGAGAGAGCTTGAAGTAGAAAAGAGAGTGTGGAACAAAGTGAGAGAGCTTGAAGTAGAAAAGAGAGTGTGGAACAAAGTGAGAGAGCTTGAAGTAGAAAAGAGAGTGTGGAACAAAGTGAGAGAGCTTGAAGTAGAAAACAGAGTGTGGAACTAAGTGATTATACTTCTTTGTTCCCATGAGTTAATTCACATTTAACTCGCAGATTTATATTGAAACTTAAACAATGAATTAAAAAAATACTGATTGCACGGAATAAAATGATCCATATATCAGTGCATTACAATTATTGTAGAATATGCTCTATGCACAGGTTAGGCATAGCTCCACCTGATCGAGGAGTGTGGAGCAAAGAGTTATATCCACCTCCGTTTATCGTTCCTGCGTTATGTCCACGCCTTAAAATAGATTATATTATATATTTTAAAGACGCGAAAGCGGCGGAAGCCGGAAGCGCCCCCTACACTCCATCCATATTTTAAAGAAAACATGTAACGAAGGATTCAAATTATACATTGAAAGTTAGAATAGTAAACGATAGTTTGGTTTCTTCAGTTTTCATTTGCTATTCGTGTTCTCGTATATTTGCTATTCGTGTTCTTGTAGGCCTATATTTGCTATTCGTGTTCTCGTATATTTGCTATTCGTGTTCTTGTATATTTGCTATTCGTGTTCTTGTATATTTGCTATTCGTGTTCTTGTATATTTGCTATTCGTGTTCTTGTATATTTGCTATTCGTGTTCTTGTATATTTGCTATTCGTGTTCTCGTATATTTGCTATTCGTGTTCTTGTATATTTGCTATTCGTGTTCTTGTATATTTGCTATTCGTGTTCTTGTATATTTGCTATTCGTGTTCTTGTATATTTGCTATTCGTGTTCTTGTATTTGCTATTCGTGTTCTGGTATATTTGCTATTCGTGTTCTGGTATATTTGCTATTCGTGTTCTGGTATATTTGCTATTCGTGTTCTCGTATATTTGCTATTCGTGTACTCGTATATTTGCTATTCGTGTTCTCGTATATTTGCTATTCGTGTTCTCGTATATTTGCTATTCGTGTACTTGTATATTTTCCTCGTACACATGTATTTTCACTCTCTCGCTCTCCAGCGCACGATCAACAGTGAAAACATATGGCTTAACTTGCGCTTTCAACAGAACCATTGTAGTCACCAATCGCATGTGATGAAGCCTAAGGTATGGATTATAGGATTATTCGCGATCTGTCTAATGAATTATGTCCAGTTTAAGTGAGAGCTATGTGCGATATGAATGTTGGATTATATCCAATGTGATTCAAGGCTATGTCCGACATTAATATTGTATTACGTTCAAAATGATTCAGGACCATGTCCGATATGAATGCTGGATTATACGTGATCTGTCTGATGGATTTTATACAATATGATTGTTTGATTACATCAAATATAGTTGATGATTTTTATACAATATGAATGATGATTTTATACAATATGAATGTTGGATTACGTCCAGTACAGCTGTTGGGTTATATGTTACTGACATCTAGTTAGTAAATAAATCGTTCGTCTGTTTAGATTTGTCTTCTTTCTTATTTTGGCGCCTTTGAAATATGTTCTATGTAATATTGGTTCCAAGAGCTTACAGATTCATCTGCTGGATGGAATGTCGCTTACCTCACAAACTCACGAAATAAAGCACGATGACTCGGACACGTGTTAACATCTTCCTTGATTCTAAGACAATGTGGTTTTCAAACAAGCCCCCTGCTTTTGTGGCGATAGTGGTAGTGGTAGGGGGAGTAGGGGAAGAGGGTGACCTTTCGTCTGAAGTTTTTGTGTACGTGCTCTTGCGTAAATGCGTCTCTATTGTTACAGTTGAAGATTATGATTTAAACAGCCTCCCGTAACAGAATTTCTAAGCGTCCGAGGACAGCAGAATTTCCTATCCACAAAATAAGAAGTCTCGTCTCCTCATGTAACTCATATGTCTAACTTCGCTCTGATGTCTGATCACGTGTTCACGCACACGTGCGTAGAGTGTGGAGTAGCGTTTGAATTGGTGGCCTGTGGTCTCTGATGAAATAAATCTACTTGGCCGAGTTCAATTGTTTACTTTAAAACATCTTTTGTAAGCAGACGTTATGGCGCCATTTTGCATCAGTATACGAGTCGAATGATGTGTCTAACAGATGACTTCCGGTACTTTAATTTTTGCTCTACGCTCACGTGCTCTATGATTCTCGTGAAGTCTTTGTCTCGCGTGATTTAAAACGCCTCCAGTATTGTTATCAGTATAATATGGTAAACCTCCTGCGGGACTATACGAATGCGAAGACGGGTTCTCCAGGGTCGTTCTCATACTCAGTGTTATCGGAGGTTCTGTACTCATAACTCTTTAAGATCACTCACTCACTCACTCACTCACTCACACTCCAGCCTCGCACACACATACACCTTCACACACAAACAAACATCTTCACACACACACACACACACACACAAACTCTTTAGACGACACCCACCCATCCCCCCGAAAATTTTGTTTCCAAGCTATGTTTTCGCGTCTGCCTATGCGCACTGAACTGCAGAGACGCGGTGCATTGCAAATCAGTCCCTCCACACGCCCACACAACCACCAAAGCAAGGAGATCTAGGTTGGGTCATCGGTCACGTTTTTCGAGGCACCGTGACCTCGTGCTCGGACTCGACATCCTCCAGAGCGGCCAGTTGGGGGCGTGTCTGCCGGCTGATGGGGACATCATGAATCACGATCGCTTCCAGCATTTGGTGCGTCAGAATGAAGGGAGACAACTCGTGATCTGACATCTGACGACGCAAAATCTTCTCATGGCGGGTGCGAGCGTGCATGATTGTCTGTGACGGCGTCGTTTCAGAATGGTTCACGATGACCGGAGCTTCCTGCAGCACGATTATCGGCCGATTCCGGCCGTTGGAGGTCGACGGGTTCAGGTACGTCGACGCAGCTGGTGACGTGTACGTCACTCCGTCCATAGAGTTCGCCGACACACCATTCTGGTTGCGCGAAATGGCGTCTGTCGGACTCAAGGCATTGCTCCTGGACGATGAGATATTTTGCGATGTCGCATAGTTTGTCTGTGGGCTTGCGTTTCTCTTCGGGGTTGAAGATGACTTTGGTGGCCGTTCAACAGACACTTCTTCTACTCTGGATTTCTTGTAATATTCATCTGCAAAGAAAAGAAAGAAAGCATTTTAAAGAGTGTTCTTTTTCTCGACGATTATTCTAAGCCCTTGCAAGACACCCAAGAGCGTGCTTTAATGTGTGTGCCTGCGTAAACATATTGTGTTAGTTTTGCTATTTAAGAAAAATGCTTTGGTTTTTCGATTGTTTTATGTTGGAAAGTACACGAATTAACAAACATAATATTCAAAGTCAGCCCGATCCGCTCGATGTATGAACAAGTCCAAGAGGAAGAGAGAGCCTTTAATAATGATGATTGTGGTGGTGGTGGTGATGGCTTAAAGTGCTTAATCTTACAGGAGTTTTATGTTTTCCAGTAACCGTACTTGTACAGAAAGCAAATCGTTAAACTACTTACACACCGAGACAAACGTAAAGTGAGATAAGAACGAAGTGAATGAATACATGTACAAGATATCATTATATAATAACCAGTTCAAAATACAAGATATCATTATATAATAACCAGTTCAAAATACAAGATATCAATATATAATAACCAGTTCAAAATACAAGATATCATTATATAATAACCAGTTCAAAATACAAGATATCATTATATAATAACCAGTTCAAAATACAAGATATCAATATATAATAACCAGTTCAAAATACAAGATATCATTATATAATAACCAGTTCAAAATACAAGATATCAATATATAATAACCAGTTCAAAATACAAGATATCATTATATAATAACCAGTTCAAAATACAAGATATCAATATATAATAACCAGTTCAAAATAGAAACAAGTTGTGGCGGGTAAATTTGCCTATCCCTATTTCTAAATTTAACTGTTGTATAAATTGTTAAATAGTTGAAGTAAAACTACCTTGGGCACTCACTATGATGGTATTTTTGTAAGTGTCACAGTTGAGTTGAGAATATGCTACAAATTGCTGATGCAAAGTAAACCATTTCCAACTGAATGAGTAGTTTTTATTATCCAATGGTTAAGATTTACGAGAACGAGACCAGCCAACGGGCTGAGATCAAAAGTTTACCTGTTGTAGAGAATTATATTGTCTAATCACTTGAATTTGGTGTGAAAGGCCATGAAAGGTGGCTGTCAGCTTAATGGTGAGTTAACTGACTGATTGAGAATAATATGTTCTGTGCAATCTTTTGGAATATCTTAATTTGATATAAATTGCTTGGAGGGTGTTGTGGGTTTTGCTCTCGTGGTTAACTACGGAGGTTCAGCTCAGGCCATATGGCACTGTTCGCTAGTAACTGTTGTCAACTGTTATGTTTTTTCCTTCTAGTATGCTGATCAACGTGTCTTGCATTGCGTTTTGTTTGCTCGATGTATTGCTACACTCAGCTGTATTTTTCTATATATTAATGTTACTTTATGGTGGTGGTGGTGGTGGGTTGATGTAGTGTTCCTTTCTGTGAATACTTGTCGAGCTGTGTTGAAGCTGCGCTTTGTTGTAGTTTCGTTTGTTGGTGTATTTATGCTCAAAAAAGCGTTTTGTTGTAACTGTGTTGTGCTTAGTGTTGTGTTTATTTGTTTTTTTTAATATATATTATATAATTATGTTTCGTTTTAGCTGCGCTTGATTTTAGCTGTGCTTTGTTGTAGCATTGTTTTACTGGAGCTGTATTTCATTGTCTTTTACTGAAGTTTATTACTTGAAGTTGTATTTTGTTGAAGTTGTATTTTGTGGAAGTTGCATATTGTGCAAGTTGTATTTTGTAGAAGTTTTATTTTTTGTTGCAGTTGTATAGTATTGAAGTTGTTGTTTGTTGTAGTTGTTTTTCCTTGTATTGGTATTTTGTTGTAGGCGTATTTCATTGCATTTTTGGTGTGTGTATGTACGTGCATGTGTGTGTGTGTGTGTGTGTGTGTGTGTGTGTGTGTGTGTGTGTGTATACGTGAGTGCTACAATGACGTTTATAGTTTCCTTTTTTAAAGAAAACATTATTTGAAAGAGTTTGGCACAACCCAAGCAATCTTTCCTTACAGGATCTAAGCCCAATGCCCGTCTGATTCCATTACAATGACAAGTATACGATCATTAAAATTCATTTTGGTGCCGTTTCCAGTCTGTCATTTGCCAAGCTGACACGTATTTAGGAATAGAAGAATAAGGGCGTCAGCTGCTTCATGTCAAATAGGCGCCAAAGCTTGCTTCATAGACATTTATAGGTGCCAGGTCGCAAGTGTAAATCTTTCAATAAATTCCGATATTCAAACGTGCATTCTTTCTCAGTCTTTATTTGCCGGGTTATTTTTTTTTTATTGTTAGCCTTGTTAGGGAGTTCATTTTGTATGTTTAGGGAATTTTTTTGACCGAGTTATTTCTTTTTGTAGTCTAAGTGAGTTTTTGGTATTGTCGTTGCTTTTTGTAGGAAATCTAGCACAGTATAAAATGTCCTCAATTGTTTGAACTTTACAAACTACAACTTACACTAATTTAATTGAAACTTGGAGGATTAATGAGAGTGTTCCTTGTATATTTGTGTTTGTTTTTTGTGCGAGTATGTGTGTGTGTGTGTGTGTTTAATTGTGTGTGTGTGCATATGTGTGTATATGTGTGTATATGTGTGTGTACATATGTGTTTGTATATATATGTGTGTGTGTGTGTGTGTGTGTGCGTGTGTGTGTGTGTGTGTGTGTGTGTGTGTGTGTGTGTGTGTGTGTGTGTGTGTGTGTGTGTGTGTGTGTGTGTGTGTGTGTGTGTGTGTGTGTGTGTGTGTGTGCATTTTCAAACTTGGACTTTTGTTCTCTTCTACCGTCTATCGGCGTGCCTACTTTACCGTTCTTTAAGTAATTAAAGAACATCCGTCACCGAAATAATCGAATAGTGAAAGCAAACTTTAAACTCTACATAATTCACCATTATTGTAGGGTAGGTTTTATTGAATGGTGAAAGAAAACTTTAAACTCTACATAATTCACCATTAATGTAGGGTAGGTTTTATTTATCGCCATCGCAAAGAATGCACTCACATAAAATTAGAAATACAATATTGACTACAGCCCAAAATCTAATACCTAGTATGAGAAACTCAAAATATAAACTGTCTACTGTGCTTAGAGGTCAGAGTGTTGTATTAACCAAGCTGCGCACGTGCTTTTTACTTTTAATGGAGAATTTTCGTAGTTTTAGGACTACTGGCGAGTTTCCTTATGGAATAAATGATGTTATTAGACTATCATGATTCTAAGGCACTAACGTATACAATAGAAAATTTCTGATGAAAATATGACTAGTACTATTTTTTTTACTTAAGCCGCACAAATCATAACAGTTTTATTGTATGTATAGATTCATGTTTAGCTGCTACTATTGAATTTCCTTTAATGTATTTGTATGTGCAGATTTACATTTTTTACATCCAACATTCATGATTACATGATAAGTGATTATTAATGAACTATTGGAGTATTATCAGCCTACATCGGGAATGTCTCCTATTTACAAGTTTTAACAAACACCCGCTCCATGAATAATAATAATAATAACGATGATGATGATTATGATGGTGTTAAATCGTCTAAACTCTAAAGTGCTCAAGTTTCACTGATTAGACAATAAAGTAAATGCAAATAAATATGAAGTTATTAATATATCTTATCACTAATGCTGCTGACTCCTACTGCTAATACTACTGCATACTGTCATGCTACTTTCTCTGTAATTTCTTGAGCTAGCTACTGCTGGTAATAAAATACCTTTTACATCCTGAAACACTGACACACTGACCTGAAATAGTCAAAAAAGCCGTGCCCCACATAATGCTCCAAATCCACCCGAGCAGAAAAAGGAATGTAAGCAGAAATTGAAGCAGTGCCACCCCACTGTTGACCCAAACTACCCCGCGCTTGGTAGCTCCTTTGGACCGCACGTGCGCCCCACACAGCACGGTCAGCCCGGATACAAAGGTGCCTGAAACAAGAAAATGTACAAATTCTGTCAACCGTGAATACTCATACACAAATGTCCTTCAGGTGCAAAGCAGTTTTGACGTCATAGACAAGAACCTAACACCCTCTCCTGCTTTTGCTTTGAGAAATGATAGGATGAAATTATTGCACATAAGCATCAGACTACTAGACTACCCAATTTCCGACCTTTGTGGTTGGCTGGTAGAGAAAATCCTAGCTGAAATTAAAACAGAAAGCAGTTACATCACAAACAACATGGCAACTCTCTCTCTCTCCTGCTTTCGTTGTTGGTTGCTTGAAGAAAGTCCAGTTGAAAATAAGTTCGGAAGCAGACTGCATGACATCATGGAGAACATGGCATCCACATGGATATTGGTTGGAAGGCGCATACTTAAAATGAATCAATCACAGTCAACATCCAGAATGAATTATCGGTTGGCAGTGCCTGCTTGAAATGAAATATGCACAGCTCACATCCACATGCAGTGCAAGTTAGCAAAAGCCTGGATGAAGTGACACATAAATAACAATGCAAAGACAATCAACAGTTTGATGTAGGAGAGTGCTGACGTAGGACAGTGGTCTCTTGCTGGAGTTCTATTCCTTGATGCGAAAAAAATTACGGGTAATCCTTAACTATCCTTCTAGCTCAGAGGCGGGTAAACTTTTAAGAGTGTTGGCCAGATAAAACTGCTGGAACAGGTCACATAGTCCAGAAAGTTTAGAATATAAAATGAGAACAAAAGTAATTTTAAAAGGTGTATTTTATGTTAAAAAAAAATAACTCAGTTTCAACGAAAGGTTAATGAGATGGATGGTGTTGCTTACAATGAATCAGTGATTTAATAAAAGGCTTCATTGATGAGGTGGACAAGCGGGCCAGATCGCAATGTAACTGTGAATAGCTTGACAGGCCAGACAAAAAATATTCGCGGGCCAGATTTGACCCATGGGCTGAAGTTTGCCCGCCCCTGTTCTAGTTTAAGATGGCGGGCTCCGTCCCGAGTCTGTCGAATGGGCACGATAAAGAAGATCCCGTGTTTTACATGTCACGCATCGCTGCTGCCGTTCAAAAGTAAGAAAGAGTAAGCTGTTGGCCGCGGTCCGGGAAAAGTTGTACCCAACAGCAATCCACCAAATGCCCGCAGATAAAATAAATAAATAAAAATAATTGCTAAGTAAAAGCAGAAAGTATAGAAGAGAACTATTTCTCTATTTCTCTGACCGTGCATCTTCCTCTCGCTCTTTGTCATTCTGTCTCTGTTGTTGTCTGTGTGCCATCCTCTATGTTGTTCTGTGTGTCTGCCTCTCCCTCTGTTTCTAATCTATCTTTAAATCAGACACTTTCAGAAATAACATCATAAGGAGTGCCCAAGGTCGGGTTACTTTGACAATTTAGCAATTTATATAACAATTTAAATTTAAAATATGGAGGGGCAAATTTACTTTGTCACACTAACAAAAACACGTTTAAGTTCAATTAAGTTTTCCTACCTGAAGAAGCACATAACACATGGCTATTGTTTAGTAGTTAAGTTATAGTCATTAGCCCATACTGGTATTTCGAGCAGGCAATTTGACAATATAATAGACACTCCGAATTTCTGTTATACATGTTAGATAATAACTTATGTGTTTTTTATATAATGATTTATACTTTTTCTATATAATGATTTATGCGTTTTCTATTAACGGAGTGAATAAGATAATTAGCAGAAATTATCCCGCACCTAAACAGAATTCTATCGTAGCGGTTTGGGGAACACCTAAAACGGTCTATCTGCTCTGTTTCTATTTCTCCTCATCTGCTTCCACCTATCCCTGAATTCGCAGAAGAACCAAGAGAGAGATATTTATACTCTTGAAGTATGGGATATAGAACCATGGAAGGTGAGACTAAGAACTTTGAGTGGAGTTCTGCTGGATTTTCTGGATGTACGTTTGTACTAATTTCGTTTATCAACTGCCATTCTAAGTTGTAGAGTGCGTGCATGGCCTTGTAACACACTACACTGAGATAGGAAGGAGTTAAAAAAATAACCGTTACTTTACTGTCTTCGTCACAAAATGGGGTTCAAATACGGTCCATGTTTGAATGTCCAGAGAAGCCATTAAGTGCTAGTCTAGAGCAGCTTCATCATGCCGAGTGGCGGTGGAGCCACGTGATTTGAGGCATGATTGACCGACAGGCCAAAGGTCATTGTAGTCAAAAAATGCTTTCCAGTTTGGTATATTTATCATCAATTCTCATCATATCCCAAGTTTAGCATGATCAGAAAATATTGTCATTTCAGTTCAAAGTATACCATATTCCACAGATAATCTTCAGCAAACAGAACAGTGTACACCAGATTCAAAGTACACCAGATTCCAGGAATTATTTGGCAAGAACAGTTTACGTGGAAGTATTCCCCAGAAGTCCAAACTAGATCACAGATAACACCAATGCTTTTCATTCCCTTCCCGGGGATTGCAGATGGCCTGTCTCGACTAAGAACGTCCAGGTAATGACGGCCAAGTCAAAGGGTCAAAGCCCTATAACGGCATTTTGCCACTTACACTTATGGTCAGAATTCTAGCATGACACCTAATAAACAACGTCGGGGCTTTGTTTGAATTGGTAATTACTCTAGCGTGTGTAATCGTTTCTTTTGTATTTACCGTACTAAATATTCCTTTATTTGTTCATATTTTTAAAATTGTCCTTTAGGAATATTAAATGTTATTACCTTAATACCGTGAAACATTTGCCAAGAGGAATGGAGGTAGATGGCTGGGTGGGTGCACGAACACTTGTGTCTATTACTAAGTAAGCAAATGTGGACCCTCATCATTAATGAATGGCTGCTATATAGTGACAGGACATGCCAAAGGTCAAAGTTCATAGGTCAAAGTTCCAGCTAATTAAATAAACTGACCTTACTTGACAACAATAATATACATTCCTCGAAGTCTGCCTTTCTTTCTTTCTTTCTTTCTTTCTTTCTTTCTTTCTTTCTTTCTTTCTTTCTTTAGCGCAGCGTAGCATGAAAAGCAAGCAATATCCGACTCTGTGTACGAAAGAAGTGAAATGAAAAGTGCCGACTTCATATATTTTAGTTGCTCAAAGCCAAGACTTGTCGGGGTCTCGGTAAATAAGATCAACAAACAGTTTCAGAAAACAACTCCTAGATTCCGGTACGATCTAAAGCAGTGTTAATGAGTCTTCTCGTGTTTGGAAAGTGAGCCCCATTGAAGTATTCATAATCAGATGTACGTAATTCAATCTTTCACTGTTTTCGTTTTGTGGATTTTTTTTATTTTGGAGGGGGGGGTTGATGTTGTTTGTTAATGGTGCTGTTTGTAGGGCTGATACGGTTTGGATGGGATCTTTTGACTTTCAAAATGAGTTTCTTTGTAATGAGATACTCTCAAAGGAAACTAGAAGGGAGATAATTCAGTCTGATGTCGAAATAAATCGGTAGGCCTGTGGAGCCGAGCAAGGAGGAAACGGATAATTACAACTAGAACCGCATGCTACTAGTACGGACATCAGTTTCGCTTCCGAGCAGACGAAAATGATTAGCCCTCTACGGCTTTACCTGCTGTTATTATTTTTCTGTCGGAGTCACGCACCCTTGCTTGTCGAAATATGCACTCTATTAATTAATAAATGAAAATTACTTATGTGATGACGTAACTGATGGTTGTTTTCTAGTGTACGCACATAGCAGTGACGATCAACCCTTTCAATGTCCTGGTCCTATACTGAACGTACGACGGTCAAAACAAAAATGTTTGATTGTTTTGTAAATGTGAGAGTACCGAGAGGGGTAAGGTGGGGGTTAGCCTCCCCACAATTAATTTATCTGTAGAGCCCAGGGAGCAAGTCACTGGTAAATTCATCTAGAAATGACTGCGCCCTTTCACCCCATATTATAAGAAAGATGCTATCAAATCTCAATACACAGCAGACTTCCAGCAAAGCGTCGGCACCTGTGCAACTTGGCCATCCAATGTGGGTCAAGTTGTAATAAATAGCCGCCGAATTAGCCTACTAACCACGTAACTGGTTAATTGGCTGGATTGATCTGAGTACGCTAGCGGGGAAAAAAAGCTGCTAGAATTTTCAGAGCCGTTTACACAGCTGTCGAGAGACCGCCAAAAGCACTTATCCAAGATCCGAAATTGGTAAAAAGGCCCTCCCCAGGGAATTTCAGGTTTAACCTATGTCAATTTTATAACGATAGCACTGTTCATATATGTATAATTATCTGATGTAACGCATTGTTTTCTAGTCTTTCTTATTACGCAACTATCATGCACTTACCCTTTTTGTTCGAGCATGAATGACGTACGCTATGTGTGTTAAGCACTTTTTAAAGCTCCGCCTGAAACTTAAGGAAAGGAGTTTACTCTTTGTAGAATCGGCACCCTGTACACCATTTATGCAACACGTCAAGCGACATGTAGGAAAAGACTTTGGCTGACACATAGTCAGATTGATGCCAGACTCGATGCCAGAGCCCTGACCCATGATCTCAGCAATCTGCCCAGGCCTTCATCAAGCTAACTTGCTCACCAACGAACAAGCATATTCGGCAAGTCCAAGGAACCATGCCACCAAGACTTTGTCTACGTAGAGTTGACACTAAGAACTGTGCCACCAAATCTTTCTCTAAGTACAGAGGACACTAAGAATTATGCTACCAAGACTTTCTCTATGCAGAGTGAACACAATCTGAGTAGAGTGGGTGTTACGTTTCCAGTATTTATTTAAAGACCCTGCTTAGAATAATTAAAAGACTTTAAATATAATTAATTCTTCCTCTCATATTCTACGCAGACTGGTTGCTCAATTTATTATCTGACTAATTAAAAGTGCGTCTTGTAGTTCAGACGACAAATTTACAGACTAATAAACTGCGAACTTTTAGCTAGATTTGAAAACAGTTAAATCCCTCTAAATTAATATGCACTCGTCATCAATCTTTCTGCTCATCCGCCCCCATTCAAATCTAAGAATTAATCTAATTGGTCTATTGTGCATAGAAATCAACTACTAAGAGGTATTAACAAAGAAAATAAGATTTAATAAAGTTTAACAAATTAACAATAAATCGAATGCAACGCGAATAGTCTTCACTCTGTCTTTACGCGCCTATGCCTGATTTTTGTCAATCTAAATTGCCAGAAAAGTGTTCCTTTGAGATCTGTACACTTGATTTTGCACTTAGCTCTATTCTTGTATCCTTGGTCTCAACACTCAGTCATGCCGGTTCGTTCCCTCAGTCCCCCTTTAACGACACACGTGGTGCATAAGGAATGATGTCCCTTTGTTAGTGGCTAGGAACTGGGATTTTTGCAGCATGGCCCTCAGAGTGGATTTCGACACGCTTATACCAATAAGCTAGTGCAGGTGAGGCATGGTGAAACATGAACCATGAGCCGACCTGTGGATGCAACGTGTTTGGATATAATTCTCAACCTAACAGGCCCTACTTAGGCATGGCTCAATTAAATGCGCTGAACAAAGAGTTTCGACCTCGCGTCGCTTACAATTAGATTTAAAAAAATATAATCGTCTCACATGTGTTCCATTTAACAGTCATGACGTATGAAGCAATAAAATAGATACAACGTTAAATTAATGTTCATACAAAGAGGTAATTCAAACCGACAGAGCGCTTCACAATTTACAATTAAAATTACACGCAATAATTGAATTACATGAAGAATTCATATCGAGCGCAGCATTCTGGCTCTTAGTGAATTAAAACAATATAAATTAAAGTACAGAAATGGAAAAATGGTTACAATAAATTTATATTCCGTAACATATAGGTTTTCAGCTATTTCTCTGAACCATGCTCAAGTGTATATGGAAATCATATAATACATAGCACAAATACATACTTAAACAATACATAGGCAAATACTATTAAATAAAATGATACCTTTGAGAGAAGTCGAAGGGTACCTTGATTCTCTATGGCGTCGGCTGCCTCTACGACCCGAGTAAGCTGATGGAATTAGCTAAAATGTGCTCGAAGTGAGGGAGCGGAAGCGTGTAGGTACATATATAGAAAGGTATATTGCGTATCACGTGACTGTTCGCAAAGCATGTGGTTGGTTCGAGAACTGGACAATGGTCCTAAAGTTACATAACATCTTGACCTGTTCTAGAAGCACCTAGAAAAAGGAAGCTTTGAACAAAGGGCCAAGGGTTTCAAATATTCGAATTTGAAGTAAACAAGGCAATGTGGGTCATCAGGTCGGACATTTTTATCAGACTTGTGACACCCCCTTGCTTTTGAGGCGTTTATCTTACCAAAGATAAAATGCCTCCTACAAATTATGTATGATAAAATGTAGAAGTCCACAATGAAGAAAAATTTACACAAAAAAAAATTTCAACATTCCTAGAAATAAAGTGTGCAACTATATTTCATATTTACAGGAAGGAATCCGTAGGGTTCAGTTAATTGATTAAACAACATTCTATCAGTACCGGCACTTGATGGCATCAAGCACGACTCATGTAATCTGCGCCAACATTCAAAGACCCTTTGATGTAATGAATATTTGCGTCATACTGTGTCAGAAACAAAGACCAACGCATTAAACGGCTGTTTGTAAATTGCGCCTGTCCGAGAAAGGCCAACGGCTGGTGATCGCACTCAATGACAAAGGTTTTTCCGTACAAATAGTTTTCGAACTTTTTTATGGCCCAAACTATTGCAAGACATTCCTTTTCACTGGTGGAATATTTCTGTTCAGTAGTTGTGAGTTTACGGCTTGCATATGCAACTGGGTGTTTGGTGTCATTGTGTTCTTGTAATAACACTGCTCCTAATCCTGTGTTGCTAGCATCAGTCCTTAACAAGAATGGTTTTGTCAAATCTGGCAGTTTAACAACTAAATCTGAAGTCAGTCTAGATTTCAGTGTGTCAAAAGCGTTTTGGCATGCATCAGTCCACACTACTTTTGTAGGCATATTCTTACGTGTCAAGTCAGTCAGAGGACATGCAATGGCACTAAAATCTGGTACGAATTTTCTGTAGTAATTAGCAAGACCAAGAAAACTTCTAACTTGTGTTTTTGTTAGCGGTTGTGAAGTGTCCTTAAGTTGTGCTATCTTAGCTTCACTTGGTGACATAGTTCCATGACTCAACTTGTGTCCCAAGAAGTCTAAGGAGAATTGTGCTATTTCACACTTCGTAGGGCGGGCAGTGAGGTTGGCTTGTTTTAATCTGGCCAGCACATCTCGTAAGAGTGTTAAGTGCTCCTCCCATGTCTGGGTGCCTAGAATTAAATCATCCATGAAGTTCTCAACTCCACGTCCGTACAGTGGTTCTAACAATGACCGCATCATTTTAGAAAAAATGCTTGGAGCGTTTGAAACTCCGAAAGGCATAACTTTCCATGTGTAGTTTCCTACTGGTGTAGTGAAAGCTAGTATGTGTCGATCAGTGTCCTTGACCTTGATTTGCCAAAAACCGCGTGACAAATCTATTTTGGTATAGTAATGAGCGTTAGCTAGCTTAGTGAAGATGAGATCCGGATCAGGAAGAGGTTCGGCACAAAACTCTGTCACTTGATTGAGTTTGCGGTAGTCTACGCAAAAACGGAACGAGTTATCACGTTTTTTAATCAACACGATGGGTGATCCGTAGGCACTGTCAGTCTTCTCTATGACCCCTAGATCTAACATAGTCTTAATCTCACGTCTAACGTCATCTATCTTAGCGTGTGGCAACGGATACGGCTTCAAACGTATCGGTTTGTTGTCAGTCAGCTTCAGTGAAAATTCTATTAAGTCTGTCAACCCTGGTTTGTCTGTCAGAGTAGATGAGAACTCATTAAGCAATTCATTCACTTCTTTTTTCTGTCTTTCTGTCAAGGCTTCATTTACCCTAACGTCTTTGACAGTTTCGTCCGTCTGTAGAGGACAGTTTGGTAAAGTACCAGTGACGCAATCAGTCTCCCCCTCGTCTTCTGTAACTATCGTCGCTACGACAAAATCAGCTTGAGTGGTTTGATCCTCACGGCTTATGTACTTTTTGAGTAGGTTAACATGAAAGATTTTCTCTCTCTTTCCTGTCTGCACCTTATAGTTCAGTCCCCCTAGCTTGGCGGTAACTACAAAGGGCCCCTTCCATTTCATCTGAAGTTTGTTATGTGCTTCAGGAAGCAACAGTAACACTTTGTCATTAACTTCAAATTCTCTAGGTTTGGTGTGCTTATTGTAATATTCTGCCTGTCTAGACTGAGCTATCGTCAAGTTTTCCCGTGCTATCTTGCCTATAGTTTCAAGACGGTTTCTTAAGTCAGTGACGTATGTATAAGTTGTCTTAACTTCGTCATCTGTCTTTTCATCAGTCCAAAGTGCCTTCAAAATCATCATCGGTCCGCGTACAGTACGTCCGTAAAGTAGCTCAAATGGTGAAAACCCGGTGGAAGATTGTGGCACCTCCCTATATGCAAATAGTAGGGCAGGGATGTATCTGTCCCAGTCTTTCGGTTTATCTGTGGCGAGCTTTTTAAGTGCTGTTTTTAATGTCCCATTGTATTTTTCAATCAGACCATTTGCCTGGGGGTGGTATGGTGTGCAAGTAAGATGTTTGATGGAAAGTAAACGATTTACTTCCTTCATTACGTTGCCTATGAATTGACTCCCCTGATCTGTCAAAATTTCCGTAGGAATTCCAACACGACTCCAAAGACCGAAAAGGGCTTCGGCGACAGTTTCAGTATCAATATTTTTCAATGGTACTGCGTCGGCGAATCTTGTTGCGTAATCAATAGTGGTCAGCACGTATCGATTACCTCTCGTTGATGTGGGTATTATAGGCCCAATCAAATTCAATGCTACGCGCTTGTAGGGTTCACTGATCAGTTCAGGCTCTCCTAACGGTGCGGGTCTGATTGAATTTTTAGACTGTGTTCTCTGGCATGTGTCGCAACTTAACACGAATCTACGGATATCGGCAGTGATGTCCGGCCAATAAAACTCACTTGTAATACGACTAGTTGTTTTTTGTACACCCATGTGTGCACCAAAAAGACTCTCATGACCTAATCGTAATACGTCATTTCGTTTGGTTTGTGGAACGACTAATTGTTTCCGAAATTCGTCTCCCACTTTCGAATAGCGGTACAATAAACCCTTTTTCAGAATAATGCACGCTTTCTTATTCGAATCGTCAGTGTTGACGTCACTAACAAGTACAGCTTGTCTGCGTAACTTGTCTAGTGTTTCGTCCTCAGCTTGTAATATTTTAATCTCGCTAACTGTTGCTTTATCTACGGCTGGTGCGGCAGACATCGGTGCAGTTACAGATTTGTCTTTACTACTCGCTGCTCTGGTTACAGCGTTAACCAGTGGTGGTTCGATTGAAGTTTGTTTTTTGCACGGCAAAACATACTTGCAACCAAGGATCACGTCATGCGGTGAGTTTTCCATAACTGCCGCTTTGACTGTTCCTTCTACAAAGTCTGAAACAATCGAGACTTCAGCTACTGGTAAAATGTCTTGTTCGCCGTTTGCAAAGGTGACAGAGATTGTCTCCCCTGTGTAGTCGGTACGGTTAACTAATGATGCATTTACTATAGCGTCCAGCTCACACCCTGTATCAAGCAAAGCGATTGTATCGTGACCGTTTGCCTGTACTGGTGTTCGATTCGACTTTTCTGTTTTAGGTGTATGACTTTCTACTGCGTAAACTTTAGCTGTTTTCTTTTCAGGACATGTTCGTGAAAAATGGCCACTATCACCACAAGTGTAACATGCAAGATTCTTTTTATCTTTCTGTTTGTCGGACTTGTTTTTAGTGTCGGGTTTAGATGTTTTATCGTCACGCTCACTAGGTGCCTTCCCGTCATTTTTCTTATCCTTTCGAGTCTGCGGTTCGTTCGGTCGAGACTTGTTGTTCGCGTGTGCGTTCGAGAATTGAGAATGTGCGTCATCAAAGCGATCGGCGGCGTTGCCTATCTCCTCTAGCGTAGATTTTTCCCTTATTGCTAAGTGAATCAGTAGATCTGATTTGTATGACCCGAGAATATGGTCTTTTATCATTTCATCCCTAAGACCTGCGTACGTCTGTGGAGTTTCGGCTAGATCTATCCATCTTTGGAACAAGTCAGCTACGCGTCGTATGTACTGTGCGTGCGTCTCTGAACTGGCTTTAGTGGCCTGTTTAAACTTACGTCGGTATGTATCTGCTGTGAGTTTGTAACGTTTCAATAATGCGGCCTTGACTGTGTCGTAATTATCTGACTCAGAATCGCTAAGCTTATTGAACTCGTTTTTCGCACTGCCCTGCAATAACCCCGATAAATTTATCGCCCAATGTTCCGCTGGAATGTTTGTTGCTCTGGCTAACTTTTCAAACGTTTTTAAATACGCGTCTATTTGATCTTTGTTCTCATCAAATGGGACCATATTTATCTTTGGAATGATATTTTCAATTCTACTGTGATTATTTCCATCGCTAGAACGCGAATCACCACTGCTTCTGCGGTCACGGTTTGGATTGGTAACTTCTAGTTTCTTTACTTCCCATTCTAACCGTTTTATTTCCGCGTCTGCGGCGATGCGTTTGGCTTCCGTGTCTGCATTGGCTGCGATGCGTTTTGCTTCTGTGTCCGCTGCGATGCGTTTAGCCTCGGTTTCAGCTAGTCTTTCAGCCTCTAACTTCTTAGCTTCGCGGGCAGCTAACCGTTCTTCCCTTTCTATCTCTTGTCTCTCCTTTTCTGCTTTTTCCGCTTTCTCTAGCTCAGTTTTAATGTAGCTAGTCAGTTCGTCACCCTGATATCCTATCATGATACCGGCTTCTTTCAGGTCTTCGATAACCTGTTTGCGATCCATTTTACTGTCTTAGCGCGCTGGCTACAATAACAATGTATCTCGTGAATTGTGTGTTTTAACCGTCGGCGATAACTCCGCTTATCCCGAAAATAACTTTTAGGCTACGACCTTACAAAAATTATTTAATTTATTCAGAACACCTTCCGAAATAAATTACGCGTTAACTCTTTACACGTTTCACCTGCTTGTCACAGTGTCCGCTGTTCCAAGACTTTCGTAATGTCACGGCTCCTACCATACAACATTACACATTATATCTAGCACCCTAAATATAATAGTCCGAAGTCTGTTACTACCGATAACTCTCCTAGCTGGCGGTATAACCTTCGACTCCTCACAATGAAGTACTCAGTAACACAATACTAAATAAATCATTCAATAGCTAACATGACATATTTAACTACGCTTAAATATATCAACATTAACTAACATGCACGCTACTCTGCAAAAGAATACATGCACATGTCACAACAAAGCAAAGAAAATCAGTGATACAAAAATCAAAAGAACAATTGGCAATTCTGTTCGTTCGTTCGTTTCTAGGTTATGATGCGCCCTATGTATAAAAATGTTACAATTTACAATTTAATACATATCAATCCCGCGACGACCCACACTTGTTACGTTTCCAGTATTTATTTAAAGACCCTGCTTAGAATAATTAAAAGACTTTAAATATAATTAATTCTTCCTCTCATATTCTACGCAGACTGGTTGCTCAATTTATTATCTGACTAATTAAAAGTGCGTCTTGTAGTTCAGACGACAAATTTACAGACTAATAAACTGCGAACTTTTAGCTAGATTTGAAAACAGTTAAATCCCTCTAAATTAATATGCACTCGTCATCAATCTTTCTGCTCATCCGCCCCCATTCAAATCTAAGAATTAATCTAATTGGTCTATTGTGCATAGAAATCAACTACTAAGAGGTATTAACAAAGAAAATAAGATTTAATAAAGTTTAACAAATTAACAATAAATCGAATGCAACGCGAATAGTCTTCGCTCTGTCTTTACGCGCCTATGCCTGATTTTTGTCAATCTAAATTGCCAGAAAAGTGTTCCTTTGAGATCTGTACACTTGATTTTGCACTTAGCTCTATTCTTGTATCCTTGGTCTCAACACTCAGTCATGCCGGTTCGTTCCCTCAGTCCCCCTTTAACGACACACGTGGTGCATAAGGAATGATGTCCCTTTGTTAGTGGCTAGGAACTGGGATTTTTGCAGCATGGCCCTCAGAGTGGATTTCGACACGCTTATACCAATAAGCTAGTGCAGGTGAGGCATGGTGAAACATGAACCATGAGCCGACCTGTGGATGCAACGTGTTTGGATATAATTCTCAACCTAACAGGCCCTACTTAGGCATGGCTCAATTAAATGCGCTGAACAAAGAGTTTCGACCTCGCGTCGCTTACAATTAGATTTAAAAAAATATAATCGTCTCACATGTGTTCCATTTAACCGTCATGACGTATGAAGCAATAAAATAGATACAACGTTAAATTAATGTTCATACAAAGAGGTAATTCAAACCGACAGAGCGCTTCACAATTTACAATTAAAATTACACGCAATAATTGAATTACATGAAGAATTCATATCGAGCGCAGCATTCTGGCTCTTAGTGAATTAAAACAATATAAATTAAAGTACAGAAATGGAAAAATGGTTACAATAAATTTATATTCCGTAACATATAGGTTTTCAGCTATTTCTCTGAACCATGCTCAAGTGTATATGGAAATCATATAATACATAGCACAAATACATACTTAAACAATACATAGGCAAATACTATTAAATAAAATGATACCTTTGAGAGAAGTCGAAGGGTACCTTGATTCTCTATGGCGTCGGCTGCCTCTACGACCCGAGTAAGCTGATGGAATTAGCTAAAATGTGCTCGAAGTGAGGGAGCGGAAGCGTGTAGGTACATATATAGAAAGGTATATTGCGTATCACGTGACTGTTCGCAAAGCATGTGGTTGGTTCGAGAACTGGACAATGGTCCTAAAGTTACATAACATCTTGACCTGTTCTAGAAGCACCTAGAAAAAGGAAGCTTTGAACAAAGGGCCAAGGGTTTCAAATATTCGAATTTGAAGTAAACAAGGCAATGTGGGTCATCAGGTCGGACATTTTTATCAGACTTGTGACAGTGGGCACAGTCTGAGTAGAGTGCGAGTTCCTGTGTGCGTGTGTGTGTGTGTGTGTGTGTGTGTGTGTGTGTGTGTGTGTGTGCGTGCGTGCGTGCGTGCGTGCGTGTGTGTGCGCGCGTGCGTGTGTGTGTGTGCGTATGTGTGCGTGTATGTGTGTTTGTTGTTGATGCTGTTGTTGTTACAACGAATGTGTTCCCAGTATTTACATGTTTCATTTAAGTTTAATCTAACTTTGCGCTAAACATTTGTTTATTAAGAAGACATACTGAAATGCTTCAGAGCCATAACCATTGCATTTTAATAACAGTAATAGCAGACAGGAAGATTTGATCGATTTAGTGTAACTTTTTTATCAAATATATTTTGGAAAGGCATTGTTGAAATTTAATGGAACGTTGTAGATATTTGAATGAAAGAATAGATGAAAAAGGATGAATTAAAAGTAGCTCTTGTTATGTACTGCTATCTGTAAAATGTGGTTCTTTCCCTTTATATACTGCTCACTGGATGTGAAGCTTATAGTAATCTAGGGCTTGGAACTTTATATCTTATCTCCCTTTGCATTTCCTGAGCATTCAAACTTTTGTTAATGCTGATAGCATTTATCGTGCAGCGAATAGTTAAACGTCTGAATTTGTTAAAATCATGTTTGATTACTTTAGAATATTATTTTGATACATTCCCAGAACCCAGATTTTACAGGAAAATGTAGCAGGCTTATTATTACCATAGGCCTAACGAACACCATTTTGTTAATGTCTTGTTGCTAGCTTTGGCCTCTCGCAGTATTTCTGTACACACACACACACACACACATACAGGACACAGGTATTAATTTACTCGATGTGTTCTTGCAAGGTTTCTCGGCCCTCAGCTATCCGGTAGTATCCAGAATGTGGGGACTGAGTCCGGCAATGGCTGGCTGGTAACCGACATTCCTGGTTTTATTTATGAGAAACTTGCTCTGGAGGAGCGTTTGTAACCGCCTTAAGTATTGCATCAGCCCCAGCTTAATGCATAACAACGTCTTTCATAGCTCTACTATTTCCATAAATATCGTCATTATTTCCGGTCTGCTTAAGCTTGTTGGCATACATCGCACTCAATGAACCCGATCAGGCCACTGCTATCAAGAGTAAATATGCACATTACCGGGTACCGGAAGTACGAGGCAATTGCTTGCATGGACCAAGAAGATCACGTGTCAGAGAATGAGGGAAATAATACAAATGCCGAATTAGTTGATGATTGTGGAAATGCCAATAGCCAGACCATATGTAATTTTTATTTCATTCTTACGGTAATGTAACTGGCGCATGCGCCAACAATTCACATTATAAGGTTCACATATAAAATACACATTCGAAATTTTTTCTTGTTTTTGACGGGGTTGGGGGGGGGGGCGGCGCGAATAAATGTTTAAATGAAAATGCTGGGTCCAATTACACTTGGACACTTCTGAGCTGAGACGATTCCACCAGGCATATGCGTTACCATGACAACACGGCAAGCCACATTCGCAGTTAATGTCAAGTGTGCAATGATTATATTTATTATGCTCGTGTTCTTGCGTAGTTTATTGTGGAGTGGGAATCTCCATTTCTAATTATAGCCTGACTGAAAGTCGTTGTCAGTAGCAGTCAAATCAACCTTGTGATATTTGGGGGGAACTGACCATTTTTTGCTACTAGTCACCTGCATAGAAAAATTTAACGGGCTTTTAAAAATTAGTTTATTTTAAACAAAAATTAAAACATATGTAGGAAGATATTTAAAATTAATAATATTTTGCTTCAGCTGACAAATTACTGAAAGAACTTTTAAGTGATAAGAGGCATCCAAGTGAGTTAGCTCGTGACATGGAGTACATTCAGTGTGTCTGTGACAGACTTCTAACCAGAATTCTTGTCATGAACTCCTGACCCACATCCGAAACTCGAATATCATATTCGAATTGAATTCCTTTGTTTGAACCCTACCGTCATGCACCGCATGAGGAAAAAACAATAGTGAGTTCATCCCTTGTTATGTAACTTTAGACGACAGTCGAGAAAGTTCTAGTCACGTGATACATTCATGCACTACAATAAATACTCTTGACGCGGTAATATTCTTTACTCGCCACCCCAGACCGGCCGACATACACACGAGCACCTTGCCTAGTCGCCGAAATCTTGCTGAGTCAGAAGGAACATAGGAACCCGAGTCTTGTACAGTAAAGTCTACTTTAAGAAGGTAACACGTCTACTTCTTACAATGATATTGCATTTTACTATTTGTATTTTTGTAAATGAATTTATGTATGTATTTTATGCGAATTATTGCAATTTTCCTCCAAGCATACGTGATTCGATAGAATGATTAAAGCCTAAAGATTTCATTGTATATAAATTAATTGTAACCTTTTAACTTTAATTTGTATAAACCTTAATTCTCTTGTGCCGCAGAAAACGTCTGTGCACGTTGCGAATTTCTATGTAATTCAGATTATTCTCTTGCGTGTAATTTCATTGTTAATTGTAAAGCACTCATACTTAATTTGAATTATATTTTGTTCTCTTTGTATGAATTCCATTTTTGATGAAGTAAATGTTGGAAATTCATAAGTTCATGTAATGTTAAAAATAACACACATGTGAATTACATTGTATCTTTTATGAATATAAATATATTGTAAAAGACACGATAGTTGAAGATTTAAAACTAAGCGCATTGTATCAGTCACACATGCTTGGTTGATTTGTGAATGTAAACGCAAATCACTTATAGAACCAAACTTTCATTTTCAGCGCAGGTTCTTATTCTCAGCCTTATAATACGTTTACGTATTATTATTGCCACCTTCGCATCATTTGGATGCCCGTTCCTTTGTACAAACATTGGTGAACGACGTACAATTCCATGTCGCCATTGTTGTTGATGCTATGCTATGACGGTTCGTTAATGTGACACATCGGGAGACGACAAGGTTACTGGAAAACTACGACCGTGCAGTGCAAGCATCGCTTGATACGTGGAAGGATCGAACTGTCTTTAGACCACGTGTGCATCAAGACTACTGAGAAAGATGAGTAACTAAGCCGAACTCTGAATCAATCGAAAGTGCTGGCAAAAAATTAACTCTCTTAAAACAATAATATTCAAGCTGATTGAAACGTGCTTTAGTTCAGATCTGAAGCTGTGTCTTCGTAATTGATTGTTATTGTTAAATATTAACTATTAAATTCTTTATTTGTTAATACCTCTTTCGTAGTGAATTTTTATGCATATAGACCTAATTCGTGGTTTGGATGGGGGATCGACTGAGCTAAATGAACCTTTTGAATGCATAAAGATTTAAGAGAGTGTTAACGGTTTCCAAACCGGCTATTGTACACAAGTTGTCTGTTCGTGAATCTGTTTGTCTGTACTACAAAGGCGCATTTTCATATGGGACGAAAGATAATTTGAGCAACCAGTCTGTTTAGGGAAAGGGGAGAAATTAATTTATCTAATTAAATTAAAGTTTCTGTAAAATTCCTAAGCAGGGTCTTTAAATAAATACTGGACATGTAACAGTGTCTATTCAGGGGACGTAATGGCAGTTGGACTAACGTATTTACCGAAAAATAAGAGAACTTTAACTTAGAAAACTGACAAATTTAACAACAGCAAACAATAAAATATAACAAACTACGGAACATTTGAAAATAATTTCCTTGAGAAAAAATAAAAAATATAATTTTTCTCTGCTCTAAATCTTACGTATTAAGCAATATTTATCTGTGACTAACTGTAATGTCACATGTTTTTCTTACTTCGTTAATTAATGTACTTCAACAAATTCCAAGTTGAGAATCTATATAGATCAAAATGCAGAAAAATTAAAAGTAAGCATATACGGTGTGCAGAAATATGATTCAGTTTTTAATGTCCCTGTATTAGGGAGAAATTAACTTGCATTTAATTAAAGCCTGTGCAAAGAACAAATGTGTTGAGCGTGACTTTGAGAGCACAGAGTGCGCAAAACTAACCAACGCGTTCGATATTTGATTTAAAGCGAGCCTGATGTAAAGAACGCATTCAATGTTCAACTGAAACGAGCCTTATCGAAAAACTCATTCCATATTCAACGTCAAACAAACCTTATTTAAAGAACACATTCTAAGTTCGAATAAAGTGAGCTTTATCTAAAGAACAATTCTATTTTGTGCTTAAAGTAAGACTTATCTAAGGAGCGCATTCTGTTTGTAGCTTAAAGCAAGACTTATCTAAAGAACGGATTCGATGTTCGACTTTAAACAAGCCTTATCTAAAGAAGCATTATATGTTCGAGTAAAAACAAGCCTTATCTAAAGAACGAATTCCGTGTTCGACTTAAAGCAAGCTTTATCTAAAGAACGCATTCTATGTTCGATTTAAAGCAAGCCTTATCTAAAGAACGAATTCCGTGTTCGACTTAAAGCAAGCTTTATCTATATAACGCGCTGCATGCTCGACTTTAGATAAGTCTTGCTTTAACACATTGTATGTCGACTTAAAGCAAGCTTTATCTAAAGAACGCATTCTATGTTCGATTTAAAGCAAGCCTTATCTAAAAACTCACCCCGTGTTCGACTTAAAGCGAGCTTATTTAAAGAATGCATTCGATGTTCGACTTAGAGTGAGCTATTCAAAAGAACTTATTCCATGTTCGACATAAAGCGAGCTAATAAAAACCATTTATTGTTCGATTTAAAGTGAGCCTGATGACTTAAAACAGTTAATCTAAAGAATGCATTTGATGTTCGACTTAAAGCAGCTAATCAAAATAATGCATTTGATGTTCGACTTAATGCAGCTAATCAAAGAATGCATTTAATGTTTAAAGCAACTAATTAAAATAAGACGTTCGATGGTCGACTTAAAGCGAGACGGATCTAAAGAACTCGTTTGACGTATGAGTGGAAGCATAACTGTCTTCGAGATTTCTTTTGTTCGATTAAAGCGAACGTGATTTTGAGAATATTGTCGACGTTCGATCAAAATAAACGTGGTTTTGGAGAATATTGTTGACGTTCGATCAAAATAAACGTGGTTTTGGAGAATATTGTTGACGTTCGATCAAAATAAACGTGGTTTTGGAGAATATTGTTGACGTTCGATCAAAATAAACGTGGTTTTTAGAATATTGTTGACGTTCGATCAAAACAAACGTGGTTTTTAGAATATTGTTGACGTTCGATCAAAACAAACGTGGTTTTTAGAATATTGTTGACGTTCGATCAAAACAAACGTGGTTTTGCGAAGATACCATCATTCAATTTTTTTAAAAATGGTTTATAGACATAGTTATGAATGCCAAAAAACGAACTTCCCAAAATCGTTTCAGCAGGAATCAGCTGAATTCATTTTTGTGAATAAATCAAGCACTAAAATGTGTCAATCCGTGAAAGGAAGAAAAAAATCTAAAGCCGTTTGCAAAGTCAGCGTATGCTGGAAGTGAATATTAATCAAGCAATCAATCATTCGGTAGAATGCACACGACTCTTAAGTGAAATCGATGAGCGCTGGAAGTAAACGCTAAGCGGAAATAACTCAACCAACCTGGGAACTATACACATTATCTTTAAGGTTTTAATTGCGTTGCATGTTCGAACAGTTATCTCCCATTCCCCCGGATTATAGGAACACCTCTCAGATTCGTGTCTTTGATTTTCAAGATATCATTCAGTTCTTAATATAGTGAAGCTTTTCTTCTCGCTGTCACGAACATAGATTCGTAAAAGAAAAAAACTCTGTGTGTGGGGGGGGGGGGGGGGGAGATTTCGGTAAAGCGAAACATTCTAGCGGCGGGTGCACTGTAAGGGATTCGAGAATTTATCAGGAAAAGTGATTTACAGTATTGAAAAGTGTGCATATATTGAAGTGCCCGGGAATTCAGTATGAAAAATATCTCATAGCATTGAATATTCTGTCCACACTTAAATTTTTAGATTCCGATTGGAAGTGCTTACAGCGATAAGAATCAATGTTTATCTTTAAAATTTGGGGAATTCCCCACGTAAAAATGCATGATAGCAGTAAACATTCTGTTGATATTGAACTATTTAGAATCAGACTGGAAAGTGTCTTACAGAGTAGAAAATTATGTTACATTTCAAACATATGAGTTCACATCAGAGAGAGCGTTATACGGTGAAAATTCTCTTTACATTTAACTATTTTGAATTAGAGTGGAAAACGTCCTACAGCGTTGAAAATTAAATTGCATTTAAAACTTGGGAGTTCAGCATGGAAAGTTTCTTATAGCGCTGAAAATTCTATTGACATTAACATGCTTAAAAATACAGCGTGGAAAGTGCCTTATAGAGCTGAAAATTCTATTGACATTAACATGCTTAAAAATACAGCGTGGAGAACGTCCTACAACGTTACGAATGAGCTTAGGAATTTATAAACACAGTTTCAATGTTTTAAGACACACATACAAAATTTCACAAATTCTCAAACTTAAGTGCTTAGGAATTTATCAATGAAAGTATCACAGAGTGAACAAAATCATGTTTACATTTAAACGCTTAGAAATTTAGCATGGAAAGTAATTTATAGTGCACTAGTCATATTTATAAGTCAACGTCTTTAAACGTCTTGTTTATATATGCAACTCGTGTTTACAAGCAGATGATTGGAATTGACAATAGAAATTGTCTTTGGAAAGAAACTTACATTAACATGTAAATGCCATGGAATGTATCACAAAACGTGCTTTCTGGCGTAGAGTAATTATTCATTAGTGTAAGTAATTAAGATGTAACTGCAAAAGCTCGAAGAGGAAACACGCACTCAATACATTCTTCCGGATGTAACGAGAAAATTGGATATTTTTTTTAACGCAAAAAATCGTTCTTAAACCGGACCTTAATGTCAGCTCTTTACCCTTCTTTCAGCGAATGTCCACTAAACGAAGTTTTCGCTAAGCGAAATTTGCCTTACCACAATCTAATAGCACATGTCTGTATTGGAGAATACATTTTTGTATTTACACAGAGTATTCACATTCACGTGTTGACGCACCGACACAACCATCTGAGCACGCTTACGAAAACAAAACAGACAATCAAACAAAAAACAGCACTGAATCAACCTAACGCTAAGCTAAACTTTGTGTGCTTACGTCTGCTCAATGGAAGCTGCTTTGAAGTCATTGACGAATGCAGTGTTCTAGAAGAAATGATTCCAGTAAAAGGTGAAAGAATGTATTTAGATGACGCATGCAGTTGATAAAACGAAGGAAAAAGCCACGCTATTGTCTCCGTCAAAAGAAATTTAACACAACAGTAAGAATGATAATGTCATTGTCAGAAAATGCCCCGGGATGAATCAAGACTGGAAAATAAAAATATCATATTAATGATGCTCTGGTGCAGTTATTTCTTTAAAATTAAAATAACATTTCGTTTTATTAGAGAATAATGGTTTAGAATAAAGACTCAAGAATTAGCTCCCTTCATACATTTTACATTTCCCAGTTTGAAAGGTCAAGTATCGCTCCCTCCTCCACCTTTACGTAGATGAACAAAATTACGTTGCAGTCGTTCAAAACATCCAAGCTGGCCAACGTCATGTTCATGCAAATATCTTCCTAATTTATGCGAAGACGCACGCAACCTCAAGAAAAGCGCTGTATGGCAAGCGCTGTATGACAAGCGCTGTACGACAAGCGCTGTATTCTGTTGTACGTCCATGTGCTAAAAGCGCTCCCGATACATTGAAATCGATTTTAATTGAGCAGATACTGAATGCCAAAAGGCATAAAGGTTTTTTCTTTGTAGTATCTGAATGGATTATTTAAGGTTATAGGCAATTCTCAAACGTTGGTTGAGGTCGGGTGGGTGGGTGGGGGCTTTGTCAGTGAGGCACAATTTAAAATATTTTTTCAAAAACTTTCCTTTCATAATAATTTTACGACATGCTTTTGTTGGAAAAGAGATACCACACTTGGGAAAAGCATTTAGATAAACCATGCCTTTGTAGTCTGAATTTATTTCAAATATTTAGTGAAGCTTTTATAATGTTGTGTGACCGTGCATACAATTTATACAGTACACTTAAACGTCTATCTATCTATCTATCTATCTATCTATCTATCTATCTATCTATCTATCTATCTATCTATCTATCTATCTATCTATCTATCTATCTATCTATCTATCTATCTATCTATCTACCTACCTACCTACCTACCTATCTATCTATCTATATATCTGTCTGTCTGTCTGTCTATCAATCAATCAATCAATCTATCTATCTATAGATAGATAGATAGATAGATAATATCACACTCTTCAATGTTCAAAGTTATTAATATTTTCAAGTGGCCTCGCCATATATCCATCCTGAACCTCTGGCTATTATGACCACTTTCCACTTTTGAACAATGATATTCATTCTCAAACAACCCTGACTACACATATACAAACTCACACATGCACAAACATCCATCCACACTCAAGCACACCTGCACCGACTTTCACAAAATTGTGTGCTTCTTGCCCAATTGAATTAATGAGAAAAACCAATAAAACCGATTTTCTTCAAAGTGCTATTACAGTCATAGCCTTGCCGTAAGTTATAGTTTTTCTTGTTATTGCTGAATTGTATTTATGCAAGCGTGCGCGTGGTACAAAGCATAAATATTCAGTCATGTAAATTATACACAACAGCCCTTCGTTCAAATGGTGTCCCGGGGAAGGCCATGAATGGTGATGTATGCAGGCCTGCCAGTTGGTGTCGAGAAAATATAATCCATAGCACTGGGCTTGCAACCAATTTATGGAAAGATTTATCAGAATTTGTTAGTTTGCTCGTCCTTCTCTTAAATCGTGAAACAAAGAAAGAATTACATAATTTATTGTTCTTTTATTCCAGCCTTCGGGTTTGGGATGGGATAATAGTGATGTAATTCAAATGTTTTATAAAATAAAACAAAAATAAAACATAAAATAACATAAAACAATTAAAATAACGACATTGGGATAAATCATTGTTATGATGTATTTCTGAAATTTTGTTCTATTTCAACTGGCTTTTAAGCTTAAGTTCCTCATTATTATGACGTAAATCTGTAGTTTTTATTTTATTTTAATTAGTCCCATAACCGGTGGCGGGAGAGTCATTCATTATTATGACGTAAGTCTGAAGTCTTCCTAATTTTATTTCAACCTTGTGACCTAGGGATCGCTCATTATTATGACACAATACAGGTGTCTTTATTCTATTTCAAATGGTACCATGACCTTCGGTTTACTCATTATTATGGGTGTGATTAGATATCTAAAGATGTAGGAAATCATTTCCTTCAACATCAACACACTTTCTCGCAAACAATGGCGTCAATCTCTTCTTGAAGGCAATAATAAGTCTTCCAAAAAGAATGACGTCAGTCTCTTCTCGAAGGAAATGCAAATTCTCCAAAACCATTGACGCCATTCTCTTTTAACGGCAATACAAATCATCCAAGAAACAATGAGTCAGTCTCTTTTAAATGCGAACGCATCTCCTTGGCGTTGATCTTTTTCCGTCACCGACTCCTCCGCAAACTATGGCGTCAGTCTCTTTAGGACACGCTCCTCTGCAAACTATGGCGTCAGTCTCTTTTCTAAACCAAAAACAACTTCACAGATAAAAGTGTTGGTCGCATGCCTTCGGTTGGCGGCGTAACTATCAACATTGTCGACAAATCTGCTCGGACAGAATCGATAGGCAGAAACACCGCTTCCTTTCGCTCACTCTCCCCACGAACGTTCAAGAATTCATCTTTGTCCAGATGAAGCAGTAATTGACTTGGGTCTTCCAATCTTAAGATGTTAATGCCAACTGGGAAGGGTCCGTTCTTTACACGACATATGCAGCGTTGAGCGGTGAGCCTTGTCACATTGGGTTCCGAGATTAATTTTCTGTTTTTACTTCTTTTTTCCTATTAAAACAAACCCGCCATATTCTTGGCATTTAGGAAATACACATTGGTGCTGTTGCTAATACTGAAGTCGTTACTTGTTTATGTTAAAATTCCTTGGTTGCATTTTGTTGCATATGTATTTTTAAATGATGCTTACAAGCACAAAAATGAGCAGGTGCCGTCTTCTGCAGTTTGTGATCTCAACTTCAGACAATTACTGTACATGCCTACATTTATTTTCATGGACAGATCTTTAAATCGCGCAGTGACACAAAATGTCGTCACACAAACGCGATCGCATTGATAATTCCATAAAGACGACAATGAAAAATTTCAGGCTTTTCTGTTGACTTTTTAAAATATGTAATTAGATGGACAGAGGGCAGAATCTGGACACCTAAAATGACAGCTGACTCCGGACACCTACGAAGATAACTTCTTTAGCACTCAGCGGTCTCTGGATACCTAAGAAGATGACTTCTTTAGCGCTCAGCAGACGCTGGATAACTAAGATGACTTCTTTAGCGCTCAGCAGACGCTTGATAACTAAGATGACTTCTTATGACTTTCATTACAAATAAGGTAGAGAACAGTGAACTTTCATTACCAGTAAGGTAGCGGGAACAGTGAACTCTCATTACCAATAAAGTAGATAGAGGGACAGTGAACTCTTGTTGCTAATAAGGTAGAGTGGACAAGGAGCTCTCATTACCAATAAGGTAGAGGAAACATGTACCTCTTGTTACCAATAAGGTAGGTGGAATATGAAACTCTTATTACTAATAGGGTAGAAGGAACAGGGTATTCTTATTACCAATAAGGCTGAGGGAATATGGAACTCTTGTTACCAATAAGGGAGAGGGAATAGGGAAGTAAGACTTGCGTTGCGTTGGAACGATCCAGGAAAAGTCTGTCTGATAAATGACTTGAGAAGTACTTGCTATCAGACCAACAATACCTCCTGAAGAAGGCGACATGTTGTCTGACATGAAACATGAAATAAGCGATAAAGCTCCAAGGCCCGGTGCAGGCTTCCAGCAGCAGCATCACCTGCATTACAAATTCTCGCAGAGGAACCCCCAAAATCGGCAAATCGATTTGCGGCGGAAAGTTAACAGAAAGTACCACAAGAAATGTTATAAAATCCAAGCTGAAGTTTGAAATAAAAAAGGAAAAATATAATAAAACAAATAAAATCAAACACGTTTATGTAACGCAGTACGGTACAAGTGTTTGACGTCACAGATATCGCTTAATGGGCAGTGTGAAATTTTCTTTATTAAATGAGCATCGTTAGTAGTATATGCACACAAAGGTACACTTGCATGAACAAGTAAAAGCATTTGTACACACACACACACACACACACACACACACACACACACACACACACACACACACAGACGCAAATTTAGAAATACACGCATACACACATTAGTTATAAACACGTACACGTCTACACTCTCAAATACAGTTACACATCTGCCATTCAAACATTCACTCATAAATTATATCGACATTCACATAAAAACACACATGCACACTCACATACATAAAACACGCATACATTTAATAATATATAGGTTCGTTTTTATGCACGGATATAATCACACACACACACACACACACACACACACACACACACACACACACACACACACACACTTACACAATATCTCACATCATATTTAAACATTCACTCACTCATTAAAACATACTCACTCGCATTCACAGGCATTTTTTCTTAAAAATACACTCACACATACATCACACATACATACATTTACTTGTATTGCATATTTGCATGCATACATACATACACACATACTTTCTTGCATTTACGTTTATTCACACATACCTGACCAAATAAATGCAAACATACAAACATACTTTCATTCCCAAAGGAATAATTTTAAAAAATGAGTTGGTTTTTCGTCGCCAAGCTACCCATCTGAAGTAAAATAACACGCGACCGGAGCAAGCTATCTGAGGTCAGCCATATGAATAAGTACCCTGTTTAAATTAACGTACACTCTTTCTAGCGATTTATGTACGTTCACTTAACGGAAATTCGATACTGCAAAGAAAGTTTACAAATTTTCATCCAGCAGTCGTCATGCGCCTGACTATTTCGCCGAGGGGTGGGGAGAGTAAGAGTTGAAGGATGGGGGGGGGGGGGACGGGAGACAGGAAACAGCAATTCATTTGGGTCTATCAAATTAAACTGTCTGCGTTAGAACGACAGTTATTATTGCATATTTCGGGTTTTCTTGTGGTTTTTTCATTCCTGTTTTTGCGTTCTGCAAACTTTCTGGTTATACCCATTGTCGTAAGCATCATTATCATCATCATCATTATGAATACTTTTCAACGTAATTTTAATTAGTCACAAAAGGCAGAGTTTGTGTGTGTGTGTTTGTGTGTGTGTGTGTGTGTGTGTGTGTGTGTTACGGAGAGAGAGAGGAAAATATGTATAACAAAGTAAAAATAAACTAAGGCATAAATATTTTAAGTTCTTGCTTTCTAATCTTAGCCTTGGATGGCTCATCCTGCAATCGATTTGCACTAGTCACAGTACCCTGGAGGAAACACTCGTAAATGTCTGAGGGTAAAGGGAATTAACTCGTACTAGACATTGCTCTAAGATAATACACGACGCGCGCGCACACACACACACATATAGTTCCTCTAAATTTCATTTTAAATAATTTTAAAATAAAGGCAATTTGAACAATGGGGATAAAAATGACGATGGTGATGAAAATGTTGAAATAACCAACTTGAATAAAAGCACCCAAAAGATTTGTTGATTTGACTTGTTAAATAATTAGAGATCACCTTTTCGTCCTTTCATTAACCCACTTATGGAGGGCAGTTGAGAGTGTGCGCCAAACTGGTGCGACCTTTCCCCACTTCCGCCAGCCCTCCCGTCCTTCACCTCGGAACGTAATGTGAGGCTGTGGGGTCCCACTGGGGCACTTCAGATCAGAGAACGTCTGATGATGGAATGAGCAATGCAAGCTCCAGTGGTGACGTAAAACTGCTATCGAAAACACACACACACACACACACACACACACACACACACACACACACACACACACACACACACACACACACACACACACACACCAGATTTAAACTACAACTCTTTACTTGGTATAGAGACAGTCCCGTTTTTTCGCTGGTTTTGTAATGGTAAACAACGCAAAGATTAGGTGTGTGACTGGGTAGTTAAATTTTTGTAACTGTAAATTCTTCAGATGAGTTTTCATACTTGTGAAATTCTTAATTGCATCTTTTTGTACGTAGAAAATTCTTGAATTGCATTTTTTATACTCAGAGACGATTGGTTGAAATTTTGTGATTAGAAATTCTTTAGTTGGGTTTTTTTCATATTCAGGAAATGCTTCAATTGCACATTTTTTGTACTTAGAAATTCTTAGCCTGCATTTTCCATATTCAGAAATACCTTCAATTGTAAGTTCTGTAGTGAGAATATTCCTATGTTGAATATTTTTTAATACTTTTCGTACTTATAATCTTCATTGTATTTTCACATGTAGAAATTTTTAATTGTATTATCTTTATTAAATTTTAGGAAAACTCATTGGTTGTGTATTTATATGTGGTTCCTTGTGTTTGAACACATTGTGCTGGTTGAGTTAGCTCACAGATACAAAATGTGCAAACTGGTTAGTACATAGACTGAGAACCCATAACGCTCAGAGATAAAGGTGGAATTCAAATTTAATCACCTTTAATATTTTGAGGCCGAATCTAGTTCCTCTGACTGTATTGTCTATACGGCAGAATTAATTAGATTAAGTGGTTTGAGGTGTAATCTGTTAAACCCGCTGATTTCCTCACTAATTTCATATAATAATAGTTCATACGATGTGTCTTATTGTTACTAATGATATCAGTATTTAAAATAGTTCACATGATGTGCCATATTGTTACAACTCATATCTATACTTATTATAATAGTTCATACGATGTGTCTTATTGTTACCAATGAAATCGTACTTAACACTTAATTTTGTCTGTTATTCCTGATACTGGTACTCGACACGCGGCGTTAATACTTAATAGCTAAAACGATGTTACATTATGTTATTCCTGATACTGGTACTCGATACGCGGCGTTAATACTTAATAGCCAAAACGATGTTACATTATGTTACTCCTGATATCCAGCTGTCAAGGAATTTGCTGCGCGTCTGGGTGTATCTGGGCGTGGAGCAAGTGCATTAAGGCGCATTCATTCCCAGCGACTTTTCCCTGTCGCAGCGAGGTATGGGTATTAGTCTCACATCAGACGGTCATGGGTTTGAGCCCAAGTTTAATTGCCATTTGGGTGTTTCGAGTTAGATCCTCATCACTTCTGAGAACATGAATGTCGAGTTGATGGCCATGATTGTAGAGTGTTTTGGAGATTAAACAAGAAAAGAGCGCATTAGTAGTAGTTACAGTGTTGATTTTGTTTTCATTATTATGTTATTATTATACACTACGGCAATTATAATTCAAAATATAATTTGAAACTCTACGCAAGAAAATGTGTGCATTTTTTAGAGCAAGGAGCACTGTTTAATACTGCAAGACAAATATAAGTGATGCAAAATAAACACATTTGAGCTGTATATATATATATTACTCTCAAACCAAAACATGGTGTTCAATTTTCAAGTTAGTGGAAGTATTAATCGTGTACAAACAAAATACATTTAGGATGAAAACTGGTGATGGAATAAATAAAGTCATGTACCGAGTGAGACCTTTACAATAAAACTCGTGAAGGATAAAAACTGATGACGGAATAAATAAAATCGTTACGTACTGAGAAGATGGAAAAGAATTCCGGACGATGTTTTCAGGGGACATGACCGTGAATCAAATTCACTCCCCTCGAAACTGGGAGCGTGTTCAACAATTCTCAAGCACGCGCGCACTTGCTTGCAAACCATTCCGGTTCTATGCCCTCACCCGAGGTCCACCACCCATCTACCTCAGACAACCTTTTATTGTTTGCATTGAAACATAACCCCATTCATTTCTCCTTTCGTTTAGTCCAAGGTCGAAGGCTGGAACACGTATCCAGCAAGCTCCATCGAGCATGCGCGGCATGCACTTGCAATATGGTCAAATCTGGTCTTACACTGATCTGGCCTACTCAATGGTGTTTGCTGTGCTGATGGGAATGTGAGAGATCAGCTCTTGAGTTTGCACTGAGCACACAATCACTTGTAAAAAAACCGCATTATATCATTTTTAAAGGAAGAAGAAAAACTAACCGGAAAGGATCATCTTCACACGCATCGCCACTGAACGCGCTCGCTTGTCGTCGTATCTCGTCATGCCCTATGCCGACCTTTGCCCTATGCCGGCCTTTCCACGAGTCTTAGTGAAGTGGTGGATTGCTTCTACATAACATCCACTTCCAAGATTCGTGGGTGGATTTGCAGATAATTAGGAGTCATCAAGATTTAAGGGAGTGGAGCAGTAAAATGTGCATGTATGTATGTACGTGTGTAGGGTGGGTGGGTACTGAGGAAGAAAATAGCGCACTTACCATATTTTAAAAAGGTGGATACCATGCAATATCTTTATCAGTCACTACGACTAATGTCTATTCTCACTATTCAGTATCCACTACGTATAATGTCTATTCTCACTATTCAGTAGCCACTACGACTAATGTCTATTCTCACTATTCAGTAGTCACTACGACTAATGTCTATTCTCACTATTCAGTAGTCACCATTAACATGAGTACAAGCACGTGCGCACGCACACACGCACACACACACACACACAATTCCAGCATACACGCACTCTCTCTCTCTCACACACACACAATTCCAGCATACACGCACTCTCTCTCTCACACACACACACCTACATGCATATACATAAACATATTTGAACCAGCACGCTTGCAAAAATGCATGCGCCCCCAAGCATGTACACATACATAATACACAAGTTTACACATGCACGTGTTCGTGTAGATTTTATTTTACTCACCTGACCTACGATACAATTTGTCTTATGCACGCTAACGCCCTTTTACTATACCTATTCTAATGTTTAGGCATACATTAGGTGGCCTCTTTACTGAAAGAAAATCAACCAAAGTAAGCAATAGGACTGCAAGAAAATTCTGTCACATACGCAACGCTAGAACCATATTGTGACGCTCATTAGTCCGGATTGTTTTTATTCCTGATTTTATAAAATGTATACTAATTTATCCAAATATGTTAACTGGTACTAAAGAGCATTTTGTATAGTGTGTACTTGTACTAAGGAGCCTTTTCTAAAATGTGTGTTAACTTCAAAGTTGGATTTAAACATCTGACGAGAGAAGAAGAGAAATTATTGTGTGTGCCTCATGTAACTTGGATCTGACAGAGTTGTGTCCCGTGTAACTTGGAGCATGCCGAGTTGTGTGTGCCTCATGTAACTTGGAGCAGGCAGAGTTGTGTCCCATGTAACTTGGAGCAGGTAGAGTTGTGTGTGCCCCATGCAACTTGGAGCAGGAAGAGTTGCGCCCCATGTAACTTGGAGCAGGTAGAGTTGTTCCCCATGTAAATTGGAGCAGGAAGAATTGTTCCCCATGTAACTTGGAGCAGGAAGAGTTGTTAATATCAAGTTTTGATCAAGGCAATAGAAATTTCTATCCATTTTTACTGAAACCACTGGAGCGTGATTCAAATTGGAGATTCCTTCCACGTGGTTAGGGAAGAAAATTACTCTATGAAACCTTTGAGCTGAAGCGAATTTTACAGGCAGCAATATGTCCTAGTTGGAATTTTGTTTGTATAAGTGATTGTTTTATCAAAATTCGGAGAAAGAAATAGCATGTTTTCCTATAGAATTTTATTTAACTCTTTGACATAAAACTTTGCAATAAAAGTCATCTTAAAAGTCATCTACTCTGATATCGGCTGACGATAAGCGCTAACGAAAAGGTGAAACATGACAATGGAATTATCAATCCCTTTCCAAGTCGGTCTGTAAAGAAGTTTATGATTATTTCATGAATGTAACAATCTAATCTCTATGTATACATATTATATTTGTTAACTTTATCTTCGTGGACTTCGGGCAGACTTCTTGAGGATAAATAAATAATTATACTAAATTTATTTTTATTCATTATACTGTAATTTTTCTAAACTAAAATTTGGACAATGAATGTTAGTTGATCTAAATGAAGAATTTTTATAATAATTATGCAATCTTCTTGTGATTGAAAAAAAATAATTTTATCATTCGAATATTTCAAGCATTTTCATTAAAGTTTGATTTGTGAATATTTGGCTTCTTTTGTGACGTAACGTTCTGGCATGACTCTAATTGTCTATTATTAAAAGATTGTTGCCTGCTTAACGTACACACGTTTTGTGTCATAAGGTTTTGGCAAGATTAGTAATTGTCTATTATTAAAAGATAGTTGCCTGCTTAACGTCACAGGTTTTGTGACATAAAATGTTGGCAAGATTAGTAATGTGTTCTATTATTAAAAGATTGTTGCCTGATTATCTTACACACGTTATGTGACATAACGTTTTGGCAAAACTAGCAACATGTTATTATTAAAAGATTGTTGCCTGTCAACGTACATACATTTTGTGACATGACGTTTTGGCAAGACTAGTATCTTTCTATTATTAAAAGATTTATTGTCTGTTTAATGTGGGCACATTCCTAGCGTTTCATTTTGAATGGTAAAATCTAAGATTGCATTAATGATTGGCACATATTTAAGTTTATGTCCCTTGGATTAAAATGGGAAGGAATCAATTGTTATGGCCGATAGGCTTGTTAGGAATGTTATATTATTTGAAACGTGTTTAACCTTCAGTTTGTTTATCAAAGACATATACCAAAATTAGTATTTATTAATGCAGTAAATTGCAGTGTACCTAGGCTCTGCAATTACTTGTGTTTCATGGTTTTTCTGTTTGTCTCCTTCACGGTTCATTTTCTAACGTATTCTTTGGGTGCCGATTCTGATGTATTTATGCCATGTCCTATGGAGCATCTACCGGTATGATGTACCTTGTGTGAGCACATGAAGCTGAAGTTAAGTCCTGATTGTGACAATGTCTACTGTGTGGTTTGAACTTAATCAAACACGTTTCCATTCCAAAAATCACCGTATGATGAGAAACTAGGGCATAATGTATTCTGCTGATTTTTTAAAGATTGTTAATTTTTTTTATTAATTGTTCAGTCTTGCGTATCTATTAATGAAACATAAATTCTTTGTACTTTATCGTATCTTGTAGTGAAAGTCTCATGATTGTGTCTTGTTCTCTGTTCGTCTCTACATCCACTTATGTACCTATTGTATAGAATCTAATTCTCGGTTTAATAACTGAGTAAGGGCTGTGAGTCGAATTAACGTCTGCACACTTGCATATCGCCATAACGGTTGCAGATATGCATATATAACCAGTGGACCCATACTCTGCATCGGCACTTGTAGATGTTTTGTTATCATAACTAATTGCTAATATCGATACGGTTCAATATTACAATGTCATCCCAGAGTGCAGCAGTGACAGCACTGAAATGACAATGTTTAAATTAAATGAATCTTTCCTAAAACTCGTGATGCAGTGAATACGAGATAAGATCTGAACGTGTGGAAGAGAAGACTTTGCCCATGATGCCAAGATATATAAATAAGATCTTAATTAAAGGTAATCTTGTAGAATCGAATTCTTTATCCATGATGCCAAGGGATATAATTAAGATCTTAATTAAATGTAATCTTGTAGAATCGAATTCTTTATCCATGATGCCAAGGGACATAATTAAGATCTTAATTAAAGGTAATCTTGTTGAATCGAATTCTTTACCCATAATGTAATAAAGAAAAAGGGCAAGCACTCTGCAGACGTTAAATGCGATGATGAAAACACAAGGGAGATTACTGCTGCGGTGAAATTATGTGAAACTTGGCTTCGTAATGCCAGTCTTGAGAGCAATGAATTCTTTGCTTTTCCTTTTCACTTTAAAAACATAAGTGAAACAAGAGGGGAACGAAAAGTCTGGAAGAGACAGAGGAGGAGAGAGAAAAAAAATAATCTGAAAGAGCGAAATAAATACATAAAATATCTTGATCCCTCAAAACGCAAGGGAGATTATCGTTGCCGTAAATTCTTGCGTCTCGGAAATCAATAAGAGTTGTCGCGCCGCATCTTCCGGTCTTCTCCAAAGACCTGACAGCATAAATGCCAAGCTTCTTCAGCACGTTGACTGCGTAATCGCATTGGTCGAGGTCACTGGATATAAAATATCGTCTCAAAGGGAGCCTACTGTCATGAAACTTGAGGTTAACGAACGCACGTTCCTGAATTCAGATTCTTAATGGCCGACCCTAACTTTCAAGTGTTGTGATGGCGGTAAGCGAGGAAAGGCACGATGATACATACGGCATGAATTATATGGATGGGCCCAAATCCACGAATTCGAAGGAAGTGCTCTCCACTAAGCGGCCGATTGATGGGCCAGGACACTATGCAGTTCTACAGTTTTTCCAGGAAACCAAATATTGTCAGTCAAGCAGAATTTTTAGTCATGATCAAACTTTAAAAATAACAAAACTTGAACTTACCGCACGTTCATCTAAATTCTTGGGAACATTATCCTAATCGCGATAGCATTAACCAATCAAGAATAAGAATGAACAAAAATAATATGAATGTTTCCTCTCCAGTGATTGGGTGTTTGAAGTTATGTTAATAGCTGGAACCTTCTAATGATAAAAAACAGGATTGGTTAGCTAGCTTCGCCTACACTCTCTTGAAAAACGTTTTGGGCTTCTTGTAGACTTTTAAGCATGTTTATTGTGATTCTTGTAGACTGTATTGAATTTTTCGCAGTGTATATTGCTTCTGTACTGTGCTTCTTGTAGAGTCTATAGTGTTTCTCGTAGATTGTTTGGTGATTCTTGTTGCGTAACCGGGATTCTTGTAGACTTTATCGATGTCTCACGCGGTGCAGCTTTGTTGTGTTTCTCGTAGACTGTACTGCGCTACTTGTAGACTACTGATGCTCCAAAGATGATATCGTGCTTCTCAAGCTCTGCAAAGTGGTTCTTGTAGATTGTATTAGGTGCTTCTCATAAACTGTATCATTCCTGGGTATTGCGTGTTGATAACCGATTGGATTTGGCTCCAGCCCGATCTGCAATGCTAGATCTTTACAAGCAAAGGAATTTAAGTAATCTGTTTTATAGGGCTATGCTGGATAACCGGTCATCAGTTACATAGAGATATACTGGATAACTAGTCATAAGTCTAGTTACATTGGATAACAAGTTATAGTTCAATAGTACTTCGCTTGATAACCACATGGGATCATATTAGTTTCAGAAGGCTGTATTGCCTATCGGGTAATTTTCATGCTTATTCCGACATTTTGTCTATAGAGATTGCGGCGAAATAAATCCACCAAACTCTAAATGTCATTAGTATTCAGCCTCTTTCCACGACTTCTGTTTGACTGTCGGTTGTGATCCAAGGTCTCGGAATCTTACCAAGATAATAACTTATTCAAAGACCGTTTTCTTCCCTGATGCCAGATTATTGTTATGCATATGCAATTACAGTAAGTACGTAGAAGGGAGACAAACAGCCGGAGAGACAATAATATGTATGAGATAATGTATATATAGCTATGGGTCTCTGGCAAGCTAGTTATATTCAAAATACAAGATGATGTATGATTAGCTATAGATCTCTGGTGAGCTAATTAAGTTAAAGATACAAGATGATTTGGAGTAAGCTATATATCTCGGAATCTTACCAAGATAATAACTTATTCAAAGACCGTTTTCTTCCCTGATGCCAGATTATTGTTATGCATATGCAATTACAGTAAGTACGTAGAAGGGAGACAAACAGCCGGAGAGACAATAATATGTATGAGATAATGTATATATAGCTATGGGTCTCTGGCAAGCTAGTTATATTCAAAATACAAGATGATGTATGATTAGCTATAGATCTCTGGTGAGCTAATTAAGTTAAAGATACAAGATGATTTGGAGTAAGCTATAAATCTCTGGTGAGCTAATTAAGTTAAAGATACAAGATGATTTGGAGTTAGCTATAAATCTCTGGTAAGTAGTTATTTTAAAAATGCAATACGATTTGCAGAGAGATATAAATCTCTGGTAAGCATGTTGTGTTAAAGATACAAGACGATTTGCAGATAGATATAAATCTCTTGTAAGCATGTTGTGTTAAAGATACAAGACGATTTGCAGATAGATATTAATCTCTGTTAAGCATGTTATGTTAAAGATACAAGACGATTTGGGAATGTCTATAGATCAAACATGGCTGAAAATATTCAATCTCTTTGAAAAGCGGTTCAGTCGGTGGTATTAATAACAAATGAAATCAGTAAGGGGAAATAAATGACAGGCAATCGGTAGAAAGGTCAGAATCGCTTTTATTATTTTACCGTTTGGCTTAGTATGTGCTATTCTTGTTTATGTAGTGGTCGGGTCATACGCTGTATTTGCATCCTACACTGAGGTCGCAATGCCACTTGTTATATAAAGGGGTGGCTGTGCTGCATATTATGTAGTGGTCGAACCAAATGCGGTGGTCGTCATACATTCTATTTTTTTTTTAATGATTTTGTATTCTGGTATGGTTTTGCAAAAGCTAGCCTGTTTAAATCTCTCTCTCTCTCTCTCTCTCTCTCTCTCTCTCTCTCTCTGAATATCTCCCGCGCTGCAGACAGAGCGTTTGCTGTGTAGCAGAATGCGTGTGTGTGTGCCTTTTGGTAAGTATCCTAAGGTCTGCGATTCTTTTCTTCTCTCTCAAAAATCCGATTTAGATTGTGCTTATGTTTTTGCCCGTTTTGTGGCCAATGCGTCTGGGTTGCCACTGACAACTACCCGAAGCACGATGACTAAAACCGACTCACCTCCATTCATGTACAGAGGGCTTGTCTAGGAAAGAAAAAGAAAGAACAGGTATTGAATATCCTACAAGACTTGGCACAAGACACAGGCAGACCTCTCATTCTCAAACACATTTTTTGTGGTTTTGTTTTGTTTTAGAAGCTGACACTCTCTGCAGAATGCGAATGACGTCATAGGAGATGAATCGAGACCTCACCTCACCTGCGCTGTGGGACGAAAACTGACGTGAAGAGAGTTACCTGTACGCTTCTGGGTCCTTCCATGAAATGGAGTCTGGCAGAAGGTGAAAGGTTGAGCTATTTATTCAACGTGTTAAACCGTCATCATCATCATCACTCAAAATATGGATGAGGTTAAAACCTATCACTCTTTATCAATCACTATATAGGTGAGGGAAAATCATCACTCATTATAAATCACCATAATGGTTGAGGGAAAAACTCATCACTCATTATCGATCATCATACGCTTGTGGGAAAAATCGTCATCTGTAGCATCACCATGATGATCAATCACAGTATGATTAAGTGAAAAATCGGCAGCAGTAGCACACCATCAAAAGTTACCATATGGCTGGTAAAAAAAGGTCATCATGCATCATCATTCACTGTATGGATGAATACAATATCATGACACATTATCAATAACAAGATGGTTGAGGGAAGAGTCATGATACATCATCATCAATCACCAGATGGTTGAGAAAAAATGTCATGACACATCATTATCAATCACCAGATAGTTGAGGGAAAAATCAAGACACATCATCAATCACCAAATGGTTGAGGGAAAATCATGATACATAATCTTAGTCGACGTTATCATCACTCTCAGTATCAAACACTGATGGGAACCAATATCGATCTCACAATCTACAATGTGAGCAAGAGTCATCTTCTCAAATTCAGTCTCTTTTTTCCCCAGAAGAAAATAATAATCTCTCTCTTCTGTTTCAATGGACCAATGCCTTTTTGGTGAAATAAATCAATCTGTACATAATTATTTTTTTAATTATAAAAAAAAGCACATTATCGATAGAAATTGAAGGAAATCTTGCTTTTGCTTGATTTGATCTCTTGGTTTTGTTGGCTTAGGAGAAGATCACTCAGCATATTCTCACAATTAACCGAAATGAAAAGTAATAATGAAAACTTTTCAGACGCGTCAGTAAAATTCTTTCTTTCTTTCTTTCTTTCTTTCTTTCTTTCTTTCTTTCTTTCTTTCTTTCTTTCTTTCTTTCTTTCTTTCTTTCTTTCTTTCTTTCTTTCTTTCTTTCTTTCTTTCTCTCTCTCTCTCTCTCTCTCTGTTTGTCTCTCTGTCTCTTTCTTTCTTTCTAAGACGCATTTTGAGTGAGAAAACACGCTAACTCGTTTACTTCAAATGTCACAGTAAACGTAAAGACACTCGTCCAAGCAAAATATCAAAGCACTGTAAACTTATTTTTGTGAGCATCACATCACATTTCCCAGTGCCACTGATATACATTTAAAGGATCACTGATATACATTGAAAGGATCACTGATGTACGTTTAAAGGATCACTGATGCACATTTAAATGACCAGTGATGTACAATTACGATCTCTGATGTATATTTAAAGGATCACTGATATACATTTAAAGGATCACTGGTGCACATTTAAATGGCCAGTGATGTACATTTAAAGGATTACTGATGTGTATTTAAATGGTCAATGATGTATATTTAAATGATCAGTGATGTATATTTGCTAATTTAACTGGACTGTAATAGAAGTATATACTAAGACGGCAAAGTAAGTGGGCGGTAGCTTAAGTATATGACAATATAAACTGACAATAACTTCATTGTATGGATACTTAAGCAAGTGGTAGAATAAAGCTGATAATAATGAAAATACGTCGTAACTTAAGCAGATAGCAACATAAGATGATTGTAACTTCAGTACATTATAGCTCAAGCAGTTGGTAAAATAATTTGACAATAATTTAAACATGTGATAACTTAAGTAGGTGGTACAATAAAGTTGACGGTAACTTAAGTATATAGTAACCTACACAGCTGTTAAGCTAAGTTGAAGGTAAGTTACGAACATGACAACTTAAGCACATAGCAACACAACTGATGTAACTTAAGTACATGGTAACTTAAGCAGATAGTAAAATAAGACGACAATAAGTTAATTGCATGATAACTTAAACAGATGGTAACCTAAGGTGACAGTAATTTGTGTACACAGTAACTTAAGCATATGGTAAAATAAGTAGACGGTAACTTAAATACACGGTAATTTGATTGTGTATATTTACTTTGATAGTAAAATAAGACACCTCCATATTCATAAAAACAAATCTTAAATATTAATAAATTGTAATGACATTTGAAACACTTGTAATTTAAAATATAAATATGTGGAGAGGTTGAAAGGTAAAAACGTAAGGGGCTTTTCCTGAGACGCGTGCGGCGTGAATCTAAATAAAATGCCTGATTTAGCTGAAAACATGTCTGAGTAAATTGAATCAGTTCTGTATTTAGTGCCAATGATGGTTGCTAAATCTAAAAGCTGTTATTTTTCATAGAAAATAGTAGATGCCAGCATTCTTGAATAAAAGAAGTAAAAAAGATTGTCAGCAAAGTGAGGCCTAATGCTTGTAACTCTGTAGCGTTGACTTTCTTTCTTGTTTCCATTCCCACTTTTCCATTTGACATGTGGCGCTGAAACGAATTGACCTAAACCTCCAGTGCCACAGCGGTATACGTCATTAATCTTCACTTACCAACTATGGAAAGCATTTCAGTGGCAGTCATTAGGCCTTTGGGGCTTTCCTGCAGGCCTTTGGGGCCTTACTGCAGGCCCGTCTGCTTCGTGAAATATACAGTCTATGTACGTTGGACTAGCCTGACATTGCGACAAACTTCAAAGGAAGTGCTCTCTCTCTCTCTCGCACACACACACACACACACACACACACACACACACACACACACACACACACACACACTCACTCACAAACACACACCACTATCACCAACACAATTTATCGGAAGGAAGAAGTGATGCGCTAGATCGCTGTTTCTTAAGTTTGTATAAATGTGCTTTTTGTCAACTCTCACTCTAACCAAACCACACCAATATGCTCAGCAATCATTGCAAAGTTAATTCCCTTGTGTGCTTTAAAAATAAAATCCAAGACAATAATTTTAAACAAATTTTGAGTGAGGAAGAAATATCCACTGTCTCATAGTGACTTCCCTTTGTGCTTTCGTCCATTTTTTTTTTTTTTACACCACCAACAACGTTTTCTTTCTTTTAATTTCAAATTCCTTTAATCTGCTTAACTTTCAATTTTCTCCAGGTAACTGGGAAAGAGACGTATCATTTCACTGTAGCAGCATATTAGATGTCTTTGAATTAGTGTTATTTTGAAGGATTTCCTTATACTTTGCTTCTCACAACTATATTATATATGGCAACTATAAATACGTGTAGCAATGCTGATCATTTATTATCACATTTTGTGTAAAATAAAAATATGTTTCATGTATGCTGTGATGAACAAGGGACAAATTATGCTCTTTGTGTTTCTATTATTTCTTTTTCTATATGAATAATCAGTAATTGATAGTTACTAGTTATGGCTGACCTCTGCTTGGCCGATTATGCAATATGCCGTACCCACTAGCTACACACAATAACGGACTGATGTCAAGCTCTTTGCGTGGGCGGTGGAAATGTATAGAAGGGAGAAGGTGACTGTAAAAGTGGGTGAATGTTGGCAGGATACCAGACGCCCTTATATGGACATTTGCATTCTGAACAATGACGTGAGAGAACTTGTAGTTTGACCAAGAATCATTCATATATGTTGCTGACAGACCAACACATTATTATCACTGTTCCCGTGCCATTCATGAAGGGTTAAAGTCTGCAGAGATAAGAAGAATGTTTTGCATGTTTCTGAGAGTGCTGGACTTTTTTTTTCCCATTATCACCATTATTTTCTGCTGAACCAATCCTCTCGTTCACTCTGAAATGCACACTAGATTCTAGCTGAAGACTGATGTTTGTCACGGTCTTTGGACATCATCAACACGGGCGAGAAGGCATTGCAAGAGTAAAACGACATGATGGGGTCACATCTATCAACAAACAGAGTTAAGTGATCTCAAGTCACACAATCTATATTATAAACAACCAGAGAGACAATAATCAGATAAATGATCGCTGACATTGGGAAATTAAATAGACGGTCTTAGTTAACCTGAAATCGAATGCTATTGTTTTCTTTTTATTGTTAATATTAAATCTACTTGTTTTGTTTAAACCGAAATTTTGGTTAATTTGTTAATGAGACCAAGAAGAGTTGGCTGGGTGTTCTGGACCGGAAATATGGATGTCATAAAAGTCATAATTAATTATCAAAGGGAAAGAAAAAGTGCCAACTCAAGGCACATCAGCTAATTTGTCTGTCACGATGTTAGACAAATAAGGGTCTAAGAATGGGTCTGGCATAGAGATTGAAGGGTAGATTAGGCTGCCTGGGCTGTTGTTAGTATTAGAGCTAACATAATAAATTTAACAATTAATAATTTTGAGTCTGATACTGCGAGAGGTTCATTAAATAAAACCCGGCACGTGTCATATGTTTTTAATACGTAATATTTGTGTTTACATATGGTTTAAATATAAAATATTTATTTTATGTATACTTTAATACGTTATATTTATGAATTAGTGAGATAATCCTAAACAATAGTAAAAATTAGTTATAAATAATATAAAATATAATGCTACATTATATAACAAAATATAGAAAAATATTACAAACTATGAATTACAACAAACAGGAAAAGATAAAATGAAATGTATTACTACATAAATAAAATCAAGCTTGTTTAAAATATAAAATTAAAACAGAAATCACAGGTAAAGTGTTAACCGGGAAGGTGGGGCTTCGAATCTGAGCGGTCGTAAGGGGTTCGGGACCCCCAGATAATGGGGGGTGGGGACCGAGTCCTCCCAGGACCAAGAAAGTCCTATGACGAAAGGTCATAGGCAATCTCAGAAGAAGAAACTACGCAACCATCACCTCCACCATTCCCTGAAAGAAAACAAAATAAGTAATCTGACGGTGGGGATGTGTGAAGGCGCATGAAAGAGTCATAAAAAATAAAACGGGGAAGTTTATAACTATAAAGGGTGAGAGCCGCTGCGCTCTCTCCATCAATCCATCTATCCATCCATCCGTCCATCCAACCATGCAAATATTTCAATATATTTAAGTGTATGGATACATTTTTCAGTTGAGAATGGATACACACACACACATACGTGTTTGAGAGAGAGAGAGAGAGAGAGAGAGAGAGAGAGAGAGAGAGAGAGAGAGAGAGAGAGAGAGAGAGAGAGAGATGCAATTATTACGTATGGAAATGTCTATGATCTTTTTTATTCTATTTATAGATTAAGTATGGAAGAATGTAGTGCGAAGTCGAAGAAGAGCTTTCCATAAATTCATCCATCCAGACTGTGTAAATAAATATTTAATAAAACAGTAATTCAAGTAATGGAAGTTAAGAAGCTCGCATATAACTATAATAATGGGATTTAATCTGCAGTAATTCTCTGAAGAGTTCTTAGCGCTAAAATAATGGTCGTTTGGTTCAGCCTTTAAGAGTTAGGCATTAGATGGGGAGCGATCGAATAGTATAGATATATTAAAATTTTTTTAAATGTTATATGCACGTCTGTAAAGTCGAATAATATAGGCCTGCTTAATGTATACTTCAATCTGCCTGTCAAGAGATGAAGTATTGAATCATTTGTAATTATGAATAATATATTTTCGATCTCATTCTGTCAACACCAAGAACATATTGTGCTAGTGTCCTGCTGTAGCATCTCGTCAGTCTACGTCTGGTGGCTCGACAACAAATTCTTCAAAGTTACACTGCATTCGCTCTGCATTTTCTGTGCTGAGATGTGCGCGTTTCGCTGACATCATACCAGTATGTCTGTATGAACTTAATAATCCTTGGAATGCCCCTCGCTAGAATTAGTGTTAGGTCGAACAGGAAGCGAAGAGTGTATTCCCCTTGGTCCCATCGAGAGAATACGCATCTACGTCACGAAGACGTCAGGAGTAACTATGTGTTTTCCAGCAGATTTCGTTGTCTATTTCATTTTCCCTTTTTATCTTTTTCTTTCTTTTTTGACAAAAGGAAAAGATATATTACTTGTACTTTGATCCCACGATAATTGTAGCCCTAAAATTATATACTGTACAAAATTTTCTCTTTAATTATTGAAATTTTGTTGTAGACTTGTCTTCCTTGTTTACTTTGTATTACAGTACTATAGATTAGGGGTGGGCAAACTACGGCCCGCGGGCCGCATGCGGCCCGCCAACAGATATTATGCGGCCCTGAGGGCATTTAGAAATTTTTTTTAAAAGGGCCTTGCAGTGTCAAACTGTTACTGTTAGCGCAGTCACGCTTGACGGACAAAATCGTCACTAATTGATTCGGGCTAACATTTAACTACTCGCACGCTGTACTGACGAAAGAAAGGACCATACCCAGTCAAACTGTTAAACTCTAATTGCAATCAAGGAAGTCTGCTACAGTCACTTTCTGGCTAGAGATAGAGAGGGGAAGGGGTAAACCCATCAAGGACGATTAGGACGCGCGATATTGAGGTGGACAAATGTAAACAGGAACCAGTGTGGTAACTGCTGTCAAGGAGGTTAGGACATTGTGTTGAAGCAAACAAATGTAAACAAGTCCAGATGGACAGTCCCTACCCACAGAATTTAAAAAGACACTACCAAACAAAAGATTCCAATTTCGGATACAATTTAACAACCGAAGAGAGGAAAAGGAAATGCATAGAGCTGGTGAAAAATTTGGAGAAACAACAAACTGTTTTCACTAAACAGTCTTCAATTCAAGATGCTGCAACAGAAGCTAGTCTGGTGCTGTCACACAGAATTGTAAAACACAACAAGCCATTTTCTGATGGCGAGTTCATCAAGGAATGTTTGCTAGATGCAGCAAACATTATGTGTCCAGAACAAAAAAAAAACAAATTTGACAACATTACTTTATCAAGGAGAACTGTGGTCAGACGTGTTGACAAGATAAGTAACAATCTGATGCATAAACTTCAAGATGCAAATAAACAATTTTTGTGGTACTCTCTTGCATTGGATGAGAGTACCGATGTACATGATACTACCCAATTTTTGATATTTATACGTGGAATAAACACTTCTTTCAAACTCACTGAAGAGTTACTAAATGTTGAGTCACACAAAGACACAACCACAAGCCATAATATATTCAATGCTGTTAATAACTATATTAAAAGAACTTGGCTGGTTTGGAACAAGATGGCAAGTGTTACAAATGACGGAGCTCGTGCTTTGACCGAAAAAAATGTAGGTCTGGTAAAGTTGATAAGTGATAAGATTAAAGCAGAATATCCTGACCACACATTATTACCACTTCACTGTGTGATCCATCAAGAAAATCTGTGTAAAACTGTTTTGAATATCAAGCATGTTATTGACCCAGTTGTCCCAATTCAACCTCATCAGATCAAGAGGACTTAATCACAGACAGTTCAAGGCATTACTTGACGATTTGGAAACTGAACATTCCGATATGCTGTACCACACCAGTGTTCGATGGCTGAGTCTCTGCAAGGTGTTGAGGCGAGTGTGGGACCTCAGAGAAGAAATAGTGATGTTCCTAGAGATGAAGGGCATTGAATGCGACTTTAATACTAGCATTGTCAATAAAGAGTGGAAGTTAGACTTTATGTTTGTCATTGAAATTATGAAAAAGTTAAATGAACTGAATGTCAAACTTCAGGGCAATTGTGTGTTTGCACATGAACTGTATGTACATGTAAAATAATTTCGGGCAAAACTCTCACTGTTCTCCAGACAAGCAAGTGAAAAAAAGTTTTGTCACTTCCCTTTGCTGAAACAAGAAACCATTTCTGGTGAAATGACTGAAAAGTATAAAGCCCAATTAAATGCACTGACTGATGAATTTGGAAGGAGATTTAAAGATTTCTAGAACTTAGAGCCACAGTTTAATATTCTCAGTTCCCCTTTTGGTGCAGAAGCTGATACAGCCCCGGAGGACATACAGTTAGAGCTTCTTGACTTACAAGCAGATCATGACCTGAAAGAGAAATTCAAGTCAGATGATTTGCTGGATTTCCATGGATCTTTATCAGAAGAATCATTTCCCAACTTGAAAAATTTTGCAGCAAAACTTTTATCATTGTTTGGATCAACATACATTTGCGAACAAGCATTTTCTTGCTTGAAGATCAACAAATCTAAGAATAGGTCTTTATTGTCGGACTGCAACTTGCATGCTGTCATGCGAATTTCAACAAGTAAACTTGCTCCAGATTTCAAGAATATTGTTAAAAATTGCAAGCAGTTACATACATCTCATTAGAAATCAATAATTGTAATGACAATGTAGTCAGTTTGTGTCTAAATTAAAGCCACTGATAGATAATTTTAAAAATTTATTATAATAAAAAAATGTAAAATCTTAACAAATTAGTAAAAGTGTTAGTCCATATTTTAAAATATAATGTATAAATGTATAAGTAAAATAAAATTGCAATAATTGGTTATTTATAGTTTTATACTGTTCAATAACCTATAAATAATTCATAATTACTTATTGTGTTAGGTTGCTGTAAACAAAGTGTGTATAATATATATATGCGACCCCCCAATAACTTTACATTTGTCAATGTGGCCCTACACACAAAAAGTTTGCCCACCCCTGCTATAGATAATAATTGTATCCTTTTGAACGACGGAACCCTTCACTAAAAAGTAGAGTTTAAGAAATAAATGTATATAAACCCTCTGACTTACTGACTGACTAACTAATTGATTGGCTGTCGCTGTAACTTTACACAGAAATACAGATGCTTATTGTCTCAGATTGCTCTCGGCTCTAGGATGTCTCTTCCCCCCCCCCCACTCCCCGGTGTCTTGCGGACATTGTGGGTTGCCACGTGTCCTTCCCTAATGGCGTAGAACGGATGGTTAGGAAGCATCGTCGCGTCCGGGAGGCGCTGATTATGAAAAAAATACTTATCAGCAGAGTTCTTGAATAGGGGAGATAAGTATTTATTTCCTCCGATAAGTGCCATCGATCGCGTCATTCTTCAGTCTCCCAACACGTGTACAGCGCGCGCTGCCTTTACTAATAACGGGGCCAAGGTCAAGCTCGCTCGCTTTATCATGTTTTTAAAATTGTATTCTTATGCTGTGGGTTTGTTGCTGATACCAAATCGTCTCGCACAACGGCATTGACTTTGCTGTATGATTTTACTGGCAGCTGATTTATATGTTGTATGTTTAACTTTGTATTCTGATTTCGGTAACACACTGGGTAAGAGTTAGTTTATTATTTTAATAATTGTAGTTAAAATAATAAATAAATGTAACTGAGTGGCAATTATTTTGCCATTGCCCCATATTTCATTCTTCCTCTTCGTGATTTTTTTAATATACATGTTTAGAAAGGTATATATGTTTTCTTGTCATATTTAAAGCACAGGTCATGTGCTCTGCATCTTGAGTACAATATTAATAGAAAGTCAGTGTACATTTTCTTTTTCTCCCCAAAATTTGAGTGTGGAGAAATAACTCACTCGTCTTTGTGATTATCTGCACATGTAACCTCTAAATATATTATCCGTCGTTTACTTTGAATATATCTTAATAATTCATTCCATTTAATATTCGTCCGATATTAACCCGATTCTTTACATTAAACATGAATAACCGTATATGTTCTCGGAAAAAAATAAAATATTGTAAAACCCCGAAGTAACGCGATCCGATTTTATGGACCCCAATTATCGCGTTATAGTGAGGTTTCACTGTATTTTATCTGTATTCACATTTAAAATATTAAAAATTATTATGGATTTACAAAAAAATTTCAATATACGCTCACAATAAATTCACAAGCAAGATGTGATGTTTATGTAATTACACGTAATGAAAAGTTGAGTACTATAATGTTTTATTTATATTTTATATTTGCAATGCTAACAAATGTTCATAGTATCAAAAGATATTAAAACACTGGTATTATAAATGTAAGGCCAAACTAAAAATCCAAACTTGTCTTTGTTGTGTATTTTAAAATTATCAGTAGCAAATAATAAGCAAGTTAAAATAAAACAAACAACCAAAGTACCCAAAATCAGTTTCTAATTAAAAAAAAACAGTAATTATATATATTTTTTAAATTAAAAGTCCTAAGTAAGTTAAGTAGTGTCTGCACAGATCTGATAATAGATATGAATAATAGTTACAACATACAAGTATACTTGCCTCAAGTGTAAACTGTACAATCCGAATACATTATTTCGTAAAAACAAAGTTAACATAAATCCAGTCCTTCGTGTACACAAACCAAATCCGTACAGAGCAGTAGAGTTTGGTGTTTGGGTAAAACACGTGACGTTTCAAAATCATAGTCTCACTGTGCATTGTAAGAACAATAGCGATTGGGAGAGCGTAATTATTGGGAAGAATTTGGCCAGCTTACCACACACACACACACACACACACACACACACACACACACACACACACACACACACACACACACACACATACACACAAATCATTAAACAAATTTAACTGGACATAAGCATGTTACTGAAGTGCACAAAAGTGTGGATCAAATGTTAATTATCACGGATTATTCAACATTACGTTATAAAAATGTCAGCTGCAATGCCTGTCTCGGTTTGCCTTAATAATGCGAATTCTATGGACGACGATTGGTTATTAATGATTCCACCTGGCGGTGAATAGGTTGGGGTTCATATTTTCGGAAATAAGCCAAGCATTAAAGTTATAGTAACTGCAGGTAAGGATAAGCGATACATTTAAATTATACTAACAGAGGGTCAAGATGAGATAAACCAAGCATTCAAATTATACTAACAGCAGGTCAAGATGAGATAAACCAAGCATTCAAATTATACTAACAGCAGGTCAAGATGAGATAAACCAAGCATTCAAATTATACTAACAGCAGGTCAAGATGAGATAAACCAAGCATTCAAATTATACTAACAGCGGGTCAAGATGAGATAAACCAAGCAGTCAAATTATACTAACAGCGGGTCAAGATGAGATAAACCAAGCATTAAAATTGTACTAACAGCGGGTCAAGATGAGATAAACCAAGCATTAAAATTGTACTAACAGCGGGTCAAGGGTTAAGGGTGGATATAGGAATAGACTTAGGATTGTGATTTGTTGAGATTTTATATCTATTGTGTCTTGAATAATAAATAAACGGTATTTCTACTAAATTGCAGACGACTCCAAATAGTTGCAGACAAGATGGGTACGGGGGAAACTCTGTATTTCTGCGAATTCTTGATATTACCAATGGACACAAGCGAACATGATGACGTCACACAAAGACATACAATCACTCTTGATTATTGCAGCAAAACATCCTCTATACAATGCTATTACATACCTTTAACAAATGAATTGACCGGGTTATATTTTTTTTTTAAAAGCATTGTATTCACTTTTTATCGACATGCGGCGATCAGCGAGAACTTAACGCGTGATTTTTATTTTACTACAATAAGAGCCGTTATAAAATGTATCGAAAGTCGTCAAACTTGACCAAGATGTTAGATGAATTGAAATTACTAAAATAACGGTTTTATAAATGTCCTTAATCATTGGTGTTCAAGTTTAGTTTACTGAAAATCGATTTAGTTATTGTTTTAATGGAAAAATGAAGACATCTCTCTCTGTCACTCTCTCTCTATATATATATATTTATATATTTGTGTGTGTGTGTGTGTGTGTGTGTGTGTGTGTGTGTGTGTGTGTGTGTGTGTGTGTGTGTATCATCTTAATTAATCCAGATCGTTCTTATAGATTTAACACTGTTTCATCGCAAGTCCTCAGAGGGTATGGGTGGGTGTGTGTGTGGGGGGGGAGAGGTACGAGATGATTTGAGAGGAGGGATCGCGGTTCCAGACACCGACATCTGTGTCCATTTAAACAAGTTATTGGAGAAAGAAGCAGACACTTTGTAAACGTGCGCTAACATGCCGCTGGGGATCTGCGCGAACCAGACCCGTCGGAACTGCTAAACCCTTGTTCTGCTGACTTCTATGGCGCTGACATAAGTTTGCATGTGTATGCATGCGCTTTTATGGCTGGTACAAAATTTACCTTTAATTTGAGAGGCGGGCTTTTAATATGTGTGTGTGTGTGTGTGTGTGTGTGTGTGTGTGTGTGTGTGTGTGTGTGTGTGTGTGTGTGTGTGCATAGGTATGAGCATGCATATGTACGTTTGCTTCTGAGTTTGTAAGTGCGTGTAGGGATTTGCGCGTCAGTAAATGTATGGACAAGTTTGATAGTTGTGTGTCTGCGTGTGCGTGTGTATATGTGGTGGGAGCGCGTGCAAGTTCGCAAATATGAAAGTGTGTAAGACTGTGTGTGTGTGTGTGTGTGTGTGTGTGTGTGTGTGTGTGTGTGTGTTTATATACGGGTACGTACATACCTGTGTGTGCATGGGCATTCTGGTGAGGTTGTGTGTGTATTGTACATTTGTTGTGTGTGTGTTGTGTGGGTGTTGTTATGGCGGTGACTGGAGGGATTTTAT